>OX940882.1:4160572-4791858 GCA_954870665.1 Stratiomys singularior | reverse complement strand
CCGCTTTTAATGTTATTTGTTCTAACTTGTGCAATTTTTTTATCGTCGATCGTCAAAAGATTTTTCGCCCAGTAGCGATATCCATGGAAACAAATCTAGTACTCTAAAGTTTTAACGAAGTTTTCAAATAATAAGAGTGTCATTGAGTATATAATATATGGTATAGGTAAGATTAACCTATTATACATGCTTATAATGTAAATAATATATTATATGTATTATTACCGTTTACCTTTCCTTCAGTTCATCATTTCATATCATTCAAATCATTTGGTAAAAGATTCACTTACTTAAAATTGATTAAGTAACTGTTATATTTCAATTTAGTTAATAATTTCTCTGATGCCTCAATGACACCTGTATATAATGGTATATAATAATGGGTCATCTTTAGAGTTTGGTCCAAGCTTTAAGTCAAACAGTTTTTGATAAATTAAAAACATTAATTTCACGAATGTAGGGCCTAATATGTATAAAGGTAAGACAATGATTATGATCCACAGTTCAGTTAAATTCAATGGAAAAACAATCGTTCCGCAAATAATAACCTTCCAAAGTTTACTAACATATGTTATAGCAATAATTGTATAAATATATGTACGGAAAATTAAAATATAAAAATACTTGCAACAGATCTAAACGCAGTAGCCTGAATCGAAATGTGTTCGAATGAATTGAATGAGTTCGAAAGGATTGCTTTGAACAAATTGAGATAAAAAGAAGGGAAGCGATCATTTGTGGTTTAACATGATCAACCAAAATTAGAAATTTGGTCAACAACACATTCTAAAACATAGCAGGAATTCTTCAATATCTATGTTGTTTTTTCTACAGCTCGAAAATGGAAGCTGTCATAACAAAATACATGCGCATACTAAAATACATTTGACAGCGTTACAATCTATTTTCATACAAAATCTTTTCTACAATCGGTTTGAAATATTGTCGAAGCGCTTTGTGTGCAGAAACGACCATAATAAAAAAATTTCATAAGATTAGTCCGTCTTCAAGAAAAAATGGATATTCTTGATACCTTCTTAATGAAAATCTGCATTCGTTTATCAAACCGGAATCATTATTGCGGTTAACACATTTGATGGAAGATTGTACCCCTTGCCAAACTTTATCGAACATTAGATGCTTTAACACGAACGAAATACTCAACTGTCTTCAATGTTCCGCCACTTAATTCACAATAAAACCGAAGTCTAAAACACGAGATGTGACATCCTTACAGACCTTAAACTCACGTTTGTTAGTATATCAGCCAGTAAAAGTAACTGCACTTCGCTTTGATAGTAGGCATTTCACCTCACATTTAGAAGCTTGCTGGTATATCATACAAAAAGTTTTCTGAACATATAAACATTAGCATCCGTAAATCATTATGATTTAACCTACTGAATATATATTGCGCCACAACTCCAAAAAGCTAGGAACTAAATAACAACGTTCGGTAGAACCCATCACGCACACAAATAGTATTACTACACAAACATTTTCCACGAATCCTTTATTACCTAGAACTCAATATGCCCGAAGTTTCTCATGCAAGATACCTACACACGCCTCAAGCGACAGAAAATATAACCAGCAATGAAAAGAAAACCCAACCAAGTGCAAGCCCTCAACTTGAAGGTTACCATAAGTAGTATGTCAGATTTATGTCATTAAACATTGTACAGGAAATGTATTAGGCCTGGAATTCCATTTTTTTATATGTTAAACATATTTTCAGTTCCCAAAATTTTTTCATTTTCGTGAGAGTTAACCTTTTCTTTGAAACAGTCATTCGAGGTGAGACCCAAATTTTTGGTTTCAAGAATGCTGCCCTGCTCATTCAAATTGTGTAGACTTTCATTGGTCATTCCATAAAAACTCAAATTTTCAGTTTTTGAATGCTTTCCAATGTTGCATTTTGTGATCGTATTCATTTCATTCTTTTCTATATTTAGTCTACTTAAAAAAATCTGCTATTTGGTTATCCCTTCCCTTAATATTCCCTTCCCTTAATAATAATTAATAATAATTAAATCCCTTCTCTTTCATATCATACTCCCCTAGAAAAAAAGGCCAGCGTTGAAGCCTTGGATCCCTGAATATTTCACCTGAAGTCATTTTATTGACTGATGGTCGGTTTGTAGATCGAATTCTTTCCCAAAAAGGTATGGCCTGAAATATTTAGAACCTCATACAATCGCTAATAACTCTTTTTCCATTGTGGAATAGTTTTTCTCATAGTCGTTGAGGGTTCTGAACGCAAAACAGATAGGATGACACGGGGTCATGGGATAGGCTACTTTGGCATAATCTGTAATAAATTTCCTGTAGTATCCTGTGGTGCTTATGAAAGATTTTATTTGCTTTGTTGCCATTGGTAATTTGATGTGTCGAATAACTTTTATTTTATTTGGGTTTGGTTTTATATCGTCTGCAGTCAGGATATGTCCTAAAACTTCAGTCCCTTTTCTCTTGTCGCACTTGTCGATTTGTATCTGTAGGCCAGCTTCTCTTAATCTATCAAATACCTTTCTGATACTTTGAATGTGCTCTTCCAGGGATATACTAAAGATTAAGATATCGTCTAGATAGACGACGCAGATTTTGTTAACGAGATCCCTCAAAACGGAATTCATCAATCTTTGAAAAGTTGAAGGTGCGTTTTTAAGCCCAAAAGGCATCCTTATATATTAGTGTCGGAATGGAGTAGAAAAAGCGGTTTTCTGTCTGTCTTCAGTTCGAACAAGGATTTGGTAGAAGCCTTTTGCCAAGACTAGAGTGGTAAAATAATGCGCCTTACCCAAATTATCTAGAATTCGGTTGATGTTAGGAATGGGAAACTTGTCGCTTATCGTTATTTTTTTTCAATTTTCTATAATCGATTACGATGCGCCATTTTTGTTGACCCGAATTGTCTATCTTTTTAGGGACTATCCATAATGGGCCGTTACAAGGAGAATTACTTGGAGCTATTATATTTTGCTCCAGTATATCTCTTATTTGGTTTTCGATTTCTTGTTCATGAATTCGAGGGTGATCGACGGTAATGATGATTTCATGGGTTACTTCGTGTGTGGACGTTAATTCATCACTCTCTCTATAAAATAACTCAGAATATTGGTTCAGAAGTCTTTGGATATTATGCTTCTCTTCGACATTAAGATTATCAAGATCCGATTTCCTTGAATCATTCGTTTCAAAATTACGGATTTCGTTGATTTTGAAGTAAGAATCATTATTTTGTAAGGGGATTTTATTGTTATTAATTTCTTTGAATTTTTTGTCTATGTCGATTTTTGCTTTAAGGGATGCTGAAAAGTTTTGGCCAATTATTGCATCATATTTGCGACTTGCTAAGTCCATTAACTTCCATGAGAAGGTTCCTTGAACTTGGAACTCTTCTGGAATAGGTGTGACAGTTTTGGATGTGACTTTAGTTACACCATTTATAGTAGAGAATTAGAGAGGTTTTTCTAGTTTTAATTCTTCATACCTGTTTAACATTTTTGACTTCAAAATACTAGTTTCTGAACCAGTGTCGATTAGACAGGTTAGTTTTCTTCCTGCGATGATTACGGCTACTATTGGGAGTTTTGTGTCCGAGGCTCGTTTGGAAAATTTACGTCTTGTTGGATGTTGTCCACTTCCATTGATTCAATACGATTATTGTTTGGAGAGCGTTGCTTAAACTGCTCAGAATTGTTATTGGGATTATTTTCATAATTATAGTTGAAGTTGTTTCCAAAATTGTTTCGGAACTGTCACGAATTATTATTAAAAGAGTTTCTGTTGAAAAATTGTCTCTGTTGTTCAGGGTTACGTCTAGATGTCCAGTCGGTATTATGAAAATTGGTATTGTTATTTAGCCTGAAATTTAGACGTTGATTATTATTTTGTTGTTCAAAGTTTCTGTTTGGGTTATGTTGAATTTTATTCGGTCGGTTGTCCTTATCATTCTGTATGTTTTTAAAATTATTATGCTTAAGGTCTTTGAAATTGCTTTTAAAGTCATAATGGTTTACTTTATTTGCGTCTAATAACCCCAATCGATCAAACAAATTGATCACATCAATGAGAGTCATACCATTTCCTATAAAGACTCTGGAGCAACCATTTGAAGAACTTAGTTCTTCAGAACTAAGTTCAAAGTAACTCTACATTAAAAGGAATATAGCATTTTGTACAAAAGTTCGTTGTTTGATAGAATTCGTGGCATCGCATTTCTTTTGGGTATTGGTTAGAACGCAACTCGCGCAATACCTATATCTATAGTGGAGAAATAGCAATTTTCATATAGCAACATTTTGGATTTCTTTGGCGCAGGTGTCGTGCGATTGTTGTGCTCGTTTTTGGCATTAACCAGATATCCAGTGTTACATTAACGACAACTCGGAAGATAAGTGCCGTACGAAGATGAAAGATGAAGTCTTTGCGGGATAAAAAAAAAATTCGCGAGGAATTCGATCAAACTGTAATGCAATATAATAGCGAAAAGTGTGTCAACAGCTAATTGCAAACATGGTCCATTGTGAAGTTTGATTGATATCGCGCATGCGTCTTCGTTAGATTACCAGTTCACGGAAAATCAATTATTTGTTTGGTGTCAATAACCTTGTTCGGATTTTTCTGGAAGAATTCATTAGGAAATATGGGTATGGTTGGTTAGAGATAAATAAATGTAGTTGAATTCATACCAGAAATAGATATAATTTTTGTAAGTTTTTATAAGTTTTAAGTTTAAGTTTTTCATTAATTTTAGGTTTAGGACAAGGAAAAAAATATCTTAATTCGATTAACCACTCGATTTCTTTTTGCGATAGTGTTAACTAACGTAGTTTATTTTGGGGCACTACGGTATTTCGGTATTCCGGTGAGCGGAGGCGTGATCGATTTCGTTGTATTGATTTGTCGAAAAATGTAAAAGGTAGAGTAACGTAATATTTGCAACGTCAAATCGTCAAATCAAGCAACGGAAAATCTGGCTTTTCGGTGGCTAGTTCATCAATGGAACCAGAGCGGAAGTTCACTCGGGTCCGACCCACGTCTGCATACCTCACCGCGCTGAGCCGCCAGCAGCCACCAACGTAGTGAACTTCCGAGTGGCCGGACGGTTGACGTCTCGGATACAGTTCGTTATCACGCTTATATTATTTTTGTAAAAAATATTTCTTTTTGATAACGTTTGTATAAGCACGTCCGTTCGTGATAGTCCGTTTTAGTGAAGAACTCGCACCACGCTCTCGTATCGCTGCCTCGCAAAATTTGTGTCGTTGATTTTATGTGATATATATTATAATATATCTCGATTTATAATACGATTTACGACAATTCGAGATTTTGAGTGTTTACTCATTTAGTAAAAAATACAACAGGTCATGTATAAATATCGATTCCTTGAATTTCGTTTAGATTTGTTTTCCTTGTAATCCTTCCTGGCATCCTTGTTAAATTTTTGTCTTCGTGACTTCCGGGCATTTATTCCATATGTAGCTGAGGAAATCGAGTGATTTTTTATCTTGGGTGGTAATCAGATTGTCGTGAACCATTGGAAGATTGAATTTGGGTTGTATCTCAGTGATAATATCTTTTTATTGTTCAAGGTCTTTGATTTTGTCCCATGATCTATCGATTTCGTTATTATATTGGGGACATTGCCTGTAAAGGTTGCATAATTTTATCAAAACTGCAAGCTTTAAAACTTTTACTGTTTCATGTCTTAAGGGGTTACATGGGTTTCGCAGTTTCACAAAAATCGATTTTTTTTATTATCTTATTTATTTCTACGACCTTTCGAGAATATTGTCGTAAATTTTCAGGTCGATCCGAATAATAGTTTCGGAGAAACAGCCTTGTGAAGGTGCGTGCTAGACGTCAGCTAGGCTCCAAGTGCTGTAGCTGCTCGTCTGTTGTTTGTCTGTTTTTATTGTCTATTGTTTTGACTTTCTAAGGCCAAATAGTTTGAAATGCTTCAGTTGGTGATTACTTCTTGAATCACGAGGTTCATTTGAAGTTATCCAAAGTGTCTGTTGTGAAATTTATTTAAAAATGCCTAAACTTTCGAGAACTCGATTAGCACACGGCGCTCGTAGAAAAGATGGACCAAGGAAAAAATTAAAGATGCTTTATGGGCTACTTATTACCACTACAGCTCTACAGACAAAAATCCTCAGCACGGAAACTGCCCAAAAGGTCCAGACTCCTGGTGCGCTTGGCAGCGAGCATCGGCTACAAACACTATTTCAATCATTCAAACATGATTATACTGCATTCGCAGATGATGTTTTGACTGCAATGAAACCTATCTATGAAGATCTCAGTAAGGATGAGCTTCTGGCGCGGTGTGTTAGTGTTTTCACACAAAATAATAACGAAAGCTTGAACCAGTTAATCTGGAAGATTACTCCAAAAATACTTCCTGCTGGTTCAAAAATCGTTAATATTGTTGCATTAGTCGCTGCTTGCACTTTTAATGAAGGAACATCAGCTTTATTATCATTTATGCATGGAATGGATTTGAAACTTGGCCGAAATTCCCACGAATATGCCCGAAATGCTGATGAAAACCGTGTGTGCGCAGCCGAAAAAAAATCTGCAAGCGAGACTCGTGAAGCCAGGATTCGTCATAGACAGGAGCAAAAGGATGCCCTGGACATTGCAGCTTCTGCAGGTTGTTTACTTTATGGCCCAGGAATCGACGATTCAATGTAGGTTAAAAATATTTTTTTCCCCCAGATTTATTGTGACTCAAAACTTCAAACACGTTTTTCTCGAAATTGTGTTTTCAAAATCGGTTGTCAAAAGTTCTCGAAAACTAATCAGCCGATCTTGATGAAATTTTAAACTGATCTTTGAGATACAATTTTCAAGAACTAGGACGAAGGATTCTTTTTTCCTTCAATTAGAACTATTTAAAAAACAAAAAATGTAGAGAAAAGTTGACCAAAATTTGCATTTTCTTGTAAAAATGTTTGCCAAAAATGTAAATTTCATTTCTCCTTTTTTGCCTTCGTCCAAGTTCTAGTTTATGCTCTTAACTAAAACAGGATTTTGTTTTTTTTTTTAAATTTAGATGATCCTGTCATGAGTTCTGCTGACAACGCGGACGCACTTTTTTCCCGAGGCGTCATCGGAAATGACGTCCCAATGGCGGAGTTTTAAATATTTTTCTTTGAAAATGAAAAAAAATTATTCTTCAAATAATTATCTTTAAGACAGTAAAAAGTTTGAATAAAATATTTTAATTTTTATGTATAAAAAAAAATGTTGAAAATTGACCTTTTTTCGCCCCAGTAAACCCATGTAACCCCTTAAAACCACGCCTTGGTCTGAGTTCGCTTTGCGGCTCCATCATTACTGTCCCAACCCTGTGCAATGCGGGAGAGAAGAAAGAAGGGAGTTTGTTGTAAAATTAAATTTAGTTCGTTGTTGAAATGAAGCCGAGTAGAGTTAATTTGAAGCGAAGTTGAACGTTGTATGCGTTTGGTCTTTTGTTGAGTGAACACGTTGGAATGAAGATAGACGTAATGATGAACAGGTTAAATGTTTTAGATGTCTTGCTGGAACTGATGAAAACCGTTGGGAAGGAGAAAAACTGACGTGTGGGGAAGAGTGATGTATGAGTTTGCAGTCGGAAGGATGGACTAGTACCTATGTCGTAACCGATACAGCCTATTTTGTTCTTGGAGCCAGCGGAGTACCGAGGGAAGGTGGGAGGAAGCCTGATTGATGTGCGTCGGACGTGCGTTGCACTGAAGACTGAACGGTAAAGAAATGACGATGATTCAAGGAAGGCATGCAGAGCTGAAACAACGTAGGTCGCAGTGGAAGAGGTCAGACTGAAATGAGTACCGTTGACGTTGCCAAAAGGGTTTCTATAATATTGAGAACTTGGGGCGTACAGAGGGAAGTTGCTAAGATAATTTGATGCTATGATGTTGCCTGAGGACTGGACTAGACAACAAGTAAAGAGAGGACTGTAAAATTGATAGACTGGATATAGACAGATGTGCAAGTGAATTGAAGAAAAGTTAGAAACCTGTTGTGTGCATTTGCAAGACACACGGATGACTTCGGGCACACAGAAGGAACTAAATGTGATGGACTATATGTCTTGTTACATGCAGACGAAGGGACGTTAAATGTTGTTAGCAAGTAGAAAAGTTCTCATTGCTACATCAACTTTGTTGATAGGGTGGATGTGGGGCTAGTACACTTGCTTCCAAAAGTGGAAGTTGAAAATTTGCCCTAAGTGTCGATTAAAATGTTATGACTGTTGTTATCCCGGACCTTTAGACTTTTGCTATAGGAGTCTGGCTGACGCAGGAGGGCTGAGTAAGTCTTAGCAATAGGCGTCGACTATTCAGTCGCGTATTCGAGGAAGGGCTATTAGTCCCGCGTGTCTGGAGCTCAAACTCAGAAAAAACTTTTTCTCGGATTGTAAAAAAGCGCAACCTGATCAGAGACTTAATTGAACCACAGGTATGGGGGACGCCTATGACAGGTTACTGTCAGCCCCCGCACGGTGAAAAGTCCGTTTCCTTGGCTGAAATGTGTTGATTGTGGTTTCGAAGGCTAGAGCAATATTTCTATGTTTCGCTCTGTTCCTATTTTAATACTCGAAACCATTCGAGAATATTATTAAAATATTACACAAGTGTTTTTGCATTCACCATTTCTTGAGGTGTTGGTAAAATAGGACTTTTTCTACGCGTATCTTTCTGCAAAGATAAACGTTTCTTTCCGCGTTTGTAAGATAACCTCAAGGAACCTGTAAATACTAAATTAAATAAAACTTAATTAACTAACTAACTAATTAAATAAACAAAAGTACTTTCTAGTTTTCATTTATTTTCCAGAAACTGCTACAATAATGAGGCATGCAAGCATGCTATAAAATAAAAAGAGATCCTTGAATGAAATAAATTGCAATTTTGTAATGTAACTTATGATTACGAGAAATCGAGGACCACTTGTTTCGGGGCTGGGGCGGGTGGATAAATTATGGGAGAATAAGACTTCATGGGAGAATAAGACTTCACGATCACGGGATCCACGCACAGTTGAAACAAAATTACACAAAATATTCCTACAATAATTATGCCGAAACCCAGGCTGATAACATTGTTCCTTCTGTAATTCAATCTCATCATGTTCGTTATTTCTTCACTCTTTATATCAGAAATTCTCGGTTTTATAAGGAACTTTAATTGTACAGTTTTTAAGTTTAGTCATAAAGGATTTATAAATCGTTACATTATTCTTCTTAGAGTTCTCCTAAATATATTTGTAGGAGTAGTTTAATATAATAATTCCAGGAATTATATGTTTTATTTCTTGTTGATCGAATGATGTTCGGCTTCTCCTAGTTCTACGATGCGTATTGTACAGCAATTTTAAAATTTTTCGCATTAACCCTTTTCTTTATAAAATTATAGATTTTATTGATTAATTATAACCCACTTTAGATAACTAGGTAGACTCAGTATAAATTTTAAGACACCCAGTATGTAAGTTTATTTGGGATTTTGTAAGTAACATTCAAAGAGAAATATTGGACTCTAGGAGACATGGAAAAATTCGAGAATGAAACAACAATAAAATTAAAAAGAGTAGTTGGATTTCGAGTTAAACTGATTTTAAAATAGCGAGTGAAAAGTTATTGAAGTTGTTCAATGGATATTTCTATGCTATAATTTAAAAGTTTAACTCAAAGCATTGAAGCTTCTTTAATAGATTAATTACGAACTACTTAAATATTTTAAACTAAATCAAGGTACGTGAATTTTCTAGTCGGAAAAACTTAGAGGAGGTTAAAACCATAGTAAAGAAATTTGAACAAATATAGACTTGGAGGCAAGCTTCGATAAGGAAGTGGTTAGGATGAGGTCTGATTTGAGGATGAGCGTAGACGAGTTCCTCGTTACGGCAGAAGGGGAATGAGGCTACAGTGAAGTGAATACAATACACAGGAGACTCTGCATCATTTAGCCTAGCCAAGGTAGAAGAACTTCGTGAAGCGAGAGGAGTACCCAAGACACACCAGCTTTGGTTTGTGTGTAGGGCACTGACATAGTTCAGATGAGTATAGCGGCGATTTAGGAACTGAAGTGCTATGAAACGACAGTTGTGAGGGAGTTGATACCGACGATGAAAAAAAAGTCCGAAGGAGTGTACTGGGTGATGGGCCGCTTGCAACGACTTATCATGCTGTGCACACCTTTATGCTTAAAATCTTTGCGGAACATAAAAAAATCGTGACAAAATATTAAACAATAATTATGAATTGTTCTGAATTTAATTCTCTATCTGAGCGACGTCCGAGAGCATGTAATCAGAGCCCAATGAAAATTAAATTAATAGTTGTAGATAGCATCAATAACTAAACGATGATTGTCCACTTTTCGTTAAGGTCTTTTCAAGATAAATTCCCATTGAAAGTTTGCTGGATAGTGGAGCCTCAGTAAGTCACCTCTTATCTAAGTTGGGAATAGTGCTCCAACGTGAAAATCTAACGTTATGCTCGGCTAGTGGATCACACTTATCATCCACTGGGTATTTTGTTACGAAAATGACATTTAATTTCATTTAAAACCACTAGAAAAAACATGCTGTGTTTTCCTTGTGTCAAAAATAGTAGTTTGGAGTTGATTTCTGGATAGAATTTTCAAATTAGTTGCAAAGCGCATATCGAACAGAAACTTCTCATATCAGGTCATAGTTTCTTGCAATGTGACAGAGACTTTGGAATAATAGAGAAAAATAAAAGAAAATAAAAAATGTTATTTCTGGTGCAAAGAATACATCAAAACCATTCGAAATTATTGATATGACAAGTGACGAGTGACTGCTTTTTCGACATATAAGCTGCTGCAGATAAAATAATAGTGAAAAATTTTCCCGCAGTCTCATGGTTGCATATAAGGGAAGGTAAACCAGCTATCGTCCATATTAAAGCATATTTCACAGACTTATAACCATGGAAAGAACATAATGTTTTCAAAAGAAGAAAAACAATTTCAGATTTCAAAAAAAAAAAAAATAGAATTAAATAGACTTGTGGCTAAAAATATAATAAGCAGAGAAAAGAAGAAAGATTTAAAAAGTATGATTGAATACTTACCAGTAAGCTGCCATGAATTTTACAGAAAATTGTGTACCGATTAAATGAAATTTTAGGAAGTGGTACTTAGCCCGTTTGATTGTTTATTTCATAACTTTATTATTTTTCTTATCATCAAAGTGCAGAATTTTGTTGTTGATAAGTATATGTCTAGAACGTAGTTACTGAATTGGTTTGCTTATGGAAATATGTCTAAATATATGGTTTGAGAGAAACTAATCCTTTTTTATTTTATATTTCGTTAATGACGATTAGACACTTAGCCCATTTGTAAATTCCATGCCTACATTATCCTCTGTTTTGCTGGTACTTTAAATCGGTTGACGTGTATTGAAATCGCGTCTTCTGTTTGCCTGTCGATGTTTTGGAATTGTCGAACACGGATTTGTTTTCCGATCTTCTCCTTCTCTTATATTCTTGAGAGTTAGTGGTGTTTTCAACGCAGGCTAAGGGGAGTTAAGAGCAGTTAAGGGGAGTCAACCGACACTGTTTTCCAAGTGAAACGCTTCACAACGTCTCTGAAAGCAGTCAGGCACCGCGTTTGTAGGATAAGAAAGTGATCAAAACAACGTTCCAACAAGCTCGAACCCGCGCAAGCCAGCGTAATGTCCCAGAAGACCAAGCAGCGTGAGTATGTTATGCTTGTTAATCCGGCAGTAGGGAAGTCTCACGTGTGCGTCCTTAAATAAATAGGCGAAAATCTGGAGTCCGAAAAACTTGTAGTTATACTTACTTGCAACTAAACAAATAGCCCTCTCGTGGAACTTGTGGTAGACCCCAAGAACAAGAGCCAGTTCGAGAGTGTCTTCAAGGACCATAGTCTTCAGTGTCCTATTTAGATACAACAGGCATTGAATGTGACGCGGAAGCAAATTAAGTAGAAACCTAGTAGAGGTCACATAGAAGCAACCAATGCTATGAGTGTGGCACTTCCGACTATATATCGAAAAATACACAAATTTAGTGAAATTTCAATTCCAAAGAATGATTTTGTGGATATGACAATTTTTAGTTTCTCTTTGACGGAAAATGAGCTAACATAATCTTTTTAGGGCAAAACCGATGAACTGGAAGAACTTGTTACCAACAATAGAGGGCGGAACCAAGTTGCTGGCCGCTTCAATGTCAGCGTGGTTGATTTTGGAATACCTGACGCATATTACAGAGGGAAAAGAATCCTGGAATTGCAGACTAGGAATGGATTTTTTTTCATGAACTTTGGCAATCTACCAACTTATCGTCGGAATGGCTGCGTGGGAAACATCCTGGATTTGATATCTGCTTCGAAGCTGGGGAACTAGTTCCTATGGGACTATTATCCTAGGGGACTATTCGGCAAGCGATCGTCAGTATATTGCATACGAAATTCCACTTCATGACACGCTGTTACCCGCCCTCCAACCAGAGGTTGTAACATTGTTGAAATGGAGGAGGTGTTCGAGTCGAGGAGTTCGCCAGCGTTTTCATAAGCGGAGAAATTACGACAAGGACGGCTGAGGTCACTACTGAAAACATGATGAGCCCCAAATGATGTCTGATCACGTTTTGCTGTGACATTCTTGACCATATGACGAAAGGCCGAAATACAATACTGCGATGTGAGAGCGAGACGAGAGTCCCACAGCAAAAGTCAAGCAGTTTTCGTAACATGCATTTGTACACGACATCGTACAATGATTGCGATGCGTCGATGCGAGGCGAGAAATATTCGGAAAAACGAAAATTCCTCGCATCGAGGTGCGTGACGTTTATGCTCTATGGCACGTAAATGAAATTAGAAATTCAAACGCCTTAATTACTTTTTAAGTAGGAGGGTTATTCGGAATGTATTTTGAATTAAAATTTAGTGCATCCTTGTTGAGGCTATTATTTGCCAAACGAAGGAAAATTCTAAATTCAAAGTTTTAAATAATCAAAAACAATTTTAATCAAATTTCATTTGAAACGTCACCAATTTGACATTTGTCATATGAATATTATTCTTCCTTGCATCACGTGCATTGTAAATTGAATGCGTTGCGCGACGACGAGCGAGAAACGCATCACGTTCTCGCATCGCCGTCACGCAGTGTTGTATCTGGGCCTTAATATCGCGTACATTTGGTATGACATCGAGTGTCCTACGACGAACTATCGTAACTGCAGTTGCCGGATACATCACGATTGATCGATTGTGTTCCTGACGGTGGAGGTAGAGTGAGAGAGCAAGCTCTAGGGCAGGAAAGATGGACGAATGAAACATGAATGGTAGAATATGCACCTAATTATGGATTTGGGGCCTTGGCTCAACCAGAAGCAAGGAAACATTTATTACAAACTGACGTACCTTCTCAGTTAGCTCAACTGCTTGCATTGAAATCAACGAATGTTTTATTGTAGAGCATCCACTATAAACCTCTTATTTCGTTACAAAACACCAGGATATTCAGTGGCTCCTTCTAACAGATTAACTTTTTTGCTTAGGACTCTATAGTTTTATTAAATTTTAGCTTTTATTGTGCATGGAACTTTTATCCTGAACTTTTTGTTAAGTGATATTTGATTTTCAAATTTGGTTTTTATTTCAGCCAATTTCTGGTCAAATTTACTTTAAATTTTCAAATTTAGGACCAGTTGAAATAGATTGGCAAGTATAAATTTTCCTTAATATTTTGCTCTACATTGCGCTGATAATGTTTTGCTTTCTGTATACTCAAATATTACTTTCTGACTTAGTATTAAGACTTTCTCCTTACTTTTAACTTTATTTTGTCCAGAACATTGATTTATTATTGAGACAAAACCACTTCTAACATCAATTTCAACAACGAATAATTTTCTTTTGTTATTATTCGTGTATAAAACGCAAGTAATTAATGTTGCACTTTTGTTTCTCCCTCTAAACTGTTCCGTTTTTGCTTTTGTGTATTGTTTGTTTTTTTGATTCATCTTCAGAAATTGCAATTATTCGCGTCAACATTTGACTCAAAATTTTCCTTCGCTCAGGAAATAAAGTTTAATTGCTTTAAAATGATATGCAATTACACTTGTGATAAAGTTTTTTAGGATATAATAATATTTATTATCCTGAATGATTTTCATTTTCGTCTAAGGGAGACATTTTACGATTTTACTTAAATTATCGCGCATTTTCGATTTATTTCAAGTGATAGTGATATTTTACAATTTTATTCAAGTTGTGCGGATGATGGACACTGGAAGGAAGCAAATTTCTAACATGGTATCTATGCAAACCTTTCTTGATTCAGTTGATAAAGTCGTATCTCTACATTTTTTAACAACATCATATTGATAGTTTAGAGTTCACTTTAATCCTGATATTCGGTTTTGTCAAGCGTAAATAACTTTTTCGGTGTCACTGGTTGTGGCGAACCACGCCGGCCGCGGTCGCAGACATTTATGTTGTAGTGATCCTTGGATCCCTTTGATGGCTCACTGAGGCCGGCTGCGCTCAGTCGGTCGCGGTTCTTATGGGGACGATCACTGCCCATGCTGGGCCACCTTCATATACAATTTTTTTTTTGTGGTAGGGAGGTGAAAACTTTTTAAACCTGAGTGTGGGACTCCCTAACGCACAATGGACTACCCACTAAACACCTCCCCTGTCAACATGAGTACCTAGCCTGGAACCGTTTGACATATTACTTCGGGCTGGACCTCGTGTTCCTACGCTTAGAGGCGACTTCGGATTATGGGAATCTCTTCTCTAACGGGAAGGAAGGGAGAGGAAGGAAGTGCTAGAAAAGAGATCCCTCCATCCCTGATGCCTTCTAGCGCTCCAATAAAGCTTTCTTCAGTATCAGCACTATCCGAGCATATTGTGCCACGCGATTCTAATTGTCAACAGTTTTCAGCATTTCTCCGACCATAGTTTCCAGACAGAACCCTCCAATTTCGCTGAAGAGGTCCCCTCGCTGCTGGCTCCATCTTATACAGTAGAAGAATGTGTGACAGGCGTCATCCAACATCCTACACAAAACCCACAGTTAGGAGACCGTGCTCTGTCAACTTTGTGCAGGTAGGACCGAAAACAACCGTGTCCGCTTAAGAGCTGGGTCAAGTAGAAATCGGTCTCACCATGCACTCGACTGAGCCACGGCCTCAGGTCAGGGATCAGACGTGCAATCAACCTTCCCTTAATTTCTTGCTCCCAGGACTGTTGCCAATCGCTGCGAGAGCGACGTCTCTCTTCCTTGGTGATCTGCTCTCTCGCAAGGAAGGTGATGGGTATCACCCCTGCGATTACCAGCACTGCCGCCCCATGGACCGTTCGATATGAGCATGAGATTCGCAATGCTTCTCTCTGCTTTTGGTGTAACTCCTTGCTGAGAGCGTCACCCCATAGTTCTGATACATAGAGTGACTGCACAACGCTCATTAAGAGTCGTCACCTTGATATGGTGGGCTCCCTATGTTGGCCATTAATTGGGTGAGTGCCGTCGCACGCGCTATAGCCTTGTCAGCTGCTGCCCTGATTTGTTGGGAAAAACTCATCTTCGAATCTATCAGGACGCCCAGGTACTTTACTGCTGATTTCGCTTCAACCAGCTCGTCCCCAACACTCATAAGCCTTACTCTGGGGATTCTCTTCTTTGTCAGGATGACCAATTCGGTTTTTTCCGGTGCCAGCTTGAATCCGTGAGCGGTTATCCAGTCCATTACCCTCCGCATTAACATATTGAGTCTGAGTTGCGTATGGTTTTCTGTGCGTCCAGCGACCAGCGCCACGACATCGTCCGCATAGCCGATTAAGCGTGACTCATCCGGCAATTCAAGCTACAGGAGTCCATCAAAGGAGATGTTCCACAGGCCCGGGCCAAGGCTAGAGCCCAGAGGGACACCTGAAGTAAGAATTGTACTTCGCCTATCTTCTTTCGAGTCGTCGAGTAGGCTGTGGTCTTTCAAATAGTCCCTGAGACTCCGGATCAGATATACTGGAAATTGAAAACGCTTTTCTAGCGCTTGAAGAATATCCGCCAATCTAGCCCATTTAAATGCATTTCGGACATCCAGAGTAACCAGTAGGACGACCCGTCATGTGGAAATACTGTGTGACTCCGCACGTTGGACCGCGCTCACTACCTTTCCGATTGCATCGATGGTGGAGCGGCCTGCTCTGAAGCCATACTGCTGTGGAGATAGGTCCCCGGCAGCACGAATCACATCAGCGAGTCTTCCCTTGATAAGTTTTTCAAAAACTTTTCCGGTCGTACCAAGCATACACAGTGGATGGTATGCGATGAGCTGGCGAGTCAGCGTCCCCTTTTCCCTTAGTAATGAGCACAAGTCTCGCTACCTTCCAGCACTCTGGGAACTGCGCTTTGTGCAGACATGCATTGAACATGTGGAGGAGCAGGTCAGGGGAAATGTGGAAGACCATTTGTAGTACCTCAGCTAGAATTCCATCTGGTCCTGGAGCCTTTCTGGCCTTCGGAGCCTTTCTGGCCTTTATAGACAAGACTGCTTTCTTCAATTCCATCTTCACGAAAAATGGAATTTCCGTTGGTGTTTCATAGTGAATGGCTTCAACGATGGCGAGATGGATGGGGAAGAAAGCTAGCACGATTTCGTCCATCTTTTCTGCCTCGTATGAGTGAGGCGAACTTGGGATACCGAGCTTTCGTATCACTATTTTGTAGCTTAGGCCCCATGGGTCTCTATTTACGTCATCCACCGGGTTTTGCCAGAGGCTGGCCTTGCTGCTGCTGATAATTCTACGGAGGCATTTTCTAGATGACTTGTAAGCAGCTAATCGGATACATATCTCTTCCCGGGTTCGAGCTCGCTGTGTCCTGCGTCGTAGTTTGGGACACTCCTTTCGTTTTTCGGCAATTTCAGGTGACCACCAGTATACTGGAGGCTTGCTGTGCCGTGGTCTTCGTAGGGACATTGAAGACCTGCAGGCGGGTGTAATGATTCTCATAGTTGAGTTAGCGACATCTCTTGCCGTAGGTCCTGCGTTCTCCAGCGTTGCTTCCGACAGCGGTGATCGTGCCATAAGCACTTCAACAAACCTCTCAGTATCCACTTTCTCAGTATTCCTGCGGAAGAACGCAGAAGAACAAGCGCGTGGTCTTCGTTAAGCACCGCGATGGATCTCCAGAGCTTTATACTGGTGAACGCTGGCCAAGTAATCCTCTAGCACTCTCCAATTTTTAACTGATTGTGCTAGGCACTCCGAAGCGAATGTCACATCAGGCATGGTTCCGACGCAACCCCATCGACGTAAAGTAGGGGTGTGGCCTGTGTTCAGTACGACGAGCCCAGTTCGTGCTGCCAGGTCCAAGATCCGTTTGCCCCGAGGATCTGATTGGGGCATCCCCAAATCGATGAGCACATGGCCCTGAATACTCGAAACAGCGTCTTCTAAAGCATTGAGACAAAGTTGAAAGGACGACAACGATTCGTTCGGAGTTATGTATACACAAAAGAGTGCAGTTCCCTAAGACCGAACCCAAACGAAACCATCTCCTCGCCCCCGATCCTGCACTTGTAGGTGAGCACTGTTCCGAACCCAGATGGCGGCTGTACCGGATTCATCAGGATACCATGTTGATGAGTTTCTGGTGTAAGGTTGCACGCTTAGCAGTAGTAAGCCAGCTTGTCTGTCTCTCGCAGACTGTTCGAGTACGTCTTGGGCGATGATGCTTCCAGGGAGATTGATTTGAAGGATGCGAATCATTAAAGAAGCGCTTTAGCCTTGGTTAAGGCTTCTTGGAAGATCTGACACTTTCCTGTGCCTGGAATATGTTTCAAATCATCTGGTCTCGGGTCATACTCCTGGCAAAGAACACAGTATGCGAACACAAAGAACACAAATATTACACAGCACATAAATTATATAAGTGAAAATGAACAGGAAGAAAAGTGAAAATGAAAAAAATCGGTTTTTATGGTTAGCATTTATGTTTTTAACGGTCATTAGAAATTCATGTACAAAAAAATGTAGTAAAGAAATATAATAAAAAAAGAAGCAAATCAAAAGAAACAAACTATAAATGAGTCAGAATATAGTATTAAAATTGCCCCATCACATAACTGGTATGGGTGCGGTTTACATGCATAACTAGTATAAGAATATAATCAAAAACGAAGCAACTCAAAAGATATAAACTATAAATGAGTCTGAATGTAATTTTAAAATTGCTCAAACACCTAACCGATACGGATACGGTTTACATCCATAACTTCTCCAAATTTAAACCAAGTTAATTTAATACCAAAATTCCAAATAATTAATTCCAAAAAAAATTCATCGATTCGACTCGATACTTCTCTCTGAGTTACTCGGCTGAAGTATTTGACTTGCTGTCTCGTAGTTTGAAAAAGACGAGTTGCATATTGTATAGGAGAAGATCTGCTTACGGGGGTTCCGTAATACATATATATCGTTTCTTGTATACAATCCCGTAAGACGTCGTAAGATTTGAGTTGGGTTCTCCACTGATCGTTTTATTTTTTCAAACACAAGACCAAAACTTTCGTCGTTCAAACTTGAATATGTCCCTGATTGATAGCGATCGATTATGTTGAATCCTACTAATTAGACATCCTGCTCGAATATTATATCTTAATTTTTTCTCGGAGAGATGCGAACGGAGTCTTCTCCACCTTCCGCATGTAAAGAACGTGTGGCAGGCATAATCTGTCTTCCCCAGGCTGAACAAGCAAGCTGGCGACGATGATTTTCCCATCTTATACAGGTAAGACCAGGTAATTGACCAGTTGCGTCGGATAATAATCAGTCTTACCATTCGTTCTGCAGAACTACGCTGTTCTCAAGTCGCTGATGAGAAGTGCGGTCCACCTGCCCCGTGTTTCGCTTACCCATGATTGCTGCCACGTGGTAAGGGTTCTCCTCCTTTCCTTTCGGCTGACGACTTCTCTAGCCGACTCCCCCTTATGTATGGATACTTCCTTTCGTTCTTCTGCGAGTAGCATAACATGAACCACCCTCGAGACAACCAGCAATGCTGGTTCAGAGACAGTGCGATACGCAGCTGCAATCCGCAAAGCTTCTCGCCTCTGTACCCGTGCGAGATGACTTCGGTACAACTCCTTGTTAAGAGCGTGAGCCCAGACTTCAGAGCCGTACAATAGCGTTGACTCCATTGCGCTCATAAGTAACCGTCTATTACTCGAGGTCGGTCCCCCCATGTTGGCCACCAGGCGACTGAGAGCTGGCATCCCCATAGCAGCCTTCTCTGGTGTCGCTCGAATCTGCTCGAAGAAGCTCATTTTCGAGTCCATCATGAAGCCAATGTATTTTATTGATTCCTTTGACTCGATGATCGTTTCTCTGATCCAAACGGGAATCACACGAGGGATGCGCTTCTTGGCCAATATGACAACCTCGGTCTTTCAAGCGCTAGGCTAAACCCACGGTCTGTCAACCACTCGTTCACTCAACGCATTTTCGCACCTAGTCTTAGTTGCGCCTGTTCGACAGTACGTCCGGCGACCAGTACTGCCACATCATCTGCGTAGCCAATCAAACATGACTCCTCCGGTAGCTGCAACGTCAAAAGATCGTCGTACGTGACATTCCAAAGGTACATACATAGGGGTCGGTATGAAGATGGTTGCTCCGGACTCCCCTTCCCCTTGTTGATCAACGCAAGTCTCACTTCGTTCCAGGAATTTGGGAATACGCCCTGCTGCAAGCAGGCGTTGAATGTGCTGAGCAACATGTAAGGGCAAAGTAGATGTGCAAGCTGCATCACTTTCGCTGGGATACCGTCTGGACCCGTGGGCTTTTTAGATTTTAATAATTTCATCGCCCCGTCCAGCTCGATGGTATTAAAAGGTGGGCATTCTGCCGGACTTTTTCCGTCTGAGTCGTTGGGATGGACGGGATGCACAGGGAAAGTGCTCGAACAACCTCGTCCATTTTTTCGCTTCAAGCACACAGGGTTACCGTGCGGCTCCTAGTTTCCACATGACAAGCTTTAAACCCAGGCCCCACGAGTCTCTGTTGATGTCTTCAACGAGCTTGTGCCAGGAGCGAGCCTTGCTTTCGTTTGTCTGCTGTCATAAAAATATTATGTTTTTTTAAGATCGCGGGTGAACCAACACGAACCTGGCGCAATCAGAAAGAAAATCAAGAAGAAGCCACAAAGAATTAACCTTGACCGTGTAAAAAAACAAATCAAACAGAAGCCTCAAAGGATAACATTTGATCGCGTAAAAGCCAATCTTTAAAAAGCTCTAAAGGAAAATTCATAGCTGTGGAAATCAAAATTCAGACTTAATGCGAAAAGAAAAGACCCTAACAACTAATTATAAAAAAAATGAACATTCAATAAACACTTATTTTATGCCAAATCCATTTATTGGAAACAGTAAATAGTGATTACCTATCTCAAATAAATGTCGATCATCTGAACGAAGAGGGATATCGCAAAATGGTCACACTTATAAAACACTATAATATTTTTCTAGAATAATAAAGAATAATAAAAAGTTGAATAAGTAAAAGTAGAATAACTAGAATAGTAAAAAAGACAATTTAAAACACGAAATTACGAATCACGAAATTATTAATTAAAACACGCCTTTGCCTTGTTTCGAGGACGCGTTTGGGCTGTATACAGCCATCTTCAGCTCGTTATTATTCGGAAGTATTATTCATATTAGAAAATTCTTTGAAAGAAGCAACACAAGTTGAACGAAAAGTTACATTAGACACAGCAAAGTGGGATAAAAACGAAAAACTAATTAAAAACAAGCGAACAACAAGGAACCATTTTAAATACTTAGTACGTATTATTAATTATCATCTAATACATGCACTTACCATCTGGACACTTCTAATATACATAGCCATTCTTACAGGTATGTAAATCAATAACACTTATGCTGCTGGTATTAACTATGAAATCAGCAGTGGCAACTTTGAAAATACAGCCAATTACGAGCAATAAAGGGTACACAGCAATTAATATGGAACTGCAAAACGATACTACAAATTCTTACACGTTCAAATAATTTCACGCGCCTCTATAGTTGCCAAAGAAGCAAAACAAACAATGACGACCAAAACGACAACAAATAGGTGGATCACTCTCGAAGGTTTAAAAATTATTATTTAAATGGATTGGGATTAGAAGTTATGAGAGGGTTCGGGATTGGCTAGATAGTAGTATATAAGTGCCTACAGCAGGCTGAGACGATGAGTAATGATTAAAAACTGCTAAACGACAGTAGGTGTCGATAAAAGGGCCGAATTAAATAGTGTTACAGTGAAATTAAATTGTACTCGGGTGGAAGCAGTATATAAGAAAATGTGAAGAAAATGAAGTGAGATTGACAATTTAATGAAATGTTAGTTGAATTTAGTGAAGTGTGTGTAAATAACATTAAAAGAGAATTTTAAATAACTTTAAAATTGCGTTTGCACTTACAAGAAGTTCTGAGTTAAGTGAGTTAAAAGCCGCGCACCTGGTAAGCGCAACAATATAATTGACCTTAAGTAACTAGAGCATAAAGCATAGAAAACAGAAAAACGAAGTGTGGCTAAATATCAGTCAATGAATAAAGAAAGAGAAAATATTGAATGCAAATTTGAGGCAATTTAACCAAAAATTAGGCATAAAAGTCGGTTGTTAAATTTTGTATGTAGCGCTCGAAAATGGGTTTTCGGAACAATGAGCGATGAGGACCGGCAAAAATCGCAGATCATTTCCGGACAAATTATAAGATATTAAATGAGAGATTAGAGATGTTAATGGAGAAAGTTAATCTTATTATGGACAGTATATTCTTAGTAAAACAGACCCTAATACATCCTAGCTTACCAATATCAGTAGAAATTGCTATAATAGAAGTGGATTTTTATAACCTGATGAACGAGTAAGCAGGACTCTTTGAATATAATGAAGACTGAATCATTTTGGCAACACAAATTCCTAACTCACAAAAACTTGTAGCATTAAAGTTAATTACGAGAAAACTGGATAGGAATTATTTAGATTATGCAGCAGCTGATTTATAACAGCTTAAACTTATCAGGGGAAGACTGCCCAATGCAGTTCGCGCTATAGGATGAATATTTTACGGCAGTATGGCTTCAGAGCAGGTCGCTCTACCATTGGGGCAGTGGAAGAAGTGTTGAGCGCAATTCAGTATTGCATAAACATGCCACGATTCCACCCATCTCTTCCTGGTTAATTTTCATGTCTTCACCGTATTTTTTAACTACCCAAGATGGGTGGATATCCTGGATGCGCTTGGAATTCGTTGTCAAGTACCAAGATGTCCGACGCGGATTAATAGCGACTATCTGAAAGACCGCAGTCTACTGTACGACGTAAAATGTACATATATTTTTACGTTACTAAAAATGTATGTAAACTTGTTCCTAGAGACTATTGTATGGTTCGAATAATTATGAAACAACAAACACATTCCAAATAAATTTCAAAAGAAACTATCGCAACATATTTTGATGTTGTTAAGATCAATAAGATAATGTGAAAGCATATAACGCACTAATGCCAGTAATGCTATGAGCTGGGAATGACACATTAGCATTATTGTAAAAGATCTTAAACTGTATACCAATGATAGTAGGTTAAGATAAGGAAAATGTTGTAACGCGTTCAAAAAATTTTACACGCCACTGTAGTTGCAAAAAAACAAGACAAACAATGACGACGACAACAACAAAAAGAAATACGTGGACCATTCTCGAAGGGAAAAAGCAATTAATGAGATTTGCAGTAACAACAATGCAAATGCAAATGGTTTAGATCGTATTGAAACACAGGGCATCTATTTTTGATGTAGACATTCAGAGTTTAGAAATTAAAACGCGTATTGAATAATGTTATTATTTATTTTCTCTTCTATAATCGATATTCAATATCTTGTTTTATGTTTTTGGGATTCTACATTTTCTTCAGATTGATATTTTTTTGCTAGTGTAGTTATTTGTACTTTCAAAATCTACTAAGGTTTTGATTTACTTATATTCCGACATGTCCTAAGCGTTGAATATAGTAAGCCATTTACAAGGCTTAAATAGTATTCATTTCATGTGTATCATTCTCGTCTGAAATGTTCGCTACTATTGATTCATTAGCAAAGTCTTGCATTTCGTTTCAAACTATGATCTCTCTTTGTTGGTTTATAAATTTACCACCTGAATTAATTAGACGAACTGATACCCATCGGCTTTTGATAGTCATTCACAGGATTAAAAGATCTCAAATAGTTGTGAATAGTTTCTATTTAGGAAAAAGTTATGCTTATGGTTAGGAGCTAAATTTTGAAGTCTGTCAATTATTTCCGGATAAAGATGTCTCAGCATGAATTCTAAGCCTTCGCGTTGAACATCATAGAAAATTTTTCAGCTAGGACAAATAACTTAATTAGAATTCTAAGATTGTGTTCATATTGCATGTTTTCAATTGCTTGGCTACTTATTCCTAAAGTGAATTCACATTGCATTCCTCTGTTTTATTTACAATTAATTAAATCAAATTAAATAATTAAATAATCATTAAAATATAATAAATTAAATAATAAAAATACGTAAGCACGAGTATGGTGACTCACGTTAAAGACACCCAAGACGCTAAGCTGATTCGACAAGCGCCAAGAAGACTTCCATTAGCCAAGCAGGGAGAAGTAAGTGTAATGATCTCAGACATGGAAAAACAAGGAGTTTTTTGGGTTGGGGGTGAAGGCAATTTACGCCCAGAGTGTGGGACTCTTAGGAGCGCATGCTACCAGACTAACCACTAAACACCCCCCCCCCCCCCCTGTCAAGAGACTCTAGCCTGGAACCGTTTGACACATTACTTCGGACTAGGCCTCTTTTAACTTCGCCCTAGGGCGCCGTCAGCGTAGAAAAATCTCCCTCCAGCGGGAGGGGGCAGGATGGAGGAGGACTGCTGGAAAGGAGACCCCCCTAGAACCCGCGCCCAAGGTTATCTATCGTATATTTTTTGGCAATAAGCATTGCCCGAGAGTAATGTGCCACGCAGGTCCATTTGTCGAAACTTTTCAGCATTTCTCCGACCGGATTGCCCGGGGAAAGTTCTCCTATTACCTCCGACAAGTCCTGCCGCATCCTGTTCCACCTTCTACAGTTGAAGAAGGTGTGACATGCGTCATCCCTTTCCCCTGGGCAGAGAATGCAGTCTGGGGACCGTGATTTACCAATCATGTGCAAGTAAGACTGAAAATACCCATGCCCGCTAAGAAGCTGGGTAGGTAATAATCAGTCTCACCGTGCCTTCGATTTAGCCATGATCTCACGTCCCCTATAAGGCGGGCAGTCCAGCGGCCATTAGAGTCGCCTTCCAAGGGCTGTTGCCACTCGAGTATTGTGCGCTGCCTCTCCTCTCGGTTGACAGCATATCTTGAACCCTCCACTTTTCGGTCATAAATTCTCGCTCGCTAGCAAGGAGGGCGATGGGTATCACTCCTGCGATCACCAGCACCGCAGACTCAGAGACAGTGCGGTATGCAGACGCAACCCGCAAAGCTCCTTGCTGAGAGCTCCGGACCAGACCTCAGAGCCGTACAGTAGCATCGACTGTACAGCACTCATGAGGAGTCAACGTTTGCTTGGTGTGGGCCCACCGATGTTGCACATTAGTCGACTCAAAGCCGAAACGCTTTTCGCGGCCTTTTTCACCGTTGCCCTGATCTGTTTCGAAAAGCTAATTTTCGAATCGATCAATAGTCCCAAATATTTTATTGCAAATTTAGACTCAAAAGTCACATCTCCGATCTGCGTAGGAATTACCGTGGGAATTCTTTTGTTGGTGGGAATGACCACCTCGGTTTTCTCTAGTGCCAACTTAACCCCGCGGGTGGTCATCCACTCCTTCACTCGACGCATTAGCATTCCCAGACTGCGCTGCGCATGTTCGACTGTGCGTCCGGTGACCAGTGCTGCTATATCATCTGCATAGCCGAACAAGCGAATTTTCGATTGTGGTCAAGCAAAACACTTTTTAAAAAATCAAAGTTATCTTTATTAGCTCCGACTTATCGAGCTGAACATTAATATAACAAAGAACGCTTAATCGTCTAATTCCCATGCTTTTATAGTCTTGGCTTATTGGTTATTTATTTAATAAGTTCTATATTGTTTCTAAAAAATTTACAGGACTAAGCTAATACTTAAATTGAGAGTTCTGAATTTGATATTCATTGCATCTACATAATTTTTTCTGTTTGTACCACAAATGTTACTTATTCATATGACATATTTATAATAGTAGAGGAAAATACAACAAAAACCTTAAAAAAACTTAACTCTAACTTAAACTACTACTACCTATGTTAAAACCTATTTACATACTATTTTGAATCTTAGTAATAACTATGAAAACTCGGTTGAGGACGCATGATCTGTAAGGTTAATCTATTAATTTAAATCCTGAGTGCTTGAATTAATGGGTTCGAAGCGTGTTCTACCTTAGCTAGTAGATTATCTCTGCGTGAGAGCGCGAGTTTATTGATAGGGCTAATATTAGCAAGCTCATGTAATTTGCGTGATGAGAAATAAAAAGGCTTATTTAGCGCCATTTTTAAGTACCTGTTTTGAGTGACTTGAAGCTTTGATATCAAATATTTTGCGCATTGACTCCAAGTAGGCGCTCCGTATAATATGATAGGCTGAATTACCATTTTTAAAATTAACATTTTATTCTTAATGTTCAGTTGGGACCTTCTGTTGAGTAGTGGATACAGTTGAAGTACAGAATTTAATGCTTTAATGCTTATCCGTTCAATGTGGTCTTTGAACATGAGTTTCTTGTCCAACATTAGCCCAAGGTACTGCAGATTTTCGGACCATGGTATGGCATGTCCTTAAAAGTTGATCGGTCGATTAGGTAGCAAGGAACGTTTACGTTTTTTTAGTGAAAAATATTGCCTTAGTTTTATCAATATTGATGCTTATTTTCCACCTGCAGAAGAACTAATAAACTTTTTCAAGCATTTTTTCTAAGTTACCAGTTATTGTACTTGGGTAAATTCCTGAAGTATAAAAAACGGTATCGTCCGCAAAGGCAGCTATTTGACAGTGCTCGCTTGTAGGGAGATCGGAGGTGTAGATATTGAAAAGGGTTGGGCTCAGACATGAGCCTTGGGGAACACCAGCAGGGATGCTTCTTACAGTAGAGGTGCTATCTCGGACCTTTACCTTAAATGATCTGTCTTTGAGGTAGGAAGCTATCAATTTACGTATGTATTCTGGCGTTTTGTACTCTTGGAGTTTGTAAAGCAAACCTATGTGCCAGACTCTATCGAAAGCTTTCTCAACATCGATGGTGACCATTCCAACTGATTGCTTCCCTATTAGGGCTGTCTTAATGTCCTTTGAGACGCGATACAGCTGGTGCTCCGTTGAATAGCCGTGCCTGAAACCGAACTGAAAATTTAGAAGTATGTTGGCATCTTCCACGAAGTCTGTGAGTCGTTTGAGAATTAGCTTTTCGAATAGTTTACCAAACGCTGGCAAAAGGCTTATTGGCCTGTAGCTTCCTGGCTCATGTGGATCCTTCCCAGGCTTTAGCAGAGGTACTACAACAGCTTGTTTCCAGGCGAGTGGAAAATAAGATAGTTTGAGGCAAGCATTGAATAAGAGGCAAGTGAGCACAATCCCTTTCTTTGGCAGATTTTTCATCACATAATTAGGAATTCCATCGATCCCAGGAGCTGTTCGATTTTTAAGTTTTTTAAGCTGCCTAACTATTTCTCTGGTCTTGATGTAGGCGCCGGGGGGCAAGTTAGATGTGTTAGTTATACTTTGCGCGGAGTTATCTATCATCGTTTCTATGATATCATTGCACCTTTTGCTAGAGATTTTGTGGTAATTATGAAATTTATCAGCCAGAATTTGTGCTTTATGTTCACAAGAGTAATTCTGCTGGCCTCTTGCGTCTTTAATTGGGTAGGGCAGGTTGTGAGATTTGCTTTTGAAGATTTTATTTAAGCGCCATAGTCCCCTTGAGTTGAAATCTAAGCTCTGGAGCATTTGATTCCAGTACTGATTCCGTATGTTTGAGATTTTTTTCCGGATTGCTGTAATGAGTAAGTTCACGCCTAACTTCAAGGTCGGATCCCTAGATCTTTGCCACTGTCTTCTAAGGTTGTTTCGGGTACGAATAAGCTTCAGGGCTTCCTGATCTAATTCGAAGCTTGTATATTTGGCATTTGATTTGGGTACACTGCATTCTATACCCCTCCAAATAGTGTGCTTAAATTCGGAGATTTTTTCATCGACCGCTTGAGCTGTGTTCAAAGAATTAAACGTATTTTGCGAAATCGATATATTGTCGTTCACATGTCTTCGAAATTTTCTCCAGTTAGCTTTTTTGAAGAGGAAGGCTTGATGTGGTTTGTTGCGATAAACTCCCTTTGAATCTAGAGTGAAAGACACTGGTAAATGAGGCGATGATAGCGCTTGTAATACTCTAATATCTGAGGGGCCAATACTATCATCGCCTAATATAATTTCTAGGGTAGATCCGGCACCTCGAGGCGAATAGAATGTGGGTTCGGTCGGGAAGTGAATAAATATATTCCCTTCACTCAACATTTCATACAGGCATTGACCTATTTTATTAGCTCGAACACAGTTCCAAAGCCTATGACGCGCGTTAAGATCACCACAGAGCAAGTACTTTTGGTTTAGACGTGTAAGCCTTTTTAAATCGTTTTTGAATTCAGTTAATTTATCCTTCGTGAGTTTTGTCCCCGGAAAGTAAACTGCGTACAATTTGATTTCAGATTCTTCTAACATTAGCCCAATGTTTTGAATGGCAGACGATTCAAAAGGGGGCAATGGTGAATGCCTAATTGTTTTTTTAATTGCAATTGCAACTCCACCATCTATTTTATTTTTACGATCACATCGATAAATGTGGAAGTTAGCATGACTTAGCTTATCATGCGGCCTCAACCAAGTTTCCGTTAAAATACAAATATCAACATTAATTTTAGTTATAAAATCAAAGAATTCGATTTTCTTATTTTTAATGCTTTGCGCATTCCATATTAGAATTTTCAATTCCTCAGCCATAAAGAAACTTTACTGAAATGCTAACAATAACATTGAATTGATCTTGTCTATTTTTACAATTTGATAAGTTTATGATCAGTTCTTGAGAGAGCTTCAATAAATCTTCTGGTGAAAAAAGTTCTTCATTACAAGTTTTACCAGACAGTGTTCGGGTGTTTTTGGTCGCCGCACTGTAGGAGAGTTGAGGTTGAGGTCTATGTCCAATTGCGTTCGTTGTCCTCACTAAGTTTGCCGGCAATTTCAGAATATTTTCAACACAGGTTTGTGTTTTAGATTTAAGTGTAGACAGACTTGGGAAATTTTTCTCCGAAAGGGCAAACGTATCGAAGCTTCTCTGAGATTTTGGGTTGCTTCTCCTTTTTTGTAGCTTTTCTTTAAGCGCAATATAATCTGTTCTGCACTTGCATTCGGGAGCATTGGAGAAGTGAGGACCATTACAATTGCAGCATACTATTCTATTACTCTGCTCTTTTCGTAGTGTGCATTTAGAGTGTTCATGAGGGCCGCTACATATGGCACATTTAGTGGGTAAATGACAATGGGAGGAGCCATGCCCATACATTTGGCAATTTCGGCATTGCGTCGGGCCTTTACGTTTGTTAGAGTAGTAGCTCCAACGTACAATTGTGTGAAGAATTCTTTTAATTTTCCTCAGATCAGCCATTTTTGTCCCTCTTTGTAGATAGAGCAAGTAATATATCTGTTCACTTCCTCATATCTTAGAAGTGAACTTTTTTATGTCGAATGAATTGACGTCATGATCGTTTTTCAGGATTTTTCTTAAATCTTCCGTAGGAATGTCATGGAGCCCTGTTAGGACAACTTTTAATGGCCGTAATTCTGGCCGTTGGAAAGTGAAAAAGTTCACTTTTTTGGCTTTTAGATATTTTTCAATATTAGTGTAATCTTCATACGTATGAAGAAAAAGCGTTTTCCAATGGAGATTAATTTAATTGAAAAATTTTCAATTTTAAGCTCTTTGAGGATGGCATCAATTGTATCGCGGGGAAGATCGGTGAAGGTGATTGGGGGAACTCTCACCTTAGCTTGCTGTTCCATGCTGGGTTGTTGACCGATGTCGCTGCTACCCTCAAGGTCAGCTAATGGCAGGAATCTGTTTGACACGGATGATTTAGATGTGCTTCGCGCCATCTTGAATTGATCCCTGAGGAGCGTTCCGATCGGGGATGATTCCCGACTTCTTTTCCTGTGCTGGGCAGGGTTGGAGTTTTCACAACAATCAACACTCACTTCGGGTATTCCGATACACTTAATTTATTAAATTTGAAAGATATATAAAACAATAGAATTAAATGCTTCTGACACTCGGAAAATTCGAATGTACGTCCGCACTGACTGATAGTAGTGGAAAGACTGGGTTATTTATAGAATATGATCTCATCGTACGGGAATGATATGATCGAATTGTTTAGAGTGGGGGTTATGTTCCGGTGTCATAACTCCTCCCTCATTAGATTTGAGTATATCCCTATACGAATTTTTATTGATGATTTTTATTTTTCTAGTTTTGTTTTTGAAATATAGAAATGAAAAAATTATTGATATTACTGTGATAAGGATGATAATTGATATTGACCATGTACTGATAATGTGATAGGATTCGATTTGATTTATTGTTTCTATACTGTTCATATGAGATTCTTTAAGTTCTTCTAGGGATAAAGTTTCGATAGTATCATGTTGATATATAGGAATGATGAAATTATTGTTTATTATTTGTTCATTATTGGTAAATTGCAAATCATTAATAAAAATGGAGCATTTTGAAAAATTTACTATAAAGTTTTCATTAAGTTCCCAAGTTCTATTATCACAAGTACTAGAAAGTTTCGCTTGCTGAGAATTTACCAATATAATTCCTTTCCTGACTTCTTTGATTATTGGAATTGTTGTTATTTTTGTACAAGTTTTGTTCACATATACGCAAATAGTATCTTTCTCCAATTGTTTTGCATATTTTTCATTATTATACTTGTATATTTGATTATTGATTTTAATAATCTTGTGTGCTTCAAGTACTATTTGTTTATTATTATTATCGGATACAGCTTCTATTTGATATATTTTATTTTCGTTTATATTCATGGGGATTTGTATGGCAAATATAATTACTTGGTTGTCATTTACATTGATTATTACATCTGAATTGATTAATTCTAATTTTTGTATATCTATTTGATTTAAAATGATTTCGTCGGGAGTAAGGAGATTGCGTGACATTAATTTCAATCTTGAGGATAATATATTGTCTTGAATTTTTTCTATATAATCTTTTGAAGTTTTCAAATTATTAAATAGTTGGATAAATTTAACATTTCTCTGAAGTTGATTATTTATTTCGATTTCAAAATTCTTTTCTTTATTGACATGATCTATGACATTGTTTATTTTAGTTTGCAAATCGTTATTGAACTGGATTTGTTGATTATTATTTTTGATTAATTCTTCAGTTTTAACAAGATATTTGGTTATTTTCTCTTGATCTTCTTCATCCATAGTTCCAAATAAAAAAATTTAAAAGTTGATCCTACAATGTTTATTAATCCTCGTTTACTTCGTTTTGATATTTGAGGTTTCAACGTTAGGTATTGGGAATGTATATCTTGGATTTCATGTAAGATTAGGGTTTTCTGTTCTGGGGTGAAATAGGGATAAGGTTTGGAATCATTATATATATTGTTTAATATGAGTTCTATAGAGGTTAGATTGATTTGATGCAGTATGATTTGTAATCTTGAGCTAAGTTTACTTCTTCCAATTCTATCTCAATATATCCAGGGGAATTAGTTATCGGTGTCACTGTCAAGTATGATGATACAATCGTTATCATTGTCAATATTATTATCTTTGTTATGCTGTCCATTGTCTGGAATGAGAACATTCTTTTTAGGTCGTTTTATTAGATTCTTGGCGTGTTTTCGTTTAATATATTTTTTTTTCTAAATTTCGGTTCGATTTTATGTCTGACAGCCTTGTAATTATGGATGGGGATTTCTGATCTTTGTTCTGAATATTTTTCTTTCGTTTGATTCAGTTTCATAATCATTTGTTTCTTTTTATTCTCCATGTTTTCATATATTGTAGCTTTGTCTATTTTTCCTCTTTCTATATCTATGGGTCTTTGTTTGGTTGTGGAATGTACTTGTTGATTGTAAAAGTCTACGGCTTCATATATTTTGTCCTCTAAAGGTATTTCTTTTAGTTCAGTCATAGTTTGGATTTTGTCTAGTAACGTGGAATGTGCTCATTCTATATCACTGTTTCCGGTATGTGTATTAGGTTTAGTAAAATGGTACTGTATGTTTTTTGATTGAAAATATTCTTTGATAAGTATTTTGTCGAATTCATTGTCTGCTACAATTAATTTCGGTCTTCCTGTGTGAGATATTATTTGTTTCGAACCAGTTCTGATATCTATGTTGTTATGAGAGTCTGAGAAGGCAACGTGTATGATTTTGCTGAATTTGTCTATTGAGGTTAACCATATTTTTCTTTGGATTTCTAAAATGTCTACGTGTACAATTTCTCGGATGTCTTTAGGAGTTTGTGAGATTTGTAATCGTGGTTTTATTGGATTTCTGTCTACTTTTGCTAGATTGTATGTATTGCATACTTTAATATATTTGTTTATGTATTTACGGAGAATCGGGTAATATATTTGAGTTTTTAGTCCGTAGTAATTTTCATTGACTCCTGCATGTCCGGTTTCTTTGATGTGATAATTTTCTATAATTCTGTATAGTTCGTCTTGATTTTCAGATTCTTTTAATATTTTCGTTACTTTTACAAAGGGGTAATGTTTTCGGTCGACAAGGTTGATGAGTTTCTCTTCTATGTAGTTGTATTGATGATCGGTGGCGTCTGTATAAATGGCGGTTTGTATATCAGGTTTTAATTTTTGTTTGAGTATGTTTGTTATTCGATCTTTTCCTTGGGTGTGAGGTTTTATGATGATTCGTTTGTTTAGGGAGTGTTTATGTTTGTCTGGGTTCTCGGTTATTATGAGTTGTTGTTTGTATTTGTTTATATAGTCATCTTTAATGGGAATATGTTGAGTATTATCTTCTACTGCAGAATGTTGAGTGGGCATTAGAGAGTTTATGGACATGGTTTTTTTGCTAATTTTATCTACATCAATTTATTCGCTTGATCTTAAAGTTTTGTCTTCTAGAATCGTTAAGGCATTGCATTCATCAGTTATAATTCGAGATAGGAAATTGGCTGGTATGTTAGTTTTTCCTTTTATGTATTTTACATTGGGTTTGTATTCGCCTAATTTTAATATCCATCTCTGTAGTATTTCTTATACAACCATTCTATAGGTCTATGATCAGTATAGATTGAATTCTCTGCCGTATATGTAGGGTCTAAAATAATTGACTGACCATATGATAGCTAATTCTTTTTCGATGATAGCGTAATTTCTTTCATGGTCATTTAAAGTTCTAGAGATATAGGCAACGGGATGATTTTCTTGGCTTAGGACTGCTCTCATGGCTAGGTCGCTTGCATCTGTGGTGATATCAAAAGTTTTATTGAAGTCGGGGTGTTGTAAGACAGGGTTGGTTATTAGGATGATCTTGAGTTTTTCATAAGCCTTTATGTATTCAGGGTCTGAGGTATTAACCCTTTGCGGTCGGTGACTTTTTCGGCCAGCGAGGTGGCAGGTCGACGCGATTTTCGCGATTTTGTCGAGCGTCGTATAAAGATAAAATAAAATAATCTTATACATAAATTATTCTAGGAAAACGTTATATTTAACAATTTATTTATAATTACATCTTTAAGAATATAATATCGCAAACATAATCTCTGTATTGTACTTTAGTGTGATAATTTACAAAACATTGTCCAAGATGCATTCTTGGTTTTTGTGGACATGTATCGCAGTAGGAACTCGTCTCGCGTCTTCCACCAGGTGTGTTTCGGTTTGAACAAACTTTGCAGTCTCTCTTCGCACCTTTGCTAAGCATTACGTGGAGCTTTCCATTGAGCCGAATCTCATCCGAGTTGGAGGTCGATGTTGAAACTCTTCGCGGCTGCCGGAAATCTCCTTTCAACTGCTTCACTAATATTTTGCGGAATTGTAAATGATTCAGTGGCTGCTCGTTTCTCTGCTTTTTGACTAGCTTGTATAGAATATATGAATTGATTATGCAAATTTCTAGCCCCCAAAAAAATAGTTTGCGCCACCACTTCAATGATTTTCGCATGAAGCAGTATGTCGAGGCATAGTGATCGGCCACGTCAACGCCGCCCATGAATTTTGTGTAATTTATTACAGCATCGGGCTTTCTAACAACCGTTTCAACATTATTACGGAGTGTTCGTTTGACGTTATTCATTGCCGCATTATAAAAATTTGTGAATACCGTAACAATTCTTTTATCTTTCCACGCTAGAACTAAATTGTCATCTTTGCGGTAGGCTACCATCGATTTTCCTTTTGGAAGATGCTTTTTATTTTTGATTGCATCTGGCAACCCTTTTCTATTAGGTAAGATTGTCCCGGTCAAATGACATTTCAGTTTGCGTAATTCATTCGCCAAAATGTAGCTGGTGTAGTAACGGTCTGTAAACATATGATGCCCCTGCGCACCAGGAACTTTATTCAACAGCGTCGTGTATAAATGCAGTGGTATTCTTGTTGAAACAGGAAGGTCCGGTCTTATCAATGACTGTGTTGTCAGACTGCCATAGTACGGTAGAATTCCGCAAATATATCCCGTGCCAGAATCAGCCAATGTGTAAATGCGAATTCCCCATTTGGTCGGTTTCTTAGGGTTATAAGTAATAAATGAAACCCGTCCTTTGTATTTTACCACAGATTTATCGACACAAATCTCTTTGCCCGGTGTGAAATAATTCAGAAGTTTTGAATTTATGTATTGAAGGTAGCCAGTTATCAGTTGTAAACGTGTTCTGGGTTGGCTTTGTTGCGCTGAAAATATGTCTGCATGTAGCATCCAAAAAATTTGGGTAAACCGTTCTCTTGAAAATGTGTTTGGGTAAAACGGAATGTAGCTAGTAGCGTCCGCTGACCAATATTCTTTCAGATTAGCCGCTGTCATTTTCCCCATATTTATTATAACTGCTATAAACGCCCAAAATTCTTCTTTTGTTATATTACGCCACGTGTGCCAAATTGATCGTGACGATAGCACCATTCCTTCTAACTTTCTTGAAGCATAGCGGTTTGTATCTGATACTACCTGATCCACCAGCTCCTCGGTAAAGAACAACTTCAAAAAATCCAAAGGCTCTGTGACATTTGCGGATACCCATGGCCCTGCAGGTCTTTCGCCGGAAACGAAATTTATCCTGGGTGGTATTTCCGTTGATTCGTCACAAGGTGTCCATTCCGATTGATCCGGTTGTGAGGCATCACTGTCACTATCGGAATCGCTGTCTATTACTTTGATCTTTCGATTCCTTACACCCACTACCACATCATCACTTTCATCACTGCTTTCGCATTCTTTATCACACATGCTCCTATTAATGCGATCAATTTTATCATGGAGTACTTCAAAACAGAAGTCATCGTCGCTGGAACTAAATTCACTTGTAATATCCATTTTTCTCGGGGTACGAACAAAACCACACGATATAAATTTTCTAGATACTTTTGCCGCGATCGTCCAGTTTCAAATGAGGTTGAAAACACACAGAGCTACAGTCCTAGAAGGATCTTTTACTAATATTATCTTATTTCCGTTAAGACCTGTAATTCGACACTTCATACAAAAGAATATCAATAGCAAAGGAACCTTTTCAAACACCAATACTGCGTTCCTCCGCTTAGAGATAACGAAATCTAACATAAACACCGATTGTCGCCGCTCAGGCGACATCCGACCTGCGGCGCGAATCGCCGTGGCGCCCGAGCGGCGCCTTCCGACCGCAAAGGGTTAACTTTATCATCTTTCTTTGAATATTTTGTCAGCGGTGTTGCTAGTTTTGAATAACCTTTTATAAATTTGCGATAATATCCGGGGAGGCCTAAGAAAGATTTTATTTCTTTCTTAGTTCTTGGAATAGGAACTTTTAATATTTTCTCAATCTTTTCTGGGTTAGATTTTATTCCCTCGTTTGTTACCAGATGTCCTAAGTAAGTAGTTTCCTTTGCTAGGAAATTGCTCTTGTCGAATTGTATTTTTAAATCGGCTTTTTGAAGTAGTTTGAATACTTTTTCTACGTTGATTAAATGTGCTTCTAATGATGTACCAAATATTAGTATATCATCGAGATACACAACACATATTTTGTTTATTACTTCAGCTAATACATCGTTTATCATGCGTTGGAATGTGGCTGGGGCGTTTTTTAAGCCAAACGGCATTCTTAAGCACTCGTAATGTCCATGTGTCGTTGAAAATGCTGTTTTCTTGATATCGTTTGGGTGCATTTTAATTTGATGGAATCCCTTTGCTAAATCCAAGGCAGTAAAGTATTGACTTCTGCCAAATTTATCTAATATAGTGTCGATATTAGGTAAAGGGAATTTGTCGTTAATAGTTACAGCGTTGAGTCTTCTATAGTCGATAGCCATCCTCCATTTCTTTATTCCTGAGTTTTCTAGTTTTTTAGCAACCATGACGATGGGTGAATTGTATGGGGTGTTCCTTTCGCGAATTATTCCGTCTTTTAACATTTGTTTGATTTGTTTAGCAATTTCGTCGTCGTGTATCTGGGGATTTCTATACATTTTGCTGTAGATAGGTTCATCTGTGGTGGTTCTGATTTCATGCACTGTTTCTGAAATCGCACTCAGTTTATCTCCTTCTTTGTAAAATATATTTTTATATCGTCGTATTAAATTTCTGAGTTTGATCTCTTCTTCGGCGTTGAGGTGATTAGTATTTATTTGTATTTGATTAATGGGTTCCATTACATTTATCTCTTCGTAAGTATATGGGCTTTGTATTAAAGGTAATGTAGTATTGTCAAGGGTAATGGTTTTACTTTTTAAATTAATTCTAGCTTGGAAGGCTTTGAGGATATCGGTTCTTAATAAAGCTTCATATTGCTTGTCTGTAAAATCCATTATTTTCCAAATGATTGTGGATTTAGGGTCATTTAATTCTTCGGGGGCATTAGTAATAGTTTCTTGAGTTATTATTTTGTTACCTGCAACGGTTTTGAGTTCTATATTTACTCGTCTTTGCAATTTTGGGTTAATATATTTTTTATCTAGTAATGAAATTGATGATCCTGTATCAATTAAAGCTATTATTTTATTTTTATTTAGTGTTATTTCTACTAGGGGGAATTTCGAGATATCGAGGCTGTTGTTGGAAAATGGTGTCATCTAATTGCTCTTTAAATATCTTCAAAATTCTTCGTTCGTTTTGAGGTATCGTGAAATCAATTTCAGGAAGTTCCGCTAATTCGGTTTTTTGATTTAATTGTATTAATATGGAGTTGAGTTGTTCGTATAGATCCTCGGTGTTTCTTCCTTTAGTTAGGTAGGCTTTCCTTAGCAGATCATCGTATAACTCTCTTATTCCACAATGGATACCTAGGGTCTTTTTAATAGAGTCCCAAGTGTTTCGAGGTGCTCTCCTGATAGCTTCAGCGGTTTTTCCTTTTCCTAATATGATGCTCAATATTGTAGTCCTATGGGCTTCCTGTGTTACGGATAATACACTTTCTGCTGATTTGATGAAACTCGTTAACTGGTATGCATCTTCTCCACTGAATATGGGGGTTCTGTCAGCATAAGCGAGTGCTGCGGGAAAATCTAAACAGTTAGTCATAATGCTTACGGATGGTGTCTGAATCTCCGAAATATTCTGATCTGTGTTCAATGACAGGTTTTGCAAATAGTCCGTGATTTCTATTTCACTTTCACTTTCGGCACTTGTAATGCTTTTATTTTTAATTTTCCGCGTAAACCGTACTTTTGGCATTTAATTCTTTATAGCGTCTTTTATTACTTGATCCATAAATCTACACCAGGTTTTATGCCGGTCTCTGCATAAATTTGTAAACTTTAATGGCTTGTTCACCCAGTGGTCTTTGATTTGAGGGATTTTAGGATAGAATTATTTCACTTGTATTAAAACGATGTAAGTTCGTTTCACTTGCGGATTGTTACTTTTTAATCATTTCACAATCCTACCGACTGCGCCAATTTTCAATTGTGGCCAAGCAAAACACTTTTTAATAAATCAAAGTTATCTTTATTAGCTCCGAATTATCGAGCTGAACATTAATATAACAAAGAACGCTTAATCGTCTAATTCCCATGCTTTTATAGACTTGGCTTATCGCGTCATGGGTTATTTATAGAATATGATCTCATCGTACGGGAATAATATGATCGAATTGTCTAGAGTGGGGGTTATGTTGCGGTATCATAACTAGCGCGACTCATTTGGCAGCTCAAGCCTCAGTGAGGCGTTCCACAAGTCTTGTCCCAGAATGGAGCCTTCCGCTACACCAGACGTTATCTCCATACTGCGCCGCCCATCTTGTGTGTCATAGAGCAGTCTGCGGTCCTTTGAATAATCCCTCAAAATACGCATCAGATGCCCTGGCAATCGGAAAAAATATTCCAATGTGCCAAGAATATCCGACCATCTGGCGGAGTTGGAGGCTTTGTTGACGTTAAGCGTCACTAGCAAAACAACTCGTTTTTCAATTTTATGCGCTACGGCTCGACGGACTGCATTCACCACTTCCATGATGGCATCGGAAGTGGATTGCCCTGCTCTAAAGCCATACTGCCGAGGAGATAGGTCTCCTGCAGCACGAATTGCGTCAGTGAGTCTTCTGTTGATGAGCTTTTCGAACACTTTCCCGGCTGTGTCCAGCATACAAAGCGGCCGGTATGTAGATGGCTGCCCGGGGTCCCCTTTTCTCTTGCTGATCAATGTGAACCTCGCCACCTTCCAGCGAGATGGAAATACACCTTCTCTCAGGCAAGCGTTGAACACATTGAGTAGCAAATCAGGACAAACGTGGAAGACCATTTGTAGCACCTCGGTTAGAATGCCGTCTGGTCCTGGTGCCTTTCGAGCTTTCATAGAAAGCACCGCATCCCCCAGCTCATTTTAAGTGAACGATGGACATTCGCCTGAGTCGACCTCGTGGGCAGCATCAACACGGACAGAATGAGTTGGGAAAAGCGACTCCACTATGCCGTCCATCTTGTCTGCTTGAAGTAAACGCGGCTTCCGTGAGGTACCGAGCTTGCGCCGCACTACCTTGTAGCCGAGCCCCCATGGATCCCTGTTATCATCTTCCACAAGTTGTCACCAGCAGCGTGCCATACTCTCGTCGATATGTCTTCAGAGTTCATTCCTCGCTGACCTGTATGTTGCTGTCCTATTGGATTCTTCCTCAACGCTTCTCGAGTGCTGAGCTGAATGTCGAAGTCTGTGACACTCGCCTTGTTTGTTTGCGATATTTTTTGACCACCAATGTGCAGCAGGCCTGTCATGTCGAGGCCTCCGTCGAGCCATAGTTGCAGGCAGAAGTGATAAGGTTCATCGTTGACTCCACCATTCCCTCGACTCCAGCCCTTCCGTTCCCCGAAGGACATCCCGATGTCGTTCCGCCTTTTAGAATCACATTGGCGAAAGTCTCCATGTCCATTTTTCCGATATTCCACCCGGGAGTGAAAGATCGTTGAGACGAGCGAGGTGTGGTATCGCCGATCTCAAACGCGATGTATTGGTGGTCACTCGCTGAATAATCCTCGAGTACTCTCCAGTTCAACGTCGTCGAAGCGAGGGACTCCGAGGCGAATGTCACATCTGGGATTGTTCCTTCGCAGCCCCAGCGCCGGAAGGTAGGTACATTACCGGTATTCAATACCGCCAACCCGGTCCTCGCCGACATGTTCAGAATGCGTTGCCCTCTGGAATCGGTTTGAGACTGGCCCCACTCAACGGCTCTGGCGTTGAAGTCTCCTGCTACGAGTACTTTGCCATCTGTATTCAGAACAACATCCTCCAGCGCGTCAAGTCTAGTTTGAAAAGATGGCATTGACTCATTCGGCGTCAGGTATACGCTGAAAAACGTTATACCCAGGCACCGAATCCACACAAAACCATATCCTCGGTCGTGACCCTGGATCTGGAGTCCCATGCTGCCCCGAGCCCAAACGGCAGCAGTATGGGAGTCATCGGAGAACCAGGCTGGTGAGGTCTTGTTTCGATGTTGTTCGCTCAGCAGCAGCAACAATGCAAATCTTGTGCATTGATGCTACGGTGCAAGTTAATTTGAAGGGCGCTGATCATCACTTCAGAACTGCTTGTGCTTTTGCTAGTGCCTCTCTAAAGATTGGGCACGAGTTATATTCAAGTCACCTGGAGCGGACCACACGTGCATCAATTTCTACAGCTGCAGTATGCTGATGATATGCACCTGCTATATATTTGTATGCACCTGCTATATATTTATTTGCACCTGTTATATATTTTTGCACCTGTTCATACACGTGCCAACTTTGTAGACAATTTCCCTAGATATAAGATCTGTGATTTAAAGAAAGGAAGTCAGTTGTAAAATAGATTTTTGGAAAGTTACTCTATTCAATAAATAAATTAAAACTTACTTTTTGAGTATACATTGGGAAGATTCCATAATTGGCGCAGTCGTTACTTAGGCGGCGGAAAGAATCTTTTGCGGTTTATCGGGAATAAAAGTTGGTGACCTCAAGTCCGCTCCGACGGTTTATCGGAAATTACAGTGGTCCAGAACTCCTTTCCGACGGTTTATTGGAAATCAAGTGGTGATCCGACGGATTTTCGGTCATAGGTGTAGCCCGGTTGCCGATACTCGGGAGTGGTGTTGCAGCAGAAGCTCAAGACGAATTGAGGAATTATACGTCTATAAGAAATATCCAAAGTATGTGGATAATAATTCTTTGGTAAGTCGAGACTTTTTCACTTTATGCCATCTACTCCACCAAGAAAGAAATTCGCTCCTAAGCCTTACCCTACCTTCTCACATAGGCTTAAAAATTTAGATATATATAGAAAATTTAATACATTTACGAATTTGGAATTTACTTCGGAAAGTGATAGTGAACATAGAGTAAATAGTGATAGTGAATCTATAAATAACTTAAATACTACAAATAACAATCCGCGCAACATAATGACAAACCAAGAGGGTGAAATTGTAATGACCACGATGGATATATTTAATTCCCTTCGCGTCCCCGATGCTATTAAGGATCTATCGCGGTTCGATGGAAATCCTCGACTCCTTTTCGACTTTTTAGACAACGTTAATGAAATTCTTTCATTAATTAGAGTAACAAACGGCACACCTTATGGGCAACTCCTTCTGAGGGCTATAAGAAATAAAATAGTTGGCGAGGCCAACGAAGTGCTCAACATGTATGGTACTCCTTTAGAGCGCAACCAAATCAAAGCAAATTTGATTTTACAGTATTCTGATAAAAGAAATGAAACTTCTCTTATCAGAGACCTACACGGTCTTCGTCAGAATAATGATACCATACAGAAATTCTACAGTAGCATCGCGGAGATGCTTTCAAGTATGAATACTCACGTAAATATACATGAAGACGATCCCAATGTAATTGCTGCCAAAAAAGCCTTATTTTCGGAAATGTGCTTAAATACATTCCTGTCGGGATTAAAAGAACCGCTGGGCTCAACTATTCGAGCCATGAAGCCGGAGTCTCTTGCAACACCGTATGCTTATTGTATGAAGGAGCAAAATATGTTTTATTCTAGATCCGGCCCCGATAGGCAGGTTCTAAACTTAATGAATAACCCAAACTCACGCCAACAGGAACGGATAGTAAATCCCAAGCCACTACAGTTTCTAGTGCCAACAAGAATTTATCCTAAACTTACCCATAGCCAATCGCATACGTTCCCCCAACAGAAACCCTTTATGCCAAATTATCAAACGCAATTTACATTTCCAATAAACAATGGCCTTAATCACTAGCGATATAGTGCCCCGCAACAGACCTTCAACCGCAACCAATTTACGATACCCAATAACAATTTTAGATCAACAGCATTCTAAAACACGTTAGCATATCAAAACAAACACAACCCTCTGGCCGACCGAACAATAAAATACTGCCAAAGCCTGAACCAATGGAAACATCCGGAACATTTAGAAGACCATTGCAACAACAACCTACTCCACAAATTAATAACTTCTCCGACTCTCAATCAACACCAAGGTACACTGTGAAAGAGTTATATAATATTTCGGAACAAATGCCCTCAACCTACTACCCATACACAGACTACCCAGGGGTTACAACCCCACACTATGAACACTTTCACGAGCCCTTCGCAAAAGATTCCCCAGATTAGCACTCTGATCAGGATTCATGTCCACCTAATAATGAGATAGACGATGGAAATGTTCAGTTGCCTGCCTCCACAAACCCATTGGATACCTAGACGTGAACAAACACGGAACGACACTACCTTACATTCAGATATCATCCCCTTTTGGACGACCGCTGACACCGGGGCATCTTCGTCCTTTATAAACCCCGAATACGTAGACTCCCAAGATGTGAAGCCCACAAAACCCATCTCGATTACGACGATTCTAGGAAAACATGAAGTAAAAGAAGAAGTCACTCTTCCAAATTTCATCGAATTCAAGAAACCAGGAACGTTAAGGTTCCTAATCTTCCGTGGGTTCTAAAATTCCGTGGGTACTTTGATGGCCTTCTAGGTATTGACGCACTATCCCAATTAGGTGCAAAGGTTGACTTAGCCAAAAACGTCCTTGTAACTCACAACGCCGAAATTCCCCTCAATTTCAAGCCCAATTTTATGTCTGAGAAATATATGGTGCCACCTCATTCAAAGCTCATAGTCAAATTACCTGTGGATGTACAAAATGAGGACATCCTTATAAAATCGACCCAGATCTCCTCAGATTTATTCATTTTAGAAGGAATTTACACAGCCACCGATTGGTACGCCCCTGTTGAAGTAACCAATCTATCTGATAATGAAAAAACTCTTCTTATCGAACAGCCCTTAATGGTCGAATAAATTTCAGGGAACTACGAAGAAATCAACAATGTAGAGGTAAAGTTTGAACATAATTCTCCGTTTACAAATTCCAACGACCTCGTCGATCTTTTACGGACCTCCCATTTTAGCTTTGAAGAGAAGAAACTGTTGTATAAAATTTGCCATCAATATAACGACATTTTTTTTAAAAAAAGACCAGGATCTCACTTTCACAAATAAAGCGAAACATCGAATTAACACAATAGACAATGTACCCATATATACGAAAGCGTACAGATATCCAGACGTGCACAAACAGGAAGTGCAAAGACAAATTAAGGATATGCTGAAACAAGGCATAATCCGCCCGAGCTATTCCCCTTGGAGCTCACCCGTCTGGATAGTCCCTAAGAAGCTCGACGCCAGTGGAAAGCAAAAATGGAGATTAGTCATCGACTTTCGGAAGCTCAATGAGAAAACAATAAACGATAGATATCGACTCCCTAATATCAACGAGATACTAGACAAGTTGGGAAAATCTATGTTCTTCTCAACACTAGACCTGGCTTCCCGTTTCCACCAAATTGAAATGGATGCTACAGACATTTCAAAAGCAGCATTCACAGTTGAAAGCGGCCATTACGAATATATCCGTATGCTTTTCGGCCTAAAGAACGCTCCCGCCGCCTTTCAACGTGTCATGGATAATGTGCTAGAAGACCTTCAAGGAGAAAATTTTCCTCGTATATTTAGATGATATTATCATCTTTTCAACATCTCTTCAAGAACACGGAGAAAGTCTAAGAAAAATCTTCCAGAAATTACGCGAAGCGAATCTGAAAGTTCAACTCGACAAATCAAAATTCATGCAAAGGGAAATAGAATTCCTTGGTCACATTGTGACAACTGAGGGTATAAAACCAAATCCTAACAAAATCCAGGCAATAGTCAACTACCCTATAACGAAAACACCAAGGGAGATCAAATCCTTTCTGGGTCTACTAGGATACTATCGTAAATTTGTGAGAGACTTTGCAAAGCTTACTAAACCCCTAACAGAATGTCTTAAGAAAGGACGTACTATAGACTTGAATGACCAATACATACGTGCTTTTGAAGATTGTAAGAATCTTCTTATGAATGACCCAATCCTGCGACACCCTGACTTTAGTAAGCCCTTTGTTTTAACAACTGACGCGAGTAATTTCGCAATTGGAGCCGTTCTGTCGCAAGGACCCATCGGCAGTGACCTTCCTATTTGTTTCGCGAGTAGAACCTTAAACGACTCAAAAACAAACTATTCCACGATAGAGAAGGAACTCTTGGCCATTGTGTGCGACCATATCTATTCGGCAGGAAATTAAAAACCATAACCGATCACAAACCACTCACATGGATAATGAGTTTAAAAGACCCCAATTCCAGACTAATCCGATGGTGGCTCAAACTCGAAGAATACGATTCCGAGATCATTTATAAAAAGGGCTCCAAAAACAGTTATGCCGATGCCCTGAGCAGAATAAAAATACCAACAAGCATCAAGGCAGCGTCAGTGGAAATACATAACAATGAAACCACACACACACCTTCAAATATTTCAGCCCAAAAGACAAGAGGTACCACGATACATGCGGCTGAAGAAGATCTGAATACAGGTATTCCAATTTCAGAAGGACCTCTAAATGAATTCTCACTTCAACTAGTCCTAGAAAGAACAGATAGACAACCATGAACTTCTGTCGAAATACCGTTTAGAAATAAACAAAGGCGAACGATTAAAATTTAGGACGTTTCAGAAGCCACGGTTATTGAGATCTTTAAGAAATTCATTCCCCCTAACAAGATTACGGCCATCTTCTCCCCATCTTTAAAGTAATTCAAAACGTATAAACAAAACATTTCTCACAATCCGGATGCTACAAATTAGTCAGATGCACTGAGCGTCTTAAAGAGATCATTGAAAGCGATGACCAAGACGCTCTGATAAACAACTACCACCTGAAAAGTAATCACCGTGGAATAAATGAGACCTCAGCTCATCTCAAAAGAGATTATTTCTTCCCTTACCTAAAGAACAAAATAACACAAATTATAAATAATTGCGAGAAGTGCAACCTCCTTAAATATGAAAGGAGTGCTTCCTAGAAATCCTTCACTCAGATATCTATACGATAAACAAACGGTATATCTTAACCATCATCGATAAATTCTCAAAATTTGCAGCAACATACCAACTACCAGCAAGAAATAGTTTATCCATTATTAAAGCACTAAAACACTATATCAGTCTACACGGTGCCCCTCAATATTTAATAACTGTTATTACGGATCAAGGCTCAGAATTCCCCTCCACTCTCTTCAAGGATTTCTGCAAACAATTTGTCATAAACTATTCCACGATGTCATATCAACAAACTAGTAGCAATGAACCTGTAGAAAGATTACATTGAACCCTAACGGAAATCTACAGAATAGTCTACGAGAAAACCCGTGAGAATGATCCGGAAGACATTTTAAATGAAGTTATAATCACCTATAACAATTCTATTCACTCCGCTACGAAACTCACTCCCTTTGAAGAACACATAAATTTAATAACAGCCTAACATCTTGTAACACCCATGAATACCTTGAAAAACTTAAAATATTTCAGTCCAAACTATACCCCGAAATCAAACAACTATTAGAAAATCAAGTTACAAAAAGAAATGCAAAGTAGAATTTACTACTAGAGAAAATCCCGAAACATACAACGAAGGGTCTGTCGTATACAGAAATAAACTAAATAAACGGTTCTCGAAACATAAAGTTAAAGAAAATTATCACATTACCATAATTTCTGACAAAAACCAACAAATACACAAATGTAAATTAAAGAGAAAACGTAAATTTCAGCATCATATCGATAACACACGGACAAGAACTGGACGTACGGGACCTGACGAATAACAATGGAATTCTACCTATAAAACTTGGACCAGCACGGATAAATTCTTCCTACAATAACTTGATACACATCGTACGACTAGACAACTACCAAACAAACATAAAACACATACAGGACACACTTATAACTTTCGGAAATATCTGGGAACTCAAGCTGTCCTTAGATATAACAAAATCTAAGCTGGCAGAGCTTAACAACAAGCTACTTTACCTTATGCCTAGAAAACGATCGAAATCGATAATATAACAAATCATATCAACCAACAAAAAAAAAATTATTAGACATTATCTAAATTTTATGAACGAAAACTCCCGGAATCAAATTATCAAAGAACATAATAATTTAAAATACATAAAATATCTGAATCAAGTAACATCGACTTATTAAACGATCACATTACCAGCATTTCGGAAGCAATCATCCTTGCAAAGCTAAACACCATTTTCAAGGACAATACTAAGTCCACTAGAGCTATCCGAGATAAATTCCATCCTCGAAACTAAACAATTAAGCATCAAATCTAACGAACAAATCTATGAATTATTAAACCTACAAACCTACTCCAATGACTCTTATATAATCTTTAACATTCGGATCCCTATCACATTAAAAGGAAATTACTCCATTTATCATATAATCCCCCTTCCTATTGATAAAACTAAAACCATCCTAACTAAACCTTACCTGCTCCTCAATCCTAACAACTCATTAAGTCTCAACAAAAGATGTCACAACGTCGAAAACTCACTATTGCCTAAAAACACTAGCTTCAAAAGAAGGTCCCCAATCAAACTGCTCTGCTCTGCAAACATCATAAACAATATACAGGGAGACTGCGAGCTGCATGACCGTGACTTCGATATGGAAATATTTTAACCTGAACCGAACCACCTACTATTTGTGAATGTTCCCGTCACCCCTATGTATAGTGTTATATATTTTCTGCACCTGTTCATACACGTGCCAACTTTGTAGACAATTTCCCTAGATATAAGATCTGTGATTTAAAGAAAGGAAGTCAGTTGTAAAATAGATTTTTGGAAAGTTACTCTGTTCAATAAATAAATTAAAATTTAGTTTTTGAGTATACATTGGGAAGATTCCATAATTCACGCGCCTACACCTGCAACGTGAGGGTGCTCTGACGGTTGAGAGTTAAGATTATTACATAACAAACAGCTTATCTTATGTATCAGACGCTTCACACTTAAAGCAAAGCATACTACGGTCAGGTCAAAGCTTACTACCCTTGCAATTCGAAGTGGTGTGCCCGTATCCAAGGCACCTGTAGCATCGAACTGGGATGGCTCGACGGCGAATTCTGCACACCACCCAGCCAAATGTTAGTTTTCCTTTGGCCAGGAGTTGTGTAGCATCTTTCTCCGTTACGGCGAGTATGGCCAGCCTTTGCCCTCGGCGATTCTCTGGAGTAAGCTTTACTTTTACTAGAGTTATTTCAGGGAACTCCTTTTGAATGACTTCTTTAACCTAAGTCAGGTCGGCGGTGCAGTTCAGGTCCCTTACTTCCAATGAAGCCCTTGCTCCAAGGTAGAGACGGTGGCTTTTGCCCCAAGGACGTCCTTTATTTTATCGCGGAATATCGATTTATCGGAGTAGTCCGCTCCAAACTCGACGAGTAGCCCTCCGGACCTCGTCGATCGTAGAGTTTTAATAACCGTCCCTGTTTCCTCCGGCTTGACATTCTTGCGGATATCGCGTAGAACGTCAGAGTAGCTCCTTCCGTCAATGGTCTTCACAAGAATGGCGTCCCCAAGGACTCTTCGCTTTTTTCTTGCTGGTTTGTCCACGGTATTTGTCGTTGTTTGAACAGGTCCTGTTTACTGTTAAGCCTGTGTCCACGTTTTGCGGATTTTTTTGCCGCCTTATATATCACGAGTTGGAAGGCGGCTTTTCTTTGTGGCGTTTCTTTTTCTGGCTCAGCGTTCTCTTTACGCCTTTTCTCCTGTTCGCTCTCAAGACGGCTAGCAGCAGTCCTCTTGATACTGGGGAGGAAAGGTTGGGTGACTTTAATGCACACCGTTTGGTCTGGATGTTCTTCTTCCAACTTTTTTTCAGAGTCTCCTGTAGTGGCAAACTCGATCCAAGGGGTCCTCGAGCTCAAACACTCCATTTTTTACATATTTTCTGATTGTTTTTTGATTTATGCACGCTTCTTGCCTACGTTTGAGGATCGCATAACATTTTTTAGTCAACCGTTCTTCCTCGGAACGGTTCTCCGCGATAACCTCCTTAACCATCAGGTCTTTTTCGCCGCCGTCTTTTTCCTTCTCCAGAAGCTTAGGTTCTATGCTGTTAGTTCCTCCTACTGAGGTCGATTCAACAGTAGCAACCTTAGGAGTGAGGTGACACCCGTTATAGACACCCAAGATACTAAGCCGATTCGACAAGCGCCAAGATGACTTAAAGAGTGAGTACTGGCAGGTTGAAATTGATAAGAAAGACAGAGAGAAAACTGCATTCTCAGTGGGTTCTGGATTGTGGCAATTCGTAGTGATACCATTTGGGCTTTGGATTGCCCCAGCAACATTCGAACGCCTCGTGGAATGTGTACTACGCGGGTTAAGCTGGAAATCGTTCTTAGTGTATCTAGATGACATCATTGTCATAGGGAGGACGTTCGACGAACATGTGCGTAACTTGGAAAAGGTGTTCTCAAGGTTACGACGGGCTAACTTGAAGCTGAGTCCAAAGAAGTGCATATTTGCAGCAGAAGTAAAGTACATATGACATGTTGTATCAGCTAAAGGTGTGAAAACGAACCCCTAGATGCTGTGAGAAGTTGGCCGAAACCTAATAACAAATGGCGACTTTGAAATTTCCTTGGACTGGCGACCTATTATCGGCGATTCGTTGAAGACTTTGCAAAAATAGCCAAGTGTCTCCATCAGCTCACTGTAAAGAATTGCCCCTTTATGTGAAACGATCAGTGTGGAAAAGCCTTCGAGATGTTGAAGAATAAGCTCTGAGATTCGCCGGTTGTAGCATACCCCAATCCAGGAAAATTGTTCGTAATTGATACCAATGCGAGTAACAATGGGATTGGGGCCGTATTGTCACAGCAGGTTAACGGTGAAGAGCGAGTAATTTGATACCACCGCCGAGTTCTGTCAAAGAGTGGAAGGAACTACTGCGGAACCAGGAAAGCACTCCTGGCGATTATTAAAGCGACAAAGCAGTTCCACAAGTACATATATGGACAGAAATTCGTTCTTCGAACAGATCATGCTTCCCTGAGACGGCTGCTTCATTTCAAAAACCCAGAAGGGCAAGTTGTTAGATGGATCGAAAGGCTATATTAATATAATTACGAAATCGTCCATCGGAAAGGCGGAGTGCATGGAAATGCCGACGCATTATCCCGTCGCCCCTGTCTAGCTGCTTGTAAACATTGCCGATAGTCTGAGGAAAAAAAACAAGGTGTGTAATAACAACGGAAGTCGACGAGGGTTGGACGCAGCACGAGCTCCGGGACGCTCAGCTAGCCGACGATGATATTTGAACATTTTTGGTATGGAAAGAGACAACAGGACGTATCAGCACGCAGCACAGTGTTAAAAAGTTATTGGCCTCAATGGAACTCCCTTGAGGTTGAAGATGGAGTTCTGAAACGGAAATGGGAAAAAAAGCCGGCACTTCGTATAGGATACAAATAGTTCTTCCTAAAAGCTGGGTCAAAGGAGTGCTAAGGGACATACATGAAGGCACATCGGGAGGTCACCTTGGGGTGAACAAGACCCTGCCAAAGGTGCGAGAAAGATTCTACTGGCTTTACGCTCGAGACGACGTTCTTGACTGGTGTCGTAAATGCACAACATGTGGTTCCGTTAAAGGCCCAAATTGAAGAACGAGAGGGCAAACGCAGACCTATAACGTGGGGGTACCATTCGAAAGAATGGCTGTGGACATCGCAGGACCCTTTCTCTTGGCTGAATGGGGAAATCGGTATTTAATCGTTGTCGCTGATTACTTCGGTAAGTGGCCAGAAGTATACCCAATTCCTAACCAGGAGGCAACTACTGTAGCGGAGCAATTCATTTCACAGTGGGTTAGTAAATATGGCGTACCCCATGAACTACATTCAGACCAAGGCAGAAACTTCGAGTCACAAGTTTTTGCCGGAATGTGTGAGCTGCTGGGTATACGGAAAACACAGACAACACCACTTCACCCCCGAGTCCGATGGAATGGTCGAACAGTTCAATGACACGCTAAATAAGCATGTGGCCAAGATGGTTGATGAAAATCAAAGAGATTGGGATCAACGCATTCCATAATTTTTGATGGCGTACCGAACTGCAGAACATGCATCGACAGGAGAAGCGCCAGCGAAAGTAATCTTTGGAAAAATAATTCGGCTACCAACTGCTGTAAAGTTTGGGACACCCCCTGAGCAGCCCCAACCCATTCGGAGTCTGCAAGCGACTTAAGGTAACGGCTGAATCAGACACACCAATTTGTGCGGAAACAAATCGAGTCAACAACTGACCGCATAAAGACGAGATATGACTTAATGGCAACCTCATCCAGATTCCAGACGACTTGGTGTGGCTATATAACCCACGGCGTCGGAAAGGCAGATCTCCTAAGCTACAGCCGGACTGGGAAGGACCCTACAGAATCATCAAGTGAATGAAGCATGTAGTATATAGACTACAAGAGCACCAGAAACCCAGAGCAAAATTGAAAATTGTGCACCTGGACCACCTTGCCCCATACTATCAGCAGGAAGACGTGGAGGCAGCTGATGTGACATTTTTTCGGGGCGAAAGGGATATAAGGCGGGAATAGTGTGATACGTTGGAGTAATGTCACGCGCCACTGTAGTCGTCTTAAGAGCAAATTCACAAGCTAATACACTGATCATTCTCGAAGCGGAGATAGGCATAACGTAAACACATTGCGTGCATTGAATTGAATTGAATAAAGCTTTATTGATAGTAATAAGTTTGTGTTATAACATACATGTCACTTAATTTAGAGTTCTGAAAAATTCATTAATTCATTTCTTCTACGGTAATTGTTTCAGCTGTGCTGGTATTAATTTTTCACGGTTGGTTTAGCAATTTGAAGGAAAAAATGAACAAAAAACCTTGGCTGTGCCTAATAATACCTAAAACTAAATAAAACCTATATCCTATACTTATGTACTACTTATATTCTAATTTTAAAGTTAATGTACTCATACAATTTTCTGAGCATTAAGAATTTATCAATAACAGAAGACATTGTTAAGGCAAAACTTACACTATAGGAAAGTGCTTTCAATTGCTAAGAGAAGCTATAAGAGGGTTAGATGAGTTGCTGGCTGACGCCATTAATTTAAGTTGCCGCGAGTCCGCGAGCTGTTTTACAGGATCAACTCCAGTAAGTTCATGTAATTTCCGAGTAGAGAAATAGAAAGGTTTGTCAAACGCCATTTTCAGGAATCTGTTTTGGGTGGCTTGAAGCTTGGCTTATAAGTATTCGGCACATTGATTCCAAGTTGGAGCTCCATAAAGCATGATTGGTTGTAGCACCATTTTTACGATGAGAGTCTTGTTTTTTAAGTTAAGGCTGGACTTCCGATTTAGTAGTGGATATAATGCTATGACGGAATGTAATGTCTTATTGCGTATGTGTTCGATGTGGTTTCGAAACGTTAATTTTGGATCTAGCACCAAACCGAGATAGGATAATTCGTTGTCCCAAGGTATGCATTGGCCCAAAAAGTTTAAGCATCTGCCAGGAAGCATAGTGGGTTTTCGCTTCTTACTGAAGTAAATTGCTCTCGTTTTGCCCACATTGATTTTAACTTTCCATCTGTGGAAATATTGGTATGAGCTCTCTAGTCCTTGTTCTATGCTATTTATAATAGTCTCCGGTTCTGTTCCTATTGCATAAAGGCAAGTATCATCTGCAAAGGTCGCTATTTGGCAATTAATGTTTGTTGGGAAGTCCGAAGTATAAATGTTGTAGAGAGTGGGACTTAAGCAAGAGCCTTGCGGGACACCCGATGGAATGTTTTTTATTGAGGAGAGTCTGCCTCGTATTTTAACTTGATATTTCCTTTCGTGTAAGAAGGAAGCTATGAGGCTTGTCAAGTATTGCGGAAAGTTAAATTGTTTGAGTTTATAGAGAAGCCCTTCATGCCAAACAGTATCAAAGGCTTTCTCTATGTCTAACACCACCATGCCAACTGATTTTTTTTCCTTTAAGGCTGCCTTAATTTCTTTGGTTACTCGAAATAATTGATGCTCTGTGGAATATCCTCGCCTGAAGCCAAATTGGAAGTTAGGAAGGATCATTTTATCATCGGCGTTTTCGGCGATTCTTTTTAGGATCAATTTTTCGAATAGTTTTCCCAAAGCTGGCAATAAGCTTATTGGTCTGTAGCTCGCAGGTACATGTGGGTCTTTACCTGGTTTCAATATTGGGATCACAGTAGCATGTTTCCAAGATAAGGGAAAGTAGCTTGATCTAAGACATGCGTTAAATACATGGCAAGTGAGAACTATTGCTTTCTTTGGTAGATTTTTCAATACGATGTTGGGTATTCCATCAATACCTGGTGCTTTATTATTACTCAATTTTTTCAGTGCAGCAGTTATCTCTTCGGTGCGAATAAAGTCTTTATGTGGTATACTTGAAGAGCTCATTTCCTTTTCAAATGATTTTTTGACCATCATATCGGTGATGGAATTATAACTGGATTGTGCTAAAGAATGAAAGGTGAGAAACTTATCGGCAAGGAGTTCGGCTTTTTCCTTATTGGAATGTGCCTGATATCCTTTATCATCTGTTAGTGGATAGGGCAAACTGTGTTGCTTTCGTTTGAATATTTTATTTAGTTTCCATACTTTCCGCGAGTTGAAGTCTAAATGTTCCAACATATTGTTCCATTGGCGATTGCGTAACGAAGAGATTTTCTTTCGAATTGCAGTAGTAAGGCTGTTAACACCATTTTTTGTAGAAGCAAGTCGTGTTCTTTGCCATTCTCGTCGGAGCGAGTTTCTTGTCCTAATGAGTTTGTAAGTTTCATTATCAAGCTCTAGCCACTGGAGTTTACTCTTGAATTTTGGGACACTGCATTCGATAGCTTCCCAGATAGTCTTTTTAAGAGAATCAACGGTTTCATCGATATCTGAGGCTGAGTGCAGCTTTTCGATCGTAAACCGATTTATGGATAATTTTTGGTTGATGTAACTGCGAAACTTGGGCCACTCAGCTTTTTTAAAAAGAAAGAACTGATTTGGCTGCTCAATGGAGCGTTCTGAAGTTCCAATTGTAAAATATACAGGCAAATGTGGAGAGGAAAGGGCTTGCATTACACTAAGCTCAGACAAATGAACATTTTCGTCGCTCAACACTATATCGAGGGTTGAGCCGATACCTTTTGCCGAGTAGTATGTGGGTTCATCTGGCGAGTGTATAAAAATGTTGTTATACTCTATAAGCTTATATAGTGCGCGTCCTGTAAGATTGGAGCGAGTGCAGTTCCATTGCTGATGACGAGCATTCAAATCACCACAAAGCAGGTATCTATGGTTTTGTTTGCAAAATCTCTCTATATCTCTCACGAAGTGATTTACTTTATCCTTAGTGTTTTTGGTACCCGGAAAATAGACGCTGTAAATTTTTAAATTCAGCTCTTCAATAAATATTCCGACATTTGCTATAATGGACGAATTCATTTCTGGCATGAGAGAGTGACGGATTGACTTTTTTATGGCGATCGCTACTCCTCCACCGATTTTATTTACTCGGTCTTTCCTATAAATGTCGTATAAGGGATGTTTTAATTTATCTTTCGGCCCTAACCATGTCTCTGTTATTACAAAAATATCTATGTTATAATTAGTTATAAAATTAAATGTTTCTAAACTTTTGTTCCTTATGCTCTGAGCATTCCAAATTAATATTTTGATCAATTCAACCCGTATAAGAACTTAATTGATAGATTTACTATGACATTGAATTGTTCGTTTCTAGATTTACACGATGCTAAATTTTTAATTAGTTCCTGGGATATCTCCAGTAGCACTGCTGGTGGAAAGAGATTGCAGTTAGTGGAATAAGGTGCTGTTGCAGAGCTCTGCTGACTTATTGAGCAATATGTTGCGCGCGGAGAGTTATGTGTAGAAGTTGTTGTCTCTGCTGATTTGGTTGGAAGCTTTGGGAAATCCGTTTCCGAAAAATTGAATTGCTTTTTCCTCGGATATGTAGTTTTAGGCTTGTTATTTTGTTTTAATACTTTGCCTTTTATTTCAATGTACTCTTTCCTGCTCTGGCACTCAGGAGCGTTAGAATAGTGTGGACCGTTGCAGTTGCAACACAAGATTTTGTCGTTTTGTTTATCTGTGAGTGTGCATTGCGATAGTTGATGGGGGCCACTACATATAGCACATCTTGGTGGAAGATGGCAATGACTCGAGCCATGGCCAAAACGCTGGCAGTTTCTACACTGCGTGGGCCCTTTGCGTCGGCTAGAGTAATAATCCCATCGTACTGTTGTGTGCATAATTGTGCGAATGCTTCGCAGCTCTTGCATTTTGACATCTCGTTGCAGATAAAGAAGATAGAATACATTCTCGCGTGCGTCTTTGTTGGAATTAAACTTTTTGATATCATTCACGCTTAGGTTGTGATCTGCTTTCAGAATCTTTTTTAAGTCTTTACAGGGCATATCATGCAGCCCTGATAATGTTACTTTTAATGGGCGGAGATCTGCCCGTTGGAAAGTAAAAAAATTTACTTTTTTATTTTTCAAATGTTCTTCCAACTTCGTGTAGTCTTCATTTGATGTCAGGAACACTCGTTTGCCAATGGACATCAATTTGATTGAGTACTTTTCGATTTTCAATTCTTTGAGAATTGCATCGATGGTGTCACGGGGAAGATCAATAAAAGTAATCGGCGGAACTCTTACCTTGGCTTTAGATTCGGTGTCTGCTTTACCACTGCTATCATCACCATTCTGGAGATCGGCAAGGGGTAGAAATCGGTTGGCTGGTGATAAAGTTGTAGTATTTCGCGGCATTTTAAAGTGATCCCTAAGTAGGGAACTTGCCGGCGAAGAGTCCCGGCTTCTTTTCCTGTTTTCCACAGGAGTAAAGTTATCCGATGGCTTCACACTCAACTTAAATATTACTTCAATGACTAGTCTTTTTAAAGAATATAACGTTCAAAACAATTGAAAGTAACGGAGAAAAATTAATGTCACTATGAATCACACTGGAAGAAAATAGAAACACGTTTGTACCGCTCAACTGTCGATACAGAAGTGTCATTGCGTGCATTGAGTACAATAAATACGTGTGTAAATGACTCAGCGCATAAACTCGAGAATAACCCACGTGAATGATTCGGCATCGGTTCTACATGTAAGTTAAATTCCGATAAATAAGGAAAACACAAATGATATTTTGTCCGCTTATTAAACTTTATTCCTTATTACTACTTTTACGAATGAATACTAACTGCCAAGCATTATCCTAAAATCCTTCTTAAATACTATTCCGGCGATAATAAAACTAAAACGATCATAAAAGGGTTATCGTGAAGGACAACGATCATAAATGGAAATCCATCGGTAACACTCATAAAAGGATTGCGCGACGGTGATCATAAAAGCGGTTTTTCCTAAATGTACGTATCTCTAAGTTTTCTAGGAAAATAGATTAGCATTTATTACAGTGTTAACGTAAATCGCCTTCGTAAACAAATATTTTGCAGAATTGCATTTTCCGCGAATGTGGGAAAATGCATTCATTGATGTCTGGGAATTGCTGACCATGTTTTTTCGGCGGATGGTGTTAAATTTGATATTTGGAATAGGTTGGTGGATGACGGCCGTTAAGTCCTCCCCACTTAAAACCGATCGTCCTCGATCGTTAGAAATAAGGTAGATCGTTGAATCGTCTTGTTGTCGGGATGTTGCGTTGAGGCTTTTCAGCAGATGTGGGATGCAATAAGATTTGCTTATATCTACTATGTTACTTTCGTTACAAATTATCAAGTTGTTATATTGTTTACAATTTTGCGATATGCCAAATATTTGGTCTTTTAATTTAATAATTTTTTCAAAAGGAATGTCGTACGTTAAATTTTGCTTTTTTATAGGTTTAGTCAATAGAGTGTCAAATAATTGATTGGTTGTAACCGGAATATTGACGATATATAAAATACATTGATTGTTTGTTATTATCTTAATCTCGGATACATCTAATGCTTCTTCCACTGTTGAGTATAGTAATGTTTCTTTATTTAATAATTTTGTGGCTAATTGAATTTCTTCTTTTGATAAAATAATAGAGTTTACAATTCCTGCTTTTGCCCACTGAATTGCATATATAAGATTTGTAAGGTCATCTTTTATGAGTTTTAATCCAGAATTAAGTTGTTTTTAACATCGTCTTTTGATTTTAACATTTCTTGCATTGTGTTTGCCAATTTCGTTATGTTGTTCATTCTGTCGTTGTATAACTTATTTATTATGACCTGTTAATTGTTGTTTTTTAGGACGTCTGACATTTTGTGCTTGATTGTGACAAAGTCCTCGTGTACTAAATGATGGGCAAGAGGATGATGGCGGGTTGCAGGGAGGTTCAGAAATGCATTTATGTCATCTACTAATTTTGAATACTTCTCAAAATCGACTGTATGGATCAGCTTAAAGTTTCCCTGTCGTATTTTCGCATGCCCCAGATGGAAGGTAGTGATATAAGAGTTGGAGAAGTCTAAGATTTGGATGCTCGCCAAAGTGGTGCAAAGAATAAATCTGAAAAAGTAGTACCCATTTAGCTTGTGATTCGGTCCTTGTGTATAATTTTGCCTCCTTCAGTTACGATGGTAGTATTTTAATTTTCTTTTACTGTTTCCTGACGATATCTAGGTGTTAGTTTTGAGCCTAAACGCTTATTTTGCCTTGCGTAAACTACTTCTCCTACCTCATAGTTTTTTATCGGTTGCCTTTTTTTATTATGGTACTCTAAATCCTTTTGTTGTTTTTGTTTTATTTTTTCGATATTAGTTTGCCTAATTTTTTCGAATTCTTCTGGGTCAATGTTGGGGCTTCTTCCGAAGTATATTTCGACGGGTTTTCGACCTGTGGTAGAATGAATTGAATGGTTATACTCATTCACAGCTCTGTCTAGAAGTTCCTGGAAGGATCGGTCCGGATCATCTTTTCTAAGGCATCGCATGAGCTCGCTCAATGTGGAATGCCAGCGTTCAATTTGGCCATTGACTGTACTTTTGTAGGCAGGGGTTTTGTAAACTTTGATCTGGAGGTCGTCTTCCATTAGTGATGTCAGGGATATAGAGGTCAGGGCACCTTCGTTGTCAATGACAACGTTCTCAGGTATGCAGAAGAAGTAGAGGATGTCTAAAAGGGGCTGTTTTATATCCTCAACCGACTTTGATGCAATTATTTTGGCTTGTGCAAATTTTGTGAATTTATCGATTGCGGTCAACACCAACTTCTTTTCGGTGAGGAATAAGTCGATGTGAATTGTATGTCCGGGATATTTGGGAATAGGGGTTTCGTTTAAAATTGGTTTATTTGGGTGCCTGTCGTATTTGCTAACTTTACAGGTTGTACAACGTTTTAGAAGTCTTTTAATTTTGTATGACATACGTGGGAAATAGAAATGTTCAAGAAGTTGAAGGCGGTTTTCTTCTGCATTGCGATGTGCTCTATGGTGAGTTGTCAAGATTTTTTCCTCTTGTTCCACTTCGCTGGTAAGATCTTCAACCAACTGTCGTGTGAATTTTATTCTGTAATCACGAAAGTGGTGAGGGAAAATTTCCTGGATCTTTCCCATGATCTCTTCGTTTGTCATAAGGCCGTTAACTGTACCCGGGTTCAAATATCTTGTGAGGATATCTATGAGGTTTGTATTACTGAATTGAGACTTTTTTAGAATATGCCTTGTATATTTATCAAATGGATGGATTATTTGGTAACTGTCCTCCTGGTCGATTTCGAGAATGATTTGGTTCCGGAAAACATTGATAGGGGTTTCTACGATAGGTATAAGGTTATGGGACGAGCTTTCGTCACTGTGCTGGGTTATGGTTAAAGAGTTAGCTTCTGTGGATTGGGGAGGTCTTGATAGAGAGTCGGTGACGATATTTTGTTTGCCAGGCTTGTATTTGAGCTCGTAGTTATACTCTTCGAGGATCGCTTTCCACCGTTTCATTTTGCTGTTAGCGTTCTTATTGCTCAGCGCATAGGTTAGCGGTTGGTGGTCCGTGTAGATAACTACCTTGTGTGATCCGTAGAGATAACTTCTCAAAGAGTTTAGAGCCCAAATTATTGCCAGCATTTCCTTTTCGTTAGCAGCGTAATGTTCTTGTGTTTTATCAAGGGTGCTGGACAGAAACGTTATTGGTCTATTGTTTTGTGAGAGTACGGCGCCGATGGCATATGTCGAGGCGTCCGTTGTGAGCTCGAAAGGTTTAGAGAAATCTGGGTGAGCGAGTATTACTTCGTTAGAAATGAGCGAGTTTTTAAGTTTGTTAAATGAATTCAAGGCACTGTCATCCAGGTGTATTAGTTTATTTTTAGAAAGGTTTATGGACACACGTCCATCCTCCCCTCTTAAGAGGGATGTCAGGGGCTTTGCTATTTTCGCATAGTCGCGGATAAAGCGGCGGTAGTATCCCGACATCCCGAGAAATGACCGTAAATCTTTCAATGTTTTGGGCGGAGGAAAATTAGCAATTGCCTGGACTTTCTTCGGATTGGTTTTTATTCCACTTTTGCTAATAATGTATCCCAAGAATTCTATCTCCTCGTGCAATAACTCACACTTATCGAGCTGAATTTTTAGATTTGCTGCTTCTAGGAAAGAGAATACTCGTTCGAGGTTTTTGAAATGTTGTGTCATATCTTTTCCAAAAATGATGATGTCATCTATATAAATATAGCAACTTTTTCCTATTTCCTCTCGAAGGATATCGTCTAGGGTTCTTTGAAAAATTGAGGGTGCATTCTTCAGACCAAATGGGAGTCTAGTGTATTCAAATTTTCCGTGATTTATAGAGAACGCAGTCTTTTCAATGTCTGATTCCTTGAGAGGGATCTGATGGAAGCCACTCTTCAGGTCGATAATAGAGAAGACCTCGTTTTTCCCTAAATTAGCCAGAACTTCGTTGATTTCTGGGATGGGATATCGGTCAGGAATGGTGATTGAGTTCAACTTCCGATAATCTACTACCATGCGAAATTTTTTTTCTCCCGATGCGTCTTCCTTTTTTGGAACGATCCAAACCGGAGAATTATAGGGGGATCGTGATGGCCTTATAATCCCATCGGCGAGAAGTTTTATCACCTGTTCTTCGATTTCATTTTTCAAAGCCATTGGATAAGGGTATGACTTTGAGTATACAGGATCGTTCGATGTTGTACGGATTTCCCCTTTCACCCTTGTAGTGAAAGTTGGGCGCTCATCAGGCTCATTGAAAAGCTTAGAAAACTGATTTATAAGATTTAGTAATTTAGTTGATGAATCTTTATTCAGATGGGATGTTCTGATATTAATATTGTTGACTGATTCAGAAACGTGTTGCTTCAGAGGGATGCGTAGTCCTGTGTCGATGGTCATATAATTCCTCTTAGTGTGTATTACAGCATTGAGTTCCTTTAAAGTATCATTTCCAATGATACCATCAAATGCTACAAGACTGGGCAATATGAAGAACTTAAGTTTTTTTGTATAAGGGCCGAAAAGACTTATGTAAGAATGGTGAGTAATTTTGATGGATCCAGCAACTGACTTAGCGTAAAATTCCTGCTCGTTAATAAAGGGATACTTAATGTGACGTGGCTGAATATAGTTGTTGTTAGATCCTGTGTCTATGAGGAATTTTAATAGCTCTCCACTCCTTAATTTCAAATGGAAATATGGAAGTGAAGAGCGGTTCAGCCTAAAACATAGATGTCGTCGAGGTGTTCTGTACCGTCTGTGTTTGGGTTAGCATTTTCGATCTGTGAAGCAAGGTCTTGATCTGTTTGGGAAGTTTCAGTCAGTTCGGTTGGAAAAAGTTGTGTGTCGCCCTGTCCTAGGTATTCTAGGAAGCCTTCTTCGTCTTCAAGTCCAGGGCTGCTAAATACTTCGCCATATGCTTCTGGCGTTATATTATGGTTATGGGTCGTAAAATGGGTACGCTGAAATTTATTTGGAAATTGTGGTACTGGCTGTTGTCTTTTGTAAGCGAATCTATGATCAAAGCGTGGTCTCTTAATGTTATTTGCGTTGCGAGAGCGCAGACTTTGATCGACATCCATTGGTTCGGGTTTATTCGGTTTCGGGGGTAATTTACAAGGGTTTTGAAAGAATACTGGTGGTTGATTAGGATATTGCGGAGATCTTAATGCTTGAGGGTTGTTAACTAATTCGGGATAGAATTGCCGTCTTGGCGCGGGCACAGGCGCTGGTTGATGGTTATTTGAGAATTGTCTTCTAGGAGGTACGGGTGGTGCAATTTGGGGGTTTGGTCTATTGGTACGGATATGTATATTGTTCGCGTGTTGCGTTCGATAGTCGATGTTGTGTAATTTCAGGCACAAATGTAAGGCTTGCGGTAGGTCAGCAGGTTCTTTCATGCTAAGGAGTCTAGAAATGTCGCCTCTATGTCCCCGAACAAAGGTGTCTAGTGCCTTGTCCCTATATGCCTGAGTCATAATATTTAGTGCTTCTTGGCCCATATGCATTGACCCAAGTTTATTTAGGATTAGTGAGAGGTGGTGGTACACTTTTTGGTAAAATTCTGAAACAGTATTTGATCCTTGAACCAGCGTCGTCATTTGGTACTCTAAGGTTTCCAAGTCACGCTTGTCGGCGTAGTGAAGTGTCAAGCCTTTTGAAATTTTCTTCCAGTTTAGAGGCTTGTTATACGACTCTAGGGCAATATCAGCTTGCCCTACGATTTTGTTACGGATCACGGATAGGATACCGTAATATTTTGGTGTTCCCCGCAAATTACCGTATATTCTTAGTATCCGATCAACGGATTTCTTCCAGGAGCTAAATTCCCCAGAGTTACCGGAAAAATTTCTCAAACTTTTAACGACGTCAGGTATCTTGTCCATGTCGGCAAGATTACCGTTGTTATTTATATTGACTGGGATATCGACATCGTTGTTAATATCGGCGGCTGGGTTCATCAAGGAGTGAAACATTTGTCTGCCTTGCGCTTGAAGCGTTGCGGTGACAATTTGAGTGATGATATTCCTAATATCCTCACCAATAGCTAGATTGTTAGGAGCGACAGGTTGGGGCCCCTGTTGAGGTTGGGCCTGCGCGGGTGCATTTTGAGCACCAATTTCTAGACGCGGAGGCCTAAGGAGATTGTTTGGGTTTGCCATGATCAATTAGAAACGGAACGAGGGCACCCGGTCGATATATTGGTTAACGCGGTAATTCCGAGAACTTTGTCACTTTCCACACAAATTTTTATCACAAAATGATTGAAAAAGGTACACTAGAGATTTCTTTCAATAACCAACCACGATTTGATTTTTTTTTTAATATGTTAGAAGATACTAAATATGTTGATTCGTTAAAGCACAATGGTCATAAATAGAATAATATTTCTTCTGTGGATATATATATTTCTTATTCTTAATATTTCTTTTGTAGATAAATAATTATTTTGAAATAATTGTGAAATATGCTTATTTTGGAATAATTGTTTTGAAATAATGTGAGATAGTTTATTTTGAAATAATTATTTTGAAATAATGTGAAGTATGTTTATCTTCATAAATTCAAATAATATAAGTTTCACTTTAATATGTTCACTGCATAATATGAGTTTTGCAAAAATTTTCCACAAAAAATACTTTATATGGGCGAAAGAGTTCACTCTTTATTTTATGTTCAAATTTTTCAAAAGGTTTCTAGTTTGAATTTATCGAAAGTTAACAAAAAAATTTTTAACTTTGGAGAAACAACAGTGGAAGACTTACATAATTATGTATGTTTTCATCCTTGTGATCGTTGAGTTCCTCATAGGCTGCAATCGTATTTCGGTTCGGCTTTGCTTGGTTTGCGTATCCTTTTTGCTCCACCTTGTTTATTGGTTGAAACTACTGGGGGGGCCTTCCCGAATTCGTCGTGGTCTTCAGCACTTGGTTGTACCGGTGTGAGATTAGAGCCAGACCCTTTAGGTTTTTGATTCATAGCACTAACTTTTAATTTGTTTAATGGACCATTGGCCAGCCTCAGCGCAATGTTTAAGACCGTTTAAGGCTTAATTATCTTGCGATAATTTGGTCTATCCACTTAACACCACGCGCGATGCAGCCCATCGTTGGGCGCCAGTTAAATTCCGATAAATAAGGAAAACACAAATGATATTTTGTCCGCTTATTAAACTTTATTCCTTATTGCTACTTTTACGAATGAATACTAATTGCCAAGCATTATCCTAAAATCCTTCTTAAATACTATTCCGGCGATAATAAAACTAAAACGATTATAAAAGGGTTATCGTGAAGGACAACGATCATAAATGGAAATCCATCGGTAACACTCATAAAAGGATTGCGCGACGGTGATCATAAAAGCGGTTTTTCCTAAATGTACGTATCTCTAAGTTTTCTAGGAAAATAGATTAGCATTTATTACAGTGGTAACGTAAATCGCCTTCGGAAACAAATATTTTGCAGAATTGCATTTTCCGCGAATGTGGGAAAATGCATTCATTGATGTCTGGGAATTGCTGACCATGTTTTTTCGGCGGATGGTGTTAAATTTGATATTTGGAATAGGTTGGTGGATGATGGCCGTTAAGTTGTATGAAAGCGACTAAAGCGAGCGGCGAAGAGAAGCCTCGTGGATTAAATGAAGAAGTGTATTGCATAAGCGAAAAGCGACAGTGCGCGTTAAAAGTTGTGCGGTAATCAAATAGTGTTAAAGTAAAATAAAATCGTACGCAGATTAAAAAACGAGTGAAAGTAATTGTTACAATTAATCAGTTAGTTAAAATAAAACTGAACAAGTGAACTAGTAACTAAGCGAAAAATGTTGTAAAGTTTTAGTGAAATTTATTAACAAGAATAAATTTTAAACTAGTTCGTGGGTGTTTAATTCACTTTTGCGAAGCGAACAGGTCGCGCACCTGGGAACACGCAACAATATTATAATTCGGTGGTTTATCCTTTTCATTATATTTGTTCGTTTGGAATTAGTCAATATTATTTCATGTTATGTTATGTGTGCCATGGGATGTGGTCGCTTGAATCTTCTTCAGCGCTGTGTTAGGGGAAAACAAAGATTCCTAGAGATATTTGCTTTCCTCCCGTTGCCTCGGTGTCAAATTGATTTTCAGGTGTAATTAATCTGATTAATTTCCACTTGCATATTGTCATAAATTATTCGCGATAATAATCTGCGGGTATGTTATCGTTTCATTTTATAAATTTGATATTTATTTTATATTCTCCAAGTTTTAGTATCCGTCGTTATATTCGTTGATTTACGTCTTTACCTTTGTACTTCTGGTAAAGCCAAACGATGGGTCGGTGATCAGTGTACAAATTAAATTCTCTAATAATTCTATTGTAGCATTATTTTTTCATGGTCGTTTAATGTTCTTGAGATGTAAACGATGGGATGCTTGTCTTGCAAAAGGACTGCGTCTCTTGCAGCGATACATAATTATTGCAACAGTGGTCAGTGTGAAGGTTTTGGAAAACATCGGGATGTCTTAGAAAGAGATCTGCTATTAGGATAGCTTTAAGTTTTTTATGGGCTTCTGCACATTTTAAATCTTTTGGATCTATGTTGCTGTTTTTCTTGAGGTAGCTTGTCATAGGTAAAGCGATTTTTGAATAATCTTTAATAAATTTTTGAAGTATCCTTTTGATCCAAGGTAGGGCTTGATTTCTTTATTTGATTTAGGTAAAAGGATTTCCAGTATTTTCTGTATTTTCTCAGTATTTGGTTTTATCCCTTCCTCATTAACAATGTGACCGAGGAAGGATGTGTCTTTTGTTAAGAAATCGCATATTACCTGAATTTTAAGGGTTGTTTTTCTAGGTAAGTCAAATACTTTTCTAATGTTTTGTAGGTGTTCTTCTAAGAGTGAACCAAATAGTAGGATGTCGTCGAGGTAGACGACGCAGATTTTATTAATGACAGGGGCCAATACATCGTTCATCAATGTTTGGAAGGTAGCAGGGGCATTCTTCAGTCCAAGGGGCATTCTTGGAAATGTAGTAGTGTCCCTGAGCTGTCGAAAAGGTGGTTTTAAAAACGTATCTTTAACACATCTCAACCTGGTGGAATCCCTTTGCGAATTCCAGAGTAGTGAAATATTGTGATGTTCCTAGTTTCGCTAATATTCCTTCGATATAGGTATAGGTATATAAAATAGGTATATAATATAGTTATAGAGAACTTGTCATTTATTGTTACGGCGGTCAGCCCTCGGTAATATAAGACCATACGTCATTAACGTATACCTGTATTATCCATTTTCTTAGATACCATTAGAATTGTGCTGTTGTAAGGTGAGTTGGATGGAAGAATTTTGCCATCCTTTAGCATTTGTTTGATTGGTTTCTGTTTTTCTTGATCTTGATCTTGATCTTGATCTTGAATCTGAAGGTTTCTATACATTTCAGTGTCTATCGCTTCTTCGGTGTTTGTTTTAATTTCATGTTTTATTTTAAGTGTACCTGTTAATTTATCGACTTCTTGGTAAAATAATTCTTTATAAACTTTTATTAATCCTCTTAATTTTCTATTCTCCATTATTGAAATGTTTTGTATCGATTTGTAAAGTTTCTGCGGGTTCTATATGGTGAATTTTTTCATATTTTATGTTTGATTCCTTATTATCCATGGTACTTCTTTCCTCTTAAAGTTTATAGTCTTGTTTTAATAATTTATTAGAGCGAAGTTGGTTCTAGGATGTTTGTTCCCAAGATCACCTAATATGCCCTATTCTTTAAATTCATTGTATGCCATATAATATTACGCTTGTCCCCATTTAATTCGGGCGCGAGTGTATTGTATTATAGTTTATTAGTTCTTTCCTCGCGAGTGTATTAATTTCTGCTTTTACTTTTTTCAAACAATTTTCGTTTTTGTATTGATCGTCTAACATAGTTATTGTGGAATCTGAATCTATTAACGCTATTATATGCTTCTCGTTCATAGTAATATTTATCATTGTGAGATTTGAGCTTTTGAGGCTAATACTTGAAAATTTCCCTCTTCAGTAGGGGAGTTTGAGTCTTGAATATATCCTATATCCATTGGGACATTTCTCGGACCTGTTCCTAGATTTCTCAGTTGGGGATCATTAAAAGGTCTGGCATTGTTCATGCCATGTTGAAGAAATTGTTGGTGAAAATTATTTTTCCATTGGTTTGATCCTTGATTAAAATGATTATTTGGAGGATGAAAGTTTGCATTAGAGTTTTTGACTGGGTTTTGATTTTGACTGAAATTTTGATTCCTATATTGCCTGAGTTTCTTCGGCGATTTCTAAATTGATTTGAGTTACGCCATTGATGAAATTGCTATTTAATTGGTAGAGATTGAAATTCTTAGGACCGGTAAAGTTACTAGCAAATAGATTAGTGCTATGCTGTTGACCTCATGTTTCTCGATGATCTTTGTTGATTGTGTTGGAACCGATTTGGCATAGTTTTGTATAGCATTCATGAATGGTTGTTACATGTTCGCATCTGAGGTATGTGGGGTCCATTCTGTTGATGTTTTCTAGGAATCTATTCAGCATTCGGTTTTCATTTGCGTGTGGTAGGTAGTCTACAGGAACTAACGCCTCTATTCTCGTCTTTCGGTTAATTTTAATTAATTATTCGTTCAGGAACTTGTTCTGCTTGATCTCGTAATTGTATGAATGATTCTCTACTACCGAATCTAAGAATTAACACACGTTTGATGTCTGCCCATTGTACGGAAAATGTATTGTAGATCCAACGGCTGCTGCAGGACCTTGTAATTTCGTGATTATTCTTGATTATTATTATGCTAAGGCTCATGTATGCATCGCATGTGGCAATGGTGCGTTTCATAACCTGGAATAAGTATTGGACTAACAAAATTGGGAAGGATTCGACGGCCGCACAAGGTTGTACACAGACGAGAATGCTACGGAGTTCGTCTGCATTATTAGCATAATATAAGCTCCTTAGGACTTTGGAGCGTTAATAAGTATTGGATTACCCCCTCACGGTTACTCGCCTTGACGTGGCGAAGGGTCCCACTAATTTCAATCAACTCAGCAAAGCAGATAGGCAAAGGGCGAGAAGTGAAGCAAAGAGGTAACCAAATTTTAAAAAATATGGAAGTACAACAAAAAAAAGTACGCTCAGTACCCGGTATACAAGGGGGAGAAATCTCCGGGGACCGGACAACTGGCGTGATGGCACCAAGCACCAGTTGCCCAGAGCTATTGGACCAGAAATGTACGCTGAGGGAGCAGGGCGTGCATTTGACGAGTGACACCAAAACAAGCGCAATGGCAGCTACCGCACCCACTGGGAAGACGGGAACATCAGCCAGAACGCTAAGAAGAAAGGCGCAACGGAAACTGAAGCGTCAAAACACAACCGGGGAGAAGAGCTTCCCAACGAACCCTGGCACCAGTCAAAAAGCAGTAGCCAACCAAGGGAAACCTGGGAAATTGGCTGCTGCTATCAAGGAATCTGTACCACCAACCGTAAAGCAAAAGGGTAAAACCGGACATAAGCGGATGAGATCGGATGACAGCAACCAAGGCACTGGTACAAAGGAACGGAGAATAAGCCCCGATTTCCAAGGCGAGGAAGTCCTATCGAGACGCCGCTACCGATGCACTAACGGTAGCGGTGACAGACTACCTCAATGAGACTGGTAAGATCCAAGCGAATCAACTCGCGAAGCTGCAAACCGCCCTGAAGAAGGACCTCTTCGAGCACTTGCGTAGCAAACCAGAAAAAATTCCAACATTCAGAGGACAAACCGACAGCAAGCCATCTGACTGTAACCTGTAGAGACTGCAGCTGCCAAGGTAAACACCACCCTGAACGAGGAGTTAAAGTCGTCCCCATAAACAAGGTACCGCGGTTATGCACCGTTAAGGTATTTATACCCGAAACGGAGCAGACACCGCAAGAAGCCTTCGAGACGCTTAAACTGCAAAATACGGGGTATGAAACGGAAAGGTGGCATCTCTTCGCGGAGAAAGAAGTCACCAACAAAGGCATGGTCCTGGTACTGGACATGCTAAAAGAAGACGTCAACAATTTAAGGAATAAAAACGAACGACTGAGTTTTGGCTTCACCCAGGTGACTGCCAAAGCAAAGGCGACCGAGCCATTGGAGCAAAAGCGAAAAGTCAATGCGGGTGACCCAAGCAAATCTGCACCACAGCAGGGTGGCAGCAGCCAACCTGCCTAAGCATCTAGCAGATGGGAATACCGACATAGCACTGATACAAGAGCCTTACCAACTTAATGGAAAGATACTTGGAATCCGTGCAAAACAATTTAAAATCTTTGCCACAAGCGGGTCAAATAAAATCCGTAACTGCATTATATGTCGGAAGGAAATTAATTTAATTTTTCTACCGCAGTTCAGCAATATGGACCTAACATCAGCGGTGTTCGACGGAAGGGACGGGCAGGTAACGCTGGCCTCGGCATACCGTTTGACGCTCCGATCTTGATTACCAAATTCCGCACCCTATTGGAGCATATACGGGGGAAGCGGGCCATCATCGGATGTGATGCGAACGCGCAACACGAACTCTGGGGAAGCACCAAGTGCAACGGAAGAGGTGAGCACTAAGTCAATTACTTAATAACTACTAACCTCAACTTAGCAAATAAGGGTAACACACCCACTTTTATAACGAAAAATAGAGCGGAAGTGATTGATGTCACTCTAATCACAACAGAGGCATTGGAGGACCTGCATGGCTGGAGAGTATGCAACTCACTTAGCCACTCGGACCACCAATGGATCACCTTTCAAGTGACAAGAGGCGGGAAGACCCCATTGGTTTTCTGCAATCCTAGGAAAGCGGATTGGGACGGCTACAAAAAGCAAAAACGGCTACTAAAAGATATATAGGTTCACACCAGTCAAACCCATTGAGAAGTCGAAAGGACATCGACATTGAAGTGAGATACATCACATGTGCACTGGTCGATAGTTTCAGTGAAATGTGTCCAACCACTACCGTCACACAAAAAAACGTAAGCTGGTGGAACAAAGAACTGCAAGAGATCAGAAAAAATACTCAAAGATTATTCAGAATAGCTCGCCTCACAAACCGAGATACGGATTGAGAGGACTTTAAGCAAAATCTGAAAATTTTTAAAACAGCTGTAAGAAAAGAGAAAAGGAAATGAGGGAGGAAACGAGACATCTAGGCTAAGCAGGGCTCTGAAAAGAGAACCACATGTGGACACGATGCTCCAAAAGGAGGACGGATCGTGGACAACAAATAGCATAGAGCGTCTCAAGCTCCTACTAAACCAACACTTTCCGGGCTCAACGGATGAGGAGACAAGACAAACAACGTGACACCTTACCATGCCCCCCTCCCCGCCTAAAAGAAATAGTAAGCGAAGAAAAGGTCCTTTGGGCCATTAATACCTTCGAACCTTACAAATCACCAAGAACCGACAAAGTGTATTCGATCATGCTTATGAAAGCGGATATCACAATAATACGGATTTTGGTGAAAATATATAGAGCCTCCATATCGAAAGGCTATATCCCTCTGGACTGGAGAGAAGCCAAAGTAGTTTTCAAACCCAAGCTGGCAAAAGCCAGCCACTACAAAGCAACGGATTACCGACCTATCAGCTTAACGTCTTTCATGTTGGAAACCCTGGAACGCCTGGTGGATGGGTACATAAAAAGCACCGTGAACATAACGGAGCTTTGCCCAACAAACACACATACCTCCCAGGGCGCTCAACCGAGACGGCACTACACGAAGTCGTAAGTAGAATAGAGAGAAACCTTTCCATCAAAGATTACACCTTGGCGGGCTTCATTGATATCGAGAGAGCCTTCAACAATGTAAAAACTGAGAGCATAGTAGCAGCCATCCAAAGATATGCAATAGACCCATATCTCACCAAATGGATGACGGAACTACTAGCTAAAAGGAAGATTACAGCTGAAGAAAACGACGTAACCTTGAATAAATGGAGTAACAGGGGTACACCACAAGGCGGCATAGTATCACCACTTGCCTGGGTACTCACAGTTAACCAAATAGTGGAAGACCTCAACGGAAAGGGTTTCAAAACGATAGCGATATCGTTATACTGATATGTGGAAAGTTTCCGGAAACCATGTCGCAATTGATCCAGACCGCACTCTCACATCTTATCGAGTGGGCGAAGCTAAACGGACTGCGCATCAATGCCGACAAAATGGAGCTTCTGCTTTACACAAAGTGCCGTAAACCGGAGACATTTTCACCCCCGACCATTGACGGAAAACATATCAGTTTAGTACACAAGATAAAATACTTAGTAGTAACTTTGGATAGTAAGCTAACTTGGACTCCACACATAGGAGAAGTCAGACGGAGGGCTACAACGACGCTCTTCACAATGAAAAGACTAGTGGGGAAAACCTGGGGAATAAAGCCCAAAACTGCCCATTGGATTTACACAACAGTAGGGAGGCCAATAAGCTCTTACGGGGCATTGGTTTGGAGGCAGGCATTACAAAAGAAAACCATTGCAAAAGAGCTACAGAAGATCCAGCGAATGGCCTGCCTTGGCATCACAGGCGCCATTAGAACTACGCCAACTGCTGCAATGGAAATAATCTTTAGTCTCATACCAATCCACAAATTCATCTTCAGAGAGGCATCACTTGCAAACATCAGATTAAAATCCACATATGGGTTATCTAACCACACTCAAATGGGACACGTATGCATTTTGGAAAAAACGGAGAGAATGGCCCCGTCAAGTAAAAGCGAGCTGAATAGGATTCAACCGTTAGTGGACACAATAATTCCATACAAGATCAACATTCCGACCAGAGAAGCGTGGAAAACGGTGCAGGATTTCACATCTGGAAGTGAGATCATGATCTACACCGATGGTTCCAAAACGGATGAGGAAAGCGGCGCCGGAATCTTTTTCCCAGATCACCCGCATCTCAACCGAAGTTATAAACTGGAGAACCACACCACAGTTTTCCAGTCGGAAGTGTTTGCAATAAAAGCGGCTATGGAAGCGGCAACAAACAACCTTAATGGAAAAACACAAATACTCTCGGACAGTAAGTCGGCACTGCAGGCGCTTGTCTCTAATCACGTAGTCTCACAACTGATGCAGGATTCTAGGCAGGCTCTCAAAACCGTAACAACCCGAGTAAATGTGAAACTGACATGAGTCCCTGGACACAGCGGTGTAGAGGGAAACGAAAGAGCGGATGAGCTAGCGAGAGCTGGATCAGCCGACCAAAACGACACTAGAATAGACAGAATTAAAGTGCCACAAGCAACGGTAAAAAGGGAACTAGACGAAATCCTCTAGAAAGAGACAGATACTGCTTGGAATAACAGGAACGACTGCAGGATAAGCCAAGCTCTTTAGCCTCACCCTAATCAAATGAGGACAAAATAACTCCTAGGGAAAAACGGAAATGGCGTTAGAACATTGGTGGCAGTATTAACGGGCCATAATCTTCTAGGTCAACACCAACAGGATGACACCTGCCGAGCTTGCGGCGAGGAGGAAGATAGTACAGAACACTTCCTCCTAGACTGCCCGAGTCTGGCCAACAAACGCCTTACTTGGCTGAGATGTACTGGCGCAAAAGAATTGGAACACTTGGAGACCACAGAGCTGGGGGAACTCCTTGGCTTCTGTAGGACGACAGGATGGACTATCTGTAAACAATAGTACTACACATGGGGAGCTAAGGGCCGAGTTCTGGCCTATGCTAAATTCCAGCAAGTGGACCCCAGTACAATAATAATAATAAATAATAATAAGTATTGGATTATCAAAATTAGGATTGATTCGATGACCGCACAAGGTTGTACACAGATGCTAGTACAAATGCTATTAAGTTCGTCTGCATTATTAGCATAATATAGGCTCCTTGGGAATTGGCCAGATTTGAAGCGTTAATCATTCACAACTCTCTTTATTATGATTGCTCTTCCTTCACCCCTACAAGTTATTCTGTCGTTCCGATGCAGAATGTGGTTACGGAAGCGGATTCTCTGGGTTCGGAGAAGCAAAATATCTAATTTATGATCTATCGTACATGGTTTTAGTTCTCCAGGTTTCGAAAGCAGGGAGTTTATATTACTTGTAAGGAGAAAAATGCAATTCATTTGACTCATTATTGTTATTTTTTTTGAGATGAGGGTGAAGTTTTGTGAAAAAAATCGCTAGATCATATATGCCATCAACTTTGCTATAATACTTCGGCATTATTTTCACATGGAGGCAAGTTATTGGTCCTTGAAAAGTTAGTGCGGACTGTTTTGGGGTCTGATGTTTTGGGAGTTCTTCGCATTTAACTCACCTAGCTTGCGCATGGAGTACTGATCAAATTGCTGACGATTATGGGCTTGGAGACACCCGTTCTGGGTCGTTGGGCTTCAACTTCATAGAAAAGATGAAAAATCGCTTTAAAGTTATGCATTTCGGTTACTGTACTTGGAAAGAGCACCCTCAATAGTTTGAAGGGGTAATAACTAAGCTTGATATAAAAACCTCTATTGGGTGAACCTTGGTCCTGTAGATCTTCTTGAATTTCATTATAAATGTTGTAATTAGAAGCCATGGACACTTCTGATTAAAATTTGAAGTTTTTATATTCCAAAAGAGAGTAGGCATATTGTACTTTGAGTTCCGTGTGTAACTACTACTATGTTCCGTTAAGAGTTTTGTCGATGTCAAGTGTCCTTATTTATAGGTCCGTCGTTTATGCAAGCAGGTAGATTTCCTTTTATACAGGTAGGAAAAGTCCGAAAACTCCTTATTCGTCTCAGGCTTCTTGTTTTTTGTTTGTATATTTCCAAGTTTCCTTGACGCGGGTTGGTATTATTTGTTGTCAATAATGTAGTTTGCGAAGTTGGACTCAGTAGTCGCGTCCGGTTTCCGTAGCATTTTGTTGTAATCCCTCATGTGTCTATGTCTATGTATTTTCCGTCCTGATTGACCGATGTTACTTGGTTGGCATGCACAGGTTAATTTGTAAACATCCTGGTTGCCCAGCGAGTCTTCTTGATCTATGTTGGTTTGTAGTATTTGTCCCAAATTGCTCCTTGTTTCGAAAGCCGTGTTGATGTTGTGCTTCTACAATAACTTTGCCAATTTGTATGTTGTTTTTACCGTGTATGTTAGTGTTGTCCAAGCTTTCTTGTCGCTTTTTTCTTCTTTTCTGTGTTTGGGTGCTTTTAGGTTCCTTCGTATCTTGTTCAGGTTTCTCTTGGACCCATTGTTTTCAGCTTTGGTGTTTAATTCTTTGCTGTAAATAACTGCAAAAAATAACTTAGCCATATAACGGTGGTCGTTTCTATTTTCAGTTAATATTTGTTTACATACAAATTAGTTGTCGGTTTCTTAATTCAGTTCTGCTTTAATCGGGCAGGTTGAATTAATATGTTATATGGCGGAGTTCTTGGGTTTTTGGGGATCTACAGGTCAACAAATGCGAAAAAATAACTGCTGACTTAGAGGATGGAAGCTCTGTGAACCCGTCGTACATCTTTTCAGGTTCATCTTCTCTACTTGGCTCTTCATCTTCTTCTTGAAACTCTTCTTTTGGTGAACTCTTCCTATGTCAGACAGCTTTAGGGTTACGCTGACACCGACCAATCCTAGAGGGCAAAGGGTTGCAGTAGTAGACATCCCAGAGAGAGACGCTGTGCCATTCCTGGCCAAGGAGAAAATTAAATTGGGCTACGTCAAAGAGTAATCCTATCTCGATGTTTTAAGTGCCTTGCCTCGGACACATTTCCTTGAACTGCTAGGCCAGGTCGACGCAAACTGTGCTACAAGTGTGGCACTTCCGGTCATAAGGTGGAAGAGTGCCCAAACGAACTTAGTTGTACTTGTGCGAAGCTAAGAGATTGAAGCCAGACGATCTGGCCCATATTCTAGGAAGTTGTAGGTGCCCTGAGTTAGCAAAAGAAAAGCGAAGACAGGAACCAAGTCCTGCAGATCAGCCTACACCGTAGCTCAACCACATAAGACTTTCTCGACCAGGTTCCGAGAGAGAAAAAAGTTGACCTGTTGCTGCTATCTGAGCAACACCACAACAAGGAAGAGGTTGGATAGTATTGTGATCGATTTGGCACTATCGTCATCTGGGTATGGAATAATGTTCTACTCAAAGTTCAGACTTGCTCTAGCGGAGATGCCTTTGTGCTCATTGGGTATACGCATATGACATTCACAAGCTTTTTCAGTTTTTCATGCCAAATGTGTAAATTTTATGTTTTCAGAGCAGGCTCAATGAATTGGAGGATGTTGTTTCGAGCAGATAAGGGCTAATCCTTTTGGGCGGTGGCCAACGGCCTTGACACGATAAACCTGCTGTGTACTGGTGGTCAGAAGAAATCACTAAAAAGCGAAGAGAATGTCACAGACTTCACCGCGAAGCCCAACGTTCAAGTGATCGAAACGAGTCACATTACCGAACGCTGGCATACAGGTCGGTTAGAAAACTTCTCCGTGGGTTGATTAACGGGAGCAAGGCTCGCTGCTGGTAAAATCTGTTTGAGGACATCGACCAGAGCCTGTGGAGCCAGGGTTACAAGCTTGTCATGCGGAGTTTGGGAGCTGCAATGAGGCCCTGTGTGCTTGTAGCGGAAAAAATGGATGGGGTTGTCCGAGCGCTTTCCCTATGAATCCTTTTCGTCTCGACGAATGGCGAATATCCTGGAGAACGCCCATTTTTTATGTGCCATTGAGCTGTGCCAAGCACTGAAAGCTCTAAAAACGAAAAAGACTACCGAGCCAGACGGTATGTCAGCAGAAGTAGCACAGCTTCCACATCAACTTTGTCCTGACACGTTGCTCAGCACTTTCAATGCTTAACTGCAGCAGTCCGTGTTTCTGAGTTGCTGGAAAGAGGCGAACGTTGTGCTGATCAGCAGGGCGAAGGGGAATCCCGAGTAACCATCTTCAAATCGGCCCCTTAGTGCTCGAGAGGTTCATCAGAGAGAGACTTTGGTAGGCCATCCGAACTGCTGAGAGTCTTTCTCCTCAGCAGTACAGCTTAAGGGCTGGCCGATATATAAGCGATGCATTAGCAAAGGTGGTGAATGCGGTCCAACAATCACCACTCAAGGCGAATAGTACTGCTCATAAGACTTGATGTGAGGAATGTCTTCAATTCCCCTAGATGAACAAATATTCTTGGTGCTCTGAAACATTTTAGGATGCTGGAGTATCTGACGTGGATATTAAAGAATGACCTCAAAAACGAAACATTAGAAGGCCGGCGAAGAATGGATGTCACGCCAGTTGTGGCGAAAGGTTCCATTCTTGGCCTGGACTTATGGAATGTTTCGTACAATGAGTTTTTGAGGTTGCCGTTACCGGAGGAGAATTGACTATGCCGATGACGTAGCAGGACTAGTAGCAGGACGCACTGTCGAACAGGCGCAAGTCAAACTGGGTGCGGTACTGCGTCGATTGAGATAATGGATAGGAGGCCATGGGTTCAGCCTGACCAAGAAGCGGATCCCTCCTGTTATTCCCATTCGATTGGGTGAGACAATCATCGAATCAAAAGAATCAATAAAATATGTTGGCTTGATGATTGACTCAAACATAAGCTTCTCCAAACAGGTTCCAGCCCCACGGGATAAGGCTTCTGCGGGAGTATCGGTTCTCAGTCGCCTTATGGCCGACACGCGAGGAACAACCTCGAGTAGAAGACGTCTACTGATTATCGCAATGGAGTCAGTTCTCTAGCATGGCTTCGAAGTCTGGACTGATGCTTTTAACAAAGACTCACACCGAGGGCGTCTCGCACAGGTACAGAGGCAAGGAGCTCTGCGGACAGCGGCTGCATATCGCACTGTGGCAGCAATCATGGGCAAACGAAACGCGAATCAGGTGGACCACACGGCTCATCAGTGACTTGGCCGTGGACTGCCTATTACTTCACGCAACTACTCAGTTGGCACGGGTATTTTCATTCTTACATTTATAAGATGGGAAAGGCGCCATCCCCAGCTTGCTTGTTCTGTCCGGCGATGACAGATGACGCCTGCCACACGTTCTTTGCGTACGCAAGATGGACAAGACCCCATTCGCATCTCTCGGAGAAAAAAGGCGAGCTCTCTCCAGAAAACGTAACGGGAAAGCTGATTAAATCATAAGACAATTGGAACTGCGTGTCACGTTACGTACGGACAGTTCTTCTTATAAAGAAGAGCATCATAGATCGCTTGGCGGCGGAGAGGGAAAGAGAATCTCTCTGATCCCCCTTCATTCCAATCCATCCGTGCAGAAAGAGGGATTTCCTTTAACCTGACGCTGTTATTCACTATTCCTTTCTTCAGGATAATGCACTATTCCGTCATTACAGGCTCTTAAAGACATTGCTGTTTTCGGGATTTTAATGGTCCGTTCAGAGGCTAGATCTTTTTAGAAACAGCTTTATTTGCGTCGACAAGGCAAAAAAATGGGCTTTTTAGTAGTTTTTTTAAAAATTGAAAAAAAAAAACCGTGAAATTCCGTTTAGGCACTTAATGACTGCGCCATTTAGATTTCTGAAACAGAGAGATGACAAAAAAAAAACACTTCTTATATTTTGTTAACTTCATCAAACTTTAACCACATGTGAGTTCGTTTTGCGGCTCCATCATAACAGTTCTAATGCTGTGTAAAGTGGGAGGGAAGAAGAAACGGAGCTCGTTGTTCAATGAAGTCGAAATGAAGCCATGTAGGTCTAGGGTGTAGGTGTAGGGAAACAGAAAAGTGGATCTGCAGCTGAATTGAAACGTTGTATTGCTTTGATCTTTTGTCGAGTGAACGTTAAAATGATGACTGAATGAAGAATGAATGTTGTATGATGTCTCTCTGAATTAATGAACTGATTTAAAGTCGAGCAATGATATAATGAAGGATATTAATACAAGGATACATGGAAGGAGGCAAAAGGATGGAAGGTGGCAGTTGAAAGGATGGGTATGAACAGGCTAGTTTCGTTATTTAAGCCTGTAGTGTAGCGAGGGAAAGCGGAATCAAGCCTGACTGATGTGCGTCGGACCAGTATACCGAAGTACTACCGAACTGTTAGAAGATTTGTAGCAAAGAATATATTATGCTGATTGAAATCTATAGTTGACAAGAAGTATGGAAGGGCTTACTTTAAAGTTGCATGGAAAAAATTGAGCGTGTGAAAGTCGATATCTGTTGTGTACCGTTGAAAGACTGACAGATGACTTGAGATTTTAAATGCGACGGGACTATGTTTTTGTAACATGTAGACGATGTGATGTTAAATGTAGTCAGCAGGTCGAAAAGTTCCATTTCAGCATCGACTTTTTTGATAGTGTTTATGCGAGACTAGTGCGCTTGCTAAAAATGGAGGTCAATAATGTCGTTATATAGTAAAATAATAAAATTATGAGATTAATATATTTATCTTATTCATCGCCCTACGCGTTCCAGGAAACTAGTCAGCATTATCAAGTGCATAATTCTGACTAGTTCAGTGAAACGCGTCGTGCGAGAAAAAAGGATAAATATATTGATCTCATAATTGCAAACTCATTGTTTTTTTTATAAAAAATTCTTCTCTTAAAGAAGCTACTATGTCTGGTCGTATTGGGAATCGATCTGAGTGAATGTAGCAACTTATCTCGATGCCTTGAATGTTGAGTTTCACGACGATTTTTTGAAATTGGGACAAATGGTGGAATTCACAATGTAGTCGACTCGGAAATCCTCATTCACCAACATGGGCGCCATCACGCGTCGAAACCCATTTTAGCTATGTTCCAACGTACGATTGAAGGTCGGATTGCTGCGCGGCTTTCTTCTTCTTTTCCCGCGTTTCTTTCTCCCTCGAAACCTGAAGTTTCACTACGATGTAGGTTGATCTGCAGGACTGCGCCCCACACCTCTGCTGCCCTTGATATAATTGATGGTCCATTGTCTTGAGCTGGAGAAACCTGAGCAGGGGGAGTGTCCTGGACTGGCACCTTCGTCGCGAATACAAAATGTCCGAAATTGATCACTTATTAATTTTCTTAGGTAAAAGATATTATGTGTAAGATATAGAGAGGCCCTATCCGTATAGATGAGCGTACATGAGCATCCGAAGTTTTAAACTTATCTTTTTTCCCCTCTTCAGCTGTTCAAATGTTTGACTCCATTCGTTCCTGCCATTTGTGTCGTATGCTATCCAAAATTGTATCGAAATTTCAATGTAAATTTAAAAATAAAATTTCTCACGCAATGAGAACATTATCAATGTAATATTCAGTTATCGGCCAAAATACGAAAACAACATTCATGAATCACGAATAACAACTGAAATACACACAACTTTTACGTGCTTTGTTGAAGAGCTTATATCAGCCTTGAAATTGAAAATTATCCATCAATATTACTGCCGACAATTTCACGTACAAGTTAACTTACAAATTACAGCATATAATAAGCAAACAAAAAAATTACATAATATTTAATTTTCGAAAATCATCGCCTACCATTCGATTTTAAATTTGACAGTGAAGTTTACATTACAGTTAGAAGAGTAATTTCTGTAAAAGAATGGTCACACATACCACTTAAATGTTGAAAATATTATCAAATCAGTGGCTGAATCAATCACTTCAATCCGTCAAGGTTAATGAAAAATGTGAAAACGCTTATACTGAGTATTTCTAATTCTCAATTGGCATAAGGATATGCTCATTAATCACATAATGACGAGGCTTTTTTCTTCGGGAAATGATATTCGTGTGGAGTTAACATTCCCATTAAGTCGATCCTCTTGTGTTCATGGGTAGCATACATTTGTTTTAAACGGGACACATCATGTTATCATATTTGTTCGTAATTTTATTAATTTAAGGACAAAATATTGTTTATGAGCATTTGGATAATAAAATGCGAATGAAAATAGAACATGTGCATGAATTATAGCAAGCAAATATTGTAATGTTTGTGACACTAGTTCAGATGACGAAATTTTCGATCAACCATTTCTCTCTTTCTCGACCATCCTACCTCTGATTACTTTTAAGTGAGTATTGATGAATTGAGTTAATATGCGTTACTTTTAGTGATTTCGGACAGAAATTAGAGCGAAGGGTCTCTCTATGTCTTCTTCCTCTATGGACCTGATTGATGTTACTTGAAAGTGTTGGGAGTTGGAAGTAACTTACGCCTTGATTGTCAAACTGTCAGTTGCACACAGCAACTGAGCTACATTTCAGCAAACATTTTGTCGGAATTTCGCTTAGGTGAACTAAATTCGGATCGCCTATTCTTCGCCAGAACGAACAAAAGTCGGAAAATAGCATATGCGGCACGTAAAGCTATAGAAAAATCGCCTTTTCTTCGTCAGAGAACAAAAGTCGGAAAATAACATATGAGGCGCGTAAAGCTATGGACAGAGCGAGCAAGAAAACATTTCTTTTTTCAGCATTTCTTTTCGACTAGCTTTATACGCAACCAAGGCTTATCCCTTTCGGCTTCTTAATTTTTTTCCGATTGCACGAGTAATGTGTTAATTGTGTGGTGTGTTTAAAAAAAACAATAAAGTTTAATGTTTCGAAAGAGTGGTACTTTACCACTCTTTGAATTCCGAACCATTATGAGCATTTCGCTGTTCACGGACTCTCGACCAACAGTTGGAACGCCAGGTAAACTACAAACAATATAATTTTTAAGTGCCAAAGCCTTGTCGCCCTTTTTTACAATATTTTACGGAAAATTGGTAATTTAAGTGTTTTTTTTATCTTCTTGCATTAACATTTTAGATAGTGTGATCTTAAGCGAATTTCATTCAAATAAATTAATATTTTTTTATATAATCCGATATCAACGATTTTTGCATGTTGAATATATGAAAATTCCACATGTGAAGGCTGCTGATATCAATTGTAAAATCAATCACAATATGGATACATGGATTCTCGGTGTTCTACTGTAGGTTGATGTAATGAAGTGTACATTGGACAAAAAAACGAACAGCTGTTATTCTGATTAGGATACTGAATAAATGAATAATAAGCATTACAGCTGGTTCTGTTGTGGGACATATATATCATTGAGATCTCATACTAGTGTATGAATGGCAGCACCGCAAGAAAATGGCGACCGTTTAAAGTGACGTCACGTTGGCGCTTTCCATCGGTGGACTACATATCATCAAAGTCCCTCTGACAGAAACTTTGGGCTGTGTGCTCGACTGATTGATATCCTACTTAGAAGAAGTCATCTGTTTTGACTTGTTTACAGTATTTCAAGATTGGAGCATCCGCAGTTATTGAGAAAACATGAGAAACAAGTGGACTGACAGAAACCCGTACTGATGGATAGGCAGGTCGCCATACTAGCAGAATTATTCGAACAATAATCCGAACTTGACTGTCTCCCAATTTTATTGATAAACTGCAGATTTTTAGGGCTCGTCGGTTTTCCTTTTCCTGTATTCATTAAGATGTGCAAGACATGAATTTTTTCAACATAAGCTTGAATGTATTCTCCATGTTTCGATGGTTTACAGATTCCCTGTGACTTTATATAAACAGAATTAATTCTACAATTCAATTTTTTTCCTGGAGAAAAGACTTACTTTACAGCCTGATTGTATTCCTCTTTTGTCAACGAGGAGTCTGTAAGAATCTTATCGATTCCTTTTTAAAAAACAATAATCTAATCTAGTGCTTATGCAAACTCGAGATGATAATAATTATGTGTAATCAATTATTTTTCTCTAAAATCGATCCAAATCAAAAATGTTTCTTATTTAGTTCAGATACAGTTCCACCATGGAAGATATTTAGTAAATAATTCGACACTGAATGAAGTGTTGAAATTTCTAGGGCACTGCATTTAAGACGTTCCAAGGGACTCACGTAGTTTAAATAGCTCTCCCATTAATCACATCACATTATATTACGTTTAAATTCCACAACATAAATATCCTATCAGACTCAAATCCTACAACCAACTTCAAACGCAACATTAATTTAAAAACAAAACCGCCGACAAAACGACAGCAGACAAAACGAATCGCCATCGATACGAATTCGTATCGCCGTGTCGGAAAATGAGGTCGCCGGCGAATCCGCCAACGATCCGAATTCGAATCGTCTGCGAACAATATGTCACCTCGCAGACGAATCGCCGCGGCGTATCGCAAACGATTCGCCATGGCGTATCGCAAAACGGTTCACCATGGCAAATCGCCAACGAATCACCAGGGCGTATCGCCAACGGTTCGCCATGGCGATTTATTAGTGTGTTATGTAAACAAACCAACAGCCAAACTAAACCAACAATTATAAAAACATGTAAATCATTACCAGATGTTTCATACAATCCTGTTAGAATAACCTTTTAGAATACTAACGTGAAAAAGGTCAATGTAATGTTTATTTAAAGTAAGATTTGAAACGAACAAAGAAGATGTTGATTTTAAAATTAAAAGATGTAACTTAAATAGATAAGACTTGAAAAGGACCCGAAAAGGGCGAAAACACGTAATAATAATATTTGTTTAGTTAGCGATTAGACATAAGTATAAAAGCAAATGTATTGTAAAGGATAAGCGGCAGTTGAGTAGAAATAAAGTTAGAGATAAGACAACGAAAGCAGTTGAGTTTGTTCTTTGCGTTGATTTCAGACGTTCGGAACCACACACGTAACTGGCGCAGTCGATAGTTCAGAAGAAGTATTGTGCTTGAATTTTACCAATATCACCTACAAAGTGGCGTGGGTTAAGGCTCTTCAAAGCGCCTTATCTGAGATTGAAATACAGCACGTGCAAATTGAACAAAAACCGGACCAACGCAACGAAGAACAACGAAAATATCTCACCATGGACTTCAAAATAATAAGCAGCTATATTAATTCCATCCCAACATTTTCAGGGGATCAATCAGAGGTTCATCCATTTGTGAACGCAATAGATGCAATACAAGGGTCCATAAGGACATTGCCCGAAATCCAGCAAACGCTAATCAAATATCAAATCATCGGGAAATTATCTGGGTAACCCAAGGAGATAATCAACGCTCTACCAGATAGTGATTGGACCATTGTTAAATCGACACTCATCACACACTTCGATGAACCAGAAACGGAGACCAGGATAATGGAACGGATTCTAGGAGCCAAATTCACCACCCCAGCCCAACTATATTCTTATATGAGTAAGTACTTGAACCATCTTTATAACAAAATCAAGCATAATAGTTTATATAGTGAAGATAATAAATTAAGTGAAATAGAGCAAAGAAGACAAATTGTGAAAAATTGCTTTATCGATAAGTGTCCGGAACCTATTCGCGGTGTTTTATATGCAAGAAATCCGAAAACCTTTGAGGATGCTTATTGTGTGCTGGTGAATTAAGGGTATCTCCTCTACGGTTCTAAAAATCGATTTAATTCTGTAAACAATTTCGGAAATAAGAATACAAAAAACCAAAATAGCGTCAGTGGTGCCAATGTGTCTACTCAACCAGAGAATAGTTTTTATCAAAGGCAGAATTACAGAACGAACCCGAATGGTCAAAATATGAGAAGAAATAATCTCTCTTTAGCAACAGATGTATCAATGAATACAATCCAGTCCTCAGGAAGTTCCCTTTTCGCTGGAAATCAAAATTTTCGATTACCAGCCTCGGACTCCCTATTCTTCGATTAACAATTGAAGGAAAATCTGTCCGCTGCTTAATAGACACGGGTAGCACTCATTGTATAATGAATGCAAAATATGTTAGTAGGAAACGACGATATGTTCTTCCTCATCCTTTAATAATAAACTCCGTAGCTCAAAGAACGGAAGTAAAATACGGTTTCGATACGGAATTTCCATCGGAATTCTGTACAAATCATCGAATTGGATGGAAATTAATGGATGTCACATCAAACATCTTCGATTGTATTATCTATTATTATGTATATTATTGTATTATGAATGTTCTAATTGGCACAAAAGCGAAATTAGATTTCGAGTTGAAAACTATTTCTATCAACAACATAACGATTCCCTTCGAAAATGAGGAAGGTGAGCTACATAATATACTAGCGAGCCAATGCGAAAACCTTTTAGGACAAGATGATGACAAACAAAAACAACAATTTATCAATGATATGCCATTTGAGAAACGAATACAAGACGAAGCATATACAAAAGAAGAACAGGACCTCATTGATCGAATAAAAGACGAGTTTATTGATGTACAATACGACAAACATGAAAAGTTGACTTTTACACATCACGTCAAACATAGTCTAAAGTTGACAACAGACATTCCTATATATCAGCGGAACTATAGATACCCGCATTCTTTAAAACCATTTATAAAATAACAGATCCAAGAGGACCTGGCACAGGGAATAATTCAACCTTCAAATTCTCCTTACAATTCTCCAATTTGGGTAGTTCCAAAAAAAGGAGGAAAAAATAGGCTTGTCATCGATTTTCGGAAAATTAACAATGTCACAGTAGCTGACAGATTCCCTATCCCACAAATCAATGATATCTTACGACAGTTGGGTCACGCTAATTATTTTACAAGCATTGACCTTGTAAAAGCCTTTCACCAAATTGAAATAGAACCAGAAGATCGCCATAAAACGGCATTTTCAACAGACGAAGGACATTTCGAATTCAAACGTATGCCCTTTGGCTTAAAAAATTCATCAGCTACTCTACAGAGAGTAATGAACAAAATTCTAGGAGAACTTACGGGTAAATGTTGTGTTATATTCATGAACATATATATTGGTATATACTTCAACAATAGAAGAACATGAAAAAGCTCTTCGTAAAGTACTTACAGCACTAAGGAAGGCAAATCTAAAAATTGAAATGGAAAAAACCCATTTCTTAAAAAAGTCAACCGAATTCTTAGGTCACGTAATAACTCAAGAGGGAATAAAACCAAACCCTAAGAAACTTGAAGCAATCGATAAATTTCCCCTTCCTGCTACAAAAACAAATCAAGTCATTTTTAGGAATGGCTGGGTTTTATCGTAAATTTATCAAAGATTTTTCTAAAATCGCTCGCCCAATGACTAAATATGTAAAGAAAGATATGAAAGTTTAGATAATAAACCCAGAGTATAATGAAGTATTTGAAAAATTAAAACTTTACATTTCAAATCCTCCTATACTTCAGTTTCCAAATTTCACAAAACCATTTACTGTAACAATAGATGCTTCAAATTTCGCTATCAAATTTAGGAGTTGCTCGCGATTGTTTTCGCACTTAAATATTTCAGACCATACATTTTTGGGTACAAAATCGAGTTAATAACGGATCGTAAGCCATTAACATATTTAGAAAATCTTAAAGCAAATAATCCACGCCTGCAAAGGTGGAAGCTAAAGTTATTTTAATATGATCTTGTAATTAAGCATATAAAGGGCAAAGAAAATTTAGTGGCAGACGCACTTTCTCGTATTGAAATTAATGTTCATGAGAATGAAGACTGCGACTCATTGGCAACACAGCATACAGCTGCAGAAGATAGCACACATTATATATCGATTTCAGAAAAACCACTCAATTACTACAATTTGCAAATCATCATAAAAATAGGCAAAACAAATAATACGATCAGAAAAAACTTTCAACGAAAGAAAAGGTTGATATTTACATTTTATTCCTTTACAGAAAAAGAGGCGAAATACATATTAAATAATCATATGCCACATGCTGGTACAGCAGGCATAAAATTACCATATTAACGAAAACTCTTAATTTTGCAAAAAGAATACAACACATGGAAATTGACCCATAGTAAAGTTACGTTAGTATACGCAGAAAAACTACTTCATGACTGTTCATTTAGTGAAATCCAAGAAGTAATTGCTAAAACTCATAAGCAAAGTAATCATATAGGTATAAATAAAACCTATTTTGAACTTCATAATAAATATTATTTTCCTAGTTTAAAGGAATTAATTGAAAACTAAATTAATTCATGCGACGTATGTCAGCAATCCAAATATGATAGAAATCCACCCAAAGAACCTTTCAAGGAAACAGTAACACCGAAAAATATATGTGAAATTTACCATATCGACAAATTTTCCAAATTTTTAGCTATATCACCATTAAAAAATAGGCAATAGGATACAATAGCGAACACACTGAGAGGTATATTTAACCAAATAGGTAAACCAAAACTTCTCGTCACCGACAACGAAAGTGGAGTAAACGCTGAAAAGACTAAGGATTGGTTGAAAGAAGAAAATATTCAAGTTCATTTCACACATCCAAATCATAAAACTGGGAACTCTGATGTAGAAATAGCGCACCGAACTTTAAACGTAAACATGCGCACTTTTTTAACTAGACAAAAAGAAGAAGATAGGAACTTACAATTATTGAATCCTGTGCAAGAATGTGTACAGTATTATAATACAACTAGACATTTGGCGCACGGAGAAAAACCGTCAGATTTATTTTTTAATCAAATAGATATTTCACACATCTTTAAAAAATTAACTGAATACAAAAATAAAATGTTAGAAAAAGCCAATCAAAATAGAAAAATGTCAGAACTTGACAACAAATGGGTAAAAAACCCCAATCCAACAAAATTAGGTCCTCGCTTCAAGAAAGCAAAATTGAATCAATCAGTTCACGCGGAAAATAGAAAGAAACTTAAACGTAACTTTCGTTCCAAAAATACTTTTCCTGCTTCTCGTGATATCGGCAGAAATACAAGAGATTCAAATACAATCTCTAGTACAACAAAACGGTTCCATATTAATGAAGACAGAACAAGACCAGCTAGTTCTGAACAAAATCATCATAGGACTTGCAATATTGCGGAAAGACATAGAATCACTACTACTAACTATTTTGAAATGGAAGACTAAGCTTAAACCATAAAAACCAGAGCCAATAGACAGAATTAAATTGATACCCGTTCCGAACAAAAAACAAACAAAAAAAAAATCTTTACAAATTTATTTTGATACCTTTGAGTTTATAGTACACAATAAGGTACCCCTTCATATGGATACACTTTATCCAATTATAGATAAATGTATAATATCAATTATGAAAAATAACCCTCCCGAATATACATTAACATTATACACATTTCCACTTTATGAGAAAATATCCTCAGAGACATTCGTTTTTACAAATGTGACCACAACGCACATTCAACACTCATGTGAAAATACCGAAACTCCAATCTTATTCGAAAGTTGTGTCGATGCTCAGCATATGTACTACCGTTTAACATAATTAATACAATAACTGAAAATTTTATACCACAAGTGATACCAGAAAACAACCGAATAAGCAAATTTTTAATTTTGCAAAAAAAAAGTATGTAAAAGTATGTAAAATACTTTTAAAATACCCCCCCCCATGGGTGCTACCTTGTCGTGGTGGGGGGGGGCTTGACGAGATTGCCCGTCATCCAGACGCGTGATCAAGTCACTAAAAGCACCCACCAAAAAATATATGATGAGTGACAACAAAAATAGTAAATTAAGGGTGGGGATATACACCCCGACGTGTGAGGGAGCCTCGACCTCATGCGGGCTTCTCTCCAGCATTCATGCTGGGGATAAGTCGCCAGGGCATTTTTCAGTGGTGGAACACTTGGCCACTGAAGAATCAAAAATTACAAGTGAAATAATCAACGACGCAAGCATGTTCGCCCGAAGGCCAAAACTAGTGCGAACTCCGCCTCAAAGAGTAGCCAAGCCTAATCAAGCAACGAGAGAACATCGTGCAAGCAAACCTCCATCGAACGCTTTGCAACAGCGAAAAATGTGCTTGTTCACAACATTGCTCCTACAAAAGGCGATGGAGCCAACGATACCAGAAGCGTAGTGGAGGCTTCGGGCAGTGGAGTCATCGATCCGAAGTGCCATTCTCCAGGGGCCATTAACAGTCATATACTGAACAACGTGGAAGGCGAAACCAATGATGCTCAACAACAACAAGACCCTCCTGCTGACAGTATATCGAGAACTTCGCCTGAGGAGGACCTGATAACGAAAATTGCCGCTGACAGAAGTGAAGAAGAGCGTCTAACAAGGAATGTTAGCGCTATAATAAAAGTGATGAGAAATTCAACGAATGTCCAAAAAAATGTCAACAAGGGCATCAAAAATGGGATTGACGAACTGGAGCACCTCGTTGATAGGATCCAGCACTATCGCCGCAGGTGGCTACGGGCGGAGAGTGAATTGAAAGAGCTTAAGAAAGTTCCAGAAAATAAAACTCCCTTCACTGAAAATGCTACTCCTCTCGTAAAAGGCAAAAGGGCGGCATGTAGTCCACTTAAACCTGATCGTAGGAAAAGGGCGAAGGAGCCGATAACAGTCGAAACAGGAGACAACAGCCAAGGGGAGGAGAAAAATGATTGGTGCGCTCTAAATCGCAACAGAAGACTGCGAAGAAGATACACCAAGCGATAACAAAAGATTCCAAACAGGCGCCCGAAAAGCAAGAAGGCACGAAACACAGCGCAATGCCAAAAAAGACCAGGAACAAACAGCGCAGGGATGCTTTACTGATCAAACTTGTAGACGGGAGAACTTACGCCGAGGTCCTCAAGGAAATCAGGCAAAATGTGTAACCCGAAAAAAACGGTGTCTGTATACGAACAGTAAGAGCGACCAGAACAGGCGGTCTCCTCGTAGAACTCGGAGCGGAATACACCGACAAGGGACGGTTCGAGAACGCTGTCAAGGGCCTCCTCGGCTCTAAAGCTGTTATCTCGACTTTGCAGCCAATGGCGTCTTTGGAAATAAGAGACCTTGACTGCATTGCGGATGCCAAAGAAGTAGAAGATTCAATTAGGTCAATTCTTCCTACGGCAGAGAGCTTTAGGGTAAGGCTAACGCCTACCAATCCTAGAGGACAAAGGGCGGCAATAATAGACATCCCAGAAAAGAACGCTGTGCAACTCCTGGCTAAGGAGAAAATTAAAATAGGCTGGGTTGTGTGCAGTATACGTCGGAGGGTAGCCCTAACTCGATGCTACAAGTGCCTTAGCTTCGGACACATCTCCTTGAACTGCAAGGGGCCAGATCGAACCAAACTGTGCTACAGGTGTGGCACTTCCGGTCATAAGGCGAAAGACTGCCCAAACGAACCCATTTGTATCTTGTGCAAAGATAAGGGATGGAAGTCTGAAGATCTGACTCATATTCCAGGAAGTGGTAGGTGCCAGGAGTTCAAAGAGGCACTAAGCAAGAAAAGAGCAAAAACATGATCCAAGTCCTGCAAATCAACCTACACCGAAGCTCAACCGCACAAGATTTACTAGACCAGGTTGCAAGAGAGAAAAAAGTTGACTTGTTGCTGATATCTGAGCAACACCACAACAAAAAATAAGCTGGATGGTATTGTGATCGATCCGGCACCGCCGCCATCTGGGTATGTGATAGGGCTCTACCCACAGCTCAGACTTGCACCAGTGGAAATGGCTTCGTGCTCATTGGGTGCGCCGATTTGACATTCATAAGCATCTATTTCACTCCGAATGAGTCTATTTCATGTTTTCAGAGCAGGCTCGATGAACTGGAGGAAGCTGTCTCGAGCACCGAAGGCCGAATCCTTGTTGGCGGTGACTTTAACGCCAAGGCGATAGAATGGGGAATGCCTCTGCCAGACTCGAGAGGAAAAAGAATCCTAGAAATGGCGGCTAGGAGGCAACTTGTCATCATGAACGTTGGGAACACACCAACTTTTCGACGGGGAGGCTGCTTGGGGACTATACCGGGTGTGACATTTGCTTCGAAGTCCTTAGTGCTTAGGATACACAGATGGAGGGTACTGGAGGACTACTCGGCGAGCGATCATCAGTACATTGCTTTCGCAATTGGTGACTGTGCTACTCGACGCGTAGCAACCCAACCCTCAACTGTAGGTTGGAATATATCTAAAATAGATGTCAACACGTTCGCCGCAGCTCTTATGAGAGGTGAAACTATGACGGTAACGGGAGGAGCCTCAGCTGAAAAAATGGTGAACTCCACCATGAGGCTCATCAAAAATGCGTGCGACTGCTCTATGCCCAGGCGACGGCCTCGACACAATAAGCCTGCTGTATACTGGTGGTCGGCAGAAATCGCCGAAAAGCGGAGAGAATGTCACAAACTCCGCCGCGAATCTCAACGTTTAAGAAATCGAGACGAGTCACACTCCCGAACGCTGGCATACAGGTCGGCTAGAAAAGTTCTCCGTAGGTTAATTAACGAAAGCAAGGCTCGCTGCTGGCGCAACCTAGTTGCGGACATCGATAGAGACCCGTGGGGGCTGGGTTACAAGCTTGCCATGCGGAAACTAGGAGCTGCAAGGAGGCCCTGTGTCCTTGAAACGGAAAAAATGGACCAGGTTGTTCGAGCGCTCTTCCCTATGCATCTTATTTGTCCCGATGATGCAGATGTTCAATATCTCGGAGAATGCCCACTTTTTACCACCATCGAACTGGATGATGCGGTAAAAGCTTTAAAATCGAAAAAGGCCCCAGGGCCAGACGGTATACCAGCGGAAGTGATACAGTTTGCACATCAACTTTGTCCTGAAAAGCTGCTCACCTGTTCACTTTCAATGCCTGTTTGCGGCAGGGCGTGTTTCCAAATTGCTGGAAAGAGGCGAGGCTCGTGCTGATCCACAAGGGGAAGGGGAACGCAGAGCAACCATCGACATATCGGCCCCTATGTATGCTGAACGCCGCTGGGAAGGTACTCGAGAGGCTCATTAGAGAAAGACTTGGAGAAGCCATTTGAAATGCCGGGGATCTGTCTCCTCGGCAGTACGGCTTCAGGGCTGGTCGATCCACAATTGGTGCAATAGCAGAGGTAGTGAGCGCGGTCCAGCAGGCAGAAGCCCACAATCATTACTTGAGACGAATAGTACTGCTCTTAACTCTAGATGTGAGAAATTCCTTCAATTCTGCTAGATGGACAGATTTTCTTCGTGTTTTGGAATATTTCAGGGTGCCGAGGTATCTGATGCGAATATTGAAAGACTACCTCAAAAATCGGAAACTCATCTATGACTCGTTGGGAGGCCGGCGAAGAATTGATTTGACATCAGGGGTCGCGCAAGGTTCCGTTCTGGGCCTGGACCTAAGGAATGTCTCGTACGATGAGCTTTTGAGGCTGCAGTTACCGGGGGAGTCGCGCCTGGTTGGCTACGCAGATGACGTAGCAGTACTAGTCGCCGGACGTACTGTTAGACAGACGCAGCTCAAACTGGATGCGGTAATACGCCGAGTGAGCGAGTGGATGACAGACCGTGGGCTTAGCATAGCGCTGGAAAAGACCGAGGTTGTCGTCCTCACAAAGAAGCGAATCCCTCGTGTTATGCCGGTTCGGGTGGGGGAAATGATCATCGAGTCAAAAGAATCAATCAGATACCTTGGCTCGATGATTGATTCGAAGATGAGTTTTTTCGAGCAGGTTCGAGCGTCAGCAGATAAGGCCTCCGTGCGTATATCGGCGCTAAACCGCATTATGGCCAACACGCAGGGGCCAACCTCGAGCAAAAGACGTCTACTGATGAGTGCAATGGAGTCAGTGCTCTTGTATGGCTCCGAGGTTTGGGCTGACGCTCTTAGTAAAGAGACGTACCGAAGGCGTCTGGCACAGGTGCAGAGGCAAGGAGCTTTGCGGATAGCCGCTGCATACCGCACTGTCTCTGAACCTGCAGTGCTGGTAATCTCAAGGGTGGTTCCAATAAAGTTACTTGCAGACGAACGGAAACGTGTATACTCACGTAGGGGGAAGTCGGCGAGAGAAACCGTCAGTCGAGAGGAACGGAGAAGAACCCTTATCTTATGGCAGCAAACATGGGAAAACAAAATGCGAGGCAGATGGACCGCACGGCTGATAAGTGACTTGGGGCCGTGGTTCGACAGAATGCATGGTGAGACTGATTATTATCTGACGCAACTACTCAGTGGTCACGGGTATTTTCAGTCTTACCTGTATAAGATGGGTAAGACACCATCCCCAACTTGCGTGTTCTGCCCGGGGATGATGGATGACGCCTGCCACACGTTCTTTACGTGTAATAGATTCACAAGACTCCGTTCGCATCTCTCGGAGAAAATAGGCGTAATTTCCCAAGAAAATTTAATGTGTGTCGCATTACGTACGGACAGTACTCATTATAAAGAAGGACATAATGGATCGCTTGGCGAGGGAGGGAACATCTCTGTAACGCAATATTATAGTTACTAATCGCAATTCCTTCCTATCCATCCGTGGAGAAAAAGAGATTTCCCTTAGCCTGAAGACATCGCTAAGCGATGATTAATAAGGCCTAGTCCGAAGTAATGTGGCAAATAGTTCCAGGCTAGGTTCTCGGTGTGACAGGGGAGGTGTTTAGTCGGTAGTCCGGTAGTGGGGGAGTCCGACACTCACTCAGGGCGTAAATAGCCTTCACCTCCCAAAACAAAACAAAAAACAAGTATGTAAAAGCTTGACGAGTTACACGGTTCAGGCACACTCTCAAATATATCCATTAGCTTCACTCTTTAATCATTATTATTTTTATTATTATTATCATAATCCAGTAAAGCTTTCTCCAGAGAATCGCTGAGGGCAAAGGCTGGCCATACTCGAAGTAACGGAGAAAGATGCTACACAACTCCTGGCCAAAGGAAAAATAAAAATCGGCTGGGTGGTGTGCGGAATTCGCCGCCGCACCATCCCAGTACGATGCTACAGGTGCCTTGGATACGGACACACCACTTTGAACTGCAAGGGCCCTGACCGTAGTATGCTTTGCTTTAAGTGTGGAGCGCCTTGACATAAGAAAAAAGAGTGCGTTGAGACTCCGCGACTCTTTGCTATGTAATCAACTTAACTCTCAACCGACAGAGCGCCTTCACGTTGCAGGAACAGGCGCGTGCCCAATCTTTAGAGAGGCACTAGCAAAAGTAAAAGCAGCTCTAAGGTGGTGATCAGGGCCCTTCAAATTAACTTGCACCGTAGCATCATTGCACAAGATTTGTTAGAGCAGTTCGCCAGAGAAAAGGGAGCTGATCTGCTGCTGCTGAGCGAACAACATCGAAATAAGGCCTCACCAGCCTGGTTCTCCGATGACTTCCATACTGCTGCCGTTTGGGTTCGTGGCAGCATGCGACTCCAGATCCAAGGTCACGGCCGAGGAGACGGTTTCGTGTGGATTCGGTGCTCGGGTATAACGATTTTCAGCGTATACCTGACGCCAAATGAGTCAATGCTATCTTTTCAAACTAGACTGGACGCGCTAGAGGATGCTGTTTTGAACATAGATGGCAAAGTACTCGTAGCAGGAGACTTCAACGCCAGAGCCGTTGAGTGGGGCATGTCTCAAACCGATTCCAGAGGGCAACGCATTCTGGACATGTCGGCGAGGACTGGGTTGGTGGTTTTAAATACCAGTAATGTACCGACCTTCTGGCGCTGGGGCTGCGAAGGAACAATCCCAGATGTGACATTCGCCTCGGAGTCCCTCGCTTCGACGACGTTGAACTGGAGAGTACTCGAGGATTATTCAGCGAGTGACCACCAATACATCGCGTTTGAGATCGGCGATACCACACCTCGCTCGTCTCAACGATCTTTCACTCCCGGGTGGTATATCGGAAAAATGGACATGGAGACTTTCGCCAATGTGATTCTAAAAGGCGGAACGACATCGGGATGTCCTTCGGGGAACGGAAGGGCTGGAGTCGAGGGAATGGTGGAGTCAACGATGAACCTTATCACTTCTGCCTGTAGCTCATCTATGCCTCGAGGGAGGCCTCGACACGACAGGCCTGCTGTACATTGGTGGTCAAAAGATATCGCAGACAAACGAGGTGAGTGTCACAGACTTCGACGTGCAGCTCAGCGCACGAGAAACGTAGAGGAAGCATCCAATAGGACAGCAGCATACAGATCACCGAGGAAAGAACTCCGAAGACTCATCAACGAGAGTAAGGCACGCTGCTGGCGAGAACTTGTGGACGATGTGAACAGGGATCCATGGGGGCTCGGCTACAAGGTAGTGTGGCGCAGGCTCGGTACCTCACGGAAGCCGCGTTTACTTCAAGCAGATAAGATGGACGGCATAGTGCAGGCGCTTTTTTCAACTCACCCTGTCCGTGTTGAGGCTGCCCACGAGGTCGACTCAGGCGAATGTCCATCGTTCATTAAAAATGAGCTGGGGGATGCGGTGCTTTCTATGAAAGCTCGAAAAGCACCAGGACCAGATGGCATTCCAACCGAGGTGCTACAAATGGTCTTCCACGTTTGTCCTGACTTGCTACTCAATGTGTTCAACGCTTGCCTGAGAGAAGGTGTGTTCCCATCTCGCTGGAAGGTGGCGAGGCTCACATTGATCAGCAAGGGAAAAGGGGACCCCGGGCAGCCATCTACATACCGGCCGCTTTGTATGCTGGACACAGTCGGGAAAGTGTTCGAAAAGCTCATCAAAAGAAGACTAACAGACGCAATTCGTGCTGCAGGGGACCTATCTCCTTGGCAGTATGGTTTTAGAGCAGGGCGATCTACTTCCGATGCCATCATGGAAGTGGTGAATGCAGTCCGTCGAGCCGAAGCGAACAAAACTGAAAAACGAGTTGTCTTGCTAGTGACGCTTGACGTCAGAAATGCCTTCAACTCCGCCAGATGGCCGGATATTCTTGGCACATTGGAATATTTTTTCCGATTGCCAGGGTATCTGATGCGGATTTTGAGGGATTATTTAAAGGACCGCACACTACTCTATGACACACAAGATGGGCGACGCAGTATGGAGATAACGTCTGGTGTCGCGCAAGGCGCCATACTGGGACCAGACTTGTGGAACGCCTCATTGAGGCTTGAGCTGCCAAATGAGTCGCGCTTGTTCGGCTATGCAGATGATATAGCAGCACTGGTCGCCGGACGCACAGTCGAACATGCGCAGCGCAGACTGGGAATGCTAATGCGTCGAGTGAAGGAGTGGATGACCAGCCACGGGTTCAGTTTGGCACTAGAGAAAACCGAGGTGGTCATTCTCACGAAGAAAAGAATTCCCACGGTAATTCCTTTGCGGATCGGAGATGCGACTGTTGAGCCTAAACTAGCAATAAAGTATTTGGGACTATTGATCGATTCGAAAATGAGCTTTTCGGAACAGATCAGGGCAACGGTGAAAAAGGCCGCGATATGCGTCTCAGCTTTGAGTCGACTAATGTGCAACATCGGTGAGCTCACACCGAGCAAACGCCGACTTTTCATGAGTTGTGTACAGTCAGTGCTACTGTACGGCTCTGAGGTTTGGGCCGGAGCTCTCAGTAAGGAGCTGTACCGAAAGTGCTTGGCCCAGGTACAGAGACGAGGAGCTTTGCGGGTTGCGTCTACATACCGCACTGTCTCTGAGTCGGCGGTGTTGGTGATCGCAGGAGTGATACCTATTGCCCTCCTTGCTAGAGAGCGACGGAGAATTTATGACCGAAAAGCGGAGGGTTCAAGATATGCTGTCAACCAAGAGGAGAGACAGCGCACAATACTCGAGTGGCAACAGTCCTGGGAAGGTGACTCTAATGGCCGCTGGACTGCCCGCCTTATAGCGGATTATATAATATATTATAGTGGGATCGTGGCTAAATCGAAGGCATGGTGAGACTGATTATTACCTTACCCAGCTTCTTAGCGGGCATGGGTATTTTCAGTCTTAACTGTACAAGATTGGTAAATCACGGTCTCCACACTGCATTTTCTGCCCAGAAGCATGGGACGACGCATGTCACACCCTCTTCAACTGTAGAAGGTGGAACAGGATCCGGCAGGACTTGTGGGAGGTAATAGGTAAGCTTTCTCCAGACAATCTGGTCGGAGAAATGCTGAAAACTTTTGACTAATGGACCTGTGTAACACATTACTCTCGGGCAATACTTGCAGCGAAAAAAGGTCTGGGGGAGTCTCCTTCCCAGCAGTCCTCCTCCATTTCTGTAGGCTTACGGTGCCCTAGGGCGAAGTAAAAAGAGGCCTAGCCCGAAGTAATGTGTCAAACGGTTTCAGGCTAGAGTCTCTTGACAGAGGGGATGTTTAGTGGGTAGTCTGGTAGCATGCGCTCCTAGGAGTCCCACACTACGCGCGTAAAGGGCCATCACCCTCCAACCCAAAAAAAATCATACTCAGCTTGTTCAACCATATTTCTAAGTTATGGTGCAGCCTCCCATACATACTGACTCCTCATTTCTTTCCATGTCTGCCTATTTTCGGCTATTCGCCTCCAAGATGTGCCAGGTATTTTCTTTATATTATTCTTTATATGTTTGATTCCTCTTGGGTACTACTGCGATATTCTTATGGTCCATTTGCCATCCGTCATGCTCGCCAAGTGACCGGCCCATCGCAATTTCAAGGATTTTGTTCCATGTACCACGTCTGTTACTTTGATCCTTTTTCGTATCCATGATATTCTCTCGCGATCCCTATGCGTAATACCCTGTACGCAACCTTCCATGGCTCTTTGAACAACAAGTTTTCTTTGAACAAGTTTTCTTGTTATTTCTGTTCTTAGCGCCCATGTTTCACAACCGTATAACAGTACTGGTAGGAAACATTGGTCGAAGGTTTTCTTTTTCAAGTACGTCTTCATATTAGACTTGAATATAATCGAGTTCTTTCCGAAAGGACTCCATGCCATCTTGATTCGTTGATTGATTTCTGGTGGTAGTGGACCGGATTAGTGCATTCGCTGACCAAGGTATACATATTCTTCGAATATTCCTAGTGTCGTGTTGTTCACTTTTGTATGTCCTTAAATGCTTATATAATTGTTGAACATGATCTTGGTTTTGCTTAGGTTCATTTTCAAGCCTGCTTTTTTGCTAGCCGCGTTGAGTTCATTCAATTGTTCTTGTAATTACTTTTGGCTGTTGACTATGAGGACTATGTCATCTGCGAATCTCAAGTGGTTGAGGTGCTCACCATCGATGTTCAAACCTTTTTTCTCCCAATGTAGAGTTTGGAAGATGCCCTCTAATGTGGCGTTGAAGAGCCTTGGCGATATGGGTACTATACATATTTAAATTTATATATAAATATTTATTTGTATATTTTTTATCAGGCGAATGTCCATCGTTCACTAAAAATGAGCTGGGGGATGCGGTGCTTTCTATGAAAGCTCGAAAGGCACCAGGACCAGACGGCATTCCAACCGAGGTGCTACAAATGGTCTTCCACGTTTGTCCTGACTTGCTACTCAATGAGTTTAACGCTTGCCATAGAGAAGGTGTATTTCCATCTCGCTGGAAGGTGGCGAGGCTCACATTGATCAGCAAGGGAAAAGGGGACCCCGGGCTGCCATCTACATACCGGCCGCTTTGTATGCTGGACACAGCCGGGAAAGTGTTCGAAAAGCTCATCAAGAGAAGACTCACTGACGCAATTCGTGCTGCAGGGGACCTATCTCCTCGGCAGTATGGCTCTAGAGCAGGGCCATCCACTTCCGACGCCATCATGGAAATGGTGAATGCAGTCCGTCAAGCCGAAGCGCATAAAACTGAAAAACGAGTTGTTTTGCTAGTGACGCTTGACGTCAGAAATACCTTTAACTCCGCCAGATGGCCGGATATTCTTGGCACATTGGAATATTTTTTCCGATTGCCAGGGTATCTGATGCGGATTTTGAGGGATTATTTAAAGGACCGCACACTACTCTATGACACACAAGATGGGCGACGCAGTATGGAGATAACGTCTGGTGTCGCGCAAGGCGCCATACTGGGACCAGACTTGTGGAACGCCTCATTGAGACTTGAGCTGCCAAATGAGTCGCGCTTGTTCGGCTATGCAGATGATATAGCAGCACTGGTCGCCGGACGCACAGTCGAACATGCGCAGCGCAGACTGGGAATGCTAATGCGTCGAGTGAAGGAGTGGATGACCAGCCGCGGGTTCAGTTTGGCACTAGAGAAAACCGAGGTGGTCATTCTCACGAAGAAAAGAATTCCCACGGTAATTCCTTTGCGGATCGGAGATGCGACTGTTGAGTCTAAACTAGCAATAAAGTATTTGGGACTATTGATCGATTCGAAAATGAGCTTTTCGGAATAGATCAGGGCAACGGCGAAAAAGGACGCGATAGGCGCCTCAGCTTTAAGTTGATTCATGCGCAACATCGGTGGGCCCGCACCGAGCAAACGCCGAATCCTCATGAGTGCTGTACAGTCAGTGCTACTGTACGGATCTGAGGTTTGGGCCGGAGCTCTCAGCAAGGAGCTGTACCGAAAACGCTTGGCGCAGGTACAGAGACGAGGAGCTTTGCGGGTTGCGTCTACATACCGCACTGTCTCTGAGTCGGCGGTGTTGGTGATCGCAGGAGTGATACCTATTGCCCTCCTTGCTAGAGAGCGACGGAGAATTTATGACCGAAAAGCGGAGGGTTCAAGATATGCTGTCAACCAAGAGGAGAGACAGCGCACAATACTCGAGTGGCAACAGTCATGGGAAGGCGACTCCAATGGCCGCTGGACTGCCCGCCTTATAGGGGACGTGGGATCGTGACTAAATCGAAGGCACGGTGAGACTGATTATTACCTTACCCAGCTTCTTAGCGGGCATGGGTATTTTAAGTCTTACTTGTACAAGATTGGTAAGTCACGGTCCCCAGACTGCATTTTCTGCCCAGGGGAAAGGGATGACGCATTTCAAACCTTCTTCAACTGTAGAAGGTGGAACAGGATGCGGCAGGACTTGTGGGAGGTGATGGGAGAGCTTTCCCCAGGCAATCTGGTCGGAGCAATGCTGAAAAGTTTCGACAAATGGACCTGCGTTGCACATTACTCTCGGGCAATGCTTATTGCCAAAAAATATACGATAGATAACCTTGGGCGCGGGGTCTAGGGAGGTCTCCTTTCCAGCAGTCCTCCTCCATCTTGCCCCCTCCCGCTGGAGGAAGATTTCTCTAGACTGACGGCGCCCTAGGGCGAAGTAAAAAGAGGCCTAGCCCGAAGTAATGTGTCAAACGGTTCCAGGCTAGGATCTCTTGACAGGGGGGTGTTTAGTGGGTAGTCTGGTAGCATGCGCTGCTAGAAGTCCCACACTCCGGGCATAAATTGCCTTCCCAACCTGCCTGCCCTACCCAAAAAAAAAATCATAATCCTTATCATAATCCTATTTTATAAAAAAAAAAAACCAACGTCAACAGGAAAAATCCGCAAACTATTAAACATCACGATTATAAAGCCTGAGGACAGCCTTCACCTAAAGGAGGGAGGTGTTATGTAAACAAACCAACAACCAAACCAAACCAACAATTATAAAAACATGTAAATCATTACCAGATGTTTCATACAATCCTGTTAGAATAACCTTTTAGAATACTAACGTGAAAAAGGTCAATGTAATGTTTATTTAAAGTAAGATTTGAAACGAACAAAGAAGATGTTGATTTTAAAATTAAAAGATGTAACTTAAATAGATAAGACTTGAAAAGGACCCGAAAAGGGCGAAAACACGTAATAATAATATTTGTTTAGTTAGCGATTAGACATAAGTATAAAAGCAAATGTATTGTAAAGGATAAGCGGCAGTTGAGTAGAAATAAAGTTAGAGATAAGACAACGAAAGCAGTTGAGTTTGTTCTTTGCGTTGATTTCAGACGTTCGGAACCACACACGTAACTAGTGAACTGCCCCGGCGATGTGTTTATAATCCGACGTGGTGATTTGTTTTCGATGTGCTGCAGTACTTCAGATCGCTGTTGAAATTATTTGAAATGGCGATACAAATTAACATCATCGGCAATTGTTTTGTTTGCTGTATGTTCTGAAATAAAAGTTTTCCAGGTTATCGCATGAAAGTTAATATTGCCTGAAAATCCCATTAAATAATAAAATATTCAGAAAAATTTAAAAAACTGACTTAAAAATGACCCAAAACCGATGATATAAATTTTGCGAAATCAGTTTGAAATCAGTTTTATCATATTTAAGGCATTTAAAGGCGGCTTTGTTTTTAAAGTAAAATTTGCATTTAAAGTCGGTTGAAGGATTTGAGTCTGATAGGATATTTATGTTGTGGAATTTAAACGTAATATAATGTGATGTGATTAATGGGAGAGCTATTTAAACTACGTGAGTCCCTTGGAACGTCTTAAATGCAGTGCCCTAGAAATTTTAACACTTCATTCAGTGTCGAATTATTTACTAAATATTTTGCAGCTCACTTTGCCAATTCGGAACAATATTATTTTTAATTCTACTATCGACATTACTTTGAACGGTAAAAATATTAGTTGAAGAGACTGAAGTATATATTATTCAGTCCCTAAAATAAATTTTTACCACTTATATATATATATATATAAAACGTTATCGTACATAATGTCGGCATAGCTATTACGGAATGTCGAATCAAAAGAGTGGACCTGAAGTCAACCGTCAAATAATTCATAATATTTCAAGCTTCTTTTTGAAATGTTTTTCGCAACATTGTCATCAATACGAACTGGCTTCCATGGTGGAATTGTATCTGAACTAAATAAGAAACATTTTTGATTTGGATCGATTTTAGAGAAAAATAATTGATTACACATAATTATTATCATATCGAGTTTGCATAAGCACTAGATTAGATTATTGTTTTTTAAAAAGGAATCGATAAGATTCTTACAGACTCCTCGTTGACAAAAGAGGAATACAATCAGGCTGTAAAGTAAGTCTTTTCTCCAGGAAAAAAATTGAATTGTAGAATTAATTCTGTTTATATAAAGTCACAGGGAATCTGTAAACCATCGAAACATGGAGAATACATTCAAGCTTATGTTGAAAAAATTCATGTCTTGCACATCTTAATGAATACAGGAAAAGGAAAACCGACGAGCCCTAAAAATCTGCAGTTTATCAATAAAATTGGGAGACAGTCAAGTTCGGATTATTGTTCGAATAATTCTGCTAGTATGGCGACCTGCCTATCCATCAGTACGGGTTTCTGTCAGTCCACTTGTTTCTCATGTTTTCTCAATAACTGCGGATGCTCCAATCTTGAAATACTGTAAACAAGTCAAAACAGATGACTTCTTCTAAGTAGGATATCAATCAGTCGAGCACACAGCCCAAAGTTTCTGTCAGAGGGACTTTGATGATATGTAGTCCACCGATGGAAAGCGCCAACGTGACGTCACTTTAAACGGTCGCCATTTTCTTGCGGTGCTGCCATTCATACACTAGTATGAGATCTCAATGATATATATGTCCCACAACAGAACCAGCTGTAATGCTTATTATTCATTTATTCAGTATCCTAATCAGAATAACAGCTGTTCGTTTTTTTGTCCAATGTACACTTCATTACATCAACCTACAGTAGAACACCGAGAATCCATGTATCCATATTGTGATTGATTTTACAATTGATATCAGCAGCCTTCACATGTGGAATTTTCATATATTCAACATGCAAAAATCGTTGATATCGGATTATATAAAAAAATATTAATTTATTTGAATGAAATTCGCTTAAGATCACACTATCTAAAATGTTAATGCAAGAAGATAAAAAAAAACACTTAAATTACCAATTTTCTGTAAAGTATTGTAAAAAAGGGCGACAAGGCTTTGGCACTTAAAAATTATATTGTTTGTAGTTTACCTGGCGTTCCGACAGTTGGTCGAGAACCCGTGAATAGCGAAATGCTCATAATGGTTCGGAATTCAAAGAGTGGTAAAGTACCACTATTTCGAAAGATTAAACTAAATTGTTTTGTTTTTTGAACACATCACACAATTAACACATTACTCGCGCAGTCGGAAACGAAGCCAAAAGGGATAAGCCTTGGTTGCGTATAAAATCAATCAAAAAGAACGCTGTTGCGATCACGCTGCCGCGGTCGCAGACATTTATATGGCAGTGATCTCATGTTCCCCCAGGTGGCATACTGAGGCCGGCTAGGCTCAGCTGGTCGGGGTCGTTCGGGGAAGATCACTGCCCGTGCTGGGCCACCTAATTCAAAACCACTACATTACCAATTGGAGGGGGAATAAGGGATAAGGACGAAGGAGAGATTGCTTGGAGAAATGAAATATTATTTACTTTACTTCATTTTTTTATTTTTTTTTTCTAGAAAAACAATAAACAAAAACAAAAAGGAAAAGAAGAAAGAAAAAATATAATGAAAAAAAGGAAACTTAAATAGAATTTTTAAATTTAAATCTATAAAAAAAAAAAGAAGAAAGAACAAAATAAAGAAAAATTCGAAAAAAATCCTATACCAATAAAAAAACCACCACCAAACCCGATCGGGTACGGTTTACATACACTCATATACTAAACTTGCACTCCTTTTTTTTCTTAAACGTCCATCAGTGATTTTGATTTTTCGAAAGTTTACTTTTTGTCCACAATTAATTTTATTCTACAATACGGTGCTTGGTTCTGTTGCAAATAACTGGTTAGCTAACTTTCTTTTTTCCGGTGGAGTACGGGCGTTCCGCTGATTCCGTCAAAAGTCATATAAAATCTCGGTCCCCTCCGAGCGCAGTGAATTCGTACAGAAAAATGAGAAAGTCGACAATTTCAACCAATCGATAAAACGCTGCCACTGTGCAAACGGGAATAACTCGTGCACGGCACGCAAACTATCGCGAGTCTCTTCCACTAATGACTGGCTAGAGCACTTCGCCTGCAAATATGCTGAGTCTCACCCTACTTCCGATTTTCCGGCAAGCTTATACTTTTCTTTTTATTTCGCAACACGGTGTATCATCTAATTACACGGGGCCAATTCCATTGTCACGTAAAAGTTGATGACCAATTTTAAACAATTAGAACTTTTCTAAAACTATCTATCCCGAACAAAAAAAAAACGTCAACTCTCCGTTAAACTGTGTTCCAATACATCGTTTGTCGTCTCACATCTTCTTTGGACCAACGTCGACTCATAATCTCCTTATCACACAATTCATTTCGAATAATCCAAACCGTGATAAGATTTCCGGTAATTTTGATCCCGTCGACACATTTGGTTTTCAAAAATTTTCTCAATCTCCGTCCAATCAACCACTCAATCTCAACGCTTCCACCAAAAACTCCCGAACTCCGAATTTCCTCACAATTGACACAATCCAAATTTCAATAATCGAATCCGTGCTCAGATTTCCGGTAAATTTTTCGTCCTGGTCGCAAAACTAGCTCTTCAAAAAAAAAACCAACGACTTTTTTTCAAATTTCGTCCGGAAAAACCCAACGTTCACGACACCTTTCCTCCACACCTCTTTCCAATTTTCTCGACCTCAGCACTCTCGACCACCCAACCTCAATCCCAAAAAAAAACTCCTCCACCGTAAGCTCCGCTATCGCCAAATTCCGTTGACGGTAACAGAGCTCTTCGATCCGCGGATGTTAACCTTTCACCCTTTGGGTCAAAGCAATCATCCTCATAGTAAAATGCATTTGATTTTACATACGAATATTTATCACTATGAGGATGTTTGCATTAACTATAAACAGTAAAAAGGTTAACACCAGTACTGGATTCGATCCTTGCACCCTGGGATCCACAATCCACCTCTGATCTACTAGGCTACGGAGATATTTGAGCGGGATGATTCTATTTCAATCAAACACCTCTGCATCTGCTCTCTGACTCAACCAGCGTGAATCGCAACAACGCACAAATGATTACTTTTGATCGCGTAAAATAACCTATTGTGAAAATGCTGCACAAGATAATGCGTGATCGAGAAAATAATCGCAAATTTCGTGATGCAAAATAGTACTTTAAAACGAGAGTATAAGTCCGAAGACGGATCACCAAAAATGTCACTTAGAACTTTAACCTGAGACTGACAAAAGCAAACTGATCAACAACCCATAAAACTAAAATTGAATCTAGAAAACAGGAAAAAGAAATGTTATGTTGTTCGCTCTGTCCAAAGCTTTACGCGCCTCATATGTTATTTTCCGACTTTTGTTCGCTCTGGCGAAGCAAAGACGACTTTTCCATAGCTTAACGTGCCGCATATGCTATTTTCCGACTTTTGTTCGTTCTGGCGAAGAATAGGCGATCCGAATTTGGTTCGCCAAAGCAAGATTCCGACAAAATGTTTGCTGGGCAGTATGTTATCTCTTTACGAGATGGAGACGCTGTCTCGAAGTTTTCTCAACCGACACCCGCGATCCACAGCCAAAATAGCCAGTAAGACCAAGGCTTTCCCAGTTTTTGCAGTTGAAAATGAAAATATATAATTGAGTTGTAATAATATTGATAGAGCGATAAGAATAAAAAAATAATTAAAAATAAATAAAAATCAGAATAATAATTTTTTTGTTGGAAGTATAAAGCTGTTTGCGCCTTGAAATTCGACTTCCATTAGCAACTTCACTTTCCATCGAATGCCGGTGAGATTGAAAATACCCTTTCCCACTGAACAGTTGCATCAGGGGACATTACATAGATCTTGGCCAAAAATCGAACCTTTCTTTACATCTGATGTCAAATCCATTCTTCGCCCAACTGATGTGTCATCGACGAGTATTTTAAGTTAATCCTTAAATAATACAGTCTCATTTTAAATATTTCAGAACACTAACAAAATTGACGGCATTCCTCACATTGAGTGTTATCAACAGTAATATTAGCTCTAGCGGTTGCTTGGGGGATCTGCCCGCTGGAGTTCATCACTTCTTCAAAAGCTACTACAAAGTATTCACCACTTCTCTTATTGCACCGATCGTGAACCGTCCAGCCCTGAAGCCGTACTGCTGAAGGGTACCCACAGCAGTTCGGATGTTCTCGTGAATATCTCTCGGATGAGCTTCTAGAACAGCTTCCCAACGGCGTTCAGCATACACACGGATGCCGCTTTTTTATTATAAAATTGTAACAGTAAAAGCAATACGCTCAGGTGAAGTCCCGAAATCGAGTTGAGATAAAATCTCAAGCAGCAGGACTAATTCATGTAAATTGACTATTTTTTATATATATTTACTTGAGATAAAATCTCAAACAGGAGGACTAATTCATGTAAATTGACTATTTTTTATATATATTTACTTGTATTGCATGTCTATATTTGTAATTGTATTTTTATATAAAATTTTCTTCATTTGTATAAAATAGAACAGTAACATTTTTCCGTGTGTTAACCCACCTAGAACAAAGCAGATTCCTGAACGACGACAAACACGTTGTTAATTAGGTAAACAATATTTTTCAAAATTTTTCATTGAAAATGGCTCTATTCGATCTAGCATCCGCCGTATAATTGGCTGAATGACTACAAGTTTTTACTGGTGATAATCATTACGCAGTGGACAATTTCGTAGAACATATAGACCGCCTATTAGAACACAACGCAGAAGATCACAGAGACTCGAACAATAATCACGAAACTACAAGGTCCTGCAGCAGCCGCTGGATTATCTACATTTTCCGTACAATGGGCAGACTTCAAAAGTGTGTTAATTCTTAGATTCGGTATTAGAGAATCATTCATACAATTACGAGATCAAGCAGAACAAGTTCAACCGAAAGATGTTCATCAATTATGCGTGTTCCTGAACGAACACTTAATTAAAATCAATCGAAAGACTAGAATAGAGGCGTTAGTTTCTCTAGACAGTCACCACACGCAAATGAAAACCGAATGCTGAATACATTCCTAGAAAACATCAACATAATGGACCCCACATACCTCAGATGCGAACATGTAACAACCATTCATGAAGGCTATACAAAACTGTGCCAAATCGGTTCCAACACAATCAACAATGATCATCGAGAAACATGAGGTCAACAGCATAGCACTAATCTATTTGCTAGTAACTTGACTAGTCCTAAGAATTTCAATCTCTACCAATTAAATAGCAATTTCATCAATGGCGTAACTCAAATCAATTTAGTAATCCCCAAAGAAACTCAGGCAATATAGAAATCAAAATTTCAGTCAAAATCAAAACCCATTCAAAAACTCTAATGCAAACTTCCATCCTCCAAATAATCATTTTAAGGGGTTATATATAACCTGAATGTACATGCTTTTAGGAATATCTGTGCGGAATTTCATTAAGATCGAAGCACCAAATCGAAAGTTACAGACGTCTGCAGTGCGCTAGCTCCTTGGGGAAAAGAAAGAAACACAAAACTTCAAACGCGATTATCTTGAAATGGTGTTTTTTAGAAAGTACAGTTGCCGTGGACGCGATAACTCAAAGACCCTTTAACCGATTTACATAAATTTTTTTTTAAATTGTTCCTATTTACAACCTCTGGTACTTGAACGATCGATTTTTTATAAGTAAATGTGCGATCCGCTTAAACAATTTTTTGTTTAAAACTTTCAACACCTCAAAAATCGGTTTTTTAGGCATTCGGGTTTTTTTATGAAAAACAAAAATTTTTTTTGGCAAACTAATCGTTCAAGTACCCCGAGTAAAATTTTTGTACAATAATTTTATCAAATTTTTGATTTCAGTTAAGTGATTCGCTTCCAATCGCGTCCACCGGAAGGCTCTTCAAAAAAAAAGCTGTTTCGGGAGAATGGAAATAAATCTTGCAATTGTTTATATTTTTTTATTGTTCATCGGGTAGTTTTGTTCTTCGAGACACTTTCTATCGAAGTGTATTTGGTTTTTTACAATAAAATCTTCAAAACGTCCTTAAAAAAATCATGAATATATCCAAATTTTTCCACTCAACTTTATATATAACCCCTTAATCAAGGATCAAACCAATGGAAAAATAATTTTCACCAACAATTTCTTCAACATGGCATGAACAATGCCAGACCTTTTAATGATCCCCAACTGAGAAATCTAGGAACAGGTCCGAGAAATGTCCCAATGGATATAGGATATATTCAAGACTCAAACTCCCTTACTGAAGAGGGAAATTTTCAAGTATTAGCCTTAACAACTCAAATCTCATAATGATAAATATTACTATGAACAAGAAGCATATAATAGCGTTAATAGATACAGATTCCACAATAACCATATTAGACAAAAACGAAAACTGTTTGAAAAAGTAAAAATAGAAATTAATACACTCGCGACTTATGTTTTTGATTTACACAGTGTACAAAAAATATAATTGTTCAGAGCTTTCCGCGCTCTATAGAAAAACACTTTTATATTTCTACAGGTTTTTATTATTTATTAGTAACAACTTTATGTTTCGCTTTGAGCGTGTTCACGATTCGATTATCATTCCCCAACTTCCTTTCTTTCAGATTCTTTTATAATATATTTATGCTGACTTAATGTTTTTCTGTAATTGATACAATATAAAACTGATCTTGCCAATGCAATGGATCTGAAAATCTTACTTGGCATAATTTGGAATTCAATATTCTTCAAAACTTATTTAACATAAACATTGCTATGAATGATTTCATTCAAAGCGAAATCCAATCTGTTTCTTATCATTTGAGTCAGCAGTTCTTGGTTTAAGATCGTTCTTATCATTATTTACATCTGAGTCATTCTTTATATCTGAGTCAGTAATTTGGGGTTTAAGCTTTGACATAACACCTCCCACCTTAAGTTCAAATTCGTCCTCGAATTTATTTTTTCTATTGAATTAAATGTTAATGACATTTCTTTGACAATATAGGTATATAAACAAAAAGATGAGGACGATTACAATAATTGATGTTGTTGTTATATAAGATACAATATGTTTTTATTTTGTATATTTTATTTCATTAATTTTATTTAAGTTATTAGTGTAAAAGTCATTTAATTCTTGCCATGTAATTTGTTTGTCAAGATTTGTCAAATTCATAGGAATAGAATTTGGAATAATTAATTTTGCACGGTATTCTGGAAATTTGTTATTGAAAGTTATATTGTTTTATAAAGTTATATGTAATTTCCTTCTAAGTCGTGATTTCTTTCATCGCAAGTATTACTCCATTTTAATTTAGATTGAATAGTCAATATGGTTCCAGTTTCTATTTCAATTATCGAGTTCTTTATTAATTCTTCTTTATCTAATTTAGTATTTTAGTTCATGTTTCATTTGTATAAAAGCATAATCGACTTTGTTTAAGATCTTTAACGTTAATTTCATTATTGTATATAAATAGTTTATTATTATGTTTTACAATTGTTTCTTGTTTAAAATTAATTTGATAATGATTGCTATCTGGAATTGGCATTACAATATATTTAAAAAACTTTATAATTTCATGAGGAATTTTTATAACAAATAGTAATTCTTTAGTATTTTTATTATTTATTGCGACTGCTAACTCGAGGAACCTTAACTTTTCTATACCGATTTCATAATCAATTATTTCCTGTTTCGTTAATATATTTCTACTCATTATTCCTATTCTAGTTGATACGATATTGTCCTGTATAATTTCTAATTCATCCTTAATTATATGTATATTTATGATGGATGCTAAGTATGAGAATTCTGTTTTCCACCTATTACTGCTGTCGTTTATTGATTTTTCGAGACTTACTCTATCTATTCTTATGGTTTCTATAACCTTTTTTATTTCTTTCTCTAGCCTATCATTGATAATTATCTGCTTGTTTATTCTATCTATAGTTTCGTGATTATTTTTATCTATAATTTTAAGGTGATCTTCAATTTCTTGTCTGTCATTTGCGTCCATAACTCCAAATAACCATTTATATACACTACCAATGGGATCTATTAATCCTCGTTTATTGATGAATCTTTTCTTAGCTTTTTCTTCACAAATCTCCCTATATCCTGATTTTATTGTCAAAACGGAATTACAAAGGTCCTCAAATTTATCTGTCATTTTTTTTTTGGGTTGGGGGGTGAAGGCAATTTACGCCCGGAGTATGGGACTCCTAGCAGCGCATGCTACCAGACTACCCACTAAACACCCCCCCTGTCAAGAGATCCTAGCCTGGAACCGTTTGACACATTACTTCGGGCTAGGCCTCTTTTTACTTCGCCCTAGGGCGCCGTCAGTCTAGAGAAATCTCCCTCCAGCGGGAAGGGGCAGGATGGAAAAGGACTGCTGGAAAGGAGACCTCCCTAGACCCCGCGCCCAAGGTTATCTATCGTATATTTTTTGGCAATAAGCATTGCCCGAGAGTAATGTGCAACGCAGGTCCATTTGTCGAAACTTTTCAGCATTGCTCCGACCAGATTGCCTGGGGAAAGCTCTCCCATCACCTCCCACAAGTCCTGCCGCATCCTGTTCCACCTTCTACAGTTGAAGAAGGTTTGAAATGCGTCATCCCTTTCCCCTGGGCAGAAAATGCAGTCTGGGGACCGTGACTTACCAATCTTGTACAAGTAAGACTTAAAATACCCATGCCCGCTAAGAAGCTGGGTAAGGTAATAATCAGTCTCACCGTGCCTTCGATTTAGCCACGATCCCACGTCCCCTATAAGGCGGGCAGTCCAGCGGCCATTGGAGTCGCCTTCCCATGACTGTTGCCACTCGAGTATTGTGCGCTGCCTCTCCTCTCGGTTAACAGCATATCCTGAGCCCTCCGCTTTTCGGTCATAAATTCTCCGTCGTTCTCTAGCAAGGAGGGCGATGAGTATCACTCCTGCGATCACCAACACCGCCGACTCAGAGACAGTGCGGTATGCAGACGCAACCCGCAAAGCTCCTCGTCTCTGTACCTGGGCCAAGCGCTTTCGGTACAGTTCCTTACTGAGAGCTCCGGCCCAAACCTCAGAGCCGTACAGTAGCACTGACTGTACACCACTCATGAGAAGTCGGCGTTTGCTCGGTGTGAGCCCACCGATGTTGCACATTAGTTGACTCAAAGCTGAGACCCCTATCGCGGCCTTTTTCACCGTTGCCCTGATCTGTTCCGAAAAGCTCATTTTCGAATCGATCAATAGTCCCAAATACTTTATTGCTAGTTTAGACTCAACAGTCGCATCTCTGATCCGCAAAGGAATTACCGTGGGAATTCTTTTCTTCGTGAGAATGACCACCTCGGTTTTCTCTAGTGCCAAACTGAACCCGTGGCTGGTCATCCACTCCTTCACTCGACGCATTAGCATTCCCAGTCTGCGCTGCGCATGTTCGACTGTGCGTCCGGCGACCAGTGCTGCTATATCATCTGCATAGCCGAACAAGTGCGACTCATTTGGCAGCTCAAGCCTCAATGAGGCGTTCCACAAGTCTGGTCCCAGTATGGCGCCTTGCGCGACACCAGACGTTATCTCCATACTGCGTCGCCCATCTTGTGTGTCATAGAGTAGTGTGCGGTCCTTTAAATAATCCCTCAAAATCCGCATCAGATACCCTGGCAATCGGAAAAAATATTCCAATGTGCCAAGAATATCCGGCCATCTGGCGGAGTTGAAGGCATTTCTGACGTCAAGCGTCACTAGCAAGACAACTCGTTTTTCAGTTTTGTTCGCTTCGGCTCGACGGACTGCATTCACTACTTCCATGATGGCATCGGAAGTAGATCGCCCTGCTCTAAAGCCATACTGCCAAGGAGATAGGTCCCCTGCAGCACGAATTGCGTCTGTTAGTCTTCTTTTGATGAGCTTTTCGAACACTTTCCCGACTGTGTCCAGCATACAAAGCGGCCGGTATGTAGATGGCAGCCCGGGGTCCCCTTTTCCCTTGCTGATCAATGTGAGCCTCGCCACCTTCCAGCGAGATGGGAACACACCTTCTCTCAGGCAAGCGTTGAACACATTGAGTAGCAAGTCAGGACAAACGTGGAAGACCATTTGTAGCACCTCGGTTGGAATGCCATCTGGTCCTGGTGCTTTTCGAGCTTTCATAGAAAGCACCGCATCCCCCAGCTCATTTTTAATGAACGATGGACATTCGCCTGAGTCGACCTCGTGGGCAGCCTCAACACGGACAGGGTGAGTTGAAAAAAGCGCCTGCACTATGCCGTCCATCTTATCTGCTTGAAGTAAACGCGGCTTCCGTGAGGTACCGATCCTGCGCCACACTACCTTGTAGCCGAGCCCCCATGGATCCCTGTTCACATCGTCCACAAGTTCTCGCCAGCAGCGTGCCTTACTCTCGTTGATGAGTCTTCGGAGTTCTTTCCTCGGTGATCTGTATGCTGCTGTCCTATTGGATGCTTCCTCTACGTTTCTCGTGCGCTGAGCTGCACGTCGAAGTCTGTGACACTCACCTCGTTTGTCTGCGATATCTTTTGACCACCAATGTACAGCAGGCCTGTCGTGTCGAGGCCTCCCTCGAGGCATAGATGAGCTACAGGCAGAAGTGATAAGGTTCATCGTTGACTCCACCATTCCCTCGACTCCAGCCCTTCCGTTCCCCGAAGGACATCCCGATGTCGTTCCGCCTTTTAGAATCACATTGGCGAAAGTCTCCATGTACATTTTTCCGATATACCACCCGGGAGTGAAAGATCGTTGAGACGAGCGAGGTGTGGTATCGCCGATCTCAAACGCGATGTATTGGTGGTCACTCGCTGAATAATCCTCGAGTACTCTCCAGTTCAACGTCGTCGAAGCGAGGGACTCCGAGGCGAATGTCACATCTGGGATTGTTCCTTCGCAGCCCCAGCGCCAGAAGGTCGGTACATTACTGGTATTTAAAACCACCAACCCAGTCCTCGCCGACATGTCCAGAATGCGTTGCCCTCTGGAATCGGTTTGAGACATGCCCCACTCAACGGCTCTGGCGTTGAAGTCTCCTGCTACGAGTACTTTGCCATCTATGTTCAAAACAGCATCCTCTAGCGCGTCCAGTCTAGTTTGAAAAGATAGCATTGACTCATTTGGCGTCAGGTATACGCTGAAAATCGTTATACCCGAGCACCGAATCCACACGAAACCGTCTCCTCGGCCGTGACCTTGGATCTGGAGTCGCATGCTGCCACGAACCCAAACGGCAGCAGTATGGAAGTCATCGGAGAACCAGGCTGGTGAGGCCTTATTTCGATGTTGTTCGCTCAGCAGCAGCAGATCAGCTCCCTTTTCTCTGGCGAACTGCTCTAACAAATCTTGTGCAATGATGCTACGGTGCAAGTTAATTTGAAGGGCCCTGATCATCACCTTAGAGCTGCTTTTACTTTTGCTAGTGCCTCTCTAAAGATTGGGCACGCGCCTGTTCCTGCAACGTGAAGGTGCTCTGTCGGTTGAGAGTTAAGTTGATTACATAGCAAAGAGTCGCGGAGTCTCAACGCACTCTTTTTTCTTATGTCAAGGCGCTCCACACTTAAAGCAAAGCATACTACGGTCAGGGCCCTTGCAGTTCAAAGTGGTGTGCCCGTATCCAAGGCACCTGTAGCATCGTACTGGGATGGTGCGGCGGCGAATCCCGCACACCACCCAGCCGATTTTTATTTTTCCTTTGGCCAGGAGTTGTGTAGCATCTTTCTCCGTTACTTCGAGTATGGCCAGCCTTTGCCCTCGGCGATTCTCTGGAGAAAGCTTTACTCAAATTTATCTATTGATGGATTTCTTATAGTACTTGTTTCTCTAATATCTTTATTGAATTTATTTTTTAGTTCGGTCACAGTAAATTGTTCATTATTTAATAAGTTTTCTTTTTGTTTATGTTTGTGTTCCTGTGGAAGTAGAGTATACAATTGATGTTCTAGATCTTCAATTTCTTGAGCTAAGGTCCATTGTCTGTGGTCATGTATACCTAAAGAATTTGTCCTTTTAATTTCAGTTATAGCAGTTTCTGTGAATATTAGGTCAATTTTATGTATTATAAATTTCTTTGTGTTATCAAGTTGTATTGGATCCATTTTTATCTCCGTATATCCTATATTTGTATCTATTTTCTCAATAGTCAAGGTTGCCGATATTAGGAAAAGTTGAAATATCAGATAAATTATCGTCATGATGATCATGATTAAATGTTATTCGCGAGGATTCTTTTTCAGCAATTAAACTTGGACTAGCTTGTTGTCCTTTACCTGTAATAATAACAATCTTTTTAGGTCTCTTAATGTTGACCTATGCTATATTGTTATTAAATAGTTGCTTCCTAAATTTGGGTTCTAGCTTATGTCTTTTGGCTTTGGGATTTTTCACACAAACTTCTTTTCTTTCTTCTGTATATGGTTCTCTTTTACGATTTTCTTTTTCCAGCATTTTCTCTTTTGTTTGCATTATGTGTTTAAAGATGGTTTCTTTATTTGTTTTACCAGTTTGGACATCTATTTGTCTTTCCTTTGTTGTTGAGTGAATTTGCCTATTATAAAATTCTATTGCCTCAAAAAACTTCTCTTTTGTCGTTTGGTTAATTATTTGATTACAGCCGACTCTCATTTTTTCTTGAATTGTCTCGTGGAATCTTTCTATATCTCCACTTCCTATATGTGAATGGGGTTTCGTTATATGAATTTCTATGTTCTTAGCGGTATAAAGTTCTTTTAATAAAACTGAATCAAAATCTCCATCTCCTATGATTAGTTTTGGTCTTCCTATTAATGCAAGTATACTCAATAGTCCTTCTGTCATGTTTTTTGAATTTAGAATAACTCCTGTTGCAAATTTTGAAAATTTATCTATGGCTGTAAGGATGGTAAGGCCATTAATAAAGAACAAATCCATGTGTATGATCTCTGTTACATCTTTTGGAGTTTGAGAGAGTTCTAACAAGGGTCTCATTGGTTTCCGATCGACCTTCATACGATTGCATTGGTCACATACATTAATAAATCTGTTTATGTATTGTTTCAGATTTGGGAAATATATTTTTCTTTTTAGTCCTTCATAGTTTTCATTGATCCCAGAATGTCCTGTTTCTTTTTCATGGTAATTTTTAATTATCTCAAATAGCTCTGTTTCGTTTCCGATTTCTTTAACCATTTTATCAACTTTAATAAACCTTATTTTACTTTTGTCAAACAATTCAACCAGCAATTGGTGTAAGTCATTATATTGTGAGTCAGTAACTTCGCTGTATATACCCACTTTTCCTGCTCTTAGCTTTCCTTTTAATTGTTCTACTTGGTTATTAAGAGAGCTCCATGGAATGGTAATTTGTTTTCGATTAAATCTTTTGATTTTATGTCTTTCTTCAATTTTTTCTACTAAAAGTATCTGTTGCTTGTATTTGTTAATAATATCCTCTTTTATAGGGATATGGTCGGCGAAATTTTCCTTTTGAGAATGGATTATTGTGGTATTATTGAGTGGTTTTTTATTCTTTTTTATAATTTTCACTTCGGGTACTAATTGTATCTCTTGCTCATCATCTGAAGAATTACTTGATAATGGTATTCCTTGAATTCGCTTAGGTAATTTTTGAACAGATATTATTTCTATTTTATTCTTTTTTATACTCGTTTTCTATAGCATTGATTTCTCCTGATTCTTTAAGTCTAGATAAAAAGTCTACAGGAATATTGTCTTTACCCTTTATATAGTCTAGTTTTATGTCGTATTCTCCCAATTTTAATATCCACCTTTGAAGTCTAGGTGTAATATCTTTACCCTTGAATTTTTTGTATAACCATTTAATTGGTTGATGGTCAGTATGCAAATCAAACTCCCTTCCATACAAGTAGGGTCTCAAATAATTTACTGCCCAGACTATGGCTAGCATTTCTTTTTCTATAACTGCACACCTCCGTTCATGTTCATTTAATGTCCTACTTATGTAACATATTGGGTGGCCATTTTGGCTCAATACAGCTCCTAGAGCATAGTTACTTGCATCCGTTGCTACTTTGAATCTCTGAGAAAAATTTGGATGTTTAAGAACTGGTGCTGAGGTTAACAAGATTTTTAATTTCTCAAAGGCTCCGACATATTCGTTATCGTTACGATTGATCTTTTTATCCTTTTTTAGGTACTTTGTCATTGGCTGAGCAACCTTAGCATAGTCTTTGATAAACTTTCGATAGTAGCCCGTTAACCCGAGAAAAGGTTTAATTTCTTTTGCAGTTTTAGGAATCTGGACCTTAAGAACTTTTTCTATTTTATCAGAATTTGGTTTTATACCTTCTGTTCCGATTGTATGACCTAAAAATTGGGTTTCTCTTTTTAGAAAGTTACATTTATCAACTTGTAGTTTGAGATTGGCTTTTCTTAGCTGATTAAATACCTTTTGTATGTTTTGTAAATGTTCTACTAGGGATGTGCCAAAAACCAAAATATCATCTAAATATACGACACATATTTTGTTAATTAAATCCTTTAAAACTTGATTGATCAGTCTTTGGAACGTTGCCGGGGCATTCTTTAACCCAAACGTCATCCGTGTATACTCATAATGGCCACTTGACGTTGAAAAGGCTGTGTTCTTTATATCAGATTTCCGCATTGGAATCTGGTGAAAACATTTTGCCAAATCTAAAGTAGAAAAATATTGGGCTCTTCCCAACTTTTCTAAAATGCCGTCGATATTTGGTATTGGGAACCTATCATCAACCGTTACTGAATTCAATTTTCGGTAGTCTATTGCTAATCTCCATTTAGCTTTTCCTGAATTATCAGGCTTTTTTGCTACTACCACAATTGGTGAGTTGTATGGTGATGTACTCTCAACATTTCTTTTCAACATTTCTTCGATCTGACGTTTAATTTCATCGTCATGTATTTGTGGGATCCTGTACATTTTTGAGTATATAGGCTCATCAGTAGTTGTTTTTATTTCATGTTCTACTAAATTAGTGGCTGATAAGCATTCACCCTCCATGTAGAACACATCTTTATTTCGTTTAGTTATGTTTTCTAATTCCCGTTCTTCTTCCGTGTTTAAATCAGTCATATCGATATTTATATTATACGTTGGTTCCATTGTATGAATTTCATTATAGTTGTAACTAGAGGGAATTTCACTTTTTGTTATAAATGGAATAGTATTGTTTCCGAATTTAACCACTTGATTTTTAAAATCTATATTAGCGTCAGTACACATTAAAATGTTTGTTCCAATTATTGCGTCAAATTTATTGTTATTTAAGTTTGTAAGTTTCCATTTAATACATTTCCTAATTCCTATTTCTGGTGGTGTTTCTATAATTGTTTCATACTGAATATCTTGAGTTCCCATTATTGTTTTATACTGTTGATTGTTCACTTTTCTTATGGGATGATTACCTAACTTTTTCAAATTCAAAACTTATATTGTTGATCCTGAATCTATGAGAGCCTTAATTTTAACTTTATTAATGTGAATATAAATTATTGGAAGATTGTATCCGAGGCTAGTTTCTGAAAATTTTGATCTTGAAAGTTTGATTCTTGGAAATTTGGTTCTGTACTTATAGGATTAGTTTCCATAGGTTCTGGTTTATTTCTGTTTTGATAAAAATTACTCTTATTGCTTCTATATTGATTAGATCGATATGGGTTATAATTATTCTGGTTGTAATATTGATTTCTGTTGTCTTCACGGCGTTGGTACCTAAAGGAATTATTGTTTTGTCCATATCTATTACTATCTTTATTTCTTTGATGAAAGTTATTTCTTTGATATGGGATTTCCTCTCTATTTTCTACCCTATTTTGATTATTCCTTTGGTTACTATTTCTATTTTGTTTCCTGAAATGACTTGAGGAGTAATTCTCTTCGTATCCTGTCTGGATAATTGTGTTGTATGCTTCGTCTAAAGTTGAGACTCCTTTCGTTCGCAGTTACATTGCGTCTGATCTGTGTATTTTAAATAAAAATTTCTCCAGAATACTTCTTTCATTATTTTCTGGTTTGTATTCAATTGGGCTTTCATTATCTAATGTATATTTTAAATTTAATTTATCTAAAATATCTGTTAAGTAATAATATAGTTTTGTATAATTTCTTTCGTAATAATGATCTGCTAACTCCTTCAGCCGTTGGTATGATTCCTGCACTCCAAATGCTGAGATTAATGCTGCTTTCACGTTTCCCCAAGCTCTAAATGCTATTCTTCTGGCTGTGATAGCTGCACGACCTTGTAGCTTCGAGTAGAGAATTTCAGTGATATAATCCATTCCTTCGTTCTCCGGGATCAATCGTAAAAGTGATTCGACTTCCATTATATAGTTTTGTAATTGAACTGTGCTGTCACTCACGAATGGAGGCATTGCCCTTGCTTCTCTTAGTAACTCATGGAACGGGATCATCTTTTGCTCGTTTTTTAGCGTTACTGGTTACTAATAATTCCCTGTTTAACAGTTCTGGATCTCCAGCCTCTGGCGGCCATTTTTGAAGGTAGCTACCTAACTCTGCCACCCCCTGAACTGGTATAACTGCTCACCGCCTACTGTGAATAGTTGTACAGGAACAACTCTTCCTGTCAACTGTTATTAGCCTTGTCTGTTTATTACAGCAAGGAGGTGAATTCTTTTATAATTCTGCCTGCGGGGCAATGCAAACCCTTAATGTATTATGTCTGTTTTATTGTCATTGTGTTTTTAAATCACTTTAATTATTTGTTCGATTTACGTTCGAACGTTAACCGATTCGGGGTTAGTTCTTTTATTTAAGTCACTCGGAGATCTGCGATTAACTATCTCCCTCCGCGAGACACCGACTGCGCCACTTATGTTTTTGATTTACACAGTGTACAAAAAATATAATTTTTCAGAGCTTTCCGCGCTCTATAGAAAAACACTTTTATATTTCTACAGGTTTTTATTATTTATTAGTAACAACTTTATGTTTCGCTTTGAGCGTGTTCACGATTCGATTATCATTCCCCAACTTCCTTTCTTTCAGATTCTTTTGTAATATATTTATGCTGACTTAATGTTTTTCTGTAATTGATACAATATTAAACTGATCTTGCCAATGCAATGGATCTGAAAATCTTACTTGGCATAATTTGGAATTCAATATTCTTCAAAACTTATTTAACATAAACATTGCTATGAATGATTTCATTCAAAGCGAAATCCAATCTGTTTCTTATCATTTGAGTCAGCAGTTCTTGGTTTAAGATCGTTCTTATCATTATTCACATCTGAGTCATTCCTTATATCTGAGTCAGTAGTTTGGTATTTAAGCTTATAACACGCGCCCGAATGAAATGAGGACAAACGTAATATTATATGGCATACAATGAATTTAAAGAATAGGGCATATCAGACGATCTTGCGAACAGACATCCTAGAATCAACCTCAATCAATTATGAAAACAAGACTAGAAACTTGTTGCGATCCAAGCCGCGCCGTTGGTTCTGCCTAGCATTGTGCGGTTGTTGACGTCATTTCTCATGCATCAATTCCATTCTACACCTATTCCTCTCACCTCTAATTTCCACCATTTCTCACTATTTTCCCCACAGCCCTTTTCCAATCATCCACCCCAATAGTTGGTAGACGATCCAATGTATTTGAATTTCGTATAATTCAAATGCATTGAATACTACCAACAACAATCCGTAAACCATCAAAGGAAATGGCCTCCACAAACGCACATGCAGCGTGAGATTGCGAGTGCCGACGGAGACGCTTGATGTGTGTTACAGAATGAATCATGTCAAGCAGTTCCGTTCCACAGTGGATTGGCGGCGGGTTGTGGACCCCAAGACGCTAGGTTCGAGTCCACCGTGGGTGATGACCTTTTAACCTTTTGGTCGAGTTATTTTCATTAGGGTGATTGACATTATATTCAATCTGCTCTCAGGAAGTTGACCTTGACTTAAGGATGAAATTGCCGGAATAAGGATTGCCGATGAACAGGAAAAAACGGTGTCGGGAACAAGACGTATCGTGGGGAAAAGAAAAGATTGACAGGGAATCGAGGGAAATCTGGACCCGAAAAAACCGAAAAGGGGAGTTTTTGAGAAGTTTTTTGGTTTTGATGGAAAGTTTATGGTTTTGATGGAAAGTTTTTTTGGTTTTGATGGAAAGTTTTTGGTTTTGATGGAAAGATCCAGAATTGTATGCGAGACAGCATGAAGATAAAGACAGTTTTTTGACACGTTTCTTATAATGAGAGTAAAGCGTGAAAAATGAAAGTAGACGGTGAAGAATTGCGAAAGCAGCGAATGGCGTTGGAGGGAATCTTTGTAAAAAGTGGATACTGTGGTTACTGATCGTTTATTACGGCAAAAGTATTCCCGAAATTACGACGTCGGGAACGAAAAGAATCGTATGGAACAGGTTACATAAGATATATCTGGGTGTTAGCGAAGCACTGTTTCCCGACCACCTTCTACAATACATTATTCAAGCGAAGGATAAGGGTCAAGCCGAATTGTCAAAAAAACTTGGTGTGGTTCGAAAGTTTGTTGTACTGTAGTTTGTTTGTTGTAGTTTGTTGCGTTGACTTAATTATGCATGTAAACAGTACCCGATCGGGTTAGGTGGTGGTTTGATCAAGTTTGTTCATTCATTTTTTTTTTTTGTTAACTTGTTATCTTCACTGCTGGCGAACTCCATTTTCTCTTTTCTTTTTTTCTAGTATTTTCTTGTTCTTTTCTAGTATTATCTTTTTTTTAGTATTATCTTATTTTTACTTTACTTTTGTATCCAATTATTTTTTATATTTTTTTAATTAATAATATGAATTATAATTTTAAAAAGCTGACTTTCATTTCTTGAGGCATTTCTCCTTCGCATACTCTCCCTTTTCCCCAATATGTAAATTATATGTTTTTGGTTTTGATTAAGGTGGCCAGCACGGGCAGTGATCTTCCCCACAGAACTCCGACAGCCTGAGCGCAGCCGGCCTCAGAGAGCCACCTAGGGGACCTAAAGATTACTGCCACATAAATGTCTGCGACTGTGGCCGGTGGGGCTCGCAACAAACTTTAAAGGGAAAGAAGTTCCATGGATAATAAGGAATCAAACATAAAATATGAAGAAATTCACCATATAGAACCCGCAGAAACTTTAACAATCGATACAAAACATTTCAATAATGAAGAGAATAGAAAATTACGAGGATTAATAAAAGCTTGTTAAGGATTATTTTACCAAGAAGACGATAAAAACAGGTACACTTAAAATAAAAAATGAAATCAAAACAAACACCGAAGAAACGATAGACACTGAAATGTACACTCAACATTCAACCCAACTCAACTCAAACACTCAGATTCACGATCAAGAAAAACAGAAACCAATCAAACAAAGGCTAAAGATGGCATAATTTGTCCATCCAACTCACCTTACAACAGTCCAATTCAAATGTTACCTAAGAAAATGGATAATACACGCATCGTAAATGACGTATGGGTTTAGATTATCGAAGGCTGAACGCCGTAACAATAAATGACAACTTTCCTATACCTAATATCGAAGGAATATTAACCAAACTAGGAACATAACAATATTTCACTACTCTGGATTTCGCAAAGGGATTCCACCAGGTTGAGATGTGTCAAAGATACGTTTTTAAAACCACATTTTCCACAGTTTAGGGACACTACGAATTTCTAAGAATTCCCCTTGGACTGAAGAATGCCCATGCTACCTTCCAAACATTGATGAACGATGTATTGGCACTTGTCATTAATAAAATCTGCGTCGTGGAGAAATATAGGTATAAAAAAAGAAACTATAACATACCCACAGACTATCTATCGCGAATAATTAATGACAATATACAAGAGGAAACTAATTCAGTGACCATTATCGAGGACAGATTAATCACACCTGAAAATAAATTTGACATAAAGTCAATGGGAGGAAAGTAAATATCTCTAGGAATCTTAGTTTTCACCCAATATAGCGCTGAAAATGATTCAAGCGACCACATCCCATGACACACATCACATCACATGAAATAATATTCACTAATTCCAAACGAGCGGATATAATGAACCGAATAAACCACCGAATTATAATATATTCAAAAGAAAAAGATGGATGTCTCGTAACTTACCTGACATCGAAAAAACTTTTGTTTATTGTGAACTAACGGATTCAGATTATAATAAAGTTCAACAGAAATTAAAAGATCATTTCGATACACGTTTAATAAAATTTGTACGCGTCAATAAAATACTAAGAGATCCCGTCAACGAGAAAGATCTAATGAAAATAATAGAAGAATACAATTACAACATACAATACAAAAGAATACAACCGGACACTCAGAAGTCAATGAGAATTATGCAGGAATATCTAGAGAATATTACTACCCTCATCTGAAAAATTATATTAACAAATATATAAATATTTATGAAACATAGATTTATATATTATTTTAGAAATTTATTTTAAATATACGTGAAATCATGCACATGGATATAATCGAAATAAAAAGTAAAATTATCATGACAATAATATACCGATTTTCTAAACACGTCGCAGAAACCAAACATGAATCACATAATAATATAGATATTTGCAAGGAGATGAAACAAATATTTGCTTAACAGGGAGACCCCAACTGTTAATAGCAGAAAACGAGTTCGATAAAATATTGATCAAAGAATACCTCAATAACAAAGGTATATCGTATCACTTTACTAAACCCAATACTCACACAGGTAACTCCGGTATAGAAAAAGCACACATTTCCTTGCTAGATAAAATTAGAACTAAAAGATAAAGTTAAAGCTGAAGTTATAAAAATGGATGAAGTCAAACAAAGAAAAATATAAAGAGAAATTGAACAAAGATAGAGAAGAATATTGGGAAGAAAGGGACCTAATACCTTTCATAAACTCTAAAGCAAAAAGACATAAAGAAGAACCTAGATTTACTAAATAGAATCACTTGATAACGAATTGGGATATCGAAGTAAAAATCAATACAATTAATTTAATCGCAGAGCAAATAATTATGCTCCATAAAGTAAACCTTTCGCAAATAAAAGAAATCATACACGACTTCAAATAAAGCAAAATACCAGCCTACACCGACCCTTTATTCATTATACATCGAAGAATCCTGCTATATGAGATAGAAAACATAGAAACCGAATATTTAATATTATTCGGCAAACCGAATATTTAATAACTATTATTTGCAATTAAAGTCCCCAAAAAATTATAATCGTGGGTGTGTTCGGGGTTCATCCCTTTCATCGAGTCATCAGCATAAAAATTTTGAATATGAACAAATTGTTCAAATACAATAAGGAAAGAAAAGTAAAGATCTTAAAAAGAAGTGATCTCTATATCCACACAACAGGGAATTGTCTTGTTGTTCCGGAAGAAGAATGTATTCATGAATTGAAGAAAAGACTAATAATAGTTAACAAAAATATGTATATAAGATCCACTTGTGACCAAAGAACTTGGAGCGTATCGGTAAAATACCAATTAAGTTTCAATAATTGCGAACTAAGTAATAACGATATTCAATTTAAAAACACTATAAAACATATTTAGCCTATATTGTCATACCTGGAATTGTTACTAGTAATACCAATCAATTAAATTTTGAAGATTTTAAAGATTTCCAATTTACGTGAGGAGTAACTTTACCAGCCCTTCCTGATGACTCTCCCTAAATCTCGTATGACGATAAGCAAAATACACTCAAGTGCTGAACAAGCAAAATACACTCAAGTTCTGAATAAGAAAAATACACTCAAGTTCTGATCAAGTAAAAATAACTTAAGTTCCGAGTAAGCCGTTAATTAGAGATAAATAAAGCATATAAAAGGGCTTGACTAGATCTAAGACAGTATATTTTTGCATCAAATGACTTTACTCGCGCGGTTAGCTAGTCGTTTAAAAGTAGCCGGCTTTATTCGGTCCCTATATTTTCAAAAGCCCTTGTCTTTGTAATCTTGTTCCTTTTCGCTGCTAGTGCGACGTATCTGTTGCCCCAAATAATTATGATTTATAATTTTTTTTCACAACTACATTATTAATTTTATTTTAAAATAGATAAAAAAAACCTACCCCAAGTAATGTCAATACATCTCCTTTTCCTGCAGATTCACCATATACAATATTACCCATTTATACGTATAAACATCTACCCATTCCCACACTTACGCTCATTAACACCCTCACCCACACCGATAGTAGAAAGTAAGTTAAAGATAAGAACCATAGTAAGAAAAGATAGACAGAATCGTCAGTATTTAAGAATTTATAATCAAAGTATTTATAGTCACTTTTCTAGTTTAAGCAGAGGGCGAGTACCGTTGGTTTCGATTAACAAAATGTTTGTCTTATTTAATGCGAAAGATGCAAAGCAAAACGTGAATGTGAATAGGAAAGAGGACTAAAGGGTATACTGAAAATGGTTTTTATTCAGAGAATATTTATCAAACAAAAGAACTTTTTTGGGACAATGATTTGGTGGGCGTTGCTACATTATATACTATGCTCCATCAATAGGCCCACTCTACTACCGAACATAGTCCTGAAAGTTTCCGCTCGCCCCTATACACATAGGGTCATGAAAACGCTTGCTCAAAACGAAATTTGAGAGGAAGTTTCGTATTTCGTATGGTGGTATTGTCGAACTCCGCAAGTTCTGCGGGAAAACTGCCCAGGGGTCTCACGCGCAAAAAAAATTGTGGAAAAAATAATGAAATTATCGTGAAATCGAGTGCATGGTAAGTTTTTGGCGTTAACGGTTCCGCTTTGGTTATCTACCTTATGGGGTCGTTATTATTTTTGGTTGACAATTTCGTCACTTGTTGATAAACTTGCATTGATACTGGCATTGAAGAAAGATTTTTTTCTGCAGCTCACCATAGCAACAGAAATTCACACAATTTTGGTTATTTTCCTTGACTCACTTTTAAATAACTTATGCACTGTTTTTGGTATTATAGTAAAACATTTGATAGTAAGACTACACAGGTTCAAATTTTGCTAATAACCATGTAATTAAGATCTTTTTGCTTGAAACACTTTCATCTTTCCAACGATATTAATGTAAAATGTAACCATGAACTCTGGAGAACACATATTTCACAATATTACCCAATCATGACTCGGGAATCCCACATTGAGGCATTTTTTTTTTATTTTTTACAGAACTCCGATTGGTTTCTTTTGAAGTTATTGCACTTTACTATTTTTTGCTATAAAAATTGAAAGTACTATTTTATCGACAACAAAACTCGTGTTTCCTTTCTATTGATTACACTTGCCGGTATCTATACACAACGAAAAGGCATATACATATTAAAATTTCACGGTAAAGGAAACTGTCAGTTTCGAAGGTTATATCAGCAATTTGTATTCAATACCTTAACCATGGTTTTATACATAATTTACTTTATATATATTTTAAACATTCAATTCAGCATGTTATGATTTTCTTAAATGAAACAAAAAAAATTATCCTTATGCAATAACAAAAGCTTGTAGTTTTTTGAAAAATAATATGAGCTTAATACCATTTTATTTTCGTTTTTTTATTTTATTACCATTATTTACATCGCTTATTTTATCGCTGGAGGACCTTCATGAGTTGATTTCGCATAGACTGGACCTATCCCGCCTAGAAATTTCGCTTGTTTCATCGGTAATGATCACATTCCAGCATTGCCTTTGACATTTTGACGAGGTTTCGTTTCTTGGGCTTCAACAAAGTCCACAAATGCTCAATGGGTTTGAGATTTGGGAATCAAGTGGCGTATGTACCTGATTATTATAAAACAAATAAAGCTTCACATTGTTTGTCGTTTAGTTCGGATCGTTCTCATGCTGGGACCAAAAATTGTCACCAAGCCCAACCTGCCTGCACTTTCCGTCATACTGGATTTCAAAATGATAATATATTGAAGTAACAAAATGAAAGAACAAAAATTACTTAATCTGAACTATCGTCATAAATATAATACAATCAACTGCATGATTTTGATTAGCATTAAATATTCCAATATTCAGAAATAGGGCAGCCAATGGACGTGGAAGATGTAAAGGGAACGTGAAGAATCAACAATATAAACTGCACACGACATTCTCAGCAGCTACCAAAGCGTTTAAATCTTAGCAGGTTCCCATACCTAATAATAACTCAAAGAATTTTTTGCACGGAAGCATATAACGATGATGACTACACGATTGTGGAATATATGGGAATAAATAACTCTAAGACATGTTTTCTTTAGATCCTATTTTGAACATCTGTCCTTATTTTGAACATACACCTGATGGACATTGGATGGAACCATTATTTTGTCCGACCACGACACAATAAGAAAACATCAGCCCAATAAGCCAAAGCAGTCTGGTTTATTCCCAAAAAGAGAATACTTCCGAAGAAAGTATCGTACACGAATTGACTACGGCAAACTAAGACAAGCAGACAACCATCCGGTAAGAGACATTAACGGTGTCTTGGCGAACCACGGCGAATGGAAAATATTTTCCATTTTAGACATCTACCATTTTGATGTCATCGGGGATGCTTCGAGAAGTCATCGGGGGATGCTACTATATTTACATCGTTATCATCATTATAATCGGAAATACTTAAAGAGTATACCGTAGAATAAAAAAGGTCATCCTGTTGTTTATAAAGGACCACGCGAAAATGAGGAGAAGATGGACATGTGTCCAAAAATCCAAACATAAGGAAATTATAGAATGTAAACGCAACGAATTGAAACAAGAAGAATGGATAATAACAATTGTTGGGATCCACGCCGCGTCGTTGTTCTGCCTAGCATTTTGCTGGTGTTGACGTCATTTCTAATGCTTCCATTCCATTCTACATTTTTCCTCTCATCTCTAATTCCCACCATTTCTTACTATTTTCCCCACAGCCCTTCTCCAAATATCCACCCCAATAGTTGGTAGACGATCCAATGTATTTGAATTTTGTATAGTTCAAATGCATTGAATACTACCAACAACAATCCGTAAGCCATCAAAGGAAATGGCCTCCACAAAAGCACATGCAGCGTGAGATTGCGAGTGGCAACGGAGTTGCTTGATGTATGTTACGGAATAAGTCAAGTCGAGCAGCTCCGTTGTGGATTGACGGCGGCTTGCGAACCTCTAGGCGCTGGGTTCAAGTCCACCGTGGGTGATGGCTGTTTAACCTTTTGGTCGGGTTATCTTCTTTAGGTTGAACATTATATTCACATTGACATTATATTCAATCTGCTCTCAGGAAGTTGACCTTGACTTAAGGATGAAAGGGTATTGCCGATGAACAGGGAAAAACGGTGTCGGGAACAAGACGTATCGTGGGGAAAAGAAAAGATTGACAGGGAATCGAGGGAAATCTGGACCCGAAAAAACCGAAAAGGGGAGTTTTTGAGAAGTTTTTTTAGTTTTGGTGGAAAGTTTATGGTTTTGATGGAAAGTTTTTTGGTTCATCGCCATTGCATTGCACTCGAAGCCATTGCACTCAAAGCCATTGCACTCAAAGTCATTGCACTCATCGTGAAAGGCTTTCCTTGAACGAGGAATAGTTGGTAATCGTATTCGACGAGAAAATATTGAAAACATCATTAGAGCGCAAGAGTAGAATCCAGGTGAGTCGAAAGTCCAGAAACTTTATTTATAACTGCATTTAATATAGCATGCATGGAAACTGTACCCGATCGGGTTACGTGGTGGCCTTTTTTTTTAATTTATGCATTATGTTTATTTTTATCACGGCGGGCATACTCCATTTTTTTTCTCTTTCTTCTTTTCGATTTTTTTTAAGGTTTGCCATATTTTTTATTTTAGTATTTTTGTATTTTATAGTTCTATGATAGTATAAGTATCCTTTAACTTTTTTTTTGTTTCCAATTATATTTTTATTAAAAACATGAATTTAACTGAGTCAAACTGAGTTTCATTTCTTGAGGCATTCCTCCTCCGCGTCCTCTCCCTTTTCCCCAATATGTTAATTATATGTTTTTAGTTTTGATTAAGGTGGCCCAACACGGGCAATGATCTTCCCCAAAGAACCCCAACAGACTGAGCGCAGCCGGCCTCAGAGAGCCACCTAGGGGACCCAAAAATTACTGCCACATAAATGTCTGCGACTGCGGCCGCCGTGGTTCGCAACAGATTGGCGCCCAAATCTATAAAGGTGGCGTATTCTAAAGATTAATTGATAAAATTTTTATGTTTAGTCCGGTTTTTTTTAATTATGTTCGGTGCTTGCCGCCGTCTCAGTGGCGCCCACCGTGCTGGAATTTATGTAACAGTCTTCCCGGCTATGACCGCTTGTGTTAGTTAGTGTAGATGATGTTAGGAACCATCGAGTTTCACGCCATTGGCCACCTCTCCCTGTACCGGGTAGCTGAACTTTGATTTGGCTCTAGGAATTGGTCAACGCCATCGATCCGTGCATCATTCTTTTTATCTGATTAGTCATGAAACTTGATAGTCTCGTAGTCGATCCAAAAGTGTCGACTGCTTGAGCGGAATACGCTGCAAGGGTGCATGACTAGGCAGAGCACTAGCTAATTATCCCTGCTTTGGTGTTTCGTCTGAATTTAACTCTTTTAATTTCATTCCAGTTTATGTTACCCCTTTCCTTGCTTTCCTATTAACGAAGGAGGGATGTTCAAAGAAATGAAATAACGATAAGTTGCTTTTCGCTGTTTTTACACACATTTTTATTGCGGTTGAGTTTTATTTTATGATACCCTTTTTTCACGAAAGTAGGTTGGATTAGTTTATTTTATTTTAGCGCACATATATTTTAGTACAAAAAAAGGAAGTGAAGTCCTTAATGTCCCGCAGACGAACTGCTAGCTGGGATCCCAGCTACACCCAGATTTGTCACCTCTTCCAGGCTACATAACTGAGTAAATGTAGCTACCAATGCGGACCCCGAATTGCGGCGCTACTCTTGACTCATTTATGATGACTCCACTCCACAATCATGTTCGCTCTATACAGCTAATAATGCTACCTCTCACCTTGGCAGTGGGCTCACCTACAACTGTCCAGAATTAACTATTCCCCTTAATTTCCGACCTTTTCGGAATCGCTTCAGTCGATCGTGGAAATACTTTATGACTAGGCGCCTGTTGAAACGAGCCTGCGTGGAATCGATTGTCGCAGCTGCTGGCGACAATAGACCCCATGCTAAAATTTTCATCAAAGGTCATAAAATCACCGGCTTCCTTGATAGTGGGGCCAGTGTAAGCATCCTTGGAGCCGGAGCCTTGGACGTATTGTCAGACTTGGGATTGCGTCTTCATTCGATGCACGCCCAAGTCCAGACCGCTTCGGGACACAAGAATTCGGTTCTTGGCTATGTCGCGGCACCCGTACGGTTCAACAACACAATGAAATTAATGCAGTTCCTGGTCGTTCCTACCTTGATACATTCAGTTTACCTTGGTATAGATTTCTGAGATCTTTTCAAGATCGCACCTATGCAGATCAAAACTGTAGAGCCTGCCAGAGACCTTCCCAGTCCGGAGTTTCATCTGTTGTCTCCTCAGCACCAGTGGCGACTTGATCTTATCAAGCAATATTTTCCCTCATACAATAGTAGTGGCTTGGCTAAAACCAAGCTCGTTTCACACCGTATTGACACTGGTTCTGATCATCCGATTAAACAGCGACAATATGCGGTATCTCCGGTAGTACAGAAACTGTTGTATGACGAAATCGACCGTATGCTGTCTTTGGGGGTAATAGAGGAAAGTCGCAGTGCATGGAGTTCACCCGTGATCTTGGTGAGTATACCTTGGAAGGTCAGATTATGCCTAGGTGCTCGTCGCCTTAATTAAGTCACGGTTAAGGACGCGTATCCTCTACCTTTAATTGAAGGGCTTTTAGCGTGACTACAGGACACAAGGTTCATCACCAGCTGGAAGTTTAAAGATGCCTTATGGCAAATTCCCCTGGACGACGAGAGCAAGGAGAAGACAGCGTTTACGGTCCCCGGTCGGCCTCTGTACCACTTTAAGGTCATGCTGTTTGGTCTTTGTAATGCTCTCCAAACTATGTGTCGGTTGATGCATAAAGTGATACCACACGCATTGCAAGACAAGGTATTTGTTTACTTGGATGACCTACTTGTAACCAGTTCCACTTTTGATGAACATCTGGAACTATTAAGCACCGTTGCTAAGCATCCACAGGACGCAAACTTAACAATCAACGTCGGGAAATGCAAGTTCGTTCAACGGGAAATCAAATACCTTGGCTACGTCGTGAGTAATGGTATATTACGCACCGACCCAGAAAAAGTTTCTGGAATAATTGCCTATGCAGAGCCCCGAACGGCCAAAGACGTGAGGCGATTCATGGGAATGGTTGGGTGGTACCAACGATTTATACCAAATTTTGCCGCTGTCACTACTCCTCTGACTGATTTTCTGAAGGGGAGGCGTACCTTCTGTTACGGGTCGACTCCTCTCCTCAGTCAACTCGCTAGCCGACACGCCGCGACCATCTTGTGTTCTTGGCGAAAGAATAAATTTAACGATGGATTATTGCTCGTCCCGCGAGCTGTTCTCCACGAAAAAAAATAAAAAGTAAAGTATAAAGTATAGTATATACAAAATGTAAAGTATAGTAAAGTATAGTATATATAAAATGACTATGATACCGAGTGATAATGATAGTATAGTTTTAATGAGCTAGTTGAATAAATAGTATAAATATATAATTATATAGTATATATAAAATGACTATGATACCGAGTGATAATGATAGTATAGTTTTAATGAGCTAATTGATTTGAAGACATCGGCGAAAAGGAGATATTTGTTTGTGAAGAAACACAAAGTGCTCAAAAGCACTGATGACGAAATGAATTCTGCTAGATAATATCATTAAACACATCACCACATTTTGATTTAATGGATTGGAAGACGAGGCGGAGTCAGGAAACGAGCAGCAATTATTCGCCGTCCAATCGTGCACTGTGGGAAAATTTTGCTCCGCCGCAGCAACCAAGTCGCCGCAAAAGCTCGGGAAAGGGGTTTGCGGCTATACTAATTGCGGGGTTCGAAACCCGGGAATTTCCTCCTTGCGAGCGATCACCTCAGCGGGCAATCACCTTAGCGGGCATTGATCTTAGCGGGCGACCGTTGGGCAAAAGGGATAAAAGCCCGACGAGCCGGAGCTGAGTCCCTTTTTCTTCTGCTGGATGCCGTGAGGTTAGATTGTGTGCGAGTCATTCATATAGTACCGCGCAAAGCAAATTTCCCGGAGGTGGAAAAGTTGCAGTTTCTTCTGCTGGATGCCGTGAGGTTAGATTGTGTGCGAGTCATTGATATAGCACCGCGAAAAGCAAATTGCCCGGAGGTGAAAAAGTTGCAGTGGAGGATTCAAATTTGCGAAGTTCTGGGTAGCAAAAGTTGTCAACGACGGCCGAACGACGAGGGATCGAATATCGTAGTGCAAAGCCGAAGTAGCGCGTGGAGTGACAACGGAAGGCCAGTCATCCAGGCTCAGATTTTCGCCTAAGGCAAGTAAGTGCAGCAAAAGTGGGAAGCGACAACGGAAGGCCAGTCGTCCAGGCTAGGATTTTCGCCTAAGGCAAGTAAGTGCAGCAAAAGTGGGAAGCGACAACGGAAGGCCAGTCGTCCAGGCTAGAATTTTCGCAGCCATCGCAGCCGAACACAAGTCGTCTGGGGGCCCCCGCCGTAATTAGTGTAAGTAGGAGTAATAATTAGTGTAAGTAGGAGTCATAATTAGTGTAAGTAGGATAATAATAGTTTAAGTCCGATACATTAATACATTAATAAAATAAATAATATGAATTAGTTAAGTTATTAGCCAATAAATTGAAGTTTACATCAATCCTAGGATTGGTAAAATTTTTAACGAAATTCATCGGTCTAGGTGAGAACAGCTCGCGACATTGGGCTCGCGGCATAATCCTCGCGAAAGGAACGTATAAAACGTTTGCAGCAAGTTGGTGGCAAAACATCCACCAGAGGTTGTAAGTGTCCGGCTTCCGAGGACAGCCCATCTCCTCTAAGGGCTGGGGGTCTCTTATTGGGGTAGAGGAGTGGCGCCCACGCCCTTCTCCGACGGAGCTTCCGGGACCCAAATAACCCCACCTCGGAGGTGGATTCCTTGAGCCCTCTTGTCGGGCATTGGAACAGATTACCAAAGGGGTAATAATTGGCGCCCAACGTATCTGGGGAATTAATATTCCGTGAAGTTTTTTAGTTGTTAAAATGGTTTGAGTGAGTGTCCGAGTGGATAGTGCGTTTACCGTGGAATGTGAATTTGCGGGGGTGTGAGGTATTATTTAGTGCGGACTGTATGTGGAGAAGTGAAACTGAAAGCTTAGTGTAAATAAAGGTGTGTCAGTGAGTGGTGAAACATTTTCTTTAATGGAAATTCCTAATTATTGATCAATAAAGAGTTTTATCTACGGTTACTTCTTAGTTTCATTTTAGTCATAAATTTAAAGAAAATCGGGCTTTTATTTTAAAGACACTAGTAATTTTGTAAACATTTTAAGATATCTACATTAAGTTGCCAAGAAATATAAAAGACGATATGGCAAAGATGACCAAAATCCTAGTAGATCGGCTCTCCAAGGATGAATTAACATATGAGCTATGCATACGGGATCGGGCGACGGGATCTGTGGAGGAGATGCGGAAAGCACTGCGAGTGGCGTTAAGGGCAGAGTCGGCGTTGGACTCGAGTATGGTTACGACTGCAGCTTATCCATACACGGCCCAGGAGGATTTAGATGCTGTGACAGGGAAAGCTTTGGAGGTGCGATCATTGATTGAGAAATTTGTAGGGGACGATCAAAGCGGAGAATTCCTGAAGATAAGGTCCAAAATTGAATTTGGTCTGCGCAGGCTGGCGAATATCCAGACGGAAACGGAGGACCAGGAGAAAGTGGTGGCGAAAATGCGCGGTGATTTGATGATGTTGCTGGGGGAGTTGATCCCGAAAGCGGAAGGTGAAGAGGAGGAGGATGAAGAGACGATAGACGAACAATCATCGATGGCAGCAGAAACTCGAGCAGCTCAGCTCCCCGTGGCGGTGGCCGAGAATTCCGTGATGGTGAGCGCAGAGGAGACAAACATCAAGGAAAAATTTAGTGCACAGCCTGGAGCCTTGCTCGAACCCCAAAGAGCGGTACGAAGCCCCGAATGCTCTACACCTCACCTTGGGCAGCAGTGGAGGAAGCCGCCGGATGTATCCAAATGGGGAGTGAGGTTTTCTAATGAATTCCCAGGCTCAGTTAGCGCTTTCTTGGAGAGGGTGGAGGAGCTGCGGGTGGCTAAAGCGGTTTCAAAGCCGGACTTGTTCAGGATGGCGGCAGAACTTTTCGAGGGGAGGTCACTTATTTGGTTCCGGTCAGTAAGGGAGCGGGTGACCAGTTGGGAGGAGCTCTGCCAAGAACTAAAAGAGGAATTCCAACCACCGAATTATAGCGCTACACTATGGAAAGAGATCCAACAGCGAACGCAGGGGGAAGGCGAGTCAATCGGGGTTTACGTGGCAATAATGGATGGACTATTTCGGCGCCTAGCAACTCCGTGCACTGAAGCAAATAAGCTCGAGGTACTAAGACAGAACATTCTTCCGGTGTACCAGGAAAAATTTGCTCTGCGGACGATCTCGTCAATCAGGGAACTAGTCGCCCTGGGACGTCAACTTGAGGCTACTCGCGCCTCCATGGATGCTTTCTTACCCCCTCCGAGTATAAGATCCGCTAAACTGCTGGAACCGGATCTAGCGTATGCGGAGAGTCCTCAGGTGTACGCCGCGACTTCTGCAAGGGTGGAAAAGAGGAGTGCATGCTGGACATGTGGCAGCACATCGCACATGGCCCGAAACTGTCCTCAGCATAGGCGTTGTTTTGGTTGTGGGCGGCAAGGAACGATCCGCCCTACATGTCCAATCTGCTCCCCACGGGCGACACAGGGACCTCGTCAACTGGACCGATCATCATTCACAAAGGCGTCGGGAAACGCGGCCGGTGCCCAGTAGGCGGCGAGCGGGGCACCTTTGCAGCGGAGAAGGCCGCAGATCAGACGTTGGAATTTGTTTTGGGAAAAGAGAGACACGACAGACGACCCCATTTAACGGTGGAAATTTTGGGGAGGTTCTTCAAGGGATTGGTTGACTCTGGCGCATCAAATACGATTGTGAGTCAGGATGGTTGGCAACAGCTTCAGAAGTTAGGAGTGGAATTAACTTCTACGGAATGCCAAGCGGTAAGGCTAGCGGATGACGGGAAATGTCAGGTTTTGGGTAAGTTCTTGTTACCGATACGAGTCAGAGAGCGTTTAAGGTAGATGGAAGTCCTAGTGGTGCCGACATTGTCGCAGCGAATTATTTTAGGGGTGGATTTCCTACAGTTGTTTGGCATCAACCTCAACATGAGGGACGATAGTTGGGAGTTCGTATGCGAAGAAGTTTCCATTGCTCCAACCCATTTGCGGAGCCGGTCTGTATTGTCAGAGGAAGAGGCGAAACGATTGGAGCATGTGGTGGACCAGGAATTTGCCAGCATGGGAGAGGCGTTGGGGTGTACCTCTTTGGTAGAGCACGTCATTAAGACGGATTCAAACAGAGATACTATCCCGTGTCATCTGCTTTACAGAAGCAGATTAATGCGGAACTGGACGACATGCTAAGGACTGGGGTAGTTGAGCCTTCTTCTAGCGCATGGTCATCGCCAATCCTAATGGTCAGGAAGAAAGACGGCTCCTATCGCTTCTGCGTAGACTTCTGGAAGGTCAATCGAGTGACCGAAAAGGACGCCTACCCTCTGCCGTACATCTCTGCAACGCTGGATAAATTGCGGGATGCCAGATATATGTCAACGCTCGATATCAAGTCAGCTTATTGGCAGGTCCCAATGGCATCAAACTCCCGTCAGTATACGGCTTTCACAATAACAGGTAGGGGTCTTTTCCAGTTTCGTCGCATGCCTTTCGGCTTGTCAAATGCGCCGGCAACTTGGCAATGTCTAATCGACCAAGTTATAGGACCTGCCCTAGAACCGTTTGTGTTCACCTATCTAGATGATATCATCATCACGATACCAACCTTCGAGAAACATCTGGAGATTCTTAAGGAAGTGTTCCGAAGATTGAGAGAGGCCGGGTTGAAATTATCAAAAGAGAAATGTGTTTTTTGTCGGCCCAAATTGAAATATTTAGGGTATATAGTGGACGAGTATGGTTTAAGCGTTGACCCGGAAAAGGTGGACTGCATGTTGAAGATTCCACGGCCACATACAGTGAAACAAGTTCGGCAATTCCTGGGCATGGTTTCATGGTACCGGCGGTTCATCCCTGACCATGCTTCTTTAGTGGCACCTTTAACCGATCTTCTCCGCAAAAATCGGCGATTTGTTTGGTCACCGCAATGTGAAGAGGCCTTCGAGCAATGCAAACTGAGGTTAGCGTCGGCTCCGATATTAACTTGTCCGGATTTCAGCCTGTCGTTCAATGTGCAGACAGATGCGTCGGACGTAGGTTTGGGAGCAGTGTTGACCCAAACAGGCCCGGAGGGGGAGAAGGTGATTTGTTATCTCAGCCGTGCCCTCACAAAGGCGGAACGAAACTTTTCTACGACTGAAAAGGAATGTCTGGCAGTCCTCTGGGCAGTAGAGAAACTCCGACCGTATATTGAGGGATCTCATTTTCGAATCATAACAGACCACCACTCATTGATTTGGCTCAACAACTTGAAGGATCCAACCGGTCGTTTAGCACGCTGGGCAGTAAGGCTCCACCAATATGACTATGAAGTCATACACCGGAAAGGAAAGGAGCACTTGGTGCCGGACGCTCTATCACGTTCGGTTCCGGTTGCGTTGGCAGATGTATTGCGGATAACTGGTATGAACGGATGATGACCAGGCTCCGTGCACAAAAGGAACTCTACCCAGATTGGAGCGTGAAGGACGGCCAGTTGTTCAAGCACATACCTGAGCGTTATCCGATGCTGGATGATGCTTCCGCTTGGAAGCGGGTGGTGCCAAAGTCAGGGAGGCAAAGGATTCTGGAACGCTGTCATGATGATCCCACGGCCGGACATATGGGTATCGACCGCACCATAAGCAGACTGAGACAGCACTACTACTGGTCGAAGCTGGCGGCAGACGTTCGTAGGTACGTCAGTAAATGCAAGGTATGCCAGGCTATTAAGGTGGAAAGGAAGGCGCAGGCGGGGCAGATGGTTTCTCGAGCGGGGGAGGCTACGCAGCCGTGGGAAATGGTATGCGTAGACTTGGTTGGGCCGCTACCACGTTCAGCCCGAGGACATAGTTATATCCTGACTGTAGTGGATTATGTGAGCAAATTCTCCCTCTTATTCCCCCTTCGAAAAGCAGCCGCAAAGGAGATTTGTCGTTTACTGGAGGAGGGCGTGTTCCTGTTGTTTGGAGTACCTAAGTGGTTGGTCTGTGATAATGGAGCTCAATTCAGGGGTAAAGAGCTTCAACGACTTGCAGAGACCTATGGTACCCGGATCAGATTTACGGCTTTGTACCATCCACAGGCGAACCCTGCCGAACGCATTAACCAGGAGGTTAAGAGAATGCTGCGCTCATACACGTTGGAAAACCATCGCCAATGGGACGTCCACTTAGCCAAGATAGCTTGTGCGCTTCGTACCTACAAACATGAAGTGATGAAAGTGACGCCGTATTTTTATAACTTTGGTAGGGATATATCCTTGTTTCATGAGAGTCCGGAAGAACCACACGAGGGAAAGAGGGTCGTGGAAGGAGTGCCAAGGGCCCAGGAGTTAGAGAAAGTGCGCGCCGCTGTGTGCCGCCGGATGGCGGCGGCCGCTAAGCAAAACTATACTCGCTATAATCTGCGAATGCGAGCAGTGCAGTACCAAGTGGGAGACCAGGTCTGGAGGAAAAATTATCCAGCCTCGGATTCTGCAAACTACTTTGCAGCCAAGCTTGCACCTGAATATCTGGGCCCATTCAGGATAGCGAAACAAGTGTCAGGTTGGACTTACCAGCTACGGGACGACAAAGGCACGGACAAGGGCATATGGAACGCGAAGGACTTGAAACCATACGTGGCCTAGGGGGCCGAGCCGTAAAACCGTGAAGGCAAATCCCAATGGGCGTCGACGGTCGATATTTATCAAGAAATTAAATTATTATGAATTTCGTGTAGGTGAATTTCGAGGAAATTCTCTTCAAGTAGGGGGGGAATGTTACGGGTCGACTCCTCTCCTCAGTCAACTCGCTAGCCGACACGCCGCGACCATCTTGTGTTCTTGGCGAAAGAATAAATTTAACGATGGGTTATTGCTCGTCCCGCGAGCTGTTCTCCACGAAAAAAATAAAAAGTAAAGTATAAAGTATAGTATATACAAAATGTAAAGTATAGTAAAGTATAGTATATATAAAATGACTATGATACCGAGTGATAATGATAGTATAGTTTTAATGAGCTAGTTGAATAAATAGTATAAATACATAATTATATAGTATATATAAAATGACTATGATACCGAGTGATAATGATAGTATAGTTTTAATGAGCTAATTGATTTGAAGACATCGGCGAAAAGGAGATATTTGTTTGTGAAGAAACACAAAGTGCTCAAAAGCACTGATGACGAAATGAATTCTGCTAGATAATATCATTAAACACATCACCACATTTTGATTTAATGGATTGGAAGACGAGGCGGAGTCAGGAAACGAGCAGCAATTATTCGCCGTCCAATCGTGCACTGGGGGAAAATTTTGCTCCGCCGCAGCAACCAAGTCGCCGCAAAAGCTCGGGAAAGGGGTTTGCGGCTATACTAATTGCGGGGTTCGAAACCCGGGAATTTCCTCCTTGCGAGCGATCACCTCAGCGGGCAATCACCTTAGCGGGCATTGATCTTAGCGGGCGACCGTTGGGCAAAAGGGATAAAAGCCCGACGAGCCGGAGCTGAGTCCCTTTTTCTTCTGCTGGATGCCGTGAGGTTAGATTGTGTGCGAGTCATTCATATAGTACCGCGCAAAGCAAATTTCCCGGAGGTGGAAAAGTTGCAGTTTCTTCTGCTGGATGCCGTGAGGTCAGATTGTGTGCGAGTCATTGATATAGCACCGCGAAAAGCAAATTGCCCGGAGGAGGAAAAGTTGCAGTGGAGGATTCAAATTTGCGAAGTTCTGGGTAGCAAAAGTTGTCAACGACGGCCGAACGACGAGGGATCGAATATCGTAGTGCAAAGCCGAAGTAGCGCGTGGAGTGACAACGGAAGGCCAGTTATCCAGGCTCAGATTTTCGCCTAAGGCAAGTAAGTGCAGCAAAAGTGGGAAGCGACAACGGAAGGCCAGTCGTCCAGGCTAGGATTTTCGCCTAAGGCAAGTAAGTGCAGCAAAAGTGGGAAGCGACAACGGAAGGCCAGTCGTCCAGGCTAGAATTTTCGCAGCCATCGCAGCCGAACACAAGTCGTCTGGGGGCCCTCGCCGTAATTAGTGTAAGTAGGAGTAATAATTAGTGTAAGTAGGAGTCATAATTAGTGTAAGTAGGATAATAATAGTTTAAGTCCGATACATTAATACATTAATAAAATAAATAATATGAATTAGTTAAGTTATTAGCCAATAAATTGAAGTTTACATCAATCCTAGGATTGGTAAAATTTTTAACGAAATTCATTGGTCTAGGTGAGAACAGCTCGCGACATTGGGCTCGCGGCATAATCCTCGCGAAAGGAACGTATAAAACGTTTGCAGCAAGTTGGTGGCAAAACATCCACCAGAGGTTGTAAGTGTCCGGCTTCCGAGGACAGCCCATCTCCTCTAAGGGCTGGGGGTCTCTTATTGGGGTAGAGGAGTGGCGCCCACGCCCGTCTCCGACGGAGCTTCCGGGACCCAAATAACCCCACCTCGGAGGTGGATTCCTTGAGCCCTCTTGTCGGGCATTGGAACAGATTACCAAAGGGGTAATAATTGGCGCCCAACGTATCTGGGGAATTAATATTCCGTGAAGTTTTTTAGTTGTTAAAATGGTTTGAGTGAGTGTCCGAGTGGATAGTGCGTTTACCGTGGAATGTGAATTTGCGGGGGTGTGAGGTATTATTTAGTGCGGACTGTATGTGGAGAAGTGAAACTGAAAGCTTAGTGTAAATAAAGGTGTGTCAGTGAGTGGTGAAACATTTTCTTTAATGGAAATTCCTAATTATTGATCAATAAAGAGTTTTATCTACGGTTACTTCTTAGTTTCATTTTAGTCATAAATTTAAAGAAAATCGGGCTTTTATTTTAAAGACACTAGTAATTTTGTAAACATTTTAAGATATCTACATTAAGTTGCCAAGAAATATAAAAGACGATATGGCAAAGATGACCAAAATCCTAGTAGATCGGCTCTCCAAGGATGAATTAACATATGAGCTATGCATACGGGATCGGGCGACGGGATCTGTGGAGGAGATGCGGAAAGCACTGCGAGTGGCGTTAAGGGCAGAGTCGGCGTTGGACTCGAGTATGGTTACGACTGCAGCTTATCCATACACGGCCCAGGAGGATTTAGATGCTGTGACAGGGAAAGCTTTGGAGGTGCGATCATTGATTGAGAAATTTGTAGGGGACGATCAAAGCGGAGAATTCCTGAAGATAAGGTCCAAAATTGAATTTGGTCTGCGCAGGCTGGCGAATATCCAGACGGAAACGGAGGACCAGGAGAAAGTGGTGGCGAAAATGCGCGGCGATTTGATGATGTTGCTGGGGGAGTTGATCCCGAAAGCGGAAGGTGAAGAGGAGGAGGATGAAGAGACGATAGACGAACAATCATCGATGGCAGCAGAAACTCGAGCAGCTCAGCTCCCCGTGGCGGTGGCCGAGAATTCCGTGATGGTGAGCGCAGAGGAGACAAACATCAAGGAAAAATTTAGTGCACAGCCTGGAGCCTTGCTCGAACCCCAAAGAGCGGTACGAAGCCCCGAATGCTCTACACCTCACCTTGGGCAGCAGTGGAGGAAGCCGCCGGATGTATCCAAATGGGGAGTGAGGTTTTCTAATGAATTCCCAGGCTCAGTTAGCGCTTTCTTGGAGAGGGTGGAGGAGCTGCGGGTGGCTAAAGCGGTTTCAAAGCCGGACTTGTTCAGGATGGCGGCAGAACTTTTCGAGGGGAGGTCACTTGTTTGGTTCCGGTCAGTAAGGGAGCGGGTGACCAGTTGGGAGGAGCTCTGCCAAGAACTAAAAGAGGAATTCCAACCACCGAATTATAGCGCTACACTATGGAAAGAGATCCAACAGCGAACGCAGGGGGAAGGCGAGTCAATCGGGGTTTACGTGGCAATAATGGATGGACTATTTCGGCGCCTAGCAACTCCGTGCACTGAAGCAAATAAGCTCGAGGTACTAAGACAGAACATTCTTCCGGTGTACCAGGAAAAATTTGCTCTGCGGACGATCTCGTCAATCAGGGAACTAGTCGCCCTGGGACGTCAACTTGAGGCTACTCGCGCCTCCATGGATGCTTTCTTACCCCCTCCGAGTATAAGATCCGCTAAACTGCTGGAACCGGATCTAGCGTATGCGGAGAGTCCTCAGGTGTACGCCGCGACTTCTGCAAGGGTGGAAAAGAGGAGTGCATGCTGGACATGTGGCAGCACATCGCACATGGCCCGAAACTGTCCTCAGCATAGGCGTTGTTTTGGTTGTGGGCGGCAAGGAACGATCCGCCCTACATGTCCAATCTGCTCCCCACGGGCGACACAGGGACCTCGTCAACTGGACCGATCATCATTCACAAAGGCGTCGGGAAACGCGGCCGGTGCCCAGTAGGCGGCGAGCGGGGCACCTTTGCAGCGGAGAAGGCCGCAGATCAGACGTTGGAATTTGTTTTGGGAAAAGAGAGACACGACAGACGACCCCATTTAACGGTGGAAATTTTGGGGAGGTTCTTCAAGGGATTGGTTGACTCTGGCGCATCAAATACGATTGTGAGTCAGGATGGTTGGCAACAGCTTCAGAAGTTAGGAGTGGAATTAACTTCTACGGAATGCCAAGCGGTAAGGCTAGCGGATGACGGGAAATGTCAGGTTTTGGGTAAGTTCTTGTTACCGATACGAGTCAGAGAGCGTTTAAGGTAGATGGAAGTCCTAGTGGTGCCGACATTGTCGCAGCGAATTATTTTAGGGGTGGATTTCCTACAGTTGTTTGGCATCAACCTCAACATGAGGGACGATAGTTGGGAGTTCGTATGCGAAGAAGTTTCCATTGCTCCAACCCATTTGCGGAGCCGGTCTGTATTGTCAGAGGAAGAGGCGAAACGATTGGAGCATGTGGTGGACCAGGAATTTGCCAGCATGGGAGAGGCGTTGGGGTGTACCTCTTTGGTAGAGCACGTCATTAAGACGGATTCAAACAGAGATACTATCCCGTGTCATCTGCTTTACAGAAGCAGATTAATGCGGAACTGGACGACATGCTAAGGACTGGGGTAGTTGAGCCTTCTTCTAGCGCATGGTCATCGCCAATCCTAATGGTCAGGAAGAAAGACGGCTCCTATCGCTTCTGCGTAGACTTCTGGAAGGTCAATCGAGTGACCGAAAAGGACGCCTACCCTCTGCCGTACATCTCTGCAACGCTGGATAAATTGCGGGATGCCAGATATATGTCAACGCTCGATATCAAGTCAGCTTATTGGCAGGTCCCAATGGCATCAAACTCCCGTCAGTATAGGGCTTTCACAATAACAGGTAGGGGTCTTTTCCAGTTTCGTCGCATGCCTTTCGGCTTGTCAAATGCGCCGGCAACTTGGCAATGTCTAATCGACCAAGTTATAGGACCTGCCCTAGAACCGTTTGTGTTCACCTATCTAGATGATATCATCATCACGATACCAACCTTCGAGAAACATCTGGAGATTCTTAAGGAAGTGTTCCGAAGATTGAGAGAGGCCGGGTTGAAATTATCAAAAGAGAAATGTGTTTTTTGTCGGCCCAAATTGAAATATTTAGGGTATATAGTGGACGAGTATGGTTTAAGCGTTGACCCGGAAAAGGTGGACTGCATGTTGAAGATTCCACGGCCACATACAGTGAAACAAGTTCGGCAATTCCTGGGCATGGTTTCATGGTACCGGCGGTTCATCCCTGACCATGCTTCTTTAGTGGCACCTTTAACCGATCTTCTCCGCAAAAATCGGCGATTTGTTTGGTCACCGCAATGTGAAGAGGCCTTCGAGCAATGCAAACTGAGGTTAGCGTCGGCTCCGATATTAACTTGTCCGGATTTCAGCCTATCGTTCAATGTGCAGACAGATGCGTCGGACGTAGGTTTGGGAGCAGTGTTGACCCAAACAGGCCCGGAGGGGGAGAAGGTGATTTGTTATCTCAGCCGTGCCCTCACAAAGGCGGAACGAAACTTTTCTACGACTGAAAAGGAATGTCTGGCAGTCCTCTGGGCAGTAGAGAAACTCCGACCGTATATTGAGGGATCTCATTTTCGAATCATAACAGACCACCACTCATTGATTTGGCTCAACAACTTGAAGGATCCAACCGGTCGTTTAGCACGCTGGGCAGTAAGGCTCCACCAATATGACTATGAAGTCATACACCGGAAAGGAAAGGAGCACTTGGTGCCGGACGCTCTATCACGTTCGGTTCCGGTTGCGTTGGCAGATGTATTGCGGATAACTGGTATGAACGGATGATGACCAGGCTCCGTGCACAAAAGGAACTCTACCCAGATTGGAGCGTGAAGGACGGCCAGTTGTTCAAGCACATACCTGAGCGTTATCCGATGCTGGATGATGCTTCCGCTTGGAAGCGGGTGGTGCCAAAGTCAGGGAGGCAAAGGATTCTGGAACGCTGTCATGATGATCCCACGGCCGGACATATGGGTATCGACCGCACCATAAGCAGACTGAGACAGCACTACTACTGGTCGAAGCTGGCGGCAGACGTTCGTAGGTACGTCAGTAAATGCAAGGTATGCCAGGCTATTAAGGTGGAAAGGAAGGCGCAGGCGGGGCAGATGGTTTCTCGAGCGGGGGAGGCTACGCAGCCGTGGGAAATTGTATGCGTAGACTTGGTTGGGCCGCTACCACGTTCAGCCCGAGGACATAGTTATATCCTGACTGTAGTGGATTATGTGAGCAAATTCTCCCTCTTATTCCCCCTTCGAAAAGCAGCCGCAAAGGAGATTTGTCGTTTACTGGAGGAGGGCGTGTTCCTGTTGTTTGGAGTGCCTAAGTGGTTGGTCTGTGATAATGGAGCTCAATTCAGGGGTAAAGAGCTTCAACGACTTGCAGAGACCTATGGTACCCGGATCAGATTTACGGCTTTGTACCATCCACAGGCGAACCCTGCCGAACGCATTAACCAGGAGGTTAAGAGAATGCTGCGCTCATACACGATGGAAAACCATCGCCAATGGGACGTCCACTTAGCCAAGATAGCTTGTGCGCTTCGTACCTACAAACATGAAGTGATGAAAGTGACGCCGTATTTTTATAACTTTGGTAGGGATATATCCTTGTTTCATGAGAGTCCGGAAGAACCACACGAGGGAAAGAGGGTCGTGGAAGGAGTGCCAAGGGCCCAGGAGTTAGAGAAAGTGCGCGCCGCTGTGTGCCGCCGGATGGCGGCGGCCGCTAAGCAAAACTATACTCGCTATAATCTGCGAATGCGAGCAGTGCAGTACCAAGTGGGAGACCAGGTCTGGAGGAAAAATTATCCAGCCTCGGATTCTGCAAACTACTTTGCAGCCAAGCTTGCACCTGAATATCTGGGCCCGTTCAGGATAGCGAAACAAGTGTCAGGTTGGACTTACCAGCTACGGGACGACAAAGGCACGGACAAGGACATATGGAACGCGAAGGACTTGAAACCATACGTGGCCTAGGGGGCCGAGCCGTAAAACCGTGAAGGCAAATCCCAATGGGCGTCGACGGTCGATATTTATCAAGAAATTAAATTATTATGAATTTCGTGTAGGTGAATTTCGAGGAAATTCTCTTCAAGTAGGGGGGGAATGTTACGGGTCGACTCCTCTCCTCAGTCAACTCGCTAGCCGACACGCCGCAACCATCTTGTGTTCTTGGCGAAAGAATAAATTTAACGATGGGTTATTGCTCGTCCCGCGAGCTGTTCTCCACGAAAAAAAATAAAAAGTAAAGTATAAAGTATAGTATATACAAAATGTAAAGTATAGTAAAGTATAGTATATATAAAATGACTATGATACCGAGTGATAATGATAGTATAGTTTTAATGAGCTAGTTGAATAAATAGTATAAATACATAATTATATAGTATATATAAAATGACTATGATACCGAGTGATAATGATAGTATAGTTTTAATGAGCTAATTGATTTGAAGACATCGGCGAAAAGGAGATATTTGTTTGTGAAGAAACACAAAGTGCTCAAAAGCACTGATGACGAAATGAATTCTGCTAGATAATATCATTAAACACATCACCACATTTTGATTTAATGGATTGGAAGACGAGGCGGAGTCAGGAAACGAGCAGCAATTATTCGCCGTCCAATCGTGCACTGGGGGAAAATTTTGCTCCGCCGCAGCAACCAAGTCGCCGCAAAAGCTCGGGAAAGGGGTTTGCGGCTATACTAATTGCGGGGTTCGAAACCCGCGAATTTCCTCCTTGCGAGCGATCACCTCAGCGGGCAATCACCTTAGCGGGCATTGATCTTAGCGGGCGACCGTTGGGCAAAAGGGATAAAAGCCCGACGAGCCGGAGCTGAGTCCCTTTTTCTTCTGCTGGATGCCGTGAGGTTAGATTGTGTGCGAGTCATTCATATAGTACCGCGCAAAGCAAATTTCCCGGAGGTGGAAAAGTTGCAGTTTCTTCTGCTGGATGCCGTGAGGTTAGATTGTGTGCGAGTCATTGATATAGCACCGCGAAAAGCAAATTGCCCGGAGGTGAAAAAGTTGCAGTAGAGGATTCAAATTTGCGAAGTTCTGGGTAGCAAAAGTTGTCAACGACGGCCGAACGACGAGGGATCGAATATCGTAGTGCAAAGCCGAAGTAGCGCGTGGAGTGACAACGGAAGGCCAGTCATCCAGGCTCAGATTTTCGCCTAAGGCAAGTAAGTGCAGCAAAAGTGGGAAGCGACAACGGAAGGCCAGTCGTCCAGGCTAGGATTTTCGCCTAAGGCAAGTAAGTGCAGCAAAAGTGGGAAGCGACAACGGAAGGCCAGTCGTCCAGGCTAGAATTTTCGCAGCCATCGCAGCCGAACACAAGTCGTCTGGGGGCCCCCGCCGTAATTAGTGTAAGTAGGAGTAATAATTAGTGTAAGTAGGAGTAATAATTAGTGTAAGTAGGATAATAATAGTTTAAGTCCGATACATTAATACATTAATAAAATAAATAATATGAATTAGTTAAGTTATTAGCCAATAAATTGAAGTTTACATCAATCCTAGGATTGGTAAAATTTTTAACGAAATTCATTGGTCTAGGTGAGAACATCTAGCGACATTGGGCTCGCGGCATAATCCTCGCGAAAGGAACGTATAAAACGTTTGCAGCAAGTTGGTGGCAAAACATCCACCAGAGGTTGTAAGTGTCCGGCTTCCGAGGACAGCCCATCTCCTCTAAGGGCTGGGGGTCTCTTATTGGGGTAGAGGAGTGGCGCCCACGCCCGTCTCCGACGGAGCTTCCGGGACCCAAATAACCCCACCTCGGAGGTGGATTCCTTGAGCCCTCTTGTCGGGCATTGGAACAGATTACCAAAGGGGTAATACTTCAAACGGACTGTTGAAGCCGACACAGCCTTCAAGAAAGTTAAGCGCTTACTTGTTTCCGCTCCAGTGCTGACCAACCCTGTCTTTACGAGGCCTTTCTTTACCCAGTGTAATGCGAGATCAGTGGGTATTGGAAGTGTCCTCTTTCAGAAGGATGATGACGGTGCAGAACATCCTATTGCCTATACGTCTCTAAAACTCAATGCTGCTCAGCGCAACTACAGCATTACGGAACAAGAATGCTTGGCTGCAGTGCAAAGCGTCAAGAGATTTCGGGCATATATAGAGGGCTTGCCTTTAACCATCATCACAGACCACGCTAGCCTCAAATGGGTTATGCAGTAGACGGATTTATCTAGTCGGTTAGCACGTTGGAGCCTGAAACTTCAAAGCTTCAACTTCAAAATTGAACACCGGAAAGGCTCTCTTAACGTTGTGCCAGACGCATTATCACGATCATGTGCACAGAATGAATCTCAATTGGCTTCAATTGCCCCTTGTCATCCGGAACACAAGTGACTGAATGGCATAATTCCTGAGTCTGCTTTCCAAGATCCGGATTATGAACGTTTGAAGGCAAACATTATGGAATACCCCAGGAAATATGAGAACGTCTACATCACAGATGGGAAAATTTACATAAACACGGGCTATTCTGCAAAAATAACTTCCGATCTTCCCCAGACAAAATTATGGGTTCCTGAAAGTTACCATCATGCCCTAGTGATCCAGGCTCATGTTGATTCCCGGAGCCCGCACTGTGGAATTCGAAAAACTATTTTTCTATTGGCCCCGTTTGCGACAAGGTGTAATTCGGCATATCCAGAATTGCCTAGTGTGCAAACAAATAAAGCCTGCGAATTCCTCGATGCGATCCCCTATGGGAGCACCCAGGGACACTGAGAGACCCATGCAGCGACTTTTTGTTGACTTTATGGGTCCTTACTCTCATTCCCGCTCAGGTAACACCCAGCTTTTGGTAGTCCTGGATCACTACACAAAATTCATATGGCTCAAACCCATGGCTAAAGCCAACGCGGAGTCGGTAGTGCGCTTCCTGGAACGAGAGATCTTTCTGACATTTTGAGTCCCTGAGCACTTACATTCAGATAATGGCGTACAGTTCGTCTCCAAAGTATTCGCCAAACTGTTGAATGATTATGGGGTTCAACAGTGTTTAACGCCTTATCATTCCCCTCAGGCGAATGCTTCGGAGAGGTCCAAACAGTCTACACTAAATGCCATCCGGGCTTATATAGGTTCCGATTATGGTAGGTGGGAGGAGAGTCTTCCGGAGTCATGTTTTGCTTTTCGTAAAGTGATTCATGTGTCCACGGCGTTCTCGCCTGACTTCCTGATGTTCGGGTATCGTCCTATCCAGCATGGTTCTGAATACGCCCTCCTCCGCCAACTAAACGCTTTTGAGGATGGAGAAGTGCTACTCAATGCCAACAGTGATAGACAGCGCGCTGTACAGGATAGAGTGAAAAATAAATTAAGAGAAGCCTATCAAAAGAGAGCACAGCGGTACAACCTTCGGATTCGTTCTCGCAAACTGTGTCAGGGTCAAAAGGTCTTCGTTCGGAATTTCGCTGTAAGTAGCGCTGGAGATCGATTCGCCGCTAAACTTTATCCACGGTTTATTCCAGCGGTAATCCGTCGTCGTATAGGTCAAGTGTCCGAGTGTACGAGTTAACGGATGGTACTGAAAAGTGATCGGAGTGTTTCATGCTAAACACATCCGTGATTCCCAATGATAGACTCTCCTTGCCCGGCTGAATGAGACTAAATTGTTAGCTGAACAACGAACGTCGCATGCGAAAACCGCCTGCGTTTTGCTGTTCAATACACATTAAAACAGTTCGAGGAAACTGGTGTTCATTAGAATAAATCAGGAACAGGATGAAAGAAAATAACAACAACAAACGAGAATCGATCAATCATTGCTGCAATTTTTTTAGAAGCAGAAATGAGTGCGTCTACGGTAAGGAGACATCGTAAAGCTGGCCTTTAAGGATGCAAGACTAGAACGAAGCCCAGCCCTTGCAGAACAATAAAAATAATTGCATGAAGTGGGAGATGCAGATATTTAACTGTGAAAGGCTGGTCTAACATATAGTGACCCGACATGCATGGCTGCTGATGGGGTCGGACAAATGATCTTTGATGCATGAATAGCCAATAGTACATTATATTGATAATAAATCAAGTTAAACGTATGGAATAGAAATCCCAAGCTAGTTACATAAAGTTCGAACTCACAAATCAATAGTTTGACTTCGGACACTGGAAAATTTAAGAGGGGAATTTCAGACAGATCCACTCAACTGACGAGCTCACACCATATATCCACACGATAGATTTCCAACCTTCCATCGATAAAGCATAAACAGTAAAAAATATAAATCCAGGAAAACACTTAAGCGAAATATTATCTGAGTAATTTTTCTGAACCAACTTAACGAAGCGTTGGAAACAATTGAGTTTAATCACGACATGAACGATTCCCATTTAGTAAATTTCCAAACCACAACGACGCAAATAAATTTACAACCTTTTAAATCCAAGGAAGCCTCCACTGTGGTAGGGCAACTAGCAATGTTGATATTGAAGCTTCATATGAATCATGATTTGGAGGCTAGATATGAATTATACAAATAAATCGAGATTCTGAAGAACGGGAGCATAACTATTCTGGCATTTCAAGAACGTTCCTATTCTGGCTTCTCTATTACTATTCTAAGCCCTTATAATCCGAAAAAAATGCAAAGTTTAAAAGGAAGACAGACCAATCAATTGTCACGTAAACCAAAGTTCAACCATCGACAAGCAATTTACCATAATTTGCTCCCACGGCTCACCAGTCTTCCCTACTTTTAGTAATATCGAGAAATCTAGAAATTAAGTGGGGATGTTTCAACAACGAAGTAATAAGCTCAACACAAGTCTCATATACCAAAAACGCAAAAGGAGACAAATGCATCATCACTTTATTGCAACAAACGTAATAATTCTATCAAAAACCCTACACGTGCTGCCTTGAATGAATTGTAAACTTCTGTTAGATCTGTTTATATTACTAAAATATATGAAAAATAATATTAAAAAAATATATCCTAATTCACATAGAAATGCGAATTAGGATATATTTTTTTTAATATTAACTGCATGCGAGTTTTTAATTTATTCTTTTCGTTTAATTGGATAATTACACATATATATAATCTTCCGAGATTTAAATTTGAGATATATTTCCTTAAACTGCCGAAAATTATTTATGATTCTGCCTACTATTCTTAACAGATTAAAATAAGCGAACGGAGTTAAGCATACCAACGTTAGTAATATTGGTAAAATTTAATTTCTGTTTTTAATTTCTTCTTCACTGATACCAGAATAGTCAATATAGCTGTTAAAATTTACCGGATGAATTTACCCGTATCTGAAACCACTCCATGAAATATAAATGGGAATCAAAATGCAAATATTTAACAAAATTTTCATTGATGAGGCTGTGATAATTTTGGCACTGAATCAGGTTAGGCTACATTTATTACATTTAGAGAAGCTACAATTGACCTACAATCAAAGGCGAAGAAAGTGCGCCGGGCGCTTATTCAGTTAGAAAAATGTGTGTATTCTTTGATATTTTGGCTATTTTACATCGTCAAACAACGACGATACCACAAATTTTCGCTTAAAACCTTATTTCACCAGCTATTATGCGAGTTATGACCACCTAAACCAACACCAACAACGTGAAACACCGGTCACGTGGCCACAACCAAACCAGACGCCACCAGACGAAATGGTACTAAATTGCACAGGATCATTGCTTAAGATCATTGTTTTCTTTGAAGTTGAATTGTAAATTGTCAGTCAGTTTTTCTAATTAATCAAATTCGTTTTTTGAGGATTAAACTAGAATCCTCAGCTCGCGCAGCGAATATCTCTATATTAAAATTAATTTGATTGTTTGTGATATGTTTTATATATGATCATATGATGCTGGGTGGAGGTGATGTTCGGAGGAGTCGTAATTTTCTCTAATCCTCAGAGTCTTGTGTTTATATTGGCAACTCTTGAACATTTTACTTACTTCTAACTTGGATTTTAAACCTTCAATCAGTTCTAAATTAAAACCTTTCACCTTGAAGCATGGCAAGGCCGGCAGAGTGACACACTTACGAGGAGGAAAAGAAAAAAGACAGGGAACGGATCTCACCGTGTGAAAAAAATTTGTCGCGCACAACAGCTTCTATGCCGAAATAAAATACTGCGAGGCGAGAGCGCGACTTTTGACAACTTTTCGGCCAGATTCAAAACTTTTGAAAAATAAAAAACAATTGGAAACAAATTACATTTAAAATGTCACCAACTTGACATTTGTCATATGAACATTATTCTTCCTCGCATCGCGTGCATTGTAAATTGAATGCGTTGCTCTGCGACGTGCGAGAATCGAATCGCGCTCTCGCATTGCCGTCACGCAGTATTGTATCTGGGCCTTCTATCAGTCGAAATTCATACAATCTTCGCTAGCGCATATCATTATCCTTATTACCAGGAGAATAACGCCTTGTGGAATACCTAAAAATCATCACAAGCAGCGGCTCAAATGGATTCCACGCGTACGAAAATAAAATAAATTTCGACAAGTAAGCTTTCGTAAAAGTGTCATCGAAATTTTCTAATGAACCCGCGTATGTAGATAGTGAAAAAATAAGGGTGATAAAGAATCCAGTTAGTTGCAACATTTGCGTTTATCATCTTTTCTTTTCATGTCGGTGCATTTATTTGAGTACCTAGAACACTCGTGAACAATTTTTTGTGGTTGAACTGTGCGGTAGAAAGTTTTCGATTCGACAATCACGACAACGCACTTTCCTTATTGGGTTTTTTGTTTTGTCGAAAATGTTCCAACATGGTGGTACTTTTAACTCACGGAGTGAATTTTTGAAGTATAAATTCGAATACATAATTACGACACACAAGAATTGACATTTTCTTATGCTCAACAAATAAATTGGAGATTTATACATTTTTCTAAAAAAAAACCATTAGATTATTATTAGTGTTGCACCGAATAGTATATTTAACCTTCAGCCAAATGCCGAATATTCGGTTAGGAGGTTGGCCGAATACCGAATATTCGGCCGAACTATTTGGTTTGATGAACACACTTACAAAAGTTACAATTTACTTACAAAAAAGGTGCATAAGGAGCATTTATGGGATTCTTCACACAAAAATGTAAATACCTCTCAGTCAGCTATTCTTTCCCTTAACTGGCTTCCAACAGTTTCTCAGAATTCGTGATGAATTTCAAACAAATGCTGCTTGAGATGTTTTTGTGTTCAGTTGTATCGATTTTTTTACGCTATCGCTTGAATTCGATACATTCTATTTGGCAAAATATATTTTCCATCGGTGCGTTACTTTGCATGCTTTTCGTTCACATTTTGCTCTAATGTGAACAATGAAAAGTGCGCTTCAGTCAAATGTGTTTTATGTTCCCTCTAATTCGGTTCGGACACTATACTCAGTGATGAGCTCGTTTGAATTCACTTTGTCAGTTTCGTTCTTTCTTAATAGGGCTTTGTTTTGTAAACGTTAAAATACGCTCAATTTCGCAATCTAAAAAAAGGGTTTTTTTTTTCAAGTTGTCTTATTTGAAAAGGATCTTGTGACTTTGGAACAGTATGTCGAGTAAATGAAGGTATTCGGTTTGGAAATCCTTCGAACCAATTGACGAAGATTTACGTAACGTGCAAATTATTTGATGCGAAAATTTGTCAGGGAGGTACGGTAAAAAGCTTCGACGTCTGGATTCATTAATCTTAGAAAGAATAAGCAAAAGGAGGAGTATCAGAAGATACAGAAATCCAACTTGACCTCAACAGAAGAAAACGCAGCAGATAATGTCATTCTTTGTTCAAATAAGCCCACAAAACAATACACCATTTACGACAGCCAAGAGAAAAAAAAAGGGATATAAATTACCCTAAGGCGGTAAAGTATCACCATCTCATAACGGAAATGATAGCGGTTGATAATCAACCAGTGAGCATGGTTGAAAAATCTGGTTTTCAAAGTTTGATAAATAAGACTCTGCCGACATATGTGATACCGAGTAGACTGTACTTTGCAGAAAATATTATTCCTGATCTTTTTGAAAAAGTAGGAACAAAAATAAAAAGATGCTTGAAGACACGGACTCTATATCAATCACCACCGTTATGTGGACGTGTTTGCAAAACTATTTTGGTTTCCTAAGTTTGACTGCACACTGGCTTGGCAGCGATTTTAACTTTAGGCGCGTGGCACTGAACGTAAAACACACAGGTGAAGGATAACACACAGGTCAAAATATCGCAAATGTTTTGCAAGAAATACGGAGCCGATGGGGATTTCCTGTATCAAAAACTCACGTTATTGTTCATGACAATGGGCGCAATATTGTCAAGGCGTTCAGTGAAGCTAAAATAAATTCTGTTTGTTGGTTCATACATTTAAATTAAATTAAGTTCATACATTTAATTTCATATATTAAATAATATCCGGTATTCGGCCGGATAGCGAAAAGTAGGATGAATAGGGCGAATACCGAATATTAACCGAATATTCGTTGCAACCCTGATTATTATGATTTGGTGGTACAACCGAAAATTAAATTGAGAAAGGGTTAAAAGAAGTGAATTCAAGCAACACCAAGATTGTCTAACATGTGTGTAAGGTGATTTAATCATATACGTCGTTCTTAGATGTTTTCGTTTTGATTTCTGAGGAAGACGTAAAAGTTAATGCGGAGAATAAATCCAAATCAATTTTCATACACGTCTGCTGCTGTCTGTCTGCAAAAATCCATTCGGCGATTGATAATCATCCATTCGACTAGGAAAATTATTACAAGTTATTGGTGACAGAAATTTAATTAAATAGTTGACCACTTTATTATTTTTTCAGTCACAAACAAAAGGTTAGCCTCGCAGTACTCGATTGGCCAGAATTAAATAGTAAACATGGTAATACTGTTTGTAGTGACAGGATAGATTTGCCCATCAGTATCCTGCCAAATAAAGTCCATTCGTAAGTTTTAAACGTGTTTAACTTGTTGAAGTGACACTTCAAAATGGCGATGTGGCGTGAAGAAGATGCCCCAGTTGATCATTGTAGTCGACTTAATGACATAATGAAGTTATTAATTAATTAATGACTTAATTAATTAATAACTTCGTCATTGGAGAAGTCAAGTGCTGGCCGTGATCGCTTCGGTGGCTATAAATGTTGCCATTCCACCTTTTTGTCCCGATGATGGAGTTCCAGATATAGCACATTGGCTGCGGAAAGTGGAAGAACTAAAATTAATTCATGGTTGGAGCAAAATAACCACGTCGCATTACGCCACCAGTCGATTAAAAGGGTATGCTGCTACATGGTATTCAAGTTCACTGTCGATCAACTATTCGTGGTGGAAATGGAAGCATAAGTGCGTTTCCCAGGGAAGTTGATTTCGCCCAACAATTGAAAGCAATGACAGCACGAGTGTGGCAAAAATGTGAGCCTGTCATAAAATTCTTTTATGAGAAACTGGCTCTGCTCAACGTTTGCGAAATAACTGGGCGCAAGACTGTGTCTTGTATAATTTCTGGGATCCGTGTTCCGAACATGCAGGCCGCTGCTCGAGTAGGAAGTTACGAAAGCCCTGAGCAACTGTTACGATATTTAAAAACAATTTCAGATTGCAAAGACTCGTCGGCAAAGTATCCGAAGGAGACTGAAAACTCAAAGCGGCGAAGATTCAACGAAGAAAACGCTACAAAGGCAGTTCAGGAGCAGCGTGTCGTTAAGTCTGGCCAAGATAGATGCAAATGTTACAGTTGTGGCAGCAAGGCGCATCTAATATTTGAGTGTCTGAACAGACCGTTCACTTGTGAAAAATGCAAATGTCGTCATCGAGGATCGTGTACATCAACATCACGAGCTATAGAAGTGCTTTCACTAGCAAACAAAGGTGAGAAGTATTCACAATTTATTTCTCTAAATGGCCGAAAGGATATGATGCAAATTTGGGCGCTAATTGCAATACGGTGCGAGAAGATGTAGCACAATCGTTAGCGATGCGAATATTCAAAGGAATAGCGAATATTCAAAGGATACGGTGGTAGAAGAGTTAGAATATTGCAGACTGTGAGAGGTGTCAGGGTTATATCGAAGCAGGTTGTGATGCACACGGATCTATAAGTGGTTCTGAATGATACCCAGCAAATACCCATCATTTTTGGTCAGGCCGTATCGGAACAGGATACCGTTGCATTGTACAAAAACACAAGACTATTGTTCATTTTATTGAAATTATATGAACGAACTGCCTCGTCAAATATCCGTCCTCAAATATTTGTATGTTCGTAAAGAATGCGACAGTAAAATCACCAAAACACGTAGCTAGCGTGAAATGTAGAACAAACAACTCCGGAGTTATTTTTGTTGACACAAGTGTAAGAATGCTGGTTCACAATGAGTACATTCTACTGCGCTGTACCTAGAGTAAATGTGGAAAATGAATGAGTTTTACCAATAATAAATGCAAGCTGTTAAGAATTGTATCTTAGCCCAAAATCTGTAAGCGCGAGTTACAGCACTATCCGTTTAATACCAACATTACTAGCCGATAACCTTTGCGTATTTTGCCCTTCTGTAAATTCATCTTTTCTCTGTAATGTAACTTAACTCGCAGACATGTCATTTGCATTATTTCGCTCAAGTAAAATCATTTTCATACAAATGTAAGTTAAATCCAAAACAAGCATAAGCATTTTTTTCTAAACAGATAGAGGTGTACGAGAATGTAACAGTCAGTTGTACTTATCGGAAGCAAGCAGAAGCTCTGTATAATTTCGAATTAAATTTGGCTTTTTTAAAAAAATAACGGTCTAACTATCCTAACTTGCGCGAGGACAATCTTGTAGAGCAGAAAGCATATCATTAGTGGGAAGTACGACGGAAAATCAAAATCATAAATCGGCAGAGTTGACTTCGGAAGAAAACAAACGGCTAATCAATCTACTAATGACGTATAGAAAATCGTTTGCAAATTCTCTCAAATATCTGAGTCATACACCAGCTGCAACTTTAGAAACTGATTTGAACGATGAAAAGTCTGTAGTCTACAGACCATACAGAATGACACCTGAAAACAGAAGAAAAGTTCAGAAAATTGTGAAAGGCTTGCTGGAAGCTGACGTCATCTGCGAATCAGCATCTTCTTTTGCTTCGCCCAGTTTGTTAATGAGAAAGAAAAATGGTCACGATAGACTTTGTGTAGATTAAAGAATGTTAAATAAGAAGATGAGGAACGATCGATTACCATTACCTCGTATTGATGATCAATAAGATCAACTGAGCGGACACAAATATTTCACCAGTTTGGATATGACCAACGGCTATTACCAAATTCCAGTGGCTGAGGAGTCGAGAGCCAAAACGCATGCCGTTTGGGATGATACCAGTCCCGAGTGTGTTTCAGTGGATGGTCAACTAAAATCTTGGACTACTCCGTGGCACTATAGCACTGTCCTATCTCGATGACTTCTTGATTCCTTCTAAGGATTCTGAGGAAGGCCTGATGCGGTTGGAACGAGTTTTGGAAGCTGTCACAAAGGAAAATCTCACGTTGAATCTGACAAAGTGCTACTTTTTCCAGACAAAAATTAATTATCTTTGATTCAAAATTAACGAATATGGTATGCGTCCAGGAAAGCATAAAACGGAAAGCATTACAGCCTTTCCTAAACCTGCCAATGTTCACTAAGTTCGTCAGTTTTTTGGGTTGACTGGGGTTTTCAGACAATTCATTAAAAACTATGTCTCTTAAATTAGGCCCTTTACTTACCTAACGAAGAAGGACATCGCATGAAAATGGACAACAGACGAGAACAACTCGTTTGAGCAACTGAAGGAGTTATTATCAAAACGACCCATACTAACCATTTGTGATCCAAATGCTGCGACTGAAGTGCATACTGATGCTAGTCAATTAGGGATCGCCGGAATTTTATTACAAAAGCAAAGTAATGGTAAAATTTTACCCGTGCCCTTTTATAGTAGGCATACAACAGAGGCAGAATCCAGATATCACTCTTACGAATTGGAAACTCTGGCTGTAGTGGAAACTTTGAAGAAATTCAGCATCCATTAACTCAATATAAAGTTCAATGTTGTTACAGATCGTAGTGCCGTGAAAGGAGCTGCGAGCAAAAAGAATCTTATACCTCTAATTGTTAGGTGGTGGCTCCTTATGCAAGAATTCTTGTTTGAAGTGGAGCACAGAGCTGATGAACGCCAGAGAGCATGCAACACGTAGACGCACTGAGTAGAAATCCTATTGATAATAATGCTGTAGATATCGAAAGCGGATTCGAAGTATTACGAATTGAAGAAACTGATTTGGTGTTGGCTGATCAGTTAAGTGATGCCAAATTGAAGCTGATTCATGAAATTCTTCAACGTGAACCGAAAACAAACTAAGAGCGGTCGACTCATTAAGAATTTACAATTGAAAATGAACGGATCTACAAAGCAAATGAAGCTCGGAAACTATGGGTAATCCCTAAATTGATGAAATCACAAGTTGTAAAGGCAGCTCATGATTATTTCGCTCACTTTTCAGTGAATAAAACGCTTAACAAAATCCGAAAATCGTATACCATGTCTTTTTCACAAGAAGCCGAAAGGGAAACTTCAAGGACTACTAAACCCAATACCGAAGGATGTGACTCCATTTGATACGGTTCACTTTGATCCTTTGCAACCAGTATTTGATTGTGGTAGTTGAAGGCCTCACTAAATAAACATGGCTACGCGCTGTTGAAAATATCAAAACCCAACCCCTCATCAATTTTTTGGAATCACTGATAGTTAGTTTATGACGAAAAGCAATTTCGTCAAAAGACGTAGGTTGGTGATATAGTATTGTGGGAGAAAAGTTACTTTTGGAGAGGGTACAAGTCGGAAACTTTTGCCGAAATAAAAGGGACCATCTGTTGTGAAGAAGAAGCTAAACAATGATCGGTATGTGTTTATGGAGCTTCCGGGACTAATACGCAGCAGAAGGGTGCCATATGAAAATGTGGAGTCTACTGAGCATATGAGGAGCTGTAATACACGAGAAGTATCTGAGTTGCAAAACGTCAACAGGGAACACGAACCAGTGACCAAGGAGCTGCACTAATACAGGATAGTCGAGCTATTAGCCTCAAACAAAAGGTAAGAATGGCAGTACTAGATTACCCATAATTAAATGGTAAACATGGCAATACTGTTTGTAGTGAAAGAATAGGGGTGCCCATCAGGTGTCCTGTCAAATAAAGTCCATTCGTAAGTTGGACTTGAAGGTAGAAGGAAGGTGGGTAATGTAAAGTCGGTTTGTGTGTGTGTGTGCGGTGTAAATGGCCCCATGAGCATGTTGGTCCTGGAAGTCCGAATTTGTCTCGTGACGGGGTCTCTGTGTCTTGTACCGGAGGGGCTGGTTGACCCCATGGGTAAAAGGTGTCGACATGAGTGTTTGTGACTTGACTTTTCCACGGAGTTTTTGACGCTTACTTCCCTTATATTTTATTATTTACAGACAGTATTGTGCGGGAGGCGTAAGCTTAGGTTTGCGAATATAATTAATATAAGAAGTAAATAACCAGTTAGGCTTTCTATTAAATTTAAAGACTGTGTTGTGTTGTTAATGTTCAATGATACACTATAATGGTCAATAATAAGCAAAAAGGTGCAAAATACATTCATAAATCACTCAATACGGTAGAAAAATGTAATACTTTTACATGTTTTTTTGAAGGGCACATAAATTCCCTGCAATTGGAGACAATTCCTTAATATATTTTTTGACAATTTCACATAAAATTTCCTTAGCTGATAAAGGAATACATTATATATATAAACATTTTAATTCATGATATGCAAAATTAATATGAATATTAACATTTTACAGAACAGTCGCAATTCAAAATAAATTTGAAAATTTTGGGAAATGGGGACAAAAATTAGAGTTTTTAACTCATCTTTTTCTCTATCATTTGTTCAAATGTTCGGTTCCATTCGCTCCTGCCATTGTGTCAGATGCAACAAGATATCCGAAATTCTATCGAAATTTCAAAGTTTTTCCCACAATTAGAAGCACATTTACATCACATTCACATCACATTCACAATGTTATATCCGATCATAAGCAAAAATACGAAGACTACTTTCAAATATCACTAATAGCAACTGAAAAATGCACTACTTTTACATGTTTTGTTGGAGGGCTTATATTTGCCTTGAAATCAGAAATTATCCGTGAATACAGTCTTTCCACTACTATCAGTCAGTGCGGACGTACATTCGAATTTTCCGAGTGTCAGAAGCATTTAATTCTATTGTTTTATATATCTTTCAAATTTAATAAATTAAGTGTATCGGAATACCCGAAGTGAGTGCTGATTGTTGTGAAAACTCCAACCCTGCCCAGCGCAGGAAAAGAAGTCGGGAATCATCCCCGATCGGAACGCTCCTCAGGGATCAATTCAAGATGGCGCGAAGCACATCTAAATCATCCGTGTCAAACAGATTCCTGCCATTAGCTGACCTTGAGGGTAGCAGCGACATCGGTCAACAACCCAACATGGAACAGCAAGCTAAGGTGAGAGTTCCCCCAATCACCTTCACCGATCTTCCCCGCGATACAATTGATGCCATCCTCAAAGAGCTTAAAATTGAAAATTTTTCAATTAAATTAATCTCCATTGGAAAACGCCTTTTTCTTCATACGTATGAAGATTACACTAATATTGAAAAATATCTAAAAGCCAAAAAAGTGAATTTTTTCACTTTCCAACGGCCAGAATTACAGCCATTAAAAGTAGTCCTAACAGGGCTCCATGACATTCCTACGGAAGATTTAAGAAAAATCCTGAAAAGCGATCATGACGTCAATTCATTCGACATAAAAAAGTTCACTTCTAAGATAGGAGGAAGTGAACAGATATATTACTTGCTCTATCTACAAAGAGGGACAAAAATGGCTGATCTGAGGAAAATTAAAGAAATTCTTCACACAATTGTACGTTGGAGCTACTACTCTAACAAACGTAAAGGCCCGACGCAATGCCGAAATTGCCAAATGTATGGGCATGGCTCCTCCCATTGTCATTTACCCACTAAATGTGCCATATGTAGCGGCCCTCATGAACACTCTAAATGCACACTACGAAAAGGGCAGAGTAATAGAATAGTATGCTGCAATTGTAATGGTCCTCACTTCTCCAATGCTCCCGAATGCAAGTGCAGAACAGATTATATTGCGCTTAAAGAAAAGCTACAAAAAAGGAGAAGCAACCCAAAATCTCAGAGAAGCTTCGATACGTTTGCTCTTTCGGAGAAAAATTTCCCAAGTCTGTCTACACTTAAATCTAAAACACAAACATGTGTTGAAAATATTCTGAAATTGCCGGCAAACTTCGTGAGGACAACGAACGCAATTGGACATAGACCTCAACCTCAACTCTCCTACAGTGCGGCGACCAAAAACACCCGAACACTGTCTGGTAAAACTTGTAATGAAGAACTTTTTTCACCAGAAGATTTATTGAAGCTCTCTCAAGAACTGATCATAAACTTATCAAATTGTAAAAATAGACAAGATCAATTCAATGTTATTGTTAGCATTTCAGTAAAGTTTCTTTATGGCTGAAGAATTGAAAATTCTAATATGGAATGCGCAAAGCATTAAAAATAAGAAAATCGAATTCTTTGATTTTATAACTAAAATTAATGTTGATATTTGTATTTTAACGGAAACTTGGTTGAGGCCGCATGATAAGCTAAGTCATGCTAACTTCCACATTTATCGATGTGATCGTAAAAATAAAATAGATGGTGGAGTTGCAATTGCAATTAAAAAAACAATTAGGCATTCACCATTGCCCCCTTTTGAATCGTCTGCCATTCAAAACATTGGGCTAATGTTAGAAGAATCTGAAATCAAATTGTACGCAGTTTACTTTCCGGGGACAAAACTCACGAAGGATAAATTAACTGAATTCAAAAACGATTTAAAAAGGCTTACACGTCTAAACCAAAAGTACTTGCTCTGTGGTGATCTTAACGCGCGTCATAGGCTTTGGAACTGTGTTCGAGCTAATAAAATAGGTCAATGCCTGTATGAAATGTTGAGTGAAGGGAATATATTTATTCACTTCCCGACCGAACCCACATTCTATTCGCCTCGAGGTGCCGGATCTACCCTAGAAATTATATTAGGCGATGATAGTATTGGCCCCTCAGATATTAGAGTATTACAAGCGCTATCATCGCCTCATTTACCAGTGTCTTTCACTCTAGATTCAAAGGGAGTTTATCGCAACAAACCACATCAAGCCTTCCTCTTCAAAAAAGCTAACTGGAGAAAATTTCGAAGACATGTGAACAACAATATATCGATTTCGCAAAATACGTTTAATTCTTTGAACACAGCTCAAGCGGTCGATGAAAAAATCTCCGAATTTAAGCACACTATTTGGAGGGGTATAGAATGCAGTGTACCCAAATCAAATGCCAAATATACAAGCTTCGAATTAGATCAGGAAGCCCTGAAGCTTATTCGTACCCGAAACAACCTTAGAAGACAGTGGCAAAGATCTAGGGATCCGACCTTGAAGTTAGGCGTGAACTTACTCATTACAGCAATCCGGAAAAAAATCTCAAACATACGGAATCAGTACTGGAATCAAATGCTCCAGAGCTTAGATTTCAACTCAAGGGGACTATGGCGCTTAAATAAAATCTTCAAAAGCAAATCTCACAACCTGCCCTACCCAATTAAAGACGCAAGAGGCCAGCAGAATTACTCTTGTGAACATAAAGCACAAATTCTGGCTGATAAATTTCATAATTACCACAAAATCTCTAGCAAAAGGTGCAATGATATCATAGAAACGATGATAGATAACTCCGCGCAAAGTATAACTAACACATCTAACTTGCCCCCCGGCGCCTACATCAAGACCAGAGAAATAGTTAGGCAGCTTAAAAAACTTAAAAATCGAACAGCTCCTGGGATCGATGGAATTCCTAATTATGTGATGAAAAATCTGCCAAAGAAAGGGATTGTGCTCACTTGCCTCTTATTCAATGCTTGCCTCAAACTATCTTATTTTCCACTCGCCTGGAAACAAGCTGTTGTAGTACCTCTGCTAAAGCCTGGGAAGGATCCACATGAGCCAGAAAGCTACAGGCCAATAAGCCTTTTGCCAGCGTTTGGTAAACTATTCGAAAAGCTAATTCTCAAACGACTCACAGACTTCATGGAAATTCATGCTAATTCTCAAACGACTCACAGACTTCATGGAAGATGCCAACATACTTCCAAACTTTCAGTTCGGTTTCAGGCACGGCTATTCAACGGAGCACCAGCTGTATCGCGTCTCAAAGGACATTAAGACAGCCCTAATAGGGAAGCAATCAGTTGGAATGGTCACCATCGATATTGAGAAAGCTTTTGATAGAGTCTGGCACAAAGGTTTGCTTTCCAAGAGTACAAAACGCCAGAATACATACGTAAATTGATAGTTTCCTACCTCAAAGACAGATAATTTAAGGTAAAGGTCCGAGATAGCACCTCTACTGTAAGAAGCATCCCTGCTGGTGTTCCCCAAGGCTCATGTCTGAGCCCTACCCTTTTCAATATCTACACCTCCGATCTCCCTACAAGCGAGCACTGTCAAATAGCTGCCTTTGCGGACGATACCTGTTTTTATACTTCAGGAATTAACCCAAGTACAATAACAGCTAACTTAGAGACAATGCTTGAAAAAGTTTATCAGTTCTTCTGCAGGTGGAAAATAAGCATCAATATTGATAAAACTAAGGCAATATTTTTCACTAAAAAAACGTAAACGTTCCTTGCTACCTAATCGACCGATTAACTTTTTAGGAGATGTCATACCATGGTCCGAAAATCTGCAGTACCTTGGGCTAATGTTGGACAAGAAACTCATGTTCAAAGACCACATTGAACGGATAAGCATTAAAGCATTAAATTCTGTACTTCAACTGTATCCACTACTCAACAGAAGGTCCCAACTGAACATTAAGAATAAAATGTTAATTTTAAAAATGGTAATTCAGCCTATCATATTATACGGAGCGCCTACTTGGAGTCAATGCGCAAAATATTTGATATCAAAGCTTCAAGTCACTCAAAACCGTTACTTAAAAATGGCGCTAAATAAGCCTTTTTATTTCTCATCACGCAAATTACATGAGCTTGCTAATATTAGCCCTATCAATAAACTCGCGCTCTCACGCAGAGATAATCTACTAGCTAAGGTAGAACACGCTTCGAACCCATTAATTCAAGCACTCAGGATTTAAATTAATAGATTAACCTTACAGATCATGCGTCCTCAACCGAGTTTTCATAGTTATTACTAAGATTCAAAATAGTATGTAAATAGGTTTTAACATAGGTAGTAGTAGTTTAAGTTAGAGTTAAGTTTTTTTAAGGTTTTTGTTGTATTTTCCTCTACTATTATAAATATGTCATATGAATAAGTAACATTTGTGGTACAAACAGAAAAAATTATGTAGATGCAATGAATATCAAATTCAGAACTCTCAATTTAAGTATTAGCTTAGTCCTGTAAATTTTTTAGAAACAATAAAGAACTTATTAAATAAATATCCGTGAATATCATAACTTACCAATTAGAGCATTTAATTAGCAAATCGAGAACATTCATAAAATGTAAAAATTACTATATTTACATTTTCGGCTACCTTCGGTTTTAAATTTGACAATGAGTGAACATTACAGTTAGAAAAGCAATTTCTGTAGAGGAATGGTCACCCCTATTACTAGAATGTTGAAAAAATTATGTATAATTATGTATGTCGAGCGGTTTGGTTGGACAAAAGAACCAAATTTTAATTTAAGTGCTTTATTAACGAAATCGATATCACAACGGTCTGTAAATCTGAAATTTACTTTAAAACGAAGCTTACGAAAATTGAATTTTTGCATAATTGCAAAAGCACAGAATTTGAAAAACACAAAATAGTGCCACCTTCGCAGTCGGTAATTTGACGATGTATTCCGCTCGTAACGACTGTTCCTTGGGTCCAATTGGATGTACAGACCACGTGATAGGTGTGCCGGTTGTGATGAAAGTGACTGTTAGATGAAGCAAAGTCCTTGAGTTTCGGGAGCAGGAGCTTTCGTGGTGTTTGGTAGATCAAATCAGCTCAATTAGGACTTTTGAACATCTTCGTTGCAATCAGAAATTAACTCAAGACGACGATGATGCCAAGTGCGGTCAAGATAACGTAGAATGTTTCGAGTTTGCTTATTTGAATTTCTTCTATTAGGTTGTTTTCGGAGAATGCATATTTTCCAAGGTTTTCGAATGTTATTTTCATGGGGTAGTTATTTTCCGAGCCGTTAAGTGTCGAAGAGTAAATATTTATTTCGTCCCAGTGGATGTCTAACAAGATGACGTATATCAGGTTGTTGTTGTTGTCAATTTTGCAGCTTTGTAGATGAGTGCGTTTCGTTCTCTTGATTGTTTGACTATTTGGCCCACAGGATGAGGTGACGTGCTCTTCTTTTTCGCTCGTGATTAAGATGTATCCGGGCTCGGGTTGGCTGACTGTGTTGTAGTTGTTATGTGGTCTGAGTTCACAGCTAGCCGGTGTGCTTTTAAGTAAGTTCTCGTTGCATTCGTCTAGTTGCTCGTTCCGGTGCATTACCGATTGTTTGCAGTAGTGTGTTTTTTGTATCTTAGGACATTTCGACTTGTTGAATTGGGTATCATTTAGGGATGTTATTAAGAAAGGAAGGGTATCCATGACTTTTGTCTAGTTAATTGGAAGAGGGATAATGTGGAAAAAAGAGTAAAGGCCCAGATACAATACTGCGTAACGGCGATGCGAGATCGCGATGCGTTTCTCGCTCGTCGTTGCGCAATGCATTCAATTTACAATGCACGTGATGCAAGGAAGAATAATATTCATATGACAAATGTCAAATTGGTGACGTTTCAAATAAAATTTGATCAAAATTGTTTTTGATTTTTTTTAAATTTGAATTTGGAATTTTCCTTCGTTCGGCGAATAATAATGCACGGCGGATGCACGAAATTTACATTCAAAATTCATCCCGTATAACCCTCGTACTTGAAAAGTAATTAAGGCATTGGAGCTTCAAATTTCATTTACGCGCCATAGAGCATCTGACAAACGTCACGCGCCTCGTTGCAAGGAATTTTCGTTTTTCCGAATATTTCTCGCCTCGCGGCGACGCATCGCAATCATTGTACGTTGTCGTATACAAATGTATGTTGCATGCAATTTATCCAGAAACTCATTTATGTTCGGATATTTATCGGATATTTATCGCTGATTGTTCTCTCATATAATTTCTTGTAATCGATCACTCGTCGCCACTTTTGTTGTCCACTAGCGTCGAGTTTCCTAGAAACTATCCACACAGGACAGCTCCAAAGGGAGTAACAAGGACGAATTATACATCGTTCAAGCATCGTTGTTATTTGCTTCTTTACATCGTCCTTGTAAATATAAGGGTAACGATATGATTTAGTATAGATGGGTCAATCATCCTTATTCAGTACTTTAACTCGTTGGTAAAGGAAAGTTTGTCACCTTCTTTGAAGAATATGTCTTCGTATTCTTTGCAGACTTGTAAAGAGTTCGCTTCTCTTCAGTATTCAAACAGTCCACTGGCAGGGATTCTATATTAGAAATTCTATTGATTCTATTGATCTACCTCAAAACATTGTGTGTTGGACTTGTTAATTTTTGTGAAATTTGCATTAGAAAATTCTTCTATCTTAAGGGATTGGTCGAAATAGAGAGTTTTGGTGTCGCTAGAATTATTGACTATTTCCACCCAACTATACGAGTCTTGGGCAATGTATACTCCTTCTGGGATAATAAGTTCGGAATCGATTTCCGTACGTTGGATGTAGATATCCCCAACGCAACGTATACTCCTTCTGGGATAATAAGTTCGAAATCGATTTCCGTACGTTTGATGTAGATATCCCCGTTTGGATATCCACTGGAAGTTTTGTTATGAATTTGAAGGGAGGGGGAATAACATATTTACCGGATGTTAAATTTGGCTTGAAATGCAAAGAAATAACTGAACTCTTTGTTTTCAGTACTTTACTAGCATGATCCACTTTAATTCCAATCGATGTCATTACGTCAAGTGCTGTTAGTCCGTCAAAGTAACCGTGAAATTTAAAAGCAAGGAATCGTGTAAAACCTGGGGTATGAAATTCATTGACATCTCTGTTAATTGGAAATGGTGGTAATGTTTATGGGTTTTATTTCTCTCATATCGTTAGAATGAATATACTCCGGGTTCAGAAATGACAAAGAAGAGCCTGTATCTATAAGGAATTTTAATGGTTTACCAAAAGAGGAAGATATGTTTAGAGACGGGAGAATGCATCCATTAGATTTTATTTTTTGATTTTCCATTCCAAAATGCTATGTTTTTAATTTTTACAGAAATATATTTCAGGAGTAAGTTGCTCCCTTCTCCAGTGTCGATTATTTTCTATTTCTAGCAAATAATTGTATACGGAGTTCCTAATGCTTGCTGTGAAAAGCTGAAAGTCCTAGGAAAGTTTGCTTGAGTGAAACTAAAATTACTCCTTTGAGGATAAGACAAAGATTTTTTGTGTGTACTTAAATGTACTTAAACTAAACAATGAGGAAAAGGGTTAAATTTACCAGATGATTGCTGGAAAGTTTTATTTGTTTCCGTTTTGGAATAGAACATATTCTGTTCTTTGATACAAAATAAAAATGCTGTGCCAATGCCAATGATAATAGTTTCCTGGCACGAATTGCTGAACCTAGAGACTACCTGAAACAAAAGCGTTGCACACATTTCGGAATACTATGACTTTTTCGTGTTTACCACGCTAACGTCCTTTTCATGAATGCCAACATGGTTTGTCAAGCTGGCAAGTATTTCAACAATTGCACTATGAAATTTTTCAATTGTGTCGGTCCTCTGTGCATTTTGTGTATGTCTCGTGTAAGTGAAGTCTCATTCTGTTTGTCCGCGTAATGTAGTATAAGGTGTTCTTTAATCGTATCCCAATTGCATTGGGATACGTGGCATTCCGTACATATTAAGGACCTCGTTGGCCGGACCAACGATTTTGTTCCTTGTAGCACGTAAAAGAAGGTGACCATAAAAAGTGCCACTTGTAAATGTACTCATCTCTAGTAATTCATCGACATTATAGATGAAATCATAGATAAGTCGAGGATTCCCTTCGAATCTTGAGAGATCCTGAATCAGATTAAGAATACGAAGTGAATTAAATACGTCAATTGATGCCGCGTTATTGGTTCCGGTCAAAGTCATTTAGCCTGAACAAGTATTTTCCTCAGTGATACATTCTAATTCACAGTTTTTATTAATCGCACTCAAATCTTAATCACTATACTGCAACGCTTTTTGCACCACTCGCTTGAAAATAAAAAAATTATCGAATTTCGAATAGGGACTTACTTTTCCAAAATGTTTTTTTGGCATAGGATAATACGGTAATACGATAATAGGATACTCATACGGTAATGAAATATAATATCTATGTGGGGCTCGTAATTATTCTTATAAGGATAATTCAGCCAATAAAAGCGAAAATTTGTCCAATATAAAACAATTTACATGCAAATAACCATTCTATACATGGTTTCGGCCAATGATCCACCTGTACCTTTGGGAACACAACACACTTTCGCGAGACCGACGACCACAAAAATTACATCCACTAATCCGGTGAAAATAACGTATAAGTTTCCACCAATCTGGTGAATTCTTGTCGTTTGCCGTTGCAATTCTTCCGTCGCGTCAATAAAATGTTCGCACATCATCAACAAATTAGTGCTGCCCATGGACAAAGGAGAATCGACTTAACGGGAATGTTAACTCCACACGAACACCATTTACCGCAGAAATAAGCTCCGCCCATCCAATACAATTTTCAGATGCTCGATTTCTGATTTAAATTGCTCGAGCCGAATGAACATCGGGAAATTGGTATCTGAAGGCAAGCTACACAAAGCTAATCAAATATGTTCAAATCTACAATTCTGTTGTGAATGTCATGAATGAGGTTATCCTTATGCTTAATGAGCATTAGAAATGCTCAATATAAGCGTTTTAACATTTTTAATTAACGTTGACTGAGTAAAGTGCATGATTCAGCGATCGATTTGATAATGATGACAACATTCAAGTAATATGTGTAACCATTCCTATACAGAAATTAATTTCTATCTGTAATGTCAATGTTAAATTTAAAACCGAAGGTAGCCGAAGACTTAGAAAATGTGAATGTGATTTTTTTTTACATTTCATGAATGAAAATGTTTTCGATTTGCTAACGAACCCTTTGCACTCGTGTATATGTTGTTTTGTGATTACACTGCACGCGGATTATTGTTATATCTACTTATCTATCAGCTCGGAATTTTTTTGCGTAGTAGATACACTTAGTGTAAAACAAACTCAAAATGAGGAAACGTTTTTATTGTTTTAGAAAAAGAGCAAAAATCACTCAATGTCAAAAACTATGGGATGTTGTTTTAAAAATAATGTTTTTGCACAGATGTTTATTCAAATTAAACACAATAATTTATTACCATTTCAACATGAAAAATATGAATGAAAAATAACTAAATAAAAAAAATTCGAAAAACACTTAATATAAAAATAAAACTTTATAAAAATAATATATCTTGAGTAGGAAGAAACACAAATAAAACCTAATATTTTAACATTCACTAGTATTATTAATAAATAAATGTATACACAAGTTAAAACAAAATACGTTTTATAATGTTGTAGTGTATGGTACCGTTCGACACAGTCACCAATATTCAGTCCAGGCTTACGGGTGCAAGTGTCACAAATGTACCTAGTTTCCCGCCTGCCAGCTTGTACTTTGTGATAAGAACATAGCAAAATCTTTTTTCTTCCCATAATTTTGGCTTAAAATGTGTAGTTTCCAATTTAGCCGCTCTTTTGTGTCTACAGATGATGGTCTGCAAGAAAATTTGGACCCCTGTCGAAAGTTTTTTTTTTCAGCTCGTCAACTAATTCCTGAATAAACTTTAGATGTGTCATTGGCTCTTTTGGCCCCGTTGTGAAACCTCATATAATAAATAAGCAATGACACTGGACATTTCGAGTCCCCAAAAAAATAACTTTCGCACCCATTTCAATAACTTCCTCAGGTATTCAGTATGGCACTGAATAAGTGTCCGCGCGGTCGATATCTCCAAATGTCAATTACAAATTTATTGTAATTGACCACTACATTTGGCTTATTCACAACTTGTAAGTTACCTCCACTTACTCTTCTGTAGGTAGGCTGTGTTCCCACGAAGTAAGTTTAGTGTCAACCCTTTTTTCTTTCCATGTCAATAACATCAAATTACCCGATCTGCATGAAAAGGTGTTATCTTCAGGAAATGTTCGTTTTTGATTGAATTAGGTATAAAATTGCGGTTGATTTCAATAGTCCGTGTCAAATGAACATTAAGTTTTAATGACTCTTCTGCAAGTGGCAAACCTGTATAGTATCTATCGGTGTTAAAATGATAGCATGTGCCATTACATATATTCTGATCCCCCATTTCGTAGGCTTGCTGGGGTTGTAAGTTAAAAAACTAATTTTACCCTTAAATCCAACAACAGATTCGTCTACTGATATCTCTCTTGACGGAACAAAATGTTCTTTGATCCAGTTGTCCTAATGATCTGAATAGTGGCTGACTTTCTGATTTGGAGCCCGAAGAGTTCGGCCATTTGGATCGTTTTGATGCAAAAGGAGCATCCAAAAAATTTGTAAAAATTGTTCTCTTCTAAATATACTACTAGAGAAAGATATGTTGGCGTTAATAGTTGTGACCAATACTCTTGGATATTAGATACGGTTATCGCACCCATATTTAGAACAACCCCAATAAATGCATTAAACTCTTCTACAGTAGTATTTACCCACGTGTGCCATGTAGAACGTTTTGACAACCTCTTCTGTGCTATTTTATATCCAGCGTAACTATATGTTTGTCCTAATTTTTTTATTAGCTCATCGATAAAAAAGCTTGAAAAAATCTAAAGCTTATGTACAGTTGGTAGCTTATGGTAGTTGGTATTGGTATCTGGTATTTGTGGTACTACCATTTTATACCCAGAAGTGAATTGAATCCTATGCGGTACATGGTCCTGATATGTGACATCGTGCCTTGGTCTGCCATGTGCTAGGTAGTGTTATATTCTGGTCTTCTTCACTGCTGCTTGAACTTGATGGTTAAAGTATGGTTCCCTGTCTTTTAGTTATTACTTTTGTCTAGAGTCATTTACGTCACTAATATTACCATTATCCTATCTATCATTTTCAGAAGAGCCAATATAAAATTCATCATCACTACGTCACTTTTCAATTTCATCTTGGAAAAATCTTTTGGGGATTTTAAAATTTTTTTTACAAAATATAACGAAAAAACACACTAAATTTTACCCAACATTATATTTATAAAACTAAGTAATTTTCAGAACCCAAAATTGGTGCACATGCGAATACTGGAGTGGTTGTAATATATAAATAAGCAGATATAAAATAAGCACAATACGATAGTAAGTCTAAAATAAATATCATGTTATCTTTTATTTTTACATAAAAAGGTACTCAACGAATGTTTAAGAACACAATTTAGAAGTATTAGAAATGGGATTAGAGAATGACAGACCGGCCAACCCACTGTATTGATAAGACATGGTGTGCTGCCTATGTGGCGGCATACAAGTGCAAAGGGTAAAACATTGTGGTGACTATACGGCGGCATGCGGGCGCAACGGCAAAACGCATTTTGCCACTCCTACGGCGACAAACGAGTGCAAAAAAAACTTTGACATGAAAAATATGTTGACGGTACGGAAACATTCGAAAACGGGCGGACGAAAAGTAGAAAATCTGGTACAACCAGAGATTCTAACTGCATTCGGGTGCAGCAGGAAAACCATGCGCATACCGGAGCAATCAACAAAAGAAAAACAGAGACTCTCACAATTTGAAAGAGGCGAACACACGGTAAAGAAAGGGGAAACGGTTGAGAAACCTATGATTGTTGCCACCAGCACCGAAGTGACTGAAGCACGGGACTCATATAAAGAAATCCTTGCACGGCGGACACAGAGCCCTTCGATTATCTTGGATCGTGCACAGGAAGAGCGCTCTAACGTAAGGCAGAAAGGGTTACGAAACACATCACTGTCACATGCAATGCACAAACGAACCTTAGCAAGGAGGTTAAAAATGGAGTCCTGGAGTTGGAAGACCTCCTACTCCGAGAAGGTCACTATAGACGCAGGTGGCTAAAGGCAAAGGAAGAGGAATTCCTTCGAATTCCTTCGACAGCGCAGTAGTCGTCTCGATTTCTACTGCCAGCAAAAGGTTGGCCTGACAAAGAGAGATTAAGGCCTATCAGTGTTGGGGACTTGCTGTTTGAATCGAAATGAGCAGTTAAGTACCTGGGCGTCCTGATAGACTTGAAGAAGAGTTTTTTCCAACAAATCAGGGCAATAGTTAACAAGACTGCAGCGCGTGTGACGGCACTCACCCGATTAATGATCAACATAGGGGGCCCACCATATTGAGGAGACGACTCCTAATGAGCGTTGTGCAGTCTGTTCGACTCTATGGGTCAGAACTGTGGGGTGACGCTCTCAGCAAGGAGTCACACCGGAAGTGGTTGGCACAGGTGCAGAGGCAAGGAACATTGCGAATCTCATGGGCGTATCGAATAGTCTCCGGGGCGACAGTGCTGGTAAACGTAGGGGTGATACACATCGCCCTCCTTGCGAGAGAGCGCAGAAGTATTTACTTGCGCAGAGGCGAAGACCGAAGAGAAGAAATCATCAGGAAAGAGTGAAATCACTCTTTCAGCGATTGGCTACAATCCTGGGAGCAAGACACAAGTGGAAGGTGGACTGTGCATCTGATCCCGGACCTGAGGCCGTGGGTCAGTTGAGTGCAAGGTGAGATAGACTTCTACTTGACCCAGCTTAAGCGAGCACGGTTGTTTTCATTCCGACCTGCACAAGATTGACAGATCACGGTCTTCTAACTGTGTGTTTTGTGCAGGGGAATTGGATGACGCCTGTCACACATTATTCTCTTGCAAAAGATGGAGCCAGCAGGGCGGGGACCTCTTCAGCAAAATTGGAGACCGCTGTCCGGAAACTATGGTCTGAGAAATGCTGAAAACGGTTGACAATTGGAATTGCGTGGCACAATATGTTCGGGCAGTGCTGATACTGAAAAAACCTTCATTTTAGCGCTGGGAGGCATCGGGGATGGAGGGATCTCCATCCCCGATGGAGAAAAAGACAATGAGACAGTGACTGGATATGAAAAAATTTTCAATTTGAACTTGAGCCCGTTAACCCACACTGAGTCACTAATTTCAAAAGAATTTTTAGTTAAATAAATAAAATTTAGCTAGCTGCCGAAAGTAAGTAACTCTTACAATTATTCTCCATTTTATTTTACTAAGAAAAGTGCTCTCGATTACTTTAGCTTTGGATTACATTTTGCATGAAATGAATTTCAACTTTAACGAATAATGCAAATAACATGTCTGGGTTTTTTAGATTACACTTTGTTGAAAAGCTAAATTTGGAAAACAGAGAATGGTATGTCGAGATTTAGATTACGTTATAAAAGTTAAGTGAAGGGTATGATGCATACGTTGGCAGTTTGTTGTTGACTTGTATTTTCTGTAATGAGATGGGCAAGTAGATACTGAAACACTGGCCCTGAGGGAACAGATTCAATTACAGACAATATAAATTCAAGTACAGATCATATTGGTCAGGCAGTGAAGCAAATGTGGAATATTTTACTGGGTTTGTGGGATCAGAGAATAAGTCGGAGGAACTTATAAAATTGTCCAAGTATGGCCAACCTCTCGGGAATGCTGGGACACCTGCGTTCACTGAGAGGCATGAGTCCATGTGTAGTCGTGCTATAAGGGCTTTCCCATTTATATTATTAGCGGAATTACCTCAATGCTGGTGTCTATTGTTCAGGTCTGCAATCAGAAATGAGTGGCGGAATGCAGCTGGACAAATCTCTGATTGAGGATGCCAGAGATTAAGATTTCTATGCTACACGTAAAATTTACGGAGCCAATAAAGGTATTTTCGGGTTCCGAAATTTCGCTAAGGTACACGTGCATTGTTTGAAGCTGCATTGTTTGAAGGAGATTTGAATAACGTTCAAATCATCCCTGCAAGTCATGCCGTTGCCCCTGGCGTTATCGCTACGCAGCACCTTGTAATTATCCACACGCACTTCGTAGTGAGGTTTAAGGAGAGCCTTGTTCAAAAGAAGGATATTGGATGTGATGATGATGTGACGAATAGTTTCTTGTCATGAAAAATTACCGAACTAATATTAAGGGGAAGAATGCTTCATTCCGGACCATGTGGCCATGTGTTTAATAGATTTTATGGAATTGAACCAATTCAAGTTGATTCACTGTTTTTCGGGAATATTCCTGTGACATTCTCTTATCCCCAAACACAACACAACGAGGGTCCAAGTCGCAGCTGATGGACACATGTCCGAATCGCTGGCAACAGTAACACTGCGCAAGTCCGTTTCCTTTAGGGTGTTCACCCGTTTTTTAGCAGTATGTGTTTATCTCCGTCTAAGGAAGCAGTAATTCCGAATAAGTCAAAGTTTAGTTAGTTCGCTCTCGGCCACGATGTGGTTACCAGAGACATAGCTTCGACTTTTCACTCAGGAACTTGGATTTCAATATCTTCTTCGACAAAATCTGCCCCAAAGTCTAAGCGTACACCTCCTAACCACACCCTTTTTTTTCTTTGGAGTGAAGTAATAACATTCATTCGAGGTAGTTTTGATTAGGTTAAACCCATATGCCTTGAGTTTGTCGACTACGATTTTTAATCGAGCGTGGGGTAGTCTCGCGATTCGGTATCCAAATGAATTACCATCTACTGATATGTATCTGTCTAGAATATCTTTTAGCACAGTTGTCTTGACGTCCTTACATTGATTGCGGGTAACCATACTTTTTTGGTGGTGTGTTAATAGCTTTAATATCATTGTTATCATTTCGCTTATTTGTAGACAATACACTAAAGGAATTAACATAGGGAACAGGGTGATTATGAATAGATACCAGGGATTTTTGTTTTGCGACTTATCCTTCCCTTCTAAAACAAATCTAAGACATCATTCATGAAGCAGGATGATATGCTAGAGTTCCTTGCATGTTCCATCCGTTTTGTCCGATTTTGTTCCGTGTCGGTCGCAATGCAAGATTGATTGTATTTCTTGCAATTCAGATGTCATTTGATATTTTCATTGCGAATGTTTAATTAATGTGATTTAAATGTAACGAATGTGTTTTAAATGAAACATGATTTAAAGATCAAACTGTTATATATAGCCAAAATAATTACAAATTTAACTTTATTTTGATAACACATCAAAATGTGAGTCTTTACCACTATGACTCTCGACATTTCGTCTTTACCGATAGATTTTATACCTTTCATAATGAAAACTTGAAGGTAATAGAGATAAACATAGAGATTATACTTATTCGAAATTATTTTTGAGCGTGTATACTTACCTTTAGTCGGAACTAGCGATTGGTTTCGGCAAAAGTCGCGTACATGCTTTTTTCAACCTGAATTGGGTTGCAACCCAGAGTCGGGATTGTCGATTAGCATGAGAAAGTACGCACGGTCATGGGACTACAGTGACCATAATGGCGTCGGGGTGTGTGAACTGTCTGTGGAATGCAAACTACAGTTTCTGTGAATGAAGTATTGAGTTGAGAATATTAGAAGCTATATCTCACAGTTCGAGCTTAATTACTGTGAACTTCACAATTTGATTGCCGAATCTTCCTTGATAATTTCGCCCATTGTCTGAACTTGCTACGATTGGTAGGTTGCTTATGTAGCTAATGGGTTATTTTATTCCTTGAAGTTGAGTTACAAACAATAAGTGAAAATGTTAGTGTGATATGGTTATGATATTCTAACACCGATTCCAAGACAATAAGCCTTGGATAGATAGACGAAAAGGAGCGTAATAGTATAAGTGGCTGCAACCAGGTGCTGTCTTATTTAGGGTTTATCGTAGCTAAACGTTTAAATCTCGTGAAAGTTGATTGGAGTTTAAACTAGTAACTATTGCATCATTAGAATGAAAAGTGGCCACAATTTTTTCTTCGTGTTCAGGTAAGATCGTTTATAAACTTACGGACATTTATGTCCACTGAATTGAACAATAAAAGAAAAATGATAAAAACAAGAGAAATTTGCATACGTGAAGATGATACTTTCAATGTCAAATTTTGAGCTCACACGATAACCATTTTCGAACAATAGCGCGCTTGAAACAAATATGATTGTATCATATAAAACACTTACTTATTTTAATAGTCGGCTCCTGTTAATGTTAATTTTGGTATCCCTACTGCGGGTGGGACGAACAATCAATATCTAATGACTTTAAATATTAAGTTTCCCTCCTGTCAGGTAATTTGTTAATGCTCTTTTTTTTTTGTTTATTTTCGATTTTGTAAATTTTTCTACATAGATAGGATATTTCGATATAAATCATTTCATCAGATGTTTATATTATATGAGCATTGATGTTAATATTATTTGGTGAAACTATAATTCTGTCCAAATTGTTAGTCTTCCCCGTGATGATTTTATGATTTGTTTTTATTGTTTATTGTCAGCTGTAAGTTAAGGTGTCTAAAGTGGTCATGTTGTCAAACGCAACAATGTCGAATTTAACCATAGTTTCGTTTTAACTTTAAGTTGGACTGAAATAAGGACCTATTGGGGTGCAAATATCCAAAATCCAATTCAAATAAATTCAAAAAAGTTTTAAACGTAGCCACCGTAGCGTTTGCATCGTTGCAAACTTTATGCATTTTAATTTGCAGCTGATAATAAATTATCACATCACCAATTTATTTATACAACTAACATTTTTATAATTAGTATATAATTATTAATCAAAGTATTCATAATAAATCAAACTAACTTTGCAAAGAGATAATAGCTCGTTTCACGATTAATACATTAGAATATTAAGTAAAAATACCATGTTAAAAACTATTTCTCCTACTGATTCTGCTACACGGTTCCCATATATTGCATACTAGCATGCAAAATATTTTTCACATTTCTTTTATATGTTATTGGGGTTGATATGTGTGACTCAAAACAATTCCCAATAATTCAAAACAAGTTGAATAGTTCGAACTTAAGTTTTAATTTAAGCTAATTATATACTTATGGTTTCTATTAACCTTTTCACTGCTACGCCCTCCTATAGTCGGGCCGGTAAGTTGTAGTGGGGAAAGGCCAGCACCCAGAGTAGAGTCGGGCCCCTATCACGTAGCAGTGAAAAGGCTAAGCTATCATTTGAATAGGTACAGCTGTTACCTGTTCAATATTAGCTGGAAGAATATTGAAGAGTCGCCACTTTCCTTCAATTTGGGTACCCAAACATTCAATGCTTAGCTTATGGAATTCCCTGTCAACTGAACAACTTAAATACACTTACAAGTCAATGTGATCAATGCAAATTTCACGAAAATTAAATAAATGCATAAAGCGGTGTAATTTATAGTGTTTCCGCAATATTTGAAAGGTTATAACCATATATGCAGAATATTGTTGTTACCGCACAGCAGTTTGCTCAAACTCGATTAAAATGTATATGGAAAGTACTGTTAAAATTTCCTGAAATAAGTATTTGAAAATTATAAACAAATAGATAATTTCATTGCCATTATTTTAATTATAATAATTATAATGAAAAAGAAGATGCGTGACTATACCGTGAAAAAGGCTATTGATTTCGATCCTTCATTAAGTAAATAAATGTATTAAAGTAATTTCGTTACTTATGAAGTTTCTATTCAATATACAAAACTTTATTGAATGTCTTAACTCTATCCTATTTTTATGAAATTGCAATGGAAGTCTTTTCTATAAACGATTCTTACCTAATGTGTCGAGAAAATCTAAAGTACGTTCCGCTAAAGCAACGAAAAGTTGGAATACGTTTGGGTATTCGATGAAGTATCTATGCATGATGTAGACTTTTATGAGAAGAAATTTATGTTGTCTCGACAAATATTACCAGGAATCAAATCGACATAGGTACATCAATTTATTCTGTTCATTTTTTTAACCCTAAAATCCTTTTCCAATTGGTAATATATACATTCTCACTTTCAATCAACTCATCACGCAACAATTGATGTTTCTTAGTGATTTGCTAGATTAGTGTATTCTAAGCGACTAGATAGATTTGCTGGTTCATTGTTATGAACGAAGAGGATCGTGATCAAACGCTCGTGATATTCAAGGTCTTAAAGGGTGCAATTAATTATTTTAAAGAGTAGTGAAATAAAGAATATCAGATTAATGCTGAGGACAAGTTTAGTAATGGAGTTATGGAGTCGATATGAAATGGTAACAGAAAATGGACAATTTATGTCTACTTTTTAGATCAGATTTGCCATACAGGTTCTTATTCGAGAGTACAACTGCTTAAATTTCCAACTGCGTCAAATTTATGTAGCAAGGGAATCCAAAAGATGTTATTTATATTTATGTGCATGACATCCATAAGTACTATACTTACTCTATTTCGGGAGTACGAACAAAATATTTTCATAAAATGCTTCAAAAAGTATGAATATTTAACCAGCTCGCTGGTGGACGGTTGTGAATCAGTTGCAGTATGTTGAATGTGGATGAAGGACCACCATAATGCCATTTTTTGTCTCTCCGAAAATGCAGCCATCTTTTGGTAAAAAAATGGGAAAGAGACTACTTAAAAATTGAGAAAAAGTGCTAAATTTAAAATTTGAGAGCCTTTTTACTCCAAAGTTCGAATTTTTGACCATTTTTTCGACATATTTGACCCCAAAAAATAATTTATCTACACGCTTCCTTTCTAACTTTAGATATATCCTCCCGATAATTTTACTGAGAGTAATCTCCCAAAATTTCATCGAAATCGGCCGATAACTTTTTGAGCTACAACACGAGCAGTTTTTGAAAACGTTGTTTTGAATTAATCGCGTTTAAAATTTCAATATCTGAAAACTATTAATTGTGGTGACTTACCGACTAATCAGCGAGTCCAGACGCGTACAGCAGACCTTTTTCTTGCTCGAAAAGCTGATTTTCTTCCGCCAGCTGTTTTCTCCGGGCGGTACGAGCTTCTTTCGTCTCAGAAAGACTCAGCCTGTTTTGCCGTACAATTCGCGCTTAATAAGAGGTTGCGGCGAAAATTCTGCAGTTAGTGCCAACGAGTGTGTCAAATTTCTCTTCCGATTTGAAAAATATTTCTTTCATAGAATCAACCTCCATTTTTCCAGCGGGGCCCTCTTGATTCTTCATGCAATTCTCTTCGTGATCTTCGAACCATTCCTGATATTCTTCAGTATGAGTCTTATTTTTCCAGAACGTACAGCCTTGGCAGGACCTGCTTTTCACCACTCAATCGATCACGTTTACCGTTTACTTTAGCGTAGTAACACCATACAGTGATTTGAGCCCACGCTTTTTCGATGTAGCGTCACCAGAGACTGAGAATTGTTTCTCCTTTTTCATGCTCGATATTTTATCCATCTGTTCTTTGACAGCATTGTGTGTTGAAAAATCAAATGAGGACGAGCATAAATATGCTCGATGATCTTAGTGTAGCTGCTTTGATTAAATCTAGTGCACAGGTCCATAATATTGCAGAAGGTATTGATTCCTTGTCTCGCGACCCCCAAAAGTCTCATAACTAATACGAGCCGTCGATTAATTTCGTAACCAGTATGAATTAAAAGTCTTGAATGAATTTCTCGATTACCGTAACAACAACACGTAACAATTTTGAAACCGAGGCCTCTATGGCCTGACTCATTAAAATTTACGTTTTGCTTGCATATAGAACAAATTAAAATGTCTGTTAGCAAGATTTGTACGTACATCCTGTATGCACGCAGGCTATTGTTTTCTAGCACTTGCACTTATACGTCTCTAGTACTCGGCCCGAAACTCTCCCCGCTCGCATCAGTAAATTCATTTCCTTGAAATCTATTTTTTTATCACGCATTTTCGAGCTATATTGCATCGAGTTCCTCTCGGATAGTTCGGCATTTCACTTTGATAAAATCAACCGTTTGCGATAAAATTTCAAATGAAACTGAATTTGTTTTTCGGAGTTTCGTTTCGCATACCTATCGTTTCGATATATCTATATAGATATATCTATAATGTCCCCTGTATAAAATTTTCTGAAACATGTGCTTGAGCAAACAAAGATAAATCAGAAAGAAAAGGTTACTAGTAGGGTTCAGCAAAGGGAGTAAAGCAAGGGTTGCTCTGCCTCTAACGGTCCGAGCGCCCGACACGCTATTTATCTGACCGCATGCTGTCGCTCCGCTCGACACTATGCGATAACTCCGCAAATATTGACTATTTCGGGTTTTCACCTTGGTCAGTATATTCTTTGGGTATTATACTATCGAAATATATACAAAAAGGGCCTTAAGATAATTATTTCTGACCACAATTTTCACAATTAATTCTTTCCTTCTCACTTCAACAGATGCATAGTTTTTGGGTATTTTAATTCCAAAAACTATATTTGCTTTTGCAAATCGATTTAGGAAGAGGAATAAAATAACTCGTGCCTTATAATGGAAAATATAAATAATACTATTTATTCGAAGAAAAGTAACTAGCATAATCGCTAATTTGTTGTTACTCGGATGATGGACGCCGAGCGAATCCGTTCATTTACAAACTTGAGGGGTACACGTAAGATCAACGCATGCGTAGTCGCAAGAACTTGAAAAAATCATAAGAAACTACAGATAAAATTCGACGTTGCGCTCACAATATGATCTACATTTTTCAACATTTGCCCTTGTATTCCAAAATTAATATTTTAGCTAATTTCAACTTTAAATTCGCGTATTAAAACTAAAGATTTTAATGAATTCATTGTAGAGAAGTAAGTGGCTATGCAAAGTAGTACGTGTGTAGTAAGCGTCAGAAGTAGGATAATATTTTTGAATGTGGAATCAAGAAAACGTGCAAAATTGGCAAATCAATGCATTCAGCTAGATTAAATTGAAGGAAGAAGAAGAAGATCTGCATCGCGCTAGTATCCAAAAGAGTACATAGTAGGAGGAGAAGAAAAATCTATGATAGGCGAACGAGGTAAATGCTGGTCTCAATTTATTCCTATTATTCGGACGTTATTCTGTCTAATGGGGGGGGATTAATACGTCAACTCATGCCCCCTACCACGATGAGGTACCTGTTCCGAACCCAGCTCAGGTTACCCAAGACACAACTGGTGCTGATTCCTACTTACCAACTTGTTTCAGTTGGTATATATCACTTGTAGGGCATCGATTTGCGATGAGTTTCCCCCAATCCTGGGCTCGGTTAAAACCTCTGACAAGGTTTTGGTCTTCTCCCGCCTGAAGTGAGCTGCAATTTTGGACCCTATATCCGGGGATTCCAGCTTCAATAACTGCTAGTGTGATAAAAAGAGAAAACTCTGGAATTTGATGAATGAATTTTCTCCAATACTAATATTGAAATCCCTTCCTAGCAACCATTGTAGGAGCAGGATTGAGAAACTGAGTTCACATTTACACTACAAAATCCAACTGTAGAGATAATTCAAATTGCGCCATTGCATCGAAATTGAACTCCACTCTGATTGAAAAATCATGAAAGAGCTTACCCGTTGATATGGAAATGACTTCAAGCAAGTATAGAGGTTATAACTACGAAATTTGATACAGGTATCAGGAATACAGCCCAGGGTATCGGCTGATACTATACGCATCGGCTAAAACTTATTTTATTTGTGTCAACATACGCATAAATTTGAATTATTAATATTCAATAAAATACTTAATATTCTAAAGTATTAGAATAAAGTATTTTCAGTATTCGCTTTTCACAATACCTTTATTTAACCATCAGTTTATAAGTGTTAAATATTTGCTCCCGTACTTAACTGGTTCAATACTTACAACTCGAGCTTTCAGTATTTTCTATAAATCAATCGCTTTTTGATTAGTGCAACGTTTTCTATAATGATTTTAATTGGTTTTTTTTTTAATTGAATACCGCTTTTTGAACTTGCTTCTTGTATTCTTCTGGTGATTTTTTGCATCTCTATTGTGTCCTTTTATTTTAAACATTATATAACCGTTTGTCGTCGGGAGCTAAGGGCCGAGTTCTGGCCTATGCTAAATTCCAACAAGTGGACCCCAGTACAATAATAATAATAATAACCGTTTGTCGTGGATCGATCCAATTTATTTCATTCAGAACATGCTACTCAATAGATTATGTTCGATGTTGCTTCCAATAATGGGTCCCTGAAAACCGGTCACCTGAAAAGGTTATTTTTTTATTTAATGAGAAAGTAATTAAACCAGCCAGAATGAGAAGAGGTGAATGCAAGTTAATGTAAGAAATATATGCGTCGCGTAGACGCCGATTAGAAGAACCGATGTACTGAGAGGGGAAACGGTGAATAATGCGGTTCGACCATTCATACATCCATTCATATAAAAATCGGTATTATCACCGGATTTAGTGAAACATCATTCACGGTGCAGGAGTGGTATATTTTCAAAACAAACTGCAACACAAGTGACCATACCCTTTCACGGGGAGATCAATCACCAAATAACAGTTAGGGATATTGTGACATTAACAGAAAATATTGTGAATGACGGCATATCACAAGGGAACATTCAATTTCCCCAAATCGTTCATGAGGGCACGAGCGATTGCTGGTTTTGAATGAAATTACAGGACGACCCAAACGGAAAAACATATCGGCGCAGGGTGCTATCCTGAAAAACTGTTAGGCCCATCGAAGCTCGAGGAAAAATTTATCTTCTAAATCGTAAGCTAAATATGTGGTATACAAAATCGGACGCATCGCATTAGCCATTTAGTTTGCTGATGTTTAGTTTTTGATCACTTAATCAGTTTCCTATTGTATTTAACTTCTTAGCGTTCATCATTTATTGTACCCAATAATTTTTAGTTCTGGAATACTTTAATCAATTAAATATTTTCATGAATGCGGTCAAAAACAATTCCTGACTTTTTGTCCTGTATTTGTTAGCCACTAACTCGCGCATAGGGTTATGATGGCGAATTCCTGCATTCTTTATCAAAACATGACTTAAAATGACCTATATAAGTTATCCTATGGTAACTGATGCTCCTATGAGCTCCTAAAAGCATCAATTTCCTAATTATACATTTTAAATAGTTTTTCTATATTAAATTCAGAAGTTTCTGTTGAGATATCATTTTCCTTTCTCTATCATAGAACAACCATTTCATGTTTTATGTAGCTGAAAAAGCGACAGCAACTATGTTTTCTCTTTTTTTAGGGTCATCAGTCTCGAAAAGATGGTATTCATTTTGGCTGTGTAGATGAATCATCTATTGAAGCATTTCACGCGAAGCGGAATGGTTGAGGTTTCCGATTTCGGTTATATTTGAGTATGTTACACATGTACAAGTTTTGGATTTTTTTATAGTTGGACGCCTATTTCACAAATTATGGGTCTTCGAAGATTTGACTAAAGGCGAGGTGTATACTTCTTTAAACGCCACAACTCAGTAAAGCCTTGTTCGCACTATGCTGAAAATTCTCAGTGTCATATTCAACGAAAAGACACCCATTTAAGATTTTCTACTCCGGCAATCACTAAATTACAAGTAGTTCTCTACTTTCTTGCCACTGGATGTAGTTTGAGGACACTGACGCACATATTTCGACTTGGGAAATCGACCATATCCGAATTCATCTCAGAAGTTTGTGAGGCAATATATGAAACATTAAAGGAATTCATCAAGGTAAGAATAAAGACACCAGATATTAAGAATTTTAACTTAGTGTCTTCAATCCAGCGAACACGTCCTTTTCCCATTTTCTAGTTCGAATTGCTTTATGAGTTTGTCGGCATCAGATTTTACGAGGATAATGTTTAGGGACAAAACAAATCGCATTTGTTTGTAATGGTGCATATGGCTTTCAAAAATAATCTAAAAACAAAAAAACGACTAAGAAAAGAAAAAGGATAGGATAACTAGTTTATAAGTAGTAGTTGTAGTAGTAAGATCTTTTTGTAAAGACAGTAGAGAGTTGAACGGGCAATTTAATTTATTGATCCCTTCATATCTTCTGCCATGAAAACAACTATTCTCACTTAGTCGCCAAAATCGTGGGGTGGGCTTGCTGAAGAGTTCCGTACAAGTAGACGTCAAGCTAAACAGGCAAGGGACCTGATAGTGGAGAAAGGCGCGAGGAGGGGGAAAATTAACACCCGAAACGGGAAATTTAGTAAAAGATTTTTATTTTAGGGAAGACAATACCAGAATAATGCCCGTAAAAAAGTCGGTGTCTGTTAAATTAAATGACGGAAAAAGAGTTCATTTACAGAAGCAGCTCTTAATGTGCAACATTGATGAATTATACCAACAGTTTAAACAGGAATATCCTGATATAAAAGTGGGTCTTACCAAATTCATCACATTGCGTCCGAAACAATGTATTTTTGCTGGCGACTCGGGCATACATGTGGTATGCGTCTGTGTTTATCATCAGAACGTGAAATTGATTGATGTTATGTGCGTAACTCCTAAACTATTTCGCGGCCCACTATGAAATTTTTACGTAGAGTATAAATACTATAAACTTTCAATAAAATAAGCAAAAAAAAATCAAAAAAGCGTACTTTGGAAATTAATAAAACAAAATTTTTATACACTTAAAAAAAATTAAAACATGGGGTAATAAAGGTAATTTAATGGTTTATAGAATCTAGCAGTCAGTTTGGTTGACTATACTTCCTCTGAGTTGTGGCGTTTAAAAAAGTATACATATCGCCTTCAGTCAAATAAAAAGACCCTTAATTTGTGAAATATATAAATATGTGTCCAATATAACAATATTTTGTGGTTGTGTCGAGAACTTTTACATATGTAACATACTCAAATATAACCGAAATCGGAAAACTCAACCGTTTTACCCTGTCCACTTCACGTGAAATGCACCTTGCTTCAAAATTAGGCCCATAGCTCAGTCGGGTCTTAAACTAAACATACAAACATACTATAATTTCTTATCACGCAATCTAATTATATGTTGTGTATGCCCAGCAAATTCTTAATTTTCCCCCTAATGGGGTACGACCGTGTTTCTGGATGATACCATGTATAATTTTTTTTTTAAATTTGTATCTTTCCGAGTCCACAATCTCATCTGAAAAATATTTGTCTTATAGATTCAAGTTCAGAAAGCCAGCTAGCTCGATTTCACCACACGATGTTTACTTTTCCAGCTATTCAGAGGTTTTCCGAGCCTGGCAGTTGGTAACCGACGTTTTTTAAGTACACTCTTGATCTGTACTGATGAAGTTGATGAACCTGATGAAATTTTCAGCTTGATAGCTTGCCATTTGTTTGAGTGACGATGTATTGAGCACATCCTTGATTGTGCGTGTTTTCGATTTTGTACAATTTTTAAAATGGAATTGAATTTGCAACGAGTTTAAATTAAATTGTGCGTTAAAAACGGTTTAAATGGTGCCACGATATTGCAAATCTTAGAAAAGTATTTCGGCAACGATACTCTGAAGCAGAGGAGTTGGACATTTCTTTTGGACTGGTTCAAGACATTTTGGTTAATGTTTTGAGTCTCAGACGTGTTGCTGAATTTCATGCGCTTTTCATGCATTGACGTCGCAAAAGACATGATTTCCAATGCCGAATCCGACCCAACATTTATCAAACGGATCATTACTGCAGACGAGACGTGGATTAATGGAGGTGTCTGAAGTTGGCATCGTTGCAATCGCAACGCTGTCAATATTTTTCACAATTTATTGTTGGTAGATGATTGAACTATAATGATACCCTAGTAGATTGCAAAGAAGTAATAAAGGCGAATGAAACTTTCAAAAAGTTCAAGTGAATTCAGCCAAAAAACAATCAAAAAGTGAAAAATTGCAGACCGTTGCGTTTGCAACGATGCAAACTTCAGACACCTATTAATGGTAATGACGCGCGATCCAGACATCAAGCGAGTGTATGGCATGCACCGAAAAATCCACTCCGTTTTCAGTCGAAAAAGAAGGCGATGCTAACAGTTTTCATGGATTACAAGGATGTTGTGTATCATGAATTACTTTCACAAGGCCAGACTGTCAACAAGGAGTATTATTCGGTCGTTATGAGACGTTTATCTGATGTAATTCGTGTGATGTAATATTTTTTTGGATCTTGAACCACGATAGCACACCGACGTACAAAGCTATCGCTATCCGTGAACTTTTACCTAAAAACGAAACGAATAACATTCAACAACCACCGAATTCACCAGATTTGACTCCCTGCGATTTTTTCCTACTCGGTCGACTCAAGAAACCGCTCCGCGGAACGCGTTTTTAGCTCCCGGGATGAGATAATGGAAAAATCGAAGATGGTTCTGATGGCCATATCGCAAACCGAATATAAAAATGTTTCGAGGATTGGTTCAAGCGCTGGCACAAGTGCGTTGCTGTAAGTGGAAAGTACTTTGAAAGGGACAAAATCGATGTTGATTTAGAAACTTTTATTTTTAAATTCGTGAATAAATTCCGGGAACTTGTTGATCAAAGTGCTGCACCAATTTACAATGGCAGCAATGCTGAGATGAGCATCGAGATGTTTTGTAATTTTTCATGGATTTGCATATTAAATTTTCAAGTAAACAAAAAGGCGAATTAACTTTAGCAAGATTTCATAAAAAGTACAGTTCTTGTTATTTTATATTAAATAATTGGTTTATACCTGAATGAGCTGGGTCTACAGCCTTGGCAAAGATGATTCAGAGTTTCGAGTTGAATATCTGAAATTCTGTTAAGTCGTAATTAAGACCCATTTTTAAGGGAAAGCCTGCACAATATATCAAGCTTCCAAAAAATTTGATGATGAAAAGGGATTATTGACGATTTGCAAAAGTTTCTATAAACTTTTTCAATTTAAAACTTGCAAAAATGTAAAAATGGATATTATTTTATTTTTATGAATTTTTGGTAGAAAGCTATTACTGACGCCTATCCCGTAAAGACCCGACCTTCATTTATGGGGGTTAATCTATGTATCAATTACTATCTACCTACTACTGGATATTGAATGGATTGAATAGATATCCGAACAAAGCTGGTGTGTGCTCAATGTACTTCCCAGCCTTCGAAACCACAACCACCGCATTTCAGCTAATTGTGATAAAATGTTATTGATCTTTCCAAATTACTGCAGAAGATAGCTCATTGATGAACAATATTTAACGAAATTGAAGCCTTTGATTAAAATGGGTGTTCTCAAAAACTATGTCCGACTGTATATTCAAAAAACTATATAAATAAGCTTAAAGAAATTTGCTATCAACATTAAAAAATCAACGCGTACGTGAATTATTGTGCCAACTTTTGGGGCTATATAATTATATATAGCCCCAAACAGATAGATAGATAAATATATAGCCCCGAATAGATAAATTTTAAGTTAAATACGATAAATTCTTGATTTAAATTTTAAATTTAAATTTTTTTCCTTGTAAAGTATTGCTCGGGTAAACCTTGCGAAAGTACTTTCTTGGAGATGCACTATAAAGTAAGACAATACAAAAAACCTACTTTTTTAAAAATTTAAAATTCATTAACAATGAAGTTTTCTGCTCCTCGACAACTTACTTCTAAAATACTTACTACTAAAAAAAATTTCTAGAAACAGCGTATATGAAATCTAGAACATTTCGATAAACATGCATTATATTTAAACTTCGAATTGATCAAAAATATAATTATATATTGCATAAATATAACCTGTTTAGTCATAGCTATAATATTCCTATTTTTTAAATTTCAGATTTCAGACTTTACCGCTGGAAAATGAACATAACTTTTTGTTCCAACTTATCATATACGCAAAATGAAAAACTTAAAACATTGAAAAGATTCCATCACTTGGGTTAATAAACAAAGTTACATTGTTATTTCACAAGACAAAATGACGGAACCGAAAATTCATAACTTGGGCATAAGACTGTTCAAACTTCCGCCAAGAGTTCATTTTCAAAATGAGTGTTTATTGAAATGCAACGGGGACGTGAACTTTTCTAACGGCTATTTTCATAAGCGAAATCTGAAATCCCGAAAATCTAATCAAGTGGAATCCTTAAGAATGTCATCCTATTGCCCTATAGGACGACTTTTCATGATTTATCACTCAAATTTATCGATTAACAAATTTTTCGTTTTACTTTTTTTGATCGTTTTGAATCAATTAATATACTTTTTTGGAGCATCATGTAATGTGGCCGCCGCAACTTATGGTAAAACAACTTTGACACTCGATGAGTTTCGTCGGAGTGATGATGGGAATGCTGGCGAAGAATGGAAAATTGATGTAATGGTAGACCCACGCATATATGGTGGCAACCCAAACTATGTAAATAATAAGACCATTTCTACTCTTGCACTATCATCCGGGAACTCTGTTACGACAACTGGTATAAATGATAATTCTTCAGCACAACTGAATGCTGTAAGCAGTGGCTCAGGAAATATTGGAAGTGGCGGTCGATACCTTGATAAAATAGATAACTTAGAACGCAGTGTTGCCGCTGTTCTGATGAAAGTAGCGTATGGAACTACCTCAACGACGAAACGGAGTATTCCCGACAACAGCTACGTTCCCAGTCTAACAACTATTGCAACGCCCCCTTTAACAACCTTACGGTAAGTTTTTTCATATATTAAATAATTTTGTGTAATTGTTGTATAGCTGCTGAACCTGCATAATAAATGCGATTTATCCTAGCTACTTGGAAAAATCTCAACATCAACAGCAAATCAATCTACACCACCGAAACTATGAGCTAGATTTGGAACGCGACCATGCTCTTCCCACATCTGCACCTAATGCCGATATTCTTAAAAGTAATAGCAATCCAATGTATTTAAATCCAAACAGACACCATCACGATCGCGATCGGCATCGCCATTTCGCAACAAATTCGACTCTTATTCCATCAAGCAAGTGTTTTACTTATTAGATTTATGTCAGATTTTTTTTCATATTCTTATATTATTTTCAGTTCACAATGTACAGAAAAAGGGACCCCTGCCGAATCCAGTATATTCAATTGAAATGCCTTCTTATTCGCCACCTGCTCGGGCATTTTTGACTCCCCCATTGCCACCAGAATATACAAATCCGTTTGCCGATAAGCCAACGTTACGAGGCTCTAACAACGAAGGCGGAGTCTCGAATAACGGCATTGCTAATGCTGGCACTTACATTAGCAGGAGGCCAATACCTCCACCTAGCTTAATGCCCGGACAAGAACGAATACCAATGAGACCCCCTGATTTAAATGTTCAAGGCTTAGACAACACACAACATATATCTGGTGACACTTCTAACTTTGGTAACATTCAAAAGAAAAAAGCTCTTAATACTCCGTCTTTAAAAGTTAATGGCGACGATCAGCCCAGTCTCGAAAGCAGTGGGATACATCAAGCTTATACAAACATAACAGCGTCGAATGATAATATTGTTAATCCTACTAATTCCGATGCTAATGGTGTAGGTGGGACGTTTCATTTTCAAGGAATTTCTCGTATCTTATCAGGCTCAAATGGTCGCCAAGAAGAAATTCCTGAAGTTCTGTTACGCACTGCAACTGTAAAACCTAGTAATTTACCGCAATTCGACCAACAACAAATTGCATCAGGACAAAATCCGAATATAAACCAACGCAAAAATAGCAAGAATATTTATTCTGATAGTGATTTAGCTGAAATCGATGCCAGCAATCATTTAAAGATGGATCGTCATAACACTAGTCGCGGTAGAAATCAAAATAATACATACAACAATGAGAAAACAACCGATAACTTCGAAATTTTTCTAGTGCCCGAACCAATGCCTAAAACAAAGCTGAGTACTAAATCAACTGGGATTCCCGCTAGTATTGAAGTTTGGACTACTTCAACTCAAATGATTCAGAATCTGTCAAATAATCAAAAAACTTCAATTCTAGAAACCTCCAAATCGATTGATAACGAAAGTAAATCATATGATCCATCTAGTTCGAAATCTATCGATGGCTCTGCTACTACGAGCGGAACAGATAAAGCCACATTAACTGTCGCCTGGAATATACATGTGTATCTATCCGCAATTTTATTTACAATTTTGGCAGTATATTCAATTTTTAAAATGATTTTTTATGATAAATTAACACATCTGTTCAATCAATCATATTTTATCTTTATCCATTTGATCCTTATAATAATATGCATGACTCGTATATTTTATCTCTGCTACGATGCGTACAATATCCATTCTACTTTTCATATTTTTGTGTCTGATATACTTCTTAATTTACCAGCAGCTCTTTTGACAATTACTTTTTCGGTGCTCATGTTATTTTTGCTTTTAAAATCCCTCAACAATAAAAATAACCGATATGCAGCTCTGATTAGGCCCTTGACAGTTGTTGTTGGTAGCAGTGTTCATGTTGGTCTGTGTATCACTCTTCATTACGTTGAAAGCTACACTACTGCTAATAACCAGCAATTGTATTTTCAACAAGTGTATCGCAACAGCGGTGCCGTTGCAAACAATGGTCGGCAATTTACTGGTGAAAGTGCTGTACGTTCACATCACTCTCCTTTGCATCATCAGCACCTTCACATGCCACCACCACCACCGCGCGTTTTATCGCTCATTTGCCAAATTATATATATTTTTGTTTGCCTTAGTTTAGGCTTTCTATATCTGTATTTATATCGCCTCTTAAAGCGTGTTCTTCATAATAAAAGTCAAAATTATATTCATGGTTATCAAAACCTTTCATACGCGATTCATATAACTATAGCAACAGCCTTGTTGTTTATTCTTCTTGCCGCACTGCATTTTTACGGTGCCTTAAGCATATCTACTTCAAGACCATTAATAACCCTTGCTTTAGAAATCGATTGGTTTCAATGGGGATATCAGTTTTCATTACGATTGATAGAAATTGCAATAATAACTTTAATAGCATGGGTTACGGGTTTGAAAACAGGTGGAACATCAAGTGCTTTGCAACGAGAAAAAAACACAGCAGAGACTAATAATATTTCTGGATTCGCATTATTTCCTTGTACCTCCAGTTCAAGTCAAGAGCAATTTGATACTGATTACCCGGCTATTTGTAGTGCTAATACGAATCTTCATACGTACACAATCCGTACGGGTAAACCAATATACGATGATAGTTTTGCATTGAACTCGTTAACAGGAGCGGGGGGCAATATATCTTCATGTGGTAGCGGAAGCTGTGGTTCTCACAATTTAAGTTCAACTAAAGCAAAAAGATTATCTCACGAATTTCAGCTTCAAAGTGTTGCGAGTGGAGGTGACTTGATTCGTTCGTATGAAACGAGTTCTATGCGATCAGCATCCCATCGTCTTCATCATAGTCATCCTCTCCAGATGATTGAGTCTCAAGGTGGTGAGTCAAGTAGCAATGTGTCAGAACCACAAGCTGATCATTATGAAAATCCAAATTTTGAACTTCGATCTGCTCCATCAAGTGGAAGACACCAGTATCATCATCTTCAAGATAATTGTTATTCAGAACCATCTAACAATGTAGCAGAGGAAGGTGGTATGAAGGAGGTAGGGTTTGTGAATTCTCCAGGCGTATTTGATTTTCAAGATTTTGAACGACCTAGTTTTTCTGATTGTACAGAAGCTTCTAATGATCGTCATAGACGGATACATTCTCGCAATGATACTACTGCTAAATGTAGTAAAACTCTGATTGGACTTTCTCGCGAGAGTTGTTTAAGACAAAATGTATTAGATCGTTCAAATTATGATAATCCAGATAGACGTAGTTCGAATTCCACTCACTCTGGTGGTTCAAATCGTAATCATTCTGCTTATAATTCTTTCGAAAGGCGAGGAGTACGCAAAAGTGGAACTTTAAACAGTATAGGGAATGCAGGACACAATCAACCTAGTGTGCGCAATAAAAGCGCATCACCATCTTTTTCCTCATCGCAAAGACCGTTCGGTATACAAACCTTGAATTCTACACAAACGAAAACACAAAACAACTCACGATCTGCTATTGCTGTCCTAGAAAGTTCTGCCAAGCAGCAAGGTTCCAGCGTTTTCTGTCGGGTAAATGATAGGGCGCAAAATTATCGTTCATCATTAGAGCGTAGTAGTAGTTCAGTCCATAATCACCATTGTCGTCACCAATATGCACCTCCGTCATCAGATGACACAGATGAATTTAGCTCTACCAATCCTGAGCAAGCCACTCTTATTAATAATTCTACATCTTTTGGAGGTTTGTCATCAGCATGCAATCCAACACAATCCACATGTTTATCTGAAGCTGTTCGTTCTGGAAGTTGCATAACATCGATCCCATTAGTTGGGAACACGGCCTCGGAAATCGCATTGCAGGAAACTAGGACAACAAGCACAAGCAGTAGCGGTGGTGATAGTGCAAACAGCGGTAGTATGCTTGTGGCTGAGCATGGCTTCGTACGTTTCCGAGCTCTCGATGATATTAACAATGCCCAAGGTGTGGGAATTCATAACGCTTCGATACGAACAGCTTCAAGTACTACCAGCGGGCGACACAAAGAAAAGCCTCGATGCTTCACCAACAATACATAGTCGAAAGCTTTCACATAAACCGTCCATCTATTTTTCAAATTTCATTAAAGAGTAAATGACGCTCACACCATTTTCCATGTAAGGTTGAAAAATAGCTTGTGTTAATAAGCAATCAAAATGTTGCTCAGAATTTTAAGTCCTCTCATTTTGGCCTTTAACTAATATTGTAATAGTTTCTGTATATAGACTACTCACATCCCTTCTTCATATTATAAGATATCCTTTAGAAAAAGTCTATTTCATTGTCTGCATTCAAGACATATTTATAATATAATATACTGTATTTGATTTGATATCTTAGTTATTGCGGCGAAAAGTGTTACATTTGTGTATTTAAGTAAATATTAGTATACCTCTGAGTTCTGTCATAGCAATCGAGACTTCGTTATAATAACTAAACATCAAAGTGTTTTTAAGATGCGATTACACTGCGAAATTTATTGCCCTTATTTTGAGGATTCGTTGTTAGATTAAGTAATGAAGAAAGACTTCTGTTTTTAATTTTTTTGAGGCATTTTTTAAATTTATTATTGAGTAACGCGATCGACGACGAAGATTAAGTTTCAATCGTGTCATCGTCAACAATTTTTGAATCTTTAATATTTTCCAAAATCAAGTTATGAATCTCAACAATGTATCAGTAGCATTAACCCACTGTACTAGAGCTCCAACCTTAAATATTTATACTATCTGAAGAAAAGACTGAATCCCTTAGCATGTAACTTCCAATAGGTTCTTCAGAGGAACATTTTTTCTTTTTATAATATTTGATTGACGACTCTTTCGAATTGTTGACCTGTCGCTGAGTTTCATAATTTATTTGCATACATATCAATAACCGTTGATTACTCTAGCTTAAATTGTTAAAGAAGTTTTAACAATACCAACTAGTTACATGTTCTACAAAAGCGTTCAATTTTTCGTTCAGTATTATACTACGCAGTATTTTTTCATAAGCAGAAATTTCAAAATATTTTGATAGAACTATAAAATCCATTGTAGATATTACAATATTAATGATTCGAGAACATGCAACACGCTGTAAATAATTCTCATGGTATTCATAAAGAAAGATTCAAGAATATTAGTGTTTTACTTTATAAGATGTACGACATAAATGATGGTGGCATTTGTGTAGCAATTGCTTGCCTTCAAGTGATATTCGGGAATTCTTACTAGTATCGTGTAGCTATGAAGAAACTCCGAATATGTTATATCAAATTATCTTCGAATGTACACAAGTGTAAGATACGTTAAAGTGTATTTGAATTCGTGCGTGTGTACATGAATTATGATATGTCTCTTATTAATTGGCTTACAATGTCATGAGTCCGTCTAGGAATCAGAATTTGGATTGCTGGCACATTTTCGCGGTATGCCCTACTCTCTATGTTCGAGAAACGGAAAATATTCACTGGTTTTTAAACATATATATATATATGGCATAGATGTGTAAAATTGTTATAGGATGGGAAAAGGTATTCTATCTGATTTTATACATTTTTTTTCCTTTTTCCGATTTGAAACGAGTAGTGAAAATTTTGTCAATTACAATTAAGAGACAGGAAATTGTAAGTACCGAATGGTACAAAACTGTCAACAGTTAAACTACTTATAGGAAATAGTAATAAGTAATTGTGTAATAATTGTAATGTACAAATTTAGTATTGACCTTTAAAACAGCTTTCTGGGCCTCATTTTTTTAGTTTAAACTCTTTTTCCAGTGATACGAAGAAACAATCTTAAAGGGGGAAAAAAGAATTAAAGTAAAATGCACTATACTGAGTCTCACCAGCATGAAATTTCAATGCCTTACATGATAGACGGATAAATCTAATGATGTTAGAATTGGATTGGGCGTTACTAAAATAATAAAATGAAAACGAAAATCTCAAAAAATGCACAAAAGCGTGAATCTGTATTTTGCCAGGTATCAAAGATTTTCTAGAATATTGTAATAATACCTTAGTTACGTTTAAAAATATTCATTGTAGATATTTTTTAAGGAAATAAAGTCATAAATGTACAAAAAATACATTCTGATAAATAAAAAAAATTCAAAATCAAAGTTCTTATGTCAGATTATCATATGTACGTCTTATATGATTGTATAGCAAAGGCACATAAGAGTAATATAATGATTCAGCTACCTGTTCTGTTGACGGTTCTCTGAAAATCTGATCTACTCAAGCACTGTCAAAATATACTTTACCCAAATAAGATGAAGAAATTCTAATACCGATATATTGGTGTAAATTAGGCAACCTTTAGGCGTTCTAAGCTGATATTTTCTCTCATTTTCACTTCTTCAGCCAATGTCAGAAGCTGAGCGAATAAACTTAAATTGAAGCTAACTATCGAATATAGAACGAGCTGAAGATAAAGCATACATACAGTCGAAACGCGTCTTCGGCATCAAGCAAACAAGGCCCCACGGACACAAGCAACACGAAGCTATCGAATATCCTTTTACGTTAAACATAATTTGTGGATGGGATTATTGCAAGTGATCTTTGAATTTATGTGAATTAACTGCAGATGAAAAGCCAAAGCGGATTTTAGAAATTTGTTGCGTATTCACTAATGGATTTTTAAAAAAGCTCGTAGCTTCTTCTGTAGCTTTAAAAACTAAGCAAACGTTGCAGAGAATCAGCGGTATTGTGTAATGGCTGGAGTTGAGTTTCAAAATTTTTGTTTGAATACTTAGCGATTGTTTCATTTTTATCGTTCGATACAACTCGGTAGATAATTTCGTTCTTTCACTTCAACTTGCGGCCCAAATATCTGGATTGCACCAATAATAAAACTCGTTTGGTATAGTTCATCAAATTAATTTAATTCCGACTTATTTTATAGATCTGTCCGCATTTTACATATTCAATTAAGTTTTTAACTCGCATGACATAATTGGGCCAAGCAAAATTTTTGTGAATCGCTATTTGAAACACGATTCATGAAGAAGATGTACGTTCTGTCTTATTAAACTTAAACTTTCTATCTAAACTTAAGTTAGAAATACATTCAATAAGAGCAAATACAAGGGCCTTACCCAGTTGGTATAATTTTAGGTTTTGAGTCAGGCTTAACAAATTATGCAGTTTATATAAAATCGTAGCAAGTAATGAAACAAAGACAGAAATAAAACACAATTCATTACTTTTGTCCTTAGTGAAGTAAGCATTCACCAACATTAATTGGGACGGAGATGGTGGCCGTACTACAGTGCCGAGAAAAAGTGATGCAAAAATGTGCAAATACACTGAATTTCAACTTTGATAACCAATTTCCAGCTTCTCAAAAGTAATATCCGCAAAATTGATGGTTCATAACATTGTTCTATGTATTCAAGACGATATTTAAGCATGGTTTCCCCAAAAACCTGTTTTTAAAAGTTTGTATGCACTGCCAAATGAAATTTTGATGCGAAGTAAACCGAGAAAAAGTGATGCAATTATTGCTTTTTAATGTAAATGCGTCATTTGCCTGGCAATTGCAGTCTGTCATCAGAAGTTTTCGTCATTGGAAATACATTTTTTGAGCTAGTTAGAGGAAAACACTCGTGAAGAAAAGTAATTTATAAATATTTAGGTAAAGTGTTCCATGAATATAATTGTTTAATCAATTTGCAGCCCTTCAAGATGAGGAAAGAAACCACCTTAGAAGAAAGGAAAATTATTTTGCGGCTCCATAATCAGACCGTACCATACAAGGAGATTGCGTCTATTGTCAACAGACCCATTTCAACAGTTTGGAGGATTGTAGACAGGTTCTGCAAGACCAAAACTTCGGATAACAAAAAGCGCTCCGGAAGGGAAAAAGTGCTATCTGAACGTGATATGCGAATAATCGAACGTGAAGTCAAGAGGGATCCTTTTATACCAGCAACGAAAATAACCGCAACATTAAAATCAGTGTATAAAAAAGATTTTAGCGTTCATACAGTGCAAAACTACTTGAGAAAATCAGGTTACCGGTGTTGTGTTCCGCGAAAAAAAATTTTTGTTAGCGAGATAAATCGTAAAAAAAGATTGAATTTCACCGAAGAAAATATAAATAAGGATCTCGACTTTTGGAAACGCGTCTTATTTACGGACGAAAGTATGTTTAATGTGATTTCTCACGATGGACGAGCAAAAGTGCGTAGAAAGCCGCGTACGGAATTAGACACGAAAAATATGATAGGAACAGTTAAGCATGGTGGTGGCTCTATTTTGGTGTGGGGATGTATGGGGTATAATGGCCTTGGTGAAATTCATATTATAGAACAAAAAACGATGGATCACAAAGTCGAAATCGACATTTTAAAGAAAAGACTTATTCCTAGTGTGCAAAAGCTGAACTTAGGAACGGACTACATATTTATGCAGGACAACGATCCAAAACACACCACCCACCAAACTCGAATGTGGATGCTATACAATATTCCGAATTGTTTAAAATGGCCTCCACAATCACATGATCTCAACCCAATAAAGCATGTTTGGGAAGAACTGTCACGTCGACTAGTAGTACATAATATTCGCAGTAAGTCCGTGCTTAAGGAAAGAATGATAGAAGAATGGAGCAACATCACTCAAGAATATTGTGCGAATTTGGTTTCTTCAATGCCAAGAAGGCTGCAAGTGGTCATAGATAGGAAAGGAAATCCTACCAAATATTAAAAACCATTGATTTTACTAGGATACCTACCACAGTTGAAAGAAGATGATCATGATTTGATTTTTTGCATCACTTTTTCTCGGTAGCCAGAAGCTAATTGATTTATTTTTTTACTTTTTTCTTATAAAATAGTTATTTTTTGCGTTGTTTTTTGTTGTTCCATGAATTCTTAGAAATAAATAAATGGTAAAAATAAAAACCAAAGGAATTTTTACTGACTAGTTTTGCCAATATGAAAAGCTTTATACAAAAAATTTCTCAAATATTTGTTTTTGCATCACTTTTTCTCGGCACTGTACGTAGTACGATACCTTCCGATATCGGTCTCAATGCTGTTAATTCTTTTCTGTAATCATCAATTAGGAAGTAGGAGGACTAAATACATGACGTGGGTATGTATTTGTATTTTAATGGCGGCTATACGACTAAGCGTTTGAAATCTTCAGACTTATTTAAAAGATATCAACCAACCTTCAGACACATCAAGCCAAAGTACTTGAAGAAAGTACATTGTACACCCAAATCCATGCCAGATTATAAAGCTCACTAAGGAAAAACGGTTGGAGATATTAAAATTATCCCCAACTAAAGTAGTTGATGGAAAGAGTAAAACTATAAAGAAAATATAACTTGAAAGTCGAGTTAACCTTAAATAAAAGATATGATTGAATTTGGGAAACAAATTGCTATTTTCTCACATTTATTTTGGAAAACCAAGATGAATGTTTAGTAGGTGACGCGAATATTCAGTAAGTTCATCGCTGATGCAATAATTTCAAGGAAGGTTAAACCAATATTTTATGGAGTACATCTAGCTCCACGTTGCATGGGTGAGGAGTTTTTTCGCGTTGTATGTCAAAGGTTAATAGAGTTCGTCTGCTATTGATGCGTTCGATATTTTTAATAGCCGGAAGACCTCCGATTTAGAGCCGCATTAGTGGGCAACTGAGGGAACTATTTAATGCGCTATTTGAATATCATTAAGTCCATTCAAAACTCAAGGATACATAAAGATACCCGCCGAAAGCTTTGTTAAGATATGTGAAAAAGCGAACTGCATAATAATTTTGAAACTCAAGTTTTTCCCAATGAAATCCAACTGCGGAAAAAAATGTTATTAAAAATTATTATTGGAGTTCAAGAACATTCCGTCAGATGAGAACTCTTTGGGGATGGTAATGAACATATGAAATCCAGAAGCTTTTAAAGATTATTGGTTAAATGTATTGCAAAAAGCTAGTGCTTTTAAAAGTGCTTATATGACCAACAAATCACATACAGTACTATTGCGAGAACATTTTACTAAAACAGTAATTTTCATGACATTTAAGATTATTTTTTTATCATTTTTTCTTTGATTCGTCGTGAGGGGATTGATAAGGTTGTTTCTATCGGAACAAAGTATTATATCTCACGTTTTCTACCGAACAATGTCAAAAGGTTGATAAAATTGACTAGTTTATTAAAATTATAAAATAAATCGGTTAAATGATCAATAAGTTAAATTAAACTATGCAGCGGCCACCGATGCACGTAAATACATATACACATGCTAGAAAAAGTCTGCGTTCACCTGCTGTCAATCAGTTTGTAACTTAAAAAAATCAAAAACAAACAAATATTTTCCAGATTTGGTTTCATATATTTATTAAGTATTTCTTAAGTAGTCGACACACGGAAGTTCATTTATTTCGCTTTTGCTGTTTTTGAGCTAACGGCTTTTTTCAGAAAAAACATACAAAAGCGAAGTAGAAAAAATCTGCGTTCACTTGTAATAAAAATAATTAAATAGAAAATAGTAAAACATATTTAAATTAGTTAGTAACTGGTGGGGTATCCCCGGTTCTTTATTACCTCTCGGAGCCTTTTCGGCATCGAATTGACGAGCTTCGCTGTCTCTTCAGCACTTATTTTCTCCCACTCCTCTGTGAAAACAGTTTTCAACATTTCCTTACTTGTTATTGAGTGTTGTTGAATTTTCTTCTATAGCGAATCCCACAAGTGTTCGATGGGGTTTAAGTCTGGTGATTGTGGGGGTGTATGTAGCTGTTTTGGGGCATGACAGAGTAACCAGAGCCTCACTATCTCGGCTGTATGCTTCGGATCAAAATCATGTTGGAAGCAAAAATTTGAACCTAAGCCGAGTTTAATGGCACTCTGCCTCAAATTATTTTTCAAAATGTTGAGATATTCAAATCTATCCACCGTCGATTCGATAAACTACAACAAACTACAAAAATTTACTCTCATCGGAAAATATTACATTCTTCCAAAACTCTATTGGCTCATTTATGTGCTGCTTGGCAAATGCAATGCGCGTTTGTCGGTTGACCGCTGAAATGTACGTTTTTTTTCCAGCAACCCGTCCGTGGTATCCAGCCTTTTTGAGGATTTTTCTTGCAGTATCCGGACAAATATTTTTCTTGAATTTTTCTTTGATTTCAGTTGCTATTTGGAACGCAGTCAGCCGTGGATTTTTTTTACTAGTGACACGATATGTCGTTTTTCTCTGGAGGACAACTTTGATGGACGACCGGAACGAGGTTTGGACGTGAGTTCTCCTGTCGATTTGAAATTATTTATAACCCTTTGCACTGACGAATATTGTCTTCCCCTATTCTTGCTGTATCTCTGTAGCTGTTCCCTTCTTTCCATAATTTTATGATTTGTTTTCTTTCACTCACACTGATTTCTTTCCTTTTATCTTCCATTGTGAAAAAAAAATTATTCACAACACAAACTCTGCTGGAAACTACTTAACCAATTGCCAGAATAGCTATTAAAAAATAATAAATGCAATAAAACACTAGAAGAGTGTATTTGAAATGAATTATCCCGGGGAATCCCATAATTCATCAAGTGAACGCAGACTTTTTCTGCCTCGCTTTTGTAGGTTTTTTCTGAAAAAGCCGTTAGCTCAAAAATAGTAAAAGCGAGATAAATGAACTTCCATGTGTCGACTACTTAATAAATACATGAAACCAAATCTGGAAAATATTTGTTTGTTTTTGATTTTTTTAAGTTACAAACTGATTGACCGCAGGTGAACGCAGACTTTTTCCAGCATGTGTATATAGACATATATTACAACACATGTGCGCATTTTGCTCATCCGGGTTTATTCAGTAACCCTTTTAAGCGAGATAACCATCTCACTTGTGATTAAATTTAACTCTGATTTCTACCTTTATAAAAAATCAAATATTGCTCCTTTCAATTCTATTGTCAGTGCCTATGTTCATACCCTCGTAACAGCCATTCTTATCCTAAAGAATTTAACTATGATAAGGGAGCATAAATGGAACCATGCATAAAAGACCTTAGCCCCTACATTTGGTAGTAGTAGCGGCCCACTTATATTGCGAGGGAAAGCAAATTACAGCACCCATGTAATTTCCATCTGACCATTGTCATTACTGGGAAATGCGATTATCTGCACTTTTCGATAACGCAAATTAATAAAAGGTTTAAAGGTCTCCCTCTTTCTTTATAACCGAGCTTGGTTTCTCACTAGTTTAACGATACTCACTTCACTTTTTGACGATGAATTTTGCGCAAGGCTCCTAGACTATTTCACAACTTTTTCGCGACAAAATAGCAATAACTTGCCGATGTCGCAAATGTTTTCCGAAGCTATCCGCGCGGACTTTCGATTAGTCCCGAACTTCAATACAAACTTTCCAAACAAGTTGAGCTTAGTGGATGGGTTTGCGTGGCAACTTCCACAACATGTTTTTTAGCAATTTCTGATGTCTTCTTCAGTAAAGTGAAAAAGTACTGCTGAAATTTCACGTTAAAGGTATATGATGAATAGTACTTGCTCCAGTTAAATTTAAGTTGAGTCAAACATTATCGTTCAATCTAAATTCAGTGCTTATGGAAAGGAAACGTAAGAATAGGAAAAAAAACATTCTTTAGAATTTCTTCATTGTGTACATTTCTCAACAAAACCGAAGGAATACAAAAAACAGCAGGCGAAAACTTATTAAGTAATTGATTTGCAAGGCGTCTATTTCAAATCGGATCCACGGCATCGAGTTAACCCCTAACAAAAAACATTCACCCAAATTCGTTGTAATTAATATTTGCTTCGATTTTTATTGTGTTTTTTTTATTTCTATAGTGTTTCCGTCAATTAAACAGTTTTCCCCATATGATTGAACAACATTTATAACTACGAAGAAATAAAAAACATGTCATATTTCTTCAACTGATTTCCATCTGCGTTGTATTTTCCACGCGTGTAATGGGTTGTGTTGAAAAATGTACATGGTATTGTTAGCGCCACAGCGAATTTTATCAGTAGTTTCTTATGGTTTTTAACTTTCCAAGTTTTTGCGACTACGCATGCGTTGATCTTACGTTTGTGCCTCAATTTTGAAAATGAACGGATTCGCTCGGCGTCCATCGTCCGAGCAACAACAGATCAGCGATTATACTAGTTATTTTTCTTCGTATAAATAGTATTTTTTATATTTTCCATTTTTTATTGTTTTATTCCTTTTCCTCAAACGATTTGCAACAGGTTGCCTACACAACGTACGAGCCTTCGTCTATCATTCTAGTAATTGAACGATACCCGTAAGGGGCAAACATCACCGCATGTAATTTACTACAGTGCATCGCGCGTTAGAGCGACTCAAGTGGCCCGAGTTTCGATTTCAACACCATGGAACATACAAACAACGCAAATTTCTAATTTCTAATTTCTAACCTAATTAATTCAACTGGGCAAAGTAAACGTAAATAGAAAGCCAGGCAGTGGATTGCATTATGTACGAAAGCAGCGTAAGTACGCGCGAGTGATGTCATTAGCCAATCTTAAACCAATTATGATGACCAAGCCTAAAATCCCAATCACTAGCGATTCTTCTTCACACATAGAATTTGACAAGAACGAATCATTAGGAAATATTCAAACTAACCATATATGATTCATAAAGAGATATGCAAACTAAACACTTATGAATCATAAAAAAATATGCATATGAAACAACCTAACATAAGAGAATGTGATCATGTTAGCATTCATAAGCGATAAGAAAATGTTATGAAAGATTTAGGTACACATAATGAAGAGAGAGTTGTTGTTGGGAAACAGTTGCATGCGGACAGTGTGTATTATGTCTTCTTAAAAGTAAAGTTCCTTTTTAAAATCTTCAAAGGTTTTTTTTTGTCTCAACGCTCGACAGATGACAAAATTGGCGCAATCGGTAGGATACTTAAAATCAGTATCCGTAAATGAAACGAACCTGAATCGAAAAGTGAACTAGGGGCAAGTCACTAACGTCTATAAACCTACACATAGATCGGTATAGGACTAAGTCGAGAGTTCCCAGCATAAAGGCGAAACTCAGAAAGTGCTACAGGCAAAAGTGTTACTACAAATCAGTGCACAGGTGAAACTAAAAATCAGTAGTCCATACTGAAGTCAGTATACTGTAAATCAGTAAACATTTGATTCTGGTTCAATCAAGATCTAAATGGTAGTTAAAAAATAGACAGAATGCTATTTTGTTTGATCCCAAATCTTTGATGGAAAAGGCACCTATAAACGGCCTGATTTCATCACAAATGTGGAACGGATAATCAGTCTCACAGCAGTGGAAGATATCCAAACTACAAGGTATCGCTGGAGACGCCAGAGACACAGCAGCAAACAGGGATCAAAAAAATCAAATCAACATGGAGTGACAGAGTCTTCCGAACAATTGTTTGAGCCTCATTGGAAGCCGTGGAAGTAAAATCAGTCACCGATTTATATGAACAAATACAACACATGCTTATTCTTCTCAACACAAAAAGTCGATTGAAAACGCCCGCATCGTTAGATTTCTCACCTTGTTACAACCAAGTGTTGCTTGGTGAGTGTTTTTATACATACTCGAAAAATGAGATGCTGGCATCCTAAGAGCCTTCCAGATTACTAAAGGATCAGAATCTTACGCCAAACTATTAGAAGCAAATCACTTACAGATCAATCATCATCCGACGAGAGCTCACCAATCAACACAATTTAATTTACAGAGGAATAATGTTATGAATAATTTAAATAATAATTTCTTGCGGCCAGAAAAAAAATTTGGAGAAAATTTTAATTTTCCATCAAAATATAATTACATGTCTAATTCAAAACAATCTCAATATTTTGTCATTTGTTTCAACGCTCGACAGGTGACAAAAATCGCGCGAGTACAATCTAGATATCCGTGCTAAGCGCATTCATGTGAGCGTATGATTTTAGCGGTGTTTTTTTTCATTTAAAATTATTATGTAGATGCGGGTTGTCGCGGCAAAATAATTTATATTTGAATTCGATGTAAGCTCCTAAGTCGTGCGTAATACGATTTACTTGATTTACTCTACTTAATTTAAGAACACTTGGTCTCTAAATATATCTGAAAATATTTATTTTAGAGGTATTACCGTGCATTGAAGAAAATCCAAACGATGGAATCCCAATTTCACAAAACCCTATGAATAAGATTTCCCTGCAACTCGTAGAAAAAAATCATAGAAGGCGACACACAAACGTTGAAACCCCATTCAGACACAAACAACGTCATAATATCCACATGTTAGAATTTTCTTAACAAGGTGCTGCGAATCATTTAAGAGATTCTCGCAGCCGTAATACAGCTTAATTGTACAGGAAATCCAAGTACTCAAAATATATTGCAAGATCTAACAATCTCAAACTAAACAGGTGTACTATGGTTGATACAGACTTAATAGAAAGTGATGAACAAGATTCTCTAATCAATTGCTACCAACATTAAAATAACCATCTCTGTATCAGTGAAAGCCCTCTCCACCTCGAAAATAAATATAATTTCCCTCATATGAAGACAAAATTACGAAAATAATGAACAATTGCAAACAATGTCAAACTTAAAACACTAAAAAACAATAGCATAAAACGAAAATAAAAAATATTAAACTAAAATTTCAATCTCCCAAAACCCTCGAAAAACTACTTGAAGTCGTCGATACAGGCATTTACACAAAAGAAAACGTTATACACAAATCAAAACGTTTTAACAATAAGTGACAAGTTTTCAAAATTTACGGCTACTTATATATTACCTGCAAGAAATTGTTCACACTACATAAGCGTTCGTGGGATACCCACAAGTGGTAAATCATCAAAGAACAGAAATCGCCCCCCTATTTTGGAATACTTTTGCAACCAATAAACAACTTGAAACCGCCTGGCGAGCATTATTGTTCCAGTGGAAATATTCAACTCCACCTTAATATAAATATATAGGATTATAATAGGATAAACCAAAAGTAAGAGTTATGTTATATTAGCAGCATTAATGTCCCAGTGGAAATACTCAACTCCACTATAACATTACTATAGGATTATATATTTTTTAAAACAAAAGTAAGCGATATGTTATATGAAGTAACTGCCACCTATAATAATGCCTTTTATGGTAGAATATATTTAATTTTAGTGAATTTCATCGCGTTTAATAATAGTACCCAAACTAGTAGCAAACTACAGAAAAAGGAAGCTATAGTCTTTCGGAAAGAGACTTGCCGGTAGATTTACAAAATCAAGAGTTAAGAACGATAACCATTAAACAATTATAACAGATTAGATTAAAAAGATTCATAAATCTAGAATCAAAAAGTAATGTAAATTTCAGGTAAATACTAGGAATACTTGGACAGAAGATGGACATCAGTTAAAAACCTATAGGAAAAGTCTATAGATTTTTTGGAATATTTGTTTTTATTTATCTCCGATTATTAGTCTGAAGCTCAATTTGCCAACTGACTAACTTGCTGGCTATTCTAACCTATTTATACTATCTTACTTCTAAACATATGCTAGCCGCCTTTCTTTACTATATGAACATTGGCGGCGTTTTCCTTTAAAGTAACAAATATTATATCTTAAATCTATGTTTCCCTAAGGCAACAGACATTTTATTATACTGTTAACAATTTTGTATCTTAAATGTATATTTACATCATTGTCGCCCAGATCCTGCGAAATGCCTTAAAACTATAAAAGCAAAAAGGATGCGTATTAACGTGCGTAACTATAAAGGATTCTTCCGGGATGCCGACAATGCCACAAAGGATGCGTACGAACGCACGTGCGGATTATTAGAGAATTAGAAATAAGGCATAATTGTGATGAAAGAAAAATCATATTGAATAAAAATCATTTCGTTAACTTTTATAATTGTCAAGTAACTATACAGGAATAAACCTTTTCCAATAAAGGAATTGTAGAACATGACAAATACTGTTATCCATATTCAATACCAAACTTTAATTTATCTAAATCCATTACATTTGATAATTTAGTTACAAGCAATTTCGAAAACAATAAAAAAATAAAGGAGCAAAAAATGCATAAAATTATATCATATGGAATAAGTATTACTTTTATAATCTTTTTTTTTTGTGGTAAGGATGTGAAGGCTGTTTACGCCCTGAGTGTGGGACTCCCAGGCACAAAATGCTTTTGGACTACCCACTAAACACCTCCCCTGTCAACCTGAGAACCTAGCCTGGAACCGTTTGACACATGACCTCAGGCTAGGCCTCGTGTTCCTACGCCTAGAGGCCGTGCTCTGTCAATTTTGTACAGGTAGGACCGAAAACCACCGTGCCCGCTTAAGAGCTGGGTCAAGTAGAAATCGGTGTCACCATGCACTTGACTGAACCACGGCCTCAGATCAGGTATCAGACGTGCAGTCCACCTTCCCCTTGTTTCTTGCTCCCAGGACTGTTGCCAATCGCTGAGAGAGCGACGTCTTCCTTCCCTGGTGATCTCTTCTCTTCGGTCTTTACATCTGCGCAAGTAAATACTTCTGTGCTCTCTCGCAAGGAGGGTGATGGGTACCACCCCTGCGATTACCAGCACTGCCGTCGCGGAGACCGTTCGATATGCGCATGAGATTCGCAATGCTCCTTGTCTCTGCACCTGTGCCAACCGCTTCCGGTGTAACTTCTTGCTGAGAGCGTCGCCCCACAGTTCCGATCCGTAGAGTAGAAGCGACTGCACAATGCTCATTAAGAGTCGTCTCCTTGATGTGGTGGGCTCCCCTATGTTTTGCATTAATCGGGTGAGTGCCGTCACACGCGCTGCATTCTTGTCAGCTGCTGCCCTGATTTGTTGGGAAAAACTCATCTGATAGGCCTTACTCTGGGGATTCTCTTGACCTTGATCTTGAAGGATGACCACTTCGGTTTTTTCCAGTGCCAGCTTGAATCCGTGAGCGATCATCCAGTCCATTACCCTCCGCATTATCATATTGAGTCTGAGTTGCGCATGGTCTACTGTGCGACCAGCGCCGCGATATCGTCCGCATAGCCGATCAAACGTAATTCATTCGGCAGTTCAAGCTGCAGCAGTCCATTGTAGGAGATGTTCCACAGGTCCGGGCCAAGGATAGAGCCCTGAGCGACACCTCAAGTAAGAATTGTACTTCGCCTACCCTCCTTCGAGTCGTAGAGTAGGCTGCGGTCCTTCAAATAGTTCCTGAGAATCCGCATCAGGTACACTGGTACTTGAAAACGACTTTCTAGCGCTTCCAGAATATCCACCCATCTAGCGCTGTTAAATGCATTTCGGACATCCAGAGTAACCAGTAGGACGACCCGTCGCGTGGAAATACTGTGAGACTCCGCACGTTGGACCGCGGTCACCACTTCTTCAATTGCATCAATGGTGGAGCGGTCTGCTCTGAAGCCATACTGCCGTGGAGATAAGTCCCCGGCAGTACGAATCACGTCAGCGAGTCTTCCCCCTGATAAGTTTTTCAAAAACTTTTCCGGCCGTGTCAAGCATATACAGTGGGCGGTATGCAGCTGGCGACTCGGGATCTCCCTTTCCATTAGTAATGAGCACAAGTCTCACCACCTTACAGCATTCTAGGAACTGCCCTTCGCGCAGGCATGCGTTGAACATGCGGAGGAGCAGGTCAGATGAAAAGTGGAAGACCATTTGTAGCACCTCAAATGGAATCCCATCTGGTCCTAGAGCCTTTCTGGCCTTCACAGACAAGACTGCTGTCTCCAATTCTATCTTCGTGAAAAATGGAATTTCCGTTGATGTTTCATAGTGAACGGCTTCAACGATGGCGGGATGGATGGGGAAGAGAGTCCGCACGATTTCGTCCATCTTGTCTGCCTCGTATGAGTGAGGCGACCTTTGGACTCCGAGCTTCCGCATAATTTTTTTGTAGCCCAGGCCCCATGGGTCTCTGTTCACGTCGTCCACTAGGTTTTGCCAGCTGCTGGCCTTGCTGCTGTTGATAAGTCTACGGAGGCATTTTCTAGATGACTTGTAAGCAGCTAATCGGATACATGCCTCTTCCCGGGTTCGAGCTCGCTGAGTCCTGCGTCGCAGTTTGTGACACTCTCTTAGTTTTTCGACAATTTCAGGTGACCACCAGTATACTGGAGGCTTGCTGTGCCGGGGTCTTCGTAGGGACATTGAAGACCTGCAGGCGGATGTAATGATTCTCATAGTTGAGTTAACGACATCTCTTGCCACAGGTTTTCCGTCCTCTAGCGTGGCTTCCGATAACGGTGATCGTGCCATAAGCACTTCAACAAACTCCTCTATATCCGCTTTCTCGGAATTCCACCGGAGCGCAGAAGAACAAGCGCGTGGTCTTCGGGAAGCACCGTGATGGATCTCCAGTGCTATGTACTGGTGATCACTGGCTGAGTAATCCTCAAGCACTCTCCAATTTTTAACTGATTGTGCTAGGCACTCCGAAGCGAATGTCACATCAACCCCACCCCGACGCAACCCCATCGAAGGAAAGTAGGGGTGTGGCCTGTGTACAGTACCTCGAGCCCAGATCGTGCTGCCATGTCCACGATCCGTTTGCCCCGAGCGTCTGACTGGGGCATGCCCCACTCGATTCCCTTTGCATTGAAATCCCCTCCGACGAGCACATGGTCCTCAATACTTGAAACAGCGTCCTCCAAAGCATTGAGCCTAAGTTGAAAGGACGACAACGATTCGTTCGGAGTTAGGTATACACTGAAGAGTGTAGTTCCCGAACACCGAACCCAAACAAAACCATCTCCTCGCCCCTGATCCTGCACTTGTAGGTGTGCACTGTTCCGAACCCAGATGGTGGCTGTACCGGACTCGTCAGGATACAATGTTGGTGAGTTTCTGGTGTGATGTTGCTCGCTCAGCAGTAGTAAGTCAGCTTGTCTGTCTCTCGCAAACTGTTCCAGTCGGTCTTGGGCGATGATACTTCGATGCAGATTGATTTCAAGGATACGAATCATTGCAGAAGCGCTTTTGCCTTGGTTAGGGCTTCTTGGAAGACCCAACACTTCCCTGTGCCTGGAATATGTTTCAAATAATCTGGTCTCAGGTTATACTCCTGGCAAAGAACACAGTGTGACTCGTCTGTGCATTCCTTCTTTTTATGCCCTGTCTTAACGCAATTGTAGCACAAGGAGCTTCGGTCAGTTCCATTACATGCCTGTGCGGTATGACCGTATCCTAGACACTTGAAACACCGGAGGGGAATCGCCCTTCACCGTATCCGACAAATAACCCACCCTATTCTTATTTTGCCCTGCTTCAAAAGCTGTACTGCTTCCCTCTCTGTGAGGTCGATTATGACCATGCGTTAACCCCTGTTGTTTAGTTTGGCCAGCCTGACTTTCGATTCGCCTAGTACGGGGAAGTCGCGGTTTAAGGCGTCTTCTATTTCGAGCAGATCCGTAACGCAGTCAGTGCCTCTAATTTCCAGTGTGGCTTTAGGCTCGAGTGAGACTACAGTTGCCTTCTCTCCAAGGACTCTTTCGACTGCGTCACGGAACGCGTCTTTATTATTTGCATCTAATCCGAACTCAACAAGTAGATCCCCTGACCGAGTTGGCCGAACGCCTTGATTTCTCACAGAACATCCGCACAGGATCTACCATCGGTGGGTTTAACCAGCAGTGCCTGCCCAATGGGTTTTCGACGCTTCTTAATCTTTGTTTCTTGGGTTATCTGCGATGATTCATTGTACTTTTATAATATTGGCAACCATAACGATTATGATCGTTGTGAGTTTTAGGAGAAAAATATTGCATAATTTTTTCGATGTAAAGATTCAGGAGAATCTTCAGTTAAACCGGGGAGGAGTAATATATAATAATGTTCATCTACCTCATATTGCAATTACGGATGGTAATGTTCATTCACGCAACAAAAGAACTAGGTCAGAATCGAACATTGCACCATATGTTGAAAGTGCTGTTAGCAGTCAATTGCTCTTTTGTAATGTTTATTGCAATTCAACTAGGTCTGGTAATATTGCTGACACCATAATCAATGCCGAGTCAATAAAAGAGCAATTGACTGATCAATCAAGGGCTGTTGTTTCATTAGTCTAAGTGACAAGAGTCGTAAATAAACGTATGATCATAAAAGAAGTTGGCGTTTTTTTATTAAGAACCGCGACTTATTATGTAAGTGGCGCAGTCTGTATTCCTGAAAAAGTATATTGCTTATGGCAAGTGATCGAATCGGGATCAAAAGAAAAAACGTGTGGAAGAATAGTGAACGTTGTATCCTGACGTGAAATTTAGCACGATACGCAGAAACAAGTTCAATTCAAGACAACGACTAGCTATTCAATAAGGAAATGGGCCAGAATCAGCAACTCGAACAATGTCTGGTAGATCTGACGGAAATCTTGGCTAGACAAAACCAGGCTTGTAATTGGAGAATATCAGTGGAGAAACGGATTAAAAACAACCAACCTTTCAAAGCAGAAGCAGGGACGTTACAATCATTTTTATCATCAGTTGAGCAGATACTTGAAGAATATGGCGAACGAGCACCACAAGTTTACGAAATCATCTACAATGAAAAAATCACGGGGGAAGCGGAAAACTATTTAGCGGTGGATGCACCAGAAACGTAGGCGCAGTGCAAATACAAAGTGCTGAAAATATTCCATCGTCCGGTATAGGAAATGAGAATATTAGATTAAATGAGAATATTCTATAGAAAGAAAGCAGCAGGGACATGTTACATAAAGATGAAACTAGATATAAAATCAAGAAACTCGATAACGTACATTTAACAAATATTAAAAGACCATATAAATTTACTGCGATTCCTGTTAGTAATAATTACAAACAATACAAATTGATGATGAGTCCGGTTATACAAAAAATAATTTCAAACGACACAAGTTGTTAATCAAACAGATACTATTTTACATTTAGTTAACCCGGTAGATATGTTAGATGCTGTTTTAAATATAAGAGTTAATATAAAACACTTGGATATAGAGAATAGAGAAATGGTTTTTAGGGAAATAGATACAGTTATAGCTAAAATAAAGTCAATAATTCCTAGCTCTGTGAAAAGACAGAATATTGAAGAAAACAATCATAATTCTATTAACAACCTCAATGGACTAATTTGCCCATTGAGGTTGTTTAATTTAAAAATTAACAAACATTTTAATGAATCTATAACGTCATTGCAAATCATAATAAACAATGAAAGAAGAAAAATACTAGAAGCGTGTAAAGGATTGGATAAAATTCCAAAAAATTATATTGTAATCGATTTAAAACTTATCACTCCATTACCGAATTATGAAAATTTTGAAATAGATAACGAGGATGAGTATATTGTGAAAATAGATAATCACACATATACTTATAGACACAACATAATAACGAAAGACTTAAAATTAAGTATACAACAATAAAACCCAGGCTGAAATTTTAGGTGAAGAAAGTATCATTATTAAAAATGCCAGAAAATAAGAATTAAGGCATAATTGTGATGAAAGAAAAATCATATTGAATAAAAATCATTTCGTTAACTGTAGAGGTGAGCAGATACTTGAAGAATATGGCGAACGAGCACCACAAGTTTACGAAATCATCTACAATGAAAAAATCACGGGGGAAGCGGAAAACTATTTAGCAGTGGACGGACCAGAAACGTGGGCGCAGTGCAAGGACAAAGTGCTGAAAATACTCTACCGTCCGGTATAGGATCAGCTACAGATAACGAAGGAAATAAACAATATCAAGGTATTTACAATCCATCAATGATTGCTTAAAATTCAAGAAATTGTGAACTCGATAACCGAATATGCTGCGTTTTGTGAAAATAAAAAAGTGTGCATTAATTTTAAAGAATAAAGAGGTTACGGCAGGTGCAGTGACAGCTGAGATTTATAATGAATTTTCATTAGCCAATATTAGGACAATCTTATGTTAATATATTGGTCATATATATATATATATATATATATATATATATATATATATATATATATAAATATAGAGATATAAATATATAAACATAGAGAGATTTGATAGAAATTGCCTTAAAGGCGAACTTAATAAAAATCAACAACAATCAGTTCCAACTGATAATGGTGATAAAAGTGTTTTGAATTGAGTTAATTAACTCACCAGAATCAAATTGCGTTAAAAACAAAAATTCCGCCCAATTTAGGCAAAATAATTCTGGTCGTACAAACCAGACTAGAAATAATTACAGTTGCAGAAATTCAGGATAAAGCAGGTCCAACCAACAAAGACAGGGAAGTTGATAGTATTAGTAGGGAAAATGAGGATCATACAGATACTCACGAGTTTTTTACCAACTAGCCTCGGAGGACAAGAAAATGTTTATATCATTAACATTCCAGTGCAAATATTATATAACAATGATTGATACAGGATATAAATTTAGTCTCCTAAATTCGACTCGAGTTCCCATAGAAATATTTAAAGTCATTAAAGAAGAAACCCCCATCAAAATTAATACTAAACAAGGTGAAGTCACGGATCGAACTAAGCAAGTGAAAACTGAGTGTCCTAAGGAGTTTTACCAACCAATTAATGCCAGAATTAAATAGACAAAGATAAATTTAAATAAGCAGTACGACCGTCTAATCGGAATGGATTGGATTTCGAAGGATCTTAAATTAATTAGACTAAACTAGTCTAGACTAAATTAGTCGTTAAACATATTAACGACGATATATCGATTTCGCTTATGGCCATGTATAGATAGTTCTAGGGAGTTTTCAAGAAAGATAGCACTGCCCTCTTTATATTGCGTTTCGCAAAAAAAAACAGGGAATTTCCATACAATTTCTGCCAATGAGTCGGCGTACTTATTACCATGTGTGGATGGGCGTAGGAAGAGGCTTACAAGTCTGGTTATCAGTGTACGACCCCACCTCGACTCCTTACATGTTTTAGGACTAAATAATCATAGACGAGCGCTGCTTGGCCAAATAAATACCTTCGGTCTTGGTCAAATTAAAAAACCCTAAAATAACTTTGTTCGTGATGACTCGGATGTTACGTGAATGTTAAGAAATGTTTCAAACTTAGATATGGTTGAAATTATTGTGATAACTATATAAGAAGCAATGTTTTGGTATGTGTTTTGCGGCCTGTTCGAGATTCGCCAGTGATTGTTGAACTCATTGAGGTATACTAAGGAGGATCAAGCTTTCATTTCCCATGAAAACCGGTGAAGCCACTTGATACATACAAATTTTTCGTATACGTATACGATTATTTTCGAAAGCTTTCCCACATTTTAGCTAAGAGCTTTTTCAGGAATGTGTAAACGTCAAAGCTGATGGAAATCAATTTGAAAATCAGATATCATCATCAAGTTATGCCTTTTCAGAAGCATAATATTGATGAAAAATAAATGAAAAAACTTCCTTTTAATTTTGCGTTTTTTTTAAATTTTATTTGTCGTAATCGATTTTCGACCGTTATCGTTCGGTCTTCTTCAGCGATTGTTTTACTTAACCTAAAAATTCTACTTATATACTAAGTCCTTAATTACCTTGAGGGGTGTTTCAATACGAGGGTGTTAAAATTTACTTTATTGGGATTCTTATTTTAATTACATTTGGAGAAATTACTTAACTAATTAACTTAAAAACACGCGACAGGACAAGCGAAAATTACGGAAAGGAACCTTATCAAAATGAGCATCAAGCAATTGTACAGCAAGCTGAATGAAGCAGAGCTTAAAACTTATGAGAGTCACTTGGAGGGAGATTTATTAGAGAAGGCGGATAGAGCATACCAATGTGAGACAGAGAAGAAAAGAATAACTCATTTGCAGAAATTGAAAAAATTAGAAGAAGCTACCCCGAAGTTCCCCAAAGTTTTCGAAGTGCAAAAGATTCCTGGACTAGTGGTCAACAAATCTACAGTGACATTCAAAGAAGATGAAATGTGGCTACTGAATATGGTTCTCAACTATGCGATCAACCCAACAAGGGTCCCGAAGGAAGACATAATCGTGGAGATGGAAGCAGCCATTAGCAAACTGCCGGAAGCACATAAAACATCAGCGAGGAAGGAAATAGCAACAGCAATAGTGGGAGCCCAAAAGTCAACGACGAACCCGCAAGCAGCCATAGCCCTTGAATTGAAGAAAAAAACCGGTTTATTTCATCAAAGCGGACAAAGGAAACACAGTTGTTATTATGGACAAAGACAAATACGAGGAAGCGGTTACTCAAAAACTAAACGATGGCAATTTTTTAGAACTTCGCCGAAACCCTTTGGAGGATTCTCTCAAACAATTTGAGAGAACGATCAAAAGCTGCGAGTCACTAATCGGGGAACTGACGAAAGTGAGAGTAACAAACCCGACCCTACCAAGGATCAAATGTTTGCCCAAGATCCACAAGGAGGGAAATGAGATGCGAGAAATCATATCAGTTGTGAACGCTCCAACACAAAAACTAGCAAGATGGCTAGTTGAGAAATTTATACAGATGCAACCAATAGAAAGCAATTCCGTCAAAAACACCAAAGAATTCACGGAAAAACTGTTAACATACGGCCCACCAGCAGAAGACGAACTGATGGTATCGTTTGACGTGAAAGCTCTCTTTCCCAGCATACCAAAGATGGAAACACTTGGGTACATCGAGGAGTGGTTACTCAAACAGGACAATTCTATGGCATGGAAGGCGAAGACGAGACAGTACCTCCAGTTAGCAAAGCTGTGTATGACAGAGAGCTATTTTACGTTCAAAGGAAAATTTTATAAAACTAAAGGGGTAGCAGCTAGGGAAAATCCACTATCACCATTTTTTAGTGAAATGTTCATGACCCGACTGGAGGATGGACTTAAAGCAAAGCACCGATTACCAAAATGTTGGATTAAGAGATCTGCCACAAATCCTGGTAGAACTGAACAATGCGCACAAGAACATCAATTTCACGGTGGAGAAAGAAAAAGATGGAAAGTTAGCTTTCCTGGACACATTGGTATCAAGAACGAATGGTGACATCTGTTTTGAAATCTACAGAAAGGCAACACACACACAACGGACGATTCCGAACACATCAAACCACACGCAACAAGTTTCTCATTACCGAGCCATGATTCACAGCATGTACGATCTACCTCTAAATACGGCAGCCAGGGAGAAGGAAATGCTGAACTTTCGATCAGCAGTAGCGGAACATATCATAATCAAAGGCCACCAAATCACAATGGAAGATGTAATGCCAATACGAGAAGCAAGAGATGAGAGTGTTGAGAGTATGAGAGAATTGGATGCAATGGAAAGTCTTGCCATTTACAGAGAAAAAGCCGTGCTAATGAACAACCACGCAGGTAATTGCAAATCCTGGCTCTTTAAGTTAATTAGTTAAGTAATTTCTCCAAATGTAATTAAAATAAGAATCCCAATAAAGTAAATTTTAATACCCTCTTGTTGAAACACCCCTCAAGGTAATTAAGGACTTAGTATATAAGTAGAATTTTTAGGTTAAGTAAAACAATCGCTGAAGAAGACCGAACGATAACGGCCGAAAATCGATTACGACAAATAAAATTTAAAAAAAAACGCAAAATTAAAAGGAAGTTTTTTCAGTTATTTTTCAGAAATATTTTACGAAGACGAATTCAATTACGAACATAATAATGATTTTATTTTCACCTAGAAATAGAACTTTCAACCAGCAATTGATAACCATCCTCCAGACTTATTTAATTTAATGAAATTTTAGTTTCGCGCCACGATTTGAATGCAATCGGTAGACATTTTTTTGCCGAAAATGAGTTTGCACATCCCAGTTTTCGAGAATTGAACAGATCAGGTGGTGTCAAGATTTGATTTGACGTTTCCTGTTTTGTGTAAACAAAACACGTTCGAGGCGATAAATTTAGTGATTTTTTATTAAAAATTTCAAAAATTTAATTTTTCTCAAATTAAAATGCCGTCTAAGTTATATGAGGAACTACAGCCGCAACGAAGCGACAACCGGCGAACTTCTTGTTTCAGGTAAGTTTATATCATGGCACATTGAATTGTTCCACTTTTTTTTTTGTTTTTCTAACGTACACCAGTTTTTTGCAAAAAACCAAATAGAGAAACATGAGGTTTTTTATGCGGTGAATTAGTGATAACAAGGCAAATACCTAGTTCGGAGATTTAGTGCTTGTTTTCAAAGAAAATGTGTTCGATGGACGATAGACCGCCATTAACAGTGAAATTAGAAATTTAATAATTTTTGCTTAAATTAGACATATAATATTAGTTTCATGGTTAATTATTTTCAACGAGTACGTAGTATCCTTCGAACTGCAGTTTTTACAAAAATTTAATCATTTTAAGTGAAATTTCTGTTTATTTGTCTGATCGGTTTATATGTTCGAATTCATCGTTGATGTGGAATTTTTCTATTTATCCGCCGACACCAGTGGTACGGTAGAATATTTCTAGTAAAATCAATCGAACTATTTGTAAAGAAATAGTTATATGTAGTTTGAAGTTCCCCCTAATAGAATTTAATTGATGTGAAAAAAGTACACGTTTTTACTAGCTTTTGCCAGAGCAGTCGGGTTCACATATTGGGGGCACATGATTTAACATCGAAAGTTGACTGTTATATTTGAATTCTTATATTTTAGGATCCCAACAAATAGACGTCGGCAGCAGATATGGAGCAGCGTCATAAGAAGAAACACGGGAATTATAGCCAAGCCGCAAAGCGATAGAATGTGCGAACGTCATTTTAGAGCGGAGGATATTGATTGCTCGGGAACAAGACCAAAATTATCTCCAAACGCGGTTCCAGTTATGGAAAGGTTAATTAACTTTTTGGATTTTTTATAAATGAATTAATGACATTTTTATTCTATAGAGGATTTCTACGAACCCAGATGCAGTGCTTCCTGCTGAAGGGGAAAGTTGGAGCTATTTGAGTCAGGTAAGTTGTAAAATGCATGAACATATTATTTTAATTTATATAAATACAAATGATGAAGCTTCATACTTTAAATTTGTTTCATTATCATAAATACTTCTGAGTAATCTTTTCAATAGAGGAAAAATTTTCCCTTTAATTTGATGTATTTTTCATTTACCTTACCGAATCGATTTTTGACCACGACCGTTCAATTTTCATCAGCAACTATAGGCAAATATAAAATAAATAATATTGTTAATAAGGTTTTTTCAATACCTTTCAGTAAAACTATATTTCGCAGTACTGATCAATTGAATCTGCAAATAAGCGTATGGGGTGATAGGAATGTATTTTAAATTTCTTAATAGGAATAAACGTTGACCGTTTGGATGATGGATCATCAAACAAAACGTGGGACAAAATTAATGAAGCAGAGCAAAAGAGATTCGTTGCTGATTCCTTGGAACTAATTTCATCTTTTTTGTGGTGTTGCGTTGTTTTTATTGATTGATTGATTTATGATGATTACTTACTACCTAACAATTCAACGTAATTATTCTTGAGGAATACTAAAATGATTCTAGAAGTTTTTGATCAAATTTGTCGAATACCTTGAAAATGAATTTAATATTTACAATGAAAGGTGGAAAGAGCTCAAGCTGGTTTCGAACACGCGCCCCTGCCGCTTCTCGTCAGGTGCCAACTCACAGGCCGGGACGCATCGATTGGCACTACCAGCCAGGTGGATGTCGCCTGGTTATTTTTACGTGTTATGATTGTGGCTCTCAACTTGAACTTGTTGCTTGAACAGCTTGAAAGAATCTTCAGATCCGTTCTCAGATCTTCGCAATCCATCATGATAGAAATAATGAACAAAATAATATTGCCTTTATTTCAATTGATATTATTGATTATGTTTTCAGCTTGTCTCTTTGCAAACAGTTGTCTGTTTGTTTTTATAAAATTACCAAATAATATAATTCTGAATAAAGGCAACAGTTTTTTTTTCTTTCAGTATATAGTCAGCAACTGTAAGGGTCAAGAATTTTCCTGAAAATCGGCAAATATTGATAGTTACACATAGTGCAGTTCAATATAACAGTTGTATTCCCTAGCACGTGTGTACAACATACGCCCGTTAATTCCTTTCATTAAATGATAATGAATGACATCGATGATTGTCTTCTTACTGTGAGATTCTTTCCAAATTGTCATATGCAAATTTATCATTTTTGGGATCAGAAAGACATGCCATCGTGCAGTTTTAGGAAATCACCGCAATATCTTGTAAGTCCTGAACGCAAAGTAAAAGAAAATATAAAATTTCAATTTTCGATGAATTATTTTTTAAAAAATTTTCACTCCAGTTTATAAAATACTGGAGTCATATCCTTCATCAGAAGATCCTCTTACTCCGCGGGCAGCGAAGTTTAAGCGCCGTTTAACTGTGCTGAAGGGAGTCGAACGGCGGAGTCAAAAAGAAAAAAACTTTACAACAGAAGATTCGACGTCTGAAACGGAAGGTAAAAAATTTAGATACATTATTAGAAGAATTATCCGAAGAAAATTTAATTTCTGTAGATGATTCGTAGCGGTTAAAAGGCTCAAATGTTAGTGTTGAGTTGTTAGAGAGGGTGAACAAAAAACTTCATGGTGACACTGTTCCCCTCGCATATTCACTTAATTTGAAAAAATTTGCCCTTACCCATAATTATTTATCCCCAAGGACATATAATTACGTTCTCACCACTTTTCAGACATGCCTGCCACATCCAAGAACCATTTCAAAATTGTATATCAACATTGATGGAAAACCTGTATTTACAGCGGAATCTTTCAAAACTCTGGACATTTTAGTGAAAGCAAAATTTAACGTGGCTTGCAATCTTGGCATTGACGAAATGTTCATTCGTAGACATACTGAGTTTGATGGCAAAACTCACTAGGATACTTGAGCTTTGGTGAATCCGAAGACAATCCTGAAACGTTAGCCACTCAAGTTATTGTTTTCATGTTGGTGGCAATAAATGGTACTTGGAAGCTACCATTGGGGTATTTTTTCATTACTTCTTTAAGGGGTGATCAGAGAAAGTTTCTTCTTGAGGCTTGCTTACGCGAACTATTTAAGATAGGCATAATGTTGTTAATGTTACATTTGATGGGGCCAATTCTAACATCAGCATTGCATCCACCTTAGGATGTGATTTTACAAAGTGTCAAACAAAGTATTCTTTTCACTTTGATTCTCATGATGTAACTCTTTCCTTGGATCCCTCACATATGATAAACATGTAAGAAAAGCTTTAGCTGAAACGGGTCCTATGATTGATGAAAATGAACAAATAATCGATTGGAACTTCATGGCTACATTACATGCTCTTCAAGAGAAGGAGGAGTAACATTTAGCAAATAAATTGAGAAAGTCTCATATTAGTATCTTGAAACAAAAAATTAAAGTTCGCCTTGCAACGCAAGTTTTCAGTTCCTCAGTTGCCGACGCAATTGAATTTTACAGTCAAGTGATAAAATTACCAGCTTTCTTGAATTCAGAACGGACAGTCAGATTTATTCGATACATGAATAACGCCTTCGATATTCTGAATTCCCGTAGCATGTATGCGCCAAGCTTCTAGCAGGCATAATGCACCGACAACTTCGATGATATTTTAAAATTTGTTGAATGTTTTAAACAATATATTAGTAAATTAAAATATACTGATGGAGTGAGTGTTGTTAAGAGTAAAAGAAAAATTTGGATATTTGGGTTTGGTAGTGACTCTGAAAAATTCTCTGTTTTTATTCAAAACACACGGAGAAGAAAAAAATACTAAAGTACCTTGCAACATATAAACTAAGTCAGGATCACTTAGAAATATTCTTCTCTCGTATTCGTTCTCGACTGGGATTTAACAGTAACCCTCCAGCAAGACAATTTGAGGCTACATACAAACGTATTCTAATGTATGTACAATTACATGATAAAGCATTTGGTAATTGTGTTCCTCACGAAAGTGTTGCAAGATACTTCAGACACATCTGGGGACTTTGAGGATAATTTCTTTCACATACAAGAAGTTGGTCCTTTTTCGCATTACATTGAAGAAGGCATCATATACATGAGTGGTTTCATTGCAAAATCTTTAAAATCAAAACACCACATGCCATGAATGTGTCGCATCTTTGATTGGAATGAAGGAAAATTTTGGGTAATTTTGGTTTCATTAATAAGTCAAAAATCAAGAGGACGTTTGCAATATCCCTGTAAATATTTAATTGAGACATGTAGATACATTTAAAAAGCTATTTGTGAATTCCGATCTGCACAAATCAAAGCAAAGTTTGAGCGAGTTGTTCACAAAATTTATAGAGAAATTTATACATCAACATTATTTCCCTCACTTTTCAAACATAACATTGATACCGGTCCAATAGACGGTCATATATGAATATTAATAAAAACAATTATTAAGAGTTACCTTACCATCCGATTAAAACACATAGCGAAAACTGAAAATGAGCCCTTAGAATATTATAGGAACTTTTATACAAAAATGATCTTATTTCGTGGCCAATGATAGTGTATTCTAGTTTTAAAATGTAGCCTTTACTTTTCTTTTACTATATAATTTACTTTCTATATATAACACATGTATACATGTATGTACTATTTATATATTTGTATATATGTATATATATATATATATATACAAATATATAGAGACATTTATACAAGTGTGATATATGTATATAGCGCATGCAAATGTCTATGTACAATTTATATCATCATCATCATACTCAGCTTCCCCCCTGTGGATGTCCCCCTGTGGTCCCCTGTGGATGGGGGAGGCTAGAATACATCCACAGTAACCCAACTTGTCGTAAGAGGCGACTAATGGGAACACAGCACTGAACCCGGACTATGATTTGACTCTCGACTTTATTTGATGCATGTGGGCTGGCGGCCATGATATTCTGGACCTAGTCGCTTTCTGCGCGGTACCGCCGGGGTGAAACCCGTGCGCGAACGGCTCCAGGCTAATATCACGCCGTCTCCGTCCCAAAGAACAAACAGAATAATGCAGAGGAGACGAACAAACGAGCCGATGAACATAATTCTGACAACCATAACGATTATCTTGGCGTGTTTTCCCGTAGTGGAAAAACCTTGCGTTCACCACCACGGTCTCATTCAGCCCCAAGCGGAAAGAGCAGTGATGGGCCGGTAGTAAATGCGGCTCCGGAGGTTTACGACCACCTCACTCTTAAGATTGCTACTGCTGAATCGACCTCAGCAGGAGGAACGCACAACATAGAACGTAAGCTCCCGGAGGAAAAAGTCGGTAAAAAAGACCTGATTGTTAAAGAGGTTATCGCGGAGAACCGTTCCGAGGAAGAACGGTTGACTAAAAAATGTTATGCGATACTCAAACGTATGGAGCGTACATAAACCAAAAAACAATCAGTAAAGATGTAAAAAATGGAGTGTTTGAGCTCGAAGACCTCTTGGATCGAGACTCTGAAGTTGGAAGAAGACTCTGGAAAAAGCTGGAAGAAGAACATCCACATCAAACGGTGCACGTTAAAGTCACCCAACCTTTCCTTCCGAGTATCAACAGGACTGCTGCTAGCCCTCTTGAGAGCGAACAGGAGAAAAGGCGTAAAGAGAACATTGAGCCAGAAATAGAAACGCCACAAAGAAAAGACGCCTTCCAACTCGTGATATCTAAGGCGGCAAAAAAATCCGCAAAACGCGAACAAAGGCTCAGCCAACAAACAGTGCCTGTTCAAAAAACGACAAATACCGTAGACAAACCAGCAAGAAAAAAGTGAAGAGTCCTTGGGGACGCCATTCATGTGAAGCCCACTGACGGAAGGAGCTATTCTGACGTTCTACGCGATATCCGCAAGAATGTCAAGCCGGAGGAAACAGGGACGATTATTAAAACTCTGCGATCGACGAGGTCCGGAGGGCCACTCGTAGAGTTTGGAGCGGACTCCTCCGATAAATCGATATTCCGTGATAAAATAAAGGACGTCCTTGAGGCAAAAGCCACCGTCTCTACCTTGGAGCCAAGAGCTTCATTGGAAGTAAGGGACCTGAAATGCATCGCCGATCTGGCCGAAGTCGAAGAAGCCATTCAAAAAGAGTTCCCTGGGTTTTGCCATTCAAAAAGAGTTTGGGTTCGTGGCAGCATGCGACTCCAGATCCAAGGTCACGGCCGAGGAGACGGTTTCGTGTGGATTCGGTGCCCACGTATAACGTTTTTCAGTGTATACCTGACGCTAAATGAGTCAATGCCATCTTTTCAAAATAGACTGGACGCGCTAGAGGATGCTGTTTTGAACATAGATGGCAAAGTACTCGTAGCAGGAGACTTCAACGCCAGAGCCGTCTCAAACATGTCTCAAACTGATTCCAGAGGGTAATGCATTCTGGACATGTCGGCGAGGACCGGGTTGGTGGTTTTAAATACCAGCAATGTACCTACCTTCCGGCGCTGGGGCTGCGAAGGAACAATCCCAGATGTGACAACTGAACTGGAGAGTACTCGAGGATTATTCAGCGAGTGACCACCAATACATTGGGTTTGAAATCGGCGATACCACTCCTCGCTAGTCTCAACGATCTTTCACTCCCGGGTGGAATATCGGAAAAATGGACGTGGAGACTTTCGCCATTGTGATTCTGAACGGCGGAACGACATCGGGGTGCCCTTCGGGGAGCGGAAGGGCTGGAGTCGAGGGAATGGTGGAGTCAACGATGAGCCTCATCACTTCTGCTTGTAGCTCATCTATGCGAGGCGAGTGTCACAGACTTCGACGTGCAACTCAGCGCTCGAGAAACGTAGAGGAAGCATCCAATAGGACAGCAGCATACAGATCAGCGAGGAAAGAACTCCGAAGACTCATCAATGAGAGTAAGGCACGCTGCTGGCGACAACTTGTGGAAGATGATAACAGGGATCCATAGGGGCTCGGCTACAAGGTAGTGTGGCGCAGGCTCGGTACCTCACGGAAGCCGCGTTTACTTCAAGCAGACAAGATGGACGGCATAGTGCAGGCGCTTTTCCCAACTCATTCTGTCCATGTTGATGCTGCCCACGAGGTCGACTCAGGCGAATGTCCATCGTTCACTAAAAATGAGCTGGGGGATGCGGTGCTTTCTATGAAAGCTCGAAAGGCACCAGGACCAGACGGCATTCCAACCGAGGTGCTACAAATGGTCTTCCACGTTTGTCCTGACTTGCTACTCAATGAGTTTAACGCTTGCCATAGAGAAGGTGTATTTCCATCTCGCTGGAAGGTGGCGAGGCTCACATTGATCAGCAAGGGAAAAGGGGACCCCGGGCTGCCATCTACATACCGGCCGCTTTGTATGCTGGACACAGCCGGGAAAGTGTTCGAAAAGCTCATCAAGAGAAGACTCACTGACGCAATTCGTGCTGCAGGGGACCTATCTCCTCGGCAGTATGGCTCTAGAGCAGGGCCATCCACTTCCGACGCCATCATGGAAATGGTGAATGCAGTCCGTCAAGCCGAAGCGCATAAAACTGAAAAACGAGTTGTTTTGCTAGTGACGCTTGACGTCAGAAATACCTTTAACTCCGCCAGATGGCCGGATATTCTTGGCACATTGGAATATTTTTTCCGATTGCCAGGGTATCTGATGCGGATTTTGAGGGATTATTTAAAGGACCGCACACTACTCTATGACACACAAGATGGGCGACGCAGTATGGAGATAACGTCTGGTGTCGCGCAAGGCGCCATACTGGGACCAGACTTGTGGAACGCCTCATTGAGACTTGAGCTGCCAAATGAGTCGCGCTTGTTCGGCTATGCAGATGATATAGCAGCACTGGTCGCCGGACGCACAGTCGAACATGCGCAGCGCAGACTGGGAATGCTAATGCGTCGAGTGAAGGAGTGGATGACCAGCCGCGGGTTCAGTTTGGCACTAGAGAAAACCGAGGTGGTCATTCTCACGAAGAAAAGAATTCCCACGGTAATTCCTTTGCGGATCGGAGATGCGACTGTTGAGTCTAAACTAGCAATAAAGTATTTGGGACTATTGATCGATTCGAAAATGAGCTTTTCGGAACAGATCAGGGCAACGGCGAAAAAGGACGCGATAGGCGCCTCAGCTTTAAGTTGATTCATGCGCAACATCGGTGGGCCCGCACCGAGCAAACGCCGAATCCTCATGAGTGCTGTACAGTCAGTGCTACTGTACGGATCTGAGGTTTGGGCCGGAGCTCTCAGCAAGGAGCTGTACCGAAAACGCTTGGCGCAGGTACAGAGACGAGGAGCTTTGCGGGTTGCGTCTACATACCGCACTGTCTCTGAGTCGGCGGTGTTGGTGATCGCAGGAGTGATACCTATTGCCCTCCTTGCTAGAGAGCGACGGAGAATTTATGACCGAAAAGCGGAGGGTTCAAGATATGCTGTCAACCAAGAGGAGAGACAGCGCACAATACTCGAGTGGCAACAGTCCTGGGAAGGTGACTCTAATGGCCGCTGGACTGCCCGCCTTATAGCGGATTATATAATATATTATAGTGGGATCGTGGCTAAATCGAAGGCATGGTGAGACTGATTATTACCTTACCCAGCTTCTTAGCGGGCATGGGTATTTTCAGTCTTAACTGTACAAGATTGGTAAATCACGGTCTCCACACTGCATTTTCTGCCCAGAAGCATGGGACGACGCATGTCACACCCTCTTCAACTGTAGAAGGTGGAACAGGATGCGGCAGGACTTGTGGGAGGTAATAGGTAAGCTTTCTCCAGACAATCTGGTCGGAGAAATGCTGAAAACTTTTGACTAATGGACCTGTGTAACACATTACTCTCGGGCAATACTTGCAGCGAAAAAAGGTCTGGGGGAGTCTCCTTCCCAGCAGTCCTCCTCCATTTCTGTAGGCTTACGGTGCCCTAGGGCGAAGTAAAAAGAGGCCTAGCCCGAAGTAATGTGTCAAACGGTTTCAGGCTAGAGTCTCTTGACAGAGGGGATGTTTAGTGGGTAGTCTGGTAGCATGCGCTCCTAGGAGTCCCACACTACGCGCGTAAAGGGCCATCACCCTCCAACCCAAAAAAAATCATACTCAGCTTGTTCAACCATATTTCTAAGTTATGGTGCAGCCTCCCATACATACTGACTCCTCATTTCTTTCCATGTCTGCCTATTTTCGGCTATTCGCCTCCAAGATGTGCCAGGTATTTTCTTTATATTATTCTTTATATGTTTGATTCCTCTTGGGTACTACTGCGATATTCTTATGGTCCATTTGCCATCCGTCATGCTCGCCAAGTGACCGGCCCATCGCAATTTCAAGGATTTTGTTCCATGTACCACGTCTGTTACTTTGATCCTTTTTCGTATCCATGATATTCTCTCGCGATCCCTATGCGTAATACCCTGTACGCAACCTTCCATGGCTCTTTGAACAACAAGTTTTCTTTGAACAAGTTTTCTTGTTATTTCTGTTCTTAGCGCCCATGTTTCACAACCGTATAACAGTACTGGTAGGAAACATTGGTCGAAGGTTTTCTTTTTCAAGTACGTCTTCATATTAGACTTGAATATAATCGAGTTCTTTCCGAAAGGACTCCATGCCATCTTGATTCGTTGATTGATTTCTGGTGGTAGTGGACCGGATTAGTGCATTCGCTGACCAAGGTATACATATTCTTCGAATATTCCTAGTGTCGTGTTGTTCACTTTTGTATGTCCTTAAATGCTTATATAATTGTTGAACATGATCTTGGTTTTGCTTAGGTTCATTTTCAAGCCTGCTTTTTTGCTAGCCGCGTTGAGTTCATTCAATTGTTCTTGTAATTACTTTTGGCTGTTGACTATGAGGACTATGTCATCTGCGAATCTCAAGTGGTTGAGGTGCTCACCATCGATGTTCAAACCTTTTTTCTCCCAATGTAGAGTTTGGAAGATGCCCTCTAATGTGGCGTTGAAGAGCCTTGGCGATATGGGTACTATACATATTTAAATTTATATATAAATATTTATTTGTATATTTTTTATCAGGCGAATGTCCATCGTTCACTAAAAATGAGCTGGGGGATGCGGTGCTTTCTATGAAAGCTCGAAAGGCACCAGGACCAGACGGCATTCCAACCGAGGTGCTACAAATGGTCTTCCACGTTTGTCCTGACTTGCTACTCAATGAGTTTAACGCTTGCCATAGAGAAGGTGTATTTCCATCTCGCTGGAAGGTGGCGAGGCTCACATTGATCAGCAAGGGAAAAGGGGACCCCGGGCTGCCATCTACATACCGGCCGCTTTGTATGCTGGACACAGCCGGGAAAGTGTTCGAAAAGCTCATCAAGAGAAGACTCACTGACGCAATTCGTGCTGCAGGGGACCTATCTCCTCGGCAGTATGGCTCTAGAGCAGGGCCATCCACTTCCGACGCCATCATGGAAATGGTGAATGCAGTCCGTCAAGCCGAAGCGCATAAAACTGAAAAACGAGTTGTTTTGCTAGTGACGCTTGACGTCAGAAATACCTTTAACTCCGCCAGATGGCCGGATATTCTTGGCACATTGGAATATTTTTTCCGATTGCCAGGGTATCTGATGCGGATTTTGAGGGATTATTTAAAGGACCGCACACTACTCTATGACACACAAGATGGGCGACGCAGTATGGAGATAACGTCTGGTGTCGCGCAAGGCGCCATACTGGGACCAGACTTGTGGAACGCCTCATTGAGGCTTGAGCTGCCAAATGAGTCGCGCTTGTTCGGCTATGCAGATGATATAGCAGCACTGGTCGCCGGACGCACAGTCGAACATGCGCAGCGCAGACTGGGAATGCTAATGCGTCGAGTGAAGGAGTGGATGACCAGCCGCGGGTTCAGTTTGGCACTAGAGAAAACCGAGGTGGTCATTCTCACGAAGAAAAGAATTCCCACGGTAATTCCTTTGCGGATCGGAGATGCGACTGTTGAGTCTAAACTAGCAATAAAGTATTTGGGACTATTGATCGATTCGAAAATGAGCTTTTCGGAATAGATCAGGGCAACGGCGAAAAAGGACGCGATAGGCGCCTCAGCTTTAAGTTGATTCATGCGCAACATCGGTGGGCCCGCACCGAGCAAACGCCGAATCCTCATGAGTGCTGTACAGTCAGTGCTACTGTACGGATCTGAGGTTTGGGCCGGAGCTCTCAGCAAGGAGCTGTACCGAAAACGCTTGGCGCAGGTACAGAGACGAGGAGCTTTGCGGGTTGCGTCTACATACCGCACTGTCTCTGAGTCGGCGGTGTTGGTGATCGCAGGAGTGATACCTATTGCCCTCCTTGCTAGAGAGCGACGGAGAATTTATGACCGAAAAGCGGAGGGTTCAAGATATGCTGTCAACCAAGAGGAGAGACAGCGCACAATACTCGAGTGGCAACAGTCCTGGGAAGGTGACTCTAATGGCCGCTGGACTGCCCGCCTTATAGCGGATTATATAATATATTATAGTGGGATCGTGGCTAAATCGAAGGCATGGTGAGACTGATTATTACCTTACCCAGCTTCTTAGCGGGCATGGGTATTTTCAGTCTTAACTGTACAAGATTGGTAAATCACGGTCTCCACACTGCATTTTCTGCCCAGAAGCATGGGACGACGCATGTCACACCCTCTTCAACTGTAGAAGGTGGAACAGGATGCGGCAGGACTTGTGGGAGGTAATAGGTAAGCTTTCTCCAGACAATCTGGTCGGAGAAATGCTGAAAACTTTTGACTAATGGACCTGTGTAACACATTACTCTCGGGCAATACTTGCAGCGAAAAAAGGTCTGGGGGAGTCTCCTTCCCAGCAGTCCTCCTCCATTTCTGTAGGCTTACGGTGCCCTAGGGCGAAGTAAAAAGAGGCCTAGCCCGAAGTAATGTGTCAAACGGTTTCAGGCTAGAGTCTCTTGACAGAGGGGATGTTTAGTGGGTAGTCTGGTAGCATGCGCTCCTAGGAGTCCCACACTACGCGCGTAAAGGGCCATCACCCTCCAACCCAAAAAAAATCATACTCAGCTTGTTCAACCATATTTCTAAGTTATGGTGCAGCCTCCCATACATACTGACTCCTCATTTCTTTCCATGTCTGCCTATTTTCGGCTATTCGCCTCCAAGATGTGCCAGGTATTTTCTTTATATTATTCTTTATATGTTTGATTCCTCTTGGGTACTACTGCGATATTCTTATGGTCCATTTGCCATCCGTCATGCTCGCCAAGTGACCGGCCCATCGCAATTTCAAGGATTTTGTTCCATGTACCACGTCTGTTACTTTGATCCTTTTTCGTATCCATGATATTCTCTCGCGATCCCTATGCGTAATACCCTGTACGCAACCTTCCATGGCTCTTTGAACAACAAGTTTTCTTTGAACAAGTTTTCTTGTTATTTCTGTTCTTAGCGCCCATGTTTCACAACCGTATAACAGTACTGGTAGGAAACATTGGTCGAAGGTTTTCTTTTTCAAGTACGTCTTCATATTAGACTTGAATATAATCGAGTTCTTTCCGAAAGGACTCCATGCCATCTTGATTCGTTGATTGATTTCTGGTGGTAGTGGACCGGATTAGTGCATTCGCTGACCAAGGTATACATATTCTTCGAATATTCCTAGTGTCGTGTTGTTCACTTTTGTATGTCCTTAAATGCTTATATAATTGTTGAACATGATCTTGGTTTTGCTTAGGTTCATTTTCAAGCCTGCTTTTTTGCTAGCCGCGTTGAGTTCATTCAATTGTTCTTGTAATTACTTTTGGCTGTTGACTATGAGGACTATGTCATCTGCGAATCTCAAGTGGTTGAGGTGCTCACCATCGATGTTCAAACCTTTTTTCTCCCAATGTAGAGTTTGGAAGATGCCCTCTAATGTGGCGTTGAAGAGCCTTGGCGATATGGGTACTATACATATTTAAATTTATATATAAATATTTATTTGTATATTTTTTATCAGGCGAATGTCCATCGTTCACTAAATATGAGCTGGGGGATGCGGTGCTTTCTATGAAAGCTCGAAAGGCACCAGGACCAGACGGCATTCCAACCGAGGTGCTACAAATGGTCTTCCACGTTTGTCCTGACTTGCTACTCAATGAGTTTAACGCTTGCCATAGAGAAGGTGTATTTCCATCTCGCTGGAAGGTGGCGAGGCTCACATTGATCAGCAAGGGAAAAGGGGACCCCGGGCTGCCATCTACATACCGGCCGCTTTGTATGCTGGACACAGCCGGGAAAGTGTTCGAAAAGCTCATCAAGAGAAGACTCACTGACGCAATTCGTGCTGCAGGGGACCTATCTCCTCGGCAGTATGGCTCTAGAGCAGGGCCATCCACTTCCGACGCCATCATGGAAATGGTGAATGCAGTCCGTCAAGCCGAAGCGCATAAAACTGAAAAACGAGTTGTTTTGCTAGTGACGCTTGACGTCAGAAATACCTTTAACTCCGCCAGATGGCCGGATATTCTTGGCACATTGGAATATTTTTTCCGATTGCCAGGGTATCTGATGCGGATTTTGAGGGATTATTTAAAGGACCGCACACTACTCTATGACACACAAGATGGGCGACGCAGTATGGAGATAACGTCTGGTGTCGCGCAAGGCGCCATACTGGGACCAGACTTGTGGAACGCCTCATTGAGACTTGAGCTGCCAAATGAGTCGCGCTTGTTCGGCTATGCAGATGATATAGCAGCACTGGTCGCCGGACGCACAGTCGAACATGCGCAGCGCAGACTGGGAATGCTAATGCGTCGAGTGAAGGAGTGGATGACCAGCCGCGGGTTCAGTTTGGCACTAGAGAAAACCGAGGTGGTCATTCTCACGAAGAAAAGAATTCCCACGGTAATTCCTTTGCGGATCGGAGATGCGACTGTTGAGTCTAAACTAGCAATAAAGTATTTGGGACTATTGATCGATTCGAAAATGAGCTTTTCGGAACAGATCAGGGCAACGGCGAAAAAGGACGCGATAGGCGCCTCAGCTTTAAGTTGATTCATGCGCAACATCGGTGGGCCCGCACCGAGCAAACGCCGAATCCTCATGAGTGCTGTACAGTCAGTGCTACTGTACGGATCTGAGGTTTGGGCCGGAGCTCTCAGCAAGGAGCTGTACCGAAAACGCTTGGCGCAGGTACAGAGACGAGGAGCTTTGCGGGTTGCGTCTACATACCGCACTGTCTCTGAGTCGGCGGTGTTGGTGATCGCAGGAGTGATACCTATTGCCCTCCTTGCTAGAGAGCGACGGAGAATTTATGACCGAAAAGCGGAGGGTTCAAGATATGCTGTCAACCAAGAGGAGAGACAGCGCACAATACTCGAGTGGCAACAGTCCTGGGAAGGTGACTCTAATGGCCGCTGGACTGCCCGCCTTATAGCGGATTATATAATATATTATAGTGGGATCGTGGCTAAATCGAAGGCATGGTGAGACTGATTATTACCTTACCCAGCTTCTTAGCGGGCATGGGTATTTTCAGTCTTAACTGTACAAGATTGGTAAATCACGGTCTCCACACTGCATTTTCTGCCCAGAAGCATGGGACGACGCATGTCACACCCTCTTCAACTGTAGAAGGTGGAACAGGATCCGGCAGGACTTGTGGGAGGTAATAGGTAAGCTTTCTCCAGACAATCTGGTCGGAGAAATGCTGAAAACTTTTGACTAATGGACCTGTGTAACACATTACTCTCGGGCAATACTTGCAGCGAAAAAAGGTCTGGGGGAGTCTCCTTCCCAGCAGTCCTCCTCCATTTCTGTAGGCTTACGGTGCCCTAGGGCGAAGTAAAAAGAGGCCTAGCCCGAAGTAATGTGTCAAACGGTTTCAGGCTAGAGTCTCTTGACAGAGGGGATGTTTAGTGGGTAGTCTGGTAGCATGCGCTCCTAGGAGTCCCACACTACGCGCGTAAAGGGCCATCACCCTCCAACCCAAAAAAAATCATACTCAGCTTGTTCAACCATATTTCTAAGTTATGGTGCAGCCTCCCATACATACTGACTCCTCATTTCTTTCCATGTCTGCCTATTTTCGGCTATTCGCCTCCAAGATGTGCCAGGTATTTTCTTTATATTATTCTTTATATGTTTGATTCCTCTTGGGTACTACTGCGATATTCTTATGGTCCATTTGCCATCCGTCATGCTCGCCAAGTGACCGGCCCATCGCAATTTCAAGGATTTTGTTCCATGTACCACGTCTGTTACTTTGATCCTTTTTCGTATCCATGATATTCTCTCGCGATCCCTATGCGTAATACCCTGTACGCAACCTTCCATGGCTCTTTGAACAACAAGTTTTCTTTGAACAAGTTTTCTTGTTATTTCTGTTCTTAGCGCCCATGTTTCACAACCGTATAACAGTACTGGTAGGAAACATTGGTCGAAGGTTTTCTTTTTCAAGTACGTCTTCATATTAGACTTGAATATAATCGAGTTCTTTCCGAAAGGACTCCATGCCATCTTGATTCGTTGATTGATTTCTGGTGGTAGTGGACCGGATTAGTGCATTCGCTGACCAAGGTATACATATTCTTCGAATATTCCTAGTGTCGTGTTGTTCACTTTTGTATGTCCTTAAATGCTTATATAATTGTTGAACATGATCTTGGTTTTGCTTAGGTTCATTTTCAAGCCTGCTTTTTTGCTAGCCGCGTTGAGTTCATTCAATTGTTCTTGTAATTACTTTTGGCTGTTGACTATGAGGACTATGTCATCTGCGAATCTCAAGTGGTTGAGGTGCTCACCATCGATGTTCAAACCTTTTTTCTCCCAATGTAGAGTTTGGAAGATGCCCTCTAATGTGGCGTTGAAGAGCCTTGGCGATATGGGTACTATACATATTTAAATTTATATATAAATATTTATTTGTATATTTTTTATCAGGCGAATGTCCATCGTTCACTAAAAATGAGCTGGGGGATGCGGTGCTTTCTATGAAAGCTCGAAAGGCACCAGGACCAGACGGCATTCCAACCGAGGTGCTACAAATGGTCTTCCACGTTTGTCCTGACTTGCTACTCAATGAGTTTAACGCTTGCCATAGAGAAGGTGTATTTCCATCTCGCTGGAAGGTGGCGAGGCTCACATTGATCAGCAAGGGAAAAGGGGACCCCGGGCTGCCATCTACATACCGGCCGCTTTGTATGCTGGACACAGCCGGGAAAGTGTTCGAAAAGCTCATCAAGAGAAGACTCACTGACGCAATTCGTGCTGCAGGGGACCTATCTCCTCGGCAGTATGGCTCTAGAGCAGGGCCATCCACTTCCGACGCCATCATGGAAATGGTGAATGCAGTCCGTCAAGCCGAAGCGCATAAAACTGAAAAACGAGTTGTTTTGCTAGTGACGCTTGACGTCAGAAATACCTTTAACTCCGCCAGATGGCCGGATATTCTTGGCACATTGGAATATTTTTTCCGATTGCCAGGGTATCTGATGCGGATTTTGAGGGATTATTTAAAGGACCGCACACTACTCTATGACACACAAGATGGGCGACGCAGTATGGAGATAACGTCTGGTGTCGCGCAAGGCGCCATACTGGGACCAGACTTGTGGAACGCCTCATTGAGGCTTGAGCTGCCAAATGAGTCGCGCTTGTTCGGCTATGCAGATGATATAGCAGCACTGGTCGCCGGACGCACAGTCGAACATGCGCAGCGCAGACTGGGAATGCTAATGCGTCGAGTGAAGGAGTGGATGACCAGCCGTGGGTTCAGTTTGGCACTAGAGAAAACCGAGGTGGTCATTCTCACGAAGAAAAGAATTCCCACGGTAATTCCTTTGCGGATCGGAGATGCGACTGTTGAGTCTAAACTAGCAATAAAGTATTTGGGACTATTGATCGATTCGAAAATGAGCTTTTCGGAACAGATCAGGGCAACGGCGAAAAAGGACGCGATAGGCGCCTCAGCTTTAAGTTGATTCATGCGCAACATCGGTGGGCCCGCACCGAGCAAACGCCGAATCCTCATGAGTGCTGTACAGTCAGTGCTACTGTACGGATCTGAGGTTTGGGCCGGAGCTCTCAGCAAGGAGCTGTACCGAAAACGCTTGGCGCAGGTACAGAGACGAGGAGCTTTGCGGGTTGCGTCTACATACCGCACTGTCTCTGAGTCGGCGGTGTTGGTGATCGCAGGAGTGATACCTATTGCCCTCCTTGCTAGAGAGCGACGGAGAATTTATGACCGAAAAGCGGAGGGTTCAAGATATGCTGTCAACCAAGAGGAGAGACAGCGCACAATACTCGAGTGGCAACAGTCCTGGGAAGGTGACTCTAATGGCCGCTGGACTGCCCGCCTTATAGCGGATTATATAATATATTATAGTGGGATCGTGGCTAAATCGAAGGCATGGTGAGACTGATTATTACCTTACCCAGCTTCTTAGCGGGCATGGGTATTTTCAGTCTTAACTGTACAAGATTGGTAAATCACGGTCTCCACACTGCATTTTCTGCCCAGAAGCATGGGACGACGCATGTCACACCCTCTTCAACTGTAGAAGGTGGAACAGGATGCGGCAGGACTTGTGGGAGGTAATAGGTAAGCTTTCTCCAGACAATCTGGTCGGAGAAATGCTGAAAACTTTTGACTAATGGACCTGTGTAACACATTACTCTCGGGCAATACTTGCAGCGAAAAAAGGTCTGGGGGAGTCTCCTTCCCAGCAGTCCTCCTCCATTTCTGTAGGCTTACGGTGCCCTAGGGCGAAGTAAAAAGAGGCCTAGCCCGAAGTAATGTGTCAAACGGTTTCAGGCTAGAGTCTCTTGACAGAGGGGATGTTTAGTGGGTAGTCTGGTAGCATGCGCTCCTAGGAGTCCCACACTACGCGCGTAAAGGGCCATCACCCTCCAACCCAAAAAAAATCATACTCAGCTTGTTCAACCATATTTCTAAGTTATGGTGCAGCCTCCCATACATACTGACTCCTCATTTCTTTCCATGTCTGCCTATTTTCGGCTATTCGCCTCCAAGATGTGCCAGGTATTTTCTTTATATTATTCTTTATATGTTTGATTCCTCTTGGGTACTACTGCGATATTCTTATGGTCCATTTGCCATCCGTCATGCTCGCCAAGTGACCGGCCCATCGCAATTTCAAGGATTTTGTTCCATGTACCACGTCTGTTACTTTGATCCTTTTTCGTATCCATGATATTCTCTCGCGATCCCTATGCGTAATACCCTGTACGCAACCTTCCATGGCTCTTTGAACAACAAGTTTTCTTTGAACAAGTTTTCTTGTTATTTCTGTTCTTAGCGCCCATGTTTCACAACCGTATAACAGTACTGGTAGGAAACATTGGTCGAAGGTTTTCTTTTTCAAGTACGTCTTCATATTAGACTTGAATATAATCGAGTTCTTTCCGAAAGGACTCCATGCCATCTTGATTCGTTGATTGATTTCTGGTGGTAGTGGACCGGATTAGTGCATTCGCTGACCAAGGTATACATATTCTTCGAATATTCCTAGTGTCGTGTTGTTCACTTTTGTATGTCCTTAAATGCTTATATAATTGTTGAACATGATCTTGGTTTTGCTTAGGTTCATTTTCAAGCCTGCTTTTTTGCTAGCCGCGTTGAGTTCATTCAATTGTTCTTGTAATTACTTTTGGCTGTTGACTATGAGGACTATGTCATCTGCGAATCTCAAGTGGTTGAGGTGCTCACCATCGATGTTCAAACCTTTTTTCTCCCAATGTAGAGTTTGGAAGATGCCCTCTAATGTGGCGTTGAAGAGCCTTGGCGATATGGGTACTATACATATTTAAATTTATATATAAATATTTATATATAAATTTACATAAAATTAACTTATAAAAATATTGTTATAGCTTATAAATGTTTTATTATTTATTATCTCAAAGTGGACAAGCGGTGAGGATTAGGGCTATTGGCGACACCTCGTTAAAAAACGTGTGAAGTAACTACCTCTTGGGTCACATGGAAATGTTGCAACATAAGTGATATACACAAACAGATATTTACACAAACCTATATATATATACTAGTATATATATACATATATATATATATATATATATATATATATATATATATATATATATATATATATGCAATCAAATACATAAATTTGATTAGATATCTAAATATATCTTGCCCCCGTTTTCGAAATAAGTGCGGGCAATACACCAATGCAAATCGTCAAGCTTCTGGCTTCATCGGTTTGTTCTTCCCCCGCCTCCATAGTATACCTCCATGGTCGAACTTAAGTCGAAAGTGAAAATGTGACAATTGGTTGTGAATAATTGATTTTTTTTTGGAAGGCAGATGTCAGTGTCAGAAGATTAACATTGTGATTTTCTTAGCAAAAAAAAAGTTAAATTTAGAAGTATTTCGGCTAAATCACCCTTCGAAAATATTCATAACGAAAATAGTACTTGCGATTTAATTCCAGAACCTGCAGGAAGATTTACAACCAAACTTGCATTGTGGGATAATCCCCCACACAGCGTCCGAGATTTCAAACGTTACGGGAAAATGGACAACATTGTGTAGGCCGACCGATACAATGACCGAACAACCAAGGACGAAAGCGGCCCGCAAGGAACTCCCATCCACCACGATGCAGGCAGAAAGCGCGCCAGACAATTCATCGTGCTTTACAAAGGACGTTCACCTTATAAATAGTAAGATTAATGATTTTGTGTTAGCGAAGGGGAAATTTGTTTTTAAGCAGAAAGCCCCGGTATCCTCCCATGATCACTCTGCTCCTAACGTTAATCCTTTTAGCGCCTTGGCAAACAACATATGAAGCGGAGTTAATACTAACGTTAACGTACCTACAAAAGTGTGGTACCCCCCAATCTTTGTAGAGCACGTCAAGGCGACTGTACTAAAAGATATTTTAGACAGATTCACCCCAGCAGACGGTAATCGATTAAGTTATCGAATAACGAAACTGTCAAACGCTCGTTTTAAAATATCGTTGGACAAATAGGAAGCACACGAGTATATCCTAAACCTAATTAAATCTACCTCGGCTGTAGTGTACTCGTTTAGGCTAAAAGAAAAAAAAAGTGCGTGGTGGTGTTAAGAAGTGTAAGTTCTGACTTTGGATCAGATTCTATACGTGAAGATATCCAAAACCAGCTTCCAGAACTGAAAATCGAAGCTGTGTCGCCGCTTACAACATCGTGGTCGAGAGCAAATAAGCTTGACCTTGACCTCTTCCGAATAACGGTCTCCTTTGAAGGCGACAAAAACGCGCTAATTAAATTGCGCTATGTGTTGCACCAACGAGCTACCTGGGAACGCCCTAAAAGAAGCGAACTGGTACAGTGTTACCGTTGCCAGCAATTCGGACAAGTGTCCTCCAACTGTGGCTTCAACCCACGTTGTGTAGCGTGCGGTGATGGGCACATATCACAGGAATGTTCTCTTAAAAAAATGGAGAAACCTGAATTGGCTCCATTTTGTACCATGTGCAAAACACACGGTCACCCCGCAAACTTTTCCGGGTGTCCGGAACGAAAGCGACTGGTGAAAAGAGCTAGAGAGATTAAAACGCAAAGAACAAATTTCAATCCTGAGTACATACCGCATCCTTTTCATCAGCGTAGCGTCCCATTCTCCAATACCCCAGAACATTTTCCTTCCATCTCTTCCACGGCTACTTATTTTGAAATAGCCAGACAAGCAATCCCTACATCTCTATAGACATCACCGACAGTTAATCCCATGGATTACATACAAAAAATAACCATCGTCTGGCTCGGGATATCTCCCAGTGAACTCTTCTTAAATCTCTCTCTCTTAAACTTCTACTTTAATCTTTATGGTGGGTAGTAGACTGATCATTCTCTCCCTTAATATTAATTCCTTAATCTACCATGACAAGAGACTATTCCTAGTGGACCTGATCAAATTCTTCCATCCTGACATCCTACTTTTGAACGAAACTCTCCTAAAATCTCACCACAAAGTGCGTGTGGACCATTACAACGTCCTTGGTAACGATACTGGCAGAGGTACAGACATACCTATAGATATGATTTAGATGTCTACCAAATCTCTTTCGAACAAGGTAGCTCCTCGTGTACCTTAGCGACACTCCGCACTAAACGACCCAACGGAACTCCAGCGAAAATCTTGATTGGCTCCGTATATTTCCCGTGTAACACAGGTTCCCTAATCCCCACTACCCTCGATAAGATACTTACAGCAGCGGCATCTCACGACTCATTCCTGATTGGAGGTAACATAAATGCCAGACACGAGCATTGGAGTGATTTCACCAACAACACAAACGAAAAAGCCCTTTTCGAATGGCTCTACACGGATTCGCAGCCACTGTTGTGAACGCAGTTGTCCCAACCTTCCCGAGAGGTCGCTCATTCTTGGACAATTTTATTATTTCATCCGATGCCATAAACTCATATACATGTTCCACATTTGCTTCTTTGTCTGACCACCACGGGCTGCACTTGAACATAACTCTCAGAGCCCATATTCCAGTTCCTACTTGTCCTCCTCACTACAGACCATTCAAATCAATAGATTGGTCACACTTCCGTTACGATCTCTATGGCCTGCTTCCAAACTTACCACCGGAAAATGAGATCCTTTCAAACGCTGAAATAGACAGGCATGTATCAGCACTAACAGCCGCATTAATTGAGTGTTTAGATTTACATGCCCCCTTCCAGAAACCCCGAAGCTCACTATATCGGTGTCTGAGTCAGCAAACTACCCACTTGTTTAAAATTCGAAAGCATATGCTCCAACGATTGAAACGAATTTTTCATAGAAGGCACAATAGAACAAACGAAGAGTATTTCGAATTAAAAACCCAGATCTCCTCAATGTCCCGAGAAATACACAAATACATCAAGAAGATGTAAATAATTATTATAAGCACCGATTAAGATCTCTGAAACCATCATCAGACGTATTTAAAACCATTGAAAAAATCACGGGTCGCAAGAGTTCCAAATACAACCCTGATAAAGATCCCATACGGCAAGGCAATGTGGTTTTCAATGCTCCTTCAGATAAAATCGGCGCTTGGGAGGGATACTTCAGGCACCTACACCGAAGGAGTGAGTCTCCTTACGTAGCTCAAAACAATAAAATCAGTACCGAAGTTCTGCTTACATCTGAAGGGTATGAAGGTTCTTATCTTACCATATTCTCCAGTTCAAATAAAGCTTCTGAACAGCATCCAATTTTTGGCGACTTTTTTACTTCGAAAAAGGAAGTTGAAGATATCTTCCTTACAATAAATAACAAGCTATCCCATGGTCCCGACGGAATCCCAAACATAGTCCTCAAAAAGTGTAGGAAAATTATCTCCTCTTTCCTGACTATAATATATAACAACTGCATCAACAACGGTTACTTCCCCCAACTATGGAAAGATAGCAGACTGATTCCTATACCAAAGCTTAATTGCGAGGGCAGAATTTCCAACTTCCGGCCAATTTCTTTATTACCAAATCTTGGCAAAATCTTAGAAAAGATAATTCTTCGAAGTTTTAATAACTTTTACTTTCCCCTGACTCCAAATTTCCAGTTTGGATTTGTTGACTTTTGTGGAAGGGTTTTCTTCAAGAACGACGACCAATCGCTTTTTGTTCTATGATTTGACCTATCTTGATTAACAAGATCCTGACAATTATTCCTGTCGATTAACAATACTTTTTGTTTAATAATGTAGATTATAATTTGGAGCACACCTGTCACTTTTTCTTTCTTTTACCAGTCTCACATTTTTAGGTCAAGTTTTGCATGTCTGTCAATGTGATAAAACTAATTTTTGTTTTAAGTGATTGGTACTTCATACATATTTGAATTTGCTAAATCAATTTGATTAATATTCAACACTCCTCCTTAATCAAATGATAACGATTTGACTCAAAAAGAACTTTGCTCAAAGGCTTAGTAAAAATATCTGCAATTTGTTTCTTTCCTTCAATGTGCTCAATGTTAACAGTTACTTCAGTATGATATTTAATAAACTTTCTCAAAATCTCAATATGTTTCTTGCCCTTGTTCAATTTGCCCTCGTGGGTATTATGCAACATGTGAACCGCCGATTTGTTGTCCACAAACATTGGAGTTGGTTGATCATCTCTCAGGATTCCCAGTTCCAGAGCTAATCTCTTCAGCCAACACACCTCGTCGATCACTTGATACGCTGCTCTGTATTCTGCCTCTGCTGTCGACGTTGCTACCACTTTTTGTCGCAGTGAATACCATACTATTGGACCGCCTCTGTAGATCAAACCGCCACTGGTCGATTTCATAGACTCCTTTTCTCCTCCGAAGTCGGCATCTGTGTATACTTTTATTTCCTTGTCTCCTCCAAAACGAATTCCTGCCTTCGGTGTTGCTTTCAAGTATTGGAAAATTCGCTTGGTCATTATCCAGTGACTCTGCTTTGGGTCAGAGCAGTGTCTGCTGAGATAATTTACCGCATAGCTGATGTCAGGTCTGGAGATAGTTGCCAGGTATAGCAAACTACCAATCGCCTCACGAAACGGTGTACCAGCAGGCACTTTCTTGTCATTCACAAAATCAGTCGCTTGAGTCACCATGCCAAGTTCAATCGGTGTTGGTGCAGGATAACACTCTTCCATTCCCATCCTTTGCAAAATCTTCTGTGTGTACTTTGGTTGACTCACAAAAATTCCTTCTGAATCCATTTTCAAGTCCATTCCAAGGTACGTAAACTGGTTTTGAAACTTTTTGCTATGTGTAATTTCAAACTTCCTTCCAATAAGCTTCAAGAGATCAAAAATTTCTCTTTCGTATTTTCCAGCAATCAATCCGTCATCCACAAACAATGCCACAATAATAGTTTTGTCCTTGTAGAATACACTTGGATCGTCATCAGAACTCATCAAACCAATTTTCTCAAGTGCGGCAGTTATCTCCACGTTCCATTGTTTTGGTGCTTGTTTGAGTCCATAGATTGCCTTGGACAGCTGACAAACTTTTCCTGATCCATCTTCGAATCCGCTGGGTTGCACCATGTAAATCACCTCGTTCAGATTCCCATACAAAAATGCTGTCTTTACATCGAATGGAATGAGTTTCCGATTTTCTGACGCCGCATGACTCAGGATTAGTCGAATAGATGGGTAACTGGCAACTGGACTGAATGTACCATCATAATCGACTCCCTCCTGTTGCTCGAAACCTCGAGCCACTAGTCTCGCCTTTAGTCTGCCACTTGACTTCTTGGTGAGCACCCATCTGCATGTTAGTGGTTTCACTCCCTCAGGACATTGCACTAACCTCCACGTCTTCCTGTCCACTAATGATTGGTATTCTTCCTCCATGGCCTTTCTCCAGCTTGGGTCCTTGAGCGCATCAGACACCGTGATGTCCTCAGCTTCACAAATTAGAGCTGTGTTTTCTTGTCTCACTCCTTGACTGTACCACATCATGAAATCACCAAGTCTCTTTGGTAAAATTCCTCTTGTCGAACGAATAGGTCGGTTTGGAGTTTCAATTGCAGGTTCGGGCTCTCTTGTGCTTTCTTCTTCTTCACTTTCTTCTTCGGCACTATCATCTTCGCCTTCTTCCTCTTCTGACTCAGTCTCACTTGTATTTGTATTTTCTTCTTTGGCTTCTGTCTCACTTGTCTTTGTTATTATTTCAGTCTTATTTTGTTCGAATTCTTCATTGAAGTCCACATTTGCTTCACTTATGACATCACGACGTTCGGGGATGTAAACTCGATAAGTTGGTGCGTTCAAGTCGTATCCAACTAAGTAGCCCTTCTCTGACTTGCTGTCGAACTTGCCTCTCTTGTGTGGTGGTATTAGCACATAACACTCACATCCGAATGCTCTCAACTTATTCAGGTCCATTTGCCGTCCAAACCATAGCTCAGCTGGACTTTTCCCTGCAACAGTGCTCATTCCAGTCTGGTTGATCGTGAAGACTGCATATGAAATCGCCTCCGCCCACAGTCTCACATTTAAGTTGGTTGCTTTCAGGGCTGAACGTGCCGATTCCACAATGGTCCTCATCTCTCTTTCTATTCTCCCATTTTGTTGTGGTGTGTATGGATTTGTGAATGTGTGCAAGATTCCTAAGTCTTTCAAGATCTCATCCGTCCTGACATTTTTAATTTCCTTGCCATTGTCGGAGCGTAAACATTTCATTTTTCTTGCCCGTTGATTTTCAGCCATCTTCACGAACAGTTTCAGCTTTTCTGGGGCTTCGTCCTTGGTCTTCATGAAATAAACTGTTCTGAAATGTGAGAAATCATCTTTGAACACTAAGTAGTATTTGGCGCCACCTAGCGACGGGTCTCTCATTTCACCCATGTCCACATGCACAAGCTCCAGGGGTTCCTTTGCCTTCCATTCATTTCGTGGATGAGATTTGCATCGCGCCTTGCCATATTCACACCCAGTGCAACAGTACTTGCCCCAGTCATCGACGAACTTGATTCCTCTCCTTTTCAGAACGTCCCTCACATATTGAACATTCTGGTGCGCCATCCTCTCGTGCCAAGTTCGAATTGAGATTGCTGTCATACCAGGTGCTTGCTCTTTGCGCCTCACCATCATTTCAAAAAGATTTCCCCTCCTCCTTGACAGTCCAACAGTCTTGCCATCTCTCATAAATTCTGCCTTGTCCTTGTCTGATTTCATTTCATGTCCTTGATCCAGCATGTGACTAACTGAAAACAAGTTAAACTTTAATTATGGTACATACAACACGTCCTTCAAGATGGTTTTGTGCCAGTCATGTCCATCAAAAGCCTCCAACTCGACTGCACCGACTGCAACGCCATCTATCTCCGTCGAATCACCAAGTAGTATATTCATTGGTACGCTCAATTCGTTGATTTCAGTAAACCAATCATAGTGCGAGGTCATGTGTTGACTCGCACCACTGTCTTGGTACCATGTGTTGATTTTGTCCTCCAGATGATCCGGGTCGCTTTCCAGGTCAGACGTCTTCAGGTTCACTGCTAACCAGACATTCGGTTTGATTTTTGGACTGTTGTTGTTGCTGTTGTTTCCTTGTTGTGGACACTCTCTTGCAAAATGGCCTTTCTGTCCACACAAGTTGCAACTATAATTCTTCTTGCAATATTCAATGTATTTGGGGCATGGCTTATTCCGACAGTCTCTCTTGACGTGTCCTTTCAATCCACACTTGTAACATGGGAAGCCACCTTTCTCTTTCTTGTCGTAAGTTGTTTGTTTTCCTTGCGGTTTCCTGAAGTTTCTCCTTGCCATTAGTGCATTCGATGAAGTTGACTCCTGTCCTGTGTTTTGCTGTCCTTGTCTTTCATCCTCCATTCTCAGTCGTTCGATCATCACTGTTGGGTTCCTATCTGCGCCTGTCACATTATCCCAGGCAGTTGCAAAGTGTGCCAGTCTCGGTGGTAACATGCTCAGGATACATGACATCACCCAACTCTCCCTCACAGGATCATTCGCAGTTGACAATTGTTCTGTCATTGACAACAATTCCATACAATTTTCTATGGCTGACTTACTCTCATCAAACTTGAAGGTATAAAATTGTCTTCGCAAAATTTCCATACCCGCATCAGTCTTTGTACCGTACAGTGTGACCAGTTTTTCCAGCATTTGTCTTGCTGAAATACAGTTTACTATTTTGGTCGCAATGTTGTCACTCACATTCAAAACAATGAGTTGTTGTGCCTCTAAGTCCTTGTCCAAATATGCCCTTACTTCTGGAGTGTCAACTGCTCCCGCTGGTCTAGCCTTTGCTCCTGTGGCAATGTCGTACAATTTCTTCGTTTTCATAATAATGTCCAATTTCAGTCTCCATGGCACATAATTGACCTGCCCATGCGAGTCCTGACTAAGCATCACTAGTTGTGACTTGACTGTATCCATGTTTGATTCTCGACTTCACTTTCGAATGTGACTGTACTTCCAGCGTGGCACTTCACTTTTGAGTGTGACTGTACTCCCAGCGTGGCACGTTTTCTTGCTCCTATTTTTCCTGACGATTTTGCAATTTCTTACGATTTTTCTGTGTGCTCCACTTTCCAGACTATACAGCGATTGTTTATTCTTGTGTGCGCCAAAGTCTCGTCAGACTGGGCCTATAACCTGTTGACTTTTGTGGAAGGGTTTTCTTCAAGAACGACGACTAATCGCTTTTTGTTCTATGATTTGACCTATCTTGATTAACAAGATCCTGACAATTATTCCTGTCGATTAACAATACTTTTTGTTTAATAATGTAGATTATAATTTGGAGCACACCTGTCACTTTTTCTTTCTTTTACCAGTCTAACATTTTTAGGTTAAGTTTTGCATGTCTGTCAATGTGATACAACTAATTTTTGTTTTAAGTGATTGGTACTTCATACATATTTGAATTTGCTAAATAAATTTGATTAATATTCAACAGGATTCTAGCGCGAACGGTCCACAGAGCAAGCAATAATGCTGCTACACAACAAAGTCCCCAGTAATCTACAGCGGAAAGAGTGCACAGTGGCATACGCTCTTGACCTTAAAAAAGCATTTGACTCAGGGTGGATTAACGGGCTCAAGTTCAAACTGAAAATGTTGTCATGTCCAGTCCCGGTCCTTAGAATCCTGTATAGTTTCCTATCAAACAGAAACTCGCAAATAAAAGTAGGAAATATCACTTCAAATCCCATCCCAATTCACTCTGGGGTCCCGCAGGGTTCAATCATTGGTCCCTCCTTATTCAATTTCTTCCTCCATGATATCCCTACACCAAACAGCTCTGACTTAGATTTAATCATGTACGCTGACGACATCCTACTCACCGCCACCAATACCCTCCCAACACTAGCTCAAACCCAGCTGCAGTGCGCTGTGAACAACACCGTTGTATATATAAACAAGTGGGGACTATAAATCAATGCATACAAATCGAAATGCTAGTGGTAAAGAACACAGGTTAGCAGTATCCCAAAGTAGACATCTTCAAATTCAGATAGAAGGCGAACTAATTCCTCTCAAAGACAATATCAAATATCTAGGAGTGCATTTCAATAACAGGATAAAATCAAACAATCATGCAAGGAAAACACTAAACAAAGCGAAAGCAGCGGCACCTCTCATCTCCTCTCCTCGAAAGCAGTAGGCTCGCACGTGAAAGTACTGATGTACAAAACACTGGTCAGACCAATCATCACCTACACATTCCCAGCCTGGTTAACAATGTCACCAACGGCAGCCGAAGAACTCCAAGCCTTTGAGAGAAAAATTCTAAGGAAATGTCTCTCGAAATATAGACGACCTAGTAAAAAATACTTCAAGAACAAAGTGCTGTACAAAGAAACAGGGGTTATACCGATACTCCACCATATGCTAACAACGAGTAAGATCCGCATAGAAAAGTGGGGAGATCACACACTCCGGAGTATCCGCGCACTCTTAGAATTCCCTACTGTAAATCATTCGTATTCCCTTAGTCCCTCAATGTCCTCGACAAATACCACCCAGGTTCCTTCAATCCAAACGCCCCTAAAAAACCACAGTTTTAGTTTCATCCCAACCTAATACATACCGGGGCTGAAACCACTAATGTAGATAATATAAAATCTACAAGTTCAAATAAAATTTAAGATTAATCAAGGGACATAGTGTTAAGGCCGAAATACAATACCGCGAGACGACGATACGTGAGCGCGACGAGATTTTCGCTCGTTGTCACGCAACGCATTCAATTTACAATGCACGCGATGCGAGGAACAATAATGTTCATATGACAAATGTCAAATACGTGACGTTTCAAATGAAATTGTTTTTGATTTTTTAAAAGTTTTGAATTTGGATTTTTCCTTCATCTAGCAAATAATAGCCCCTACAAGGATTCACGAAATTTTCATTGAAAATTCTTTCAGAATAACCTTAGTACATAAAAACTAATTAACGCGTTTGAATTTCAAATTTTATTCAGGCGCCATATTGCATCTGACAAACGTCATGCACCTCGTTGCGAGGAATTTTCGTTTTTCCGAATATTTCCCGCCTCGCATCGACGCATCGCAATCATTGTACGATGTCGCATACAAATGCATGTTACGAAAAGTGCTTGACATTTGCTGCAAAACTCTCGTCGTGCTCACGTATCGTCGTCTCGCGGTATTGTATTTCGGCCTTTAAGCTAACGCCTTCCGAATTTGCAATCTAAATCAACTCCTTGTAGCCGGCACGGGACGTCCATCCTCCCAGGAACCTACTGGTTAGGTACCGACGGGAGGGGAGTATAGACGTCCCCTGCGTACATGACAATAAGTACAAATACAATGCAAAATGTTAAAACTAAAATAGGCGTAACAATTCTTTAACCTAGATTAGTTATATGAATAGGCATAGCATTAGATTTAATTATAATTAGGAATATGATTAGATTTAAGTTATCATAAGTTTTAAAGTAATTTATATATTAAGCTGTCTCACTAAAGAAGCCATAAGAGCGAATGGTATCACCTAATTATCTAAAACGTCTATCTCTGTATGTAAAACATATCCAAACCGTCCAATGTATTTGACAGCTAAATAATGTCAAATGTTAAATAGTCAATTGGTTCTCACTGTCAATTTGTATAAAGTCTCAATAAAGTTTACTTACATGTGAATAATTGCATTGTGAATACATTTTTCAAGGAGTATAGACGTTTGCTTTCTGACAGGCACGGTAGGTGGCTGTTATTCTCAAAACTTTTAAATATGTCTTTTGTTTGAAATCAGGCGGTATAAATTTCTAAGCAGATCTTGTTTTTGTAATTTCGTCTAGCTTATTTACATGTAGAATGGCAGATAATATTATTGGCTCCGCCAGTTTCCTTCACTTGGGTGACGTTGTATCATTATTTGCTGAAGGCAGTGTTTGTGGATTTTTAAGTACACTTGGGTCAGTAGAACATATTATGCCAAGTAGTTTACATTAAAATCGCTTTCTGTTGCAGATTGGTTGACGACAGAACAGTGGTATGTCCGGAAGCTGGAGATTTAAGTTCGCCCCCAAAAAAGTTTAGAGGTATGTTTGAAGTTTTTTATTGTAGAGAATATAAAAATCTGTATTTTAGATTGTTTGATAAAAATATGCCCTATGAACAGATATTCGGCCCAGAAACAGTTTTGGAAAGCGGCTAAGCAGAGTGCAAGCACCAATACCGATACCAGCCTTTTGAAACGCCTACATGTAAGGTACTTTTAGTTGTTATTTTCTTATCATAAATATATTTTTGTAGCATGCTGCAGAAATTGAAAAGAAGCAGAACGAATCTGAAAATAGGAAGCTATTGGGAACTGCTGTTCAATATGGGAGTGTTATCCAATTGCTCCACTTGAAGTCCAATAAGTACTTGACTGTCAACAAACGGCTACCATCGCTCCTTGAAAAGAATGCAATTCGAGTTTATCTTGATGCTAATGGAAACGAAGGTTCATGGTGGTACATTATGCCATTTTATAAATTGCGATCAACTGGTGATAATGTCGTTGTCGGTGATAAAGTAATTTTAAATCCGGTGAACGCTGATCAGCAAAATCTGCATGTAGCCATGAATTATGAACTGCCTGATAACCCTGGATGCAAAGAAGTGAATGTTCTCAATTCTTCAACTTCGTGGAAAGTCAGCTTATTCATGGAACATAAAGAAAATCAAGAGCATATACTTAAAGGGGGAGATGTGGTTCGTTTGTTTCATGCCGAACAAGAAAAGTTTCTCACGATGGATGAATACGAAAAGCAGCAGCACGTGTTCTTACGCACGACAGGTAGAACGAGCGCTACTGCAGCCACAAGCAGTAAAGCATTATGGGAAATAGAGGTGGTACAACATGATTCTTGTCGTGGTGGTGCAGGTCATTGGAACTCATTATATCGTTTTAAGCATCTCGCGACAGGGTATTACTTGGCCGCTGAAGTGGACCTTATTGAAACTACATCAAGTTTAGGTATGACTTCTTTATTGATCTGGTACATCTTTTTTTTCAAAATCCGGCGTTTTTTCTTCCTTTAGATGGTCGAACGCGACCAGAACAATATCGTCTTGTGTCCGTTCCGTTTTCAAGTGACATTGCTTCTGTCTTTGAATTAGATCCAACTACAATGACAAGGGCTGATAGTTTAGTACCACAGTCAAGCTACGTTCGCCTACGCCACTTATGCTCAAACACTTGGGTTCATGCAACATCTATACCTATTGATTATAATGATGACAAACCAGTTATGTCAAAAGTGTGTTGTTCACCACTAAAAGAAGATAAAGAAGCCTTCGCTCTCATTCCTGTATCTCCTGTTGAAGTACGTGATTTAGATTTCGCCAATGATGCCTGCAAGGTTTTGGCGGCAACAAGCATTCGTTTAGATACTGGCACTATAACGAACAATGAACGGCGGTCTTTAATTTCGCTTTTGCAAGATTTAGTTTATTTTATCGCGGGAATGGAGAATGACCAAAGCAAACCGAACGCACTTGAATTAACTATCAAAAACCCAATCCGAGACCGACAGAAATTGCTTCGAGAGCAGTATATTTTGAAACAACTTTTCAGAATATTGCAGGGACCATTTCAAGGTACAACATCTGGTGACGCTTCTTTTCTACGATTAGAGGAACTAAGTGATCCAAAAAATGCTGTGTTCAAATATATTTTTAGGCTTTGTTATAGAATATTGCGATTGAGTCAACAGGATTACAGAAAGAATCAGGTAAAACTTTATCGTGGAAATTATTTGTACTAAGGAAAAGTGATTAGTAGAATATGATGCTCTTATCCATATTACAGTACTGTTTTTATCTTGCTGAGTAACATTTCTGCATATCGTTCAACAAATAACCCGTAAACTAACTCGCAAATTAGTTTTGATGCCGTTGACCTTTAAAACATATTTTTATATTATGATGGCTGAACAAATTAAACAACGAAGCCAGCCATTAATTTCAAATGTGAGAACTCTTTCACCCGCAAGAACATTCACAATATGATTGCAATTGTCATCCGAAGACATTTGATTTTTTTTACTTAGTTTTTAAATATGTGAACACCTGATCAGTTCACAATATATAATACATTCAGCTTTAGAAAAAGCTAATTCATTTTTTTGAAACAACGGTTTAGCAATACAGGACATACATGTTTACATATTTACTATTCTGTCTCCTTTCGCGTGGAGCGATCACTATCTTCCTGGGCTACGCAAGCATATACTCGTTGATTTGATTTGATTTTTTCTATCAGTTAACATTATATAATACATTCAGCTTTAGAAAGAGCGTATTCCTTTTTACTTTTTTTTTTAAAAATTGATTGAAACAGAATGGTTTTGCAATACAAGTCATATATATATTTACTGATTTAAATCATTCATGACCTTGTCGATCGCAGTGACAAATGCTAAGATCATCTACCAGTAGGTTAAGTGTTCCCTATTCTAAAGATCATAATCTTTTGTACGAACTTAATTTTCTTTGATTAATAAGAATTATATTCATTCGGGAACCTATTTATATATATATGTATATATATATATATATATATATATATATATATATATATATATATATACATATAAATATATATATTATATTATTATTATTATATATATATATATTATATATATATATATATATTATATTATTTATTATTATTATATATATATATTATCTTATTATATATATATATATATATATAATTCATTATAGATGTTGCCATTTGTACAGAGTTCTGTTGTTTGGATTTTTAAGATACTTCATTACAACTATGTTAACATATAATTTATACTAAGTTCATGATAAGTTATCTGAGGAAAGGTACTAGTATCTAGATCGAGAACAAAATTTAACAAAAACATCTTCTATGCTTACATCTAACTTATAACTAATTTTTCTTATCTTAATTTTGATCTAATATATAATCTAATTACTCTAAAGAGATCCATGGCTGAGAACACTTAGTCTTGGTTTTACATAATACCAAGAGGTTTGATGAGGGGATTCAGGGAGTATTTAGTTTTTTTGAGCAGATTAGCTCTACGCGACTCGGCCAGCTTTCTGATAGGGGTAATATTAACTATTTGTTGTAGTAACCTGGAGGAGTAATAGTAAGGTTTGTTTAGGGGCATTTTTAAATAACGATTTTGGGTGACTTAGAGCTTAGCAATGGATAGCTCCGTAGATTATTAAATGTTGGATGCTCATTTGTCATAATCATTTGTCCTAAAAAGTTTATGGGTCTGTTTGGCAGCAGGCGGGCTTGCGTTCTCTGCTGAAAAATATTGTCGCGGTCTTCTTGACGTTGATTTTGATTTTCCACCTGTAGAAGAATTGGTAGATATTTTGCAGCATTTCTTCTAAGTTGGAGAGTATCTGGTCGGGATGATTGTCAGAGGTGTGGAGACAAATGTCGTCCGCAAAAGCCGCTAATTGGTAGTTTTTACTTATGGGAATGTCAGACGTGTATACATTGAAAAGTGCCGGACTCAGAAAAGACCCTTGTTGAACATCAGCAGGAGCGGTTTTGGTAGAGGATGTTGAACGTCGAACTTTCACGTTGTATGTTCTATCACTCAAGAAGGATTAGTTTCATCAGGTATGTAGGGATACTACACTCTTTAAGTCTATGAATTAGGCCATTATGCCAGACGGTATCAAAGTCCTTATCTATATATCAATGGTCAGCCCCAACCGACTGTTTTCTAGTTAGTGTTGTTTTATGTCTATGGAGACACGTAGTAGTTGGTGTTCTGTAGAGTATCTATGTTTAAAGCCAAACTGGAAGTGAGGGAGGATGTCATTGTTTTCGACGTAATCCGTTAACCTTTTCAATATTGGCTTCTCGAACAGTTTGCCCAGCGCCAGCAGTAAGCTTATTGGCCGGTAGTTGCTAGGGTCATGCGGATCTTTACCGGGCTTCAGGACTGGTACTATGCTAGCGTGTTTCCAGCAGCTTGGCAAGTGTGACGTTTTCAGACAGGCGTTGAAAATATGGCAAATTAGCACTCTTGCTTTCTTTGGGAGGTTCTTGATGGCTGTATTGGGTATTCTGTAAATTCTAGGGGCCTTACCGTTCTTTAGCTTCTTTATTTGCTCGATTATGTGTTTCGTTTTTATAAGAGCACCTCCTATTACTTGTGCCATGTTGTTGCTCATTATATGGGAGATATTTTCGTGGAATTTATCAGCAAGTAACTCTGCTTTCCCTTCGTTAGAATGAATCTACGTACCACTTTCGTCGTTGAAATCATATGGAAGATCATGATGTTTTCGTTTCAAAATTTTAGTCAACTTCTTGACTTTTTGTGCATTATAGTCAAGGTTGGTGAGGATATTGTTCCAATAATTGTTTCCGAGGTACTTGATTTTGGCCTTGATAGCTCTCGTTAGAGTTTACGCCGATTTTCAAGGAGGAGTCACGATTTCTCAGCTACTGGCGCCGTCGAGAGTTACGTGCTCGGATTAGCTTATAAACTTCTTCATTGAGTTCAATTACATGGACTTTTCTACTATATTTTGATGCACTACTGCAGATTGCTCTCAAAATGGTTTTTTTAAGTTTGTCGTTTTATTTTTCCAGCTGAATTTAGAGAACTCGGAGTGTCTAGAGCTAAAGAAATTTGGTCGTTTATAATTGTACGGAATATGCGCAAATTAGCTTTTTTGAAGCAGTGGATCCGTTTCGACACATTAGTTGAATTTGTTGCTGCTTCTAATTAGAACATCACGGGAAGATGAGGGGAGGAAAGCGCTTGCAGTACAGTGTGTTTCGAGGGATAGACGTTTGCATCCCCTAAGGCAAAGTCGAAAGTAGAACCGATACCTTGAGGGGAATAGAAGGTTGGTTCCCGGGAGTGGTGTATGAACAGGTTGTTGTCCTGTATTATGTCTTAAACTACTTTGCACGCTTGGTTGTTTCGTGTGCAATTCCAATGCGTATGCCGAGCGTTTAAGTCACCGCATAACAGAAATTTGTTATGCGCTTTACAGAACCGTACTAGATCGCTTCTTAGATTAGTGATTTTTGATTTTTTAGAAACTTCGAGAGTTTCGTCCCAGGAAAATATTCACCGTATAGTTCAATGTCGGATTCAGCTTACATTACCTCAATGTTTTCGATGGAGCAGGAATTGAAGGATGGGAGAGGGGAATGTGGGATATATTTTTTAATAGCTTTTGCCACACCACCGCCAATGTTGTCTTGGAGGTCTTGCCTCTAAATTTCATAGTAGGTATGTTTACTTTTATCGTGCGACCTCGGCCATGTTTCTGTAATTATGAAGACATCGTTGTCGCTTCTGAGCGCAAAATCGAATGCTTCAATAAACTTATTTTTAAGATTTTGTGCATTCCAAATTAGTATATGTAGTTTCGAATTGGGTGAACTACGTAAAAAAACTGAACTAGATATATGTAATTAACTTTCGATTATAATCTCCGGAAACACTTGGTTGTATAGACTCGGCGAGATCCAGTGTGAATCTACACCGGGCGAGATCCAAAGCACGAAATTCGGGAAACTAATTTGCACTTTATACAAATGTTTGTCAAACAAAAAACGGATCCATCATTTTTGATTCATACCAAAAATCCGGAAATTCGATAAATTGTCGTTGTTTTACACTAGAACCTGCAGATTATTTTTATACTATTATACATTTTTGTGAATACTATTAGTGATTGTGTTTAGAGTTTTAATTTTTTAATGCTAAGGAATTAAAAGCAACGGATACCTGTCACACCGAAAACCTTGCCCGGATATTTTTCTCACTTTCTTCAGACAGGCCACTTTAGACCAGCTAGTTGCTTTGTTGCCCCTGAAGATTAATACAGATTCCTCTCACACAGGGACGTATGTAAGGAAGAGGCATTAAGCTGTGAGTTTACTCGATATAAAATAAAGTGAAGATACTGTTTTTCATAAGAATCGTCCGATCGTGGTTCCACACACAATTTCATTCGTAAATTTATCTTCATTTCTTAATATGTAAATAGTGCGTCACGTTTCCTATGTGAAGAAGGTTTGGAAGGCGTTATCGTAATCTCCGGACAAAACTAGCAGACAGGAGACCATGAATTGTCCATTTTGTTCAGGCAAGACTGGAAATACTTTTGTCTGATGAGAAGCTGTGTCAGATCTTAATCAGTCTTGCCGTTGTTTGGCATAAACGGCGTCAAGTTGTTGATCAGGTACAATCTACTTGCATTACGTTAACACACACTTCCTGCTACACAATGGGAGATCTATCTCTCTTTTATACAGAAAAAATAAAAGGAATACAGAAGAAAACCGCAACGCCAAAGATGAAAGATGACCAAGAAACCTCGGCAGAAACTTCATCAACTTAAGTCACTATGTTCTGTGCGGCATTCAAAAGTCTCTCATTTGAGTATTCTATGGATGCGTTAAAAATTCAACATTGACATTCACTGACCTCGTTTAGAGTTTGCAAGCAATATGATCGAAATGTGAGGCAGCGGCGCAGAATGAACGATAAACCCCGCTTCTACCTTGATAACAAGCAAAATTATCGATGTGCCGAGTCTGATGAATGAACATCTGATGAGAACATTTAAAAACAAAGAAACTAAAGACCGACAAACTGTTGAAACTCCCAGAGAAAGTCTGCAACAACTTCCAAAAACATTTTAAACATAGCAAGAGTTTCAAAAGATTTTTATTATAGAAAAGGTTAATTCTGAACGAGGTTATTGGTTTAATTTGAAGTTCGGCAAAGTTTGGCTTTCGGCAGTAAAAATTTTTTTTCAATATCAAGACGACTTTCTTGAAAATGTTGGATATAGCTTGAGTTTAGAATTATGAATGGTTTCGATTCTATTTTTAGGTAATTTTGTGTTGGAAATGGGATTAAGTGGAAGAAGGCATAATTTTCATTTTGAAAAAAGGGAATTTGGACATTAAATTTCGACATTTAAGCCATTTTGGTAGGCTTGTAATGTTAGTAATTCGTATAAGTTCTTTCAGTCTACAAATTGATCATTTCATCTTATCTCATTTCAGAAATATAAATTTTTGAAAGTTCAGCATGGCTTAGGATCTGTTTAGATATTATGCCCAGTTTCGCCAGTAGGACTGCTTCAGCTATTTCGGACAAGTAGTTACGAAATATGTCTATTTGGTAGTTAATTTGTTTAAAAATTTGAAGAATTTATTTAGAAAGAAAGGTAGAAACAACTCAAGCTGGTTTCGAACACACGCCCCTGCCGCTTCTCATCAGGTGCAAACTCACAAGCCGGGACGCTTCGATTGGCACTACCAGCAAGGTGAATGCCGTCTGGTTAATTTACTTGCTATTATTGCTCTCAGCTTGAACTTGTCCTATTTTCCAAATTGCCTTCGGTGGGCTTTATCTATAAACTTCCGCACCTATGAATCTTCGCTGAGTTGGCTTAGCAATGGTATAAGTCACTCATAACTGGTAAGTGAGAATGGATAAGTTGATCTACAAAAGCTTCTAGAATTTGAAGATGCTAATAAAGATCGTAAATTTTATTCCGTTATAAATCAGGTCTTGATTTAATATCTGATTTAATGTTTGTTTCCTTGATAGTTAATATGCTCGGTGATATTTTCGAATCTCTCAATCATTTTGTTTTGCTGATTTGTAGCGTTTTGCAATGTAAGTTTGTCTGAGGGTAATTTTTCGATTTTCCCGTTTAAGCGAACAGCATCGTTTGATTGCATGTTACAAGTAACGAATTTTCTTTCGTATCTTAGCCCATTTATCGGTCCACGCTTGTTTCGGAGTTAAAAGTTTAGTTTGTAGTAGTAAAAGTAGTTTGTACAGTTTGAGTGTATTAGTAAATATAATTGTAGGAGTCATTCTTGTATTTTGTCCAAATTTGTTTGGTATGTTTTTACGCGGATGATGTGTATAAAGTCTGTGTCCTTCTATTATTTTAGCTGTCCCTAGTTATGGCGGTAGAAGTCCGCAGTTGTTGCGTAGATCGTGGATTTCCTGTCTTTGTCTTACGGAGTGAATTGCATTATTGCGTGTTTCTGTTTTATTTAAGGATATCTCGGTTGTCCCTGTCTCATGTTGTTATATATGTAATGCGACATATTTCTGTAAATGTGCTCTTTGTACAGGGGAATAGCTGGTACTTTGTGAGAATGAGGTTGTATGCTGTAGTGGTTACATAAGTCTTTAAAAATATTTACAGTGAATTTAATGCTTTGGTCTAAGTGTATATAAGTGTATTTGGAACGCCGTGTATACTGATGAAATGTTTCAGGGATTTAATTATTGTTAAGCTGTTCTGTGCAACTAGTGTTAATACTTATTACTATACTATAATGCTGCAAGGAATTTTGAAAATTTATCGATTGTGGTCGGAATGTTTTTATGGCTTTTGGGGTAAATATCGATATGAGCGATGTCTAATGTTTTGCAAAGGGTGGGTGTTTTCTCAAATTCGTAGTGTGACGAATTTCCGAATCTTAGAATCAAATACTAAAATATACAGGCATTATATTTTAGTATTTGGCATCCCGGGCTGGTTTTTATTGTCTTACATTTTATTGTCTTCATAAAGGGAGAGTAGTAAGTTTTCTGAAGATGCTTCATTGTTTCGGTTATCCCTCTATGGTTATTTTTATGTGATAGTCATAATTACCTTATCCTGTTCATCGCTTTCTTTTTCATTGGTAAGTAAGGATGTACATGGAGTAAGTTTGAATATTTTCTTTTAGAGAAGAATTTCGAATAAACTTCTTGCACGGTTCTAAACATATCGTCGTCTGTAAAAATGGCCTTTGTTTTATTTGGTGCTAGAAATCTTTTGAGCAATTCTGTTGTATTCTCTAAATTAAAGCTGTTCTTTCTAATAGTGCGGCGCTGGTTATTCTTAAAATACATTCTTATTCTTCTATTATTCTTATTCTTCTATTATTCTTATTCTTCTGGAGAATGTATTCATTGAAAGGGCGTTCGTAGATGTAAATGAGATTGTTCAAGTAGCTTCAAGTAATTCAAGTTCAGCAGTGAAGTATTATTGTACATGTTGAACTAGCATCCTGGTTGTTCACACTATGCAACTTGGTTTCTACTTTTGTGAGGTCAGGAATCTAGACTCGGCTAAGCGGATCCGCATTAATAGAGATTAGTTTGCCTTTTTATGGATAAATTTATGATTGAATTCTTCTAGTCTGAGTTTTCAGCGTACAAGTTTGGAATTTGGGTATTTCAGGCTCCTAAGCCACAAAGAAGGTTTGTGGTCCGTGCCTATTTGAAATTGGCGGCCAATGAAAACCAAATTGAAAGAGGTATGGGTAGAGTATTTGGCAGCCCAGACTATTTCAAGTAGTTCTTTTTCATTTGTAGAATAATTGAATTTGGTATCCGTGAGGGTCCTACTTTCGTAACAAGTTGGTTTATTGGAATCAATCAACCCAAAGCGCATGTGGCCGAATTCATTAAGTCCATTTTGAACCATTAATGCCATTTACCTATACCTTGAAGGTCGACCTCAATTTGATGAAACCCGCCCGGATAATCGATAGTGAAGAAATATAAGCATTTTCCTAGTTTATCCAGGATCTAGCTTATATCAGGAATGGGGTATTTGTCACAAATGTTCTTATCGTTGAGCTTCAATTAAAAGACGCCGCTTTTGTTTCCCACGAGTTTCCCACATCTTTCCAAATTGGAGAGCTTCAAGGCGAGAAACAAGACCGTATAATTGCTTGCTCTAACATTTCCTAAATCTATGACTGGACTTTCTGCTTGTGGATGAATGTGGGTATCTGTATGATATATCGTATCGTTTTTTTCTTCATCATTTACATGAGAGATTCTAATGAGGTTGGCTATGTCAATCGACATATGGAATTCGAATTGTCGGCGTGAATATTGAAGTCGTTTATTTTACAGAAATCTTTATTAAATATTTCGACTTTAATGATTCCATCGATGTTCAAAATTTCGTCTTAATCTAATTTGTTGGCTACTTGGATTATGCTAAACCAATTTCGAGCAAAAAAAAACCTTTGAATACAGTTAATTTTTGCGATACTTTAGTTATCTCAAATATATCTCTCCATTTTCGATTTCCCCTAGTAGTTTCGCTAAACGTTAAATAGTTCTTTTGATGCGAAATTTCGAGGTCCTGTTGATCGAAAGTAGATATTTTGTTAGTGTTTTTTCTGAGATATGTTTGTCTGGTGTTAAAAGAATCTTTTAATATATTTTAATTTACTTCTTACTTTCACTACTTGGGGGTTAGTTTGTTACCAATTAGATGTCCTTGCAAAAGGAATATTCGTATTTTTTTGTTGCTCAAAAAACCTGTGCAATTCAATTAATTTCGACTAAATTTCAGTTACACTAAGGCCGAATTTATATTTATGATGAACAATCCTTTCATAATTTGAACAACGTCACTTGCAACTGTATATATATATATATATATATATATATATATACAACTATATATACACAACACTTTATATATATATAGTGTTGTGTATACATATAATATTAATGCACCAACTCCATATATATATATATATATATATATATATATATATATATATATATATATATATATATATATATGTTGGTTATGATTGAGTGGATTTGGGCTTCTCAAAGTCTACAAAAGTCGAGTCCAGAGTTTACAGAAAGTTCACTTTATTAAACTAAATTAAAAGCTACAACTCTCACGTTTTCTTGTCGCTGATTTTATTTTCGCTTTTCTTTGTACACTGGCGCATGAAGTTGTCAACTAACAACTTAAGTACTGCCAACTTAACTTGTTCAAACAAATTATTGGTGTAATGTAAGGATAGGGTCGAGGTTAAGTCGGTTTAGATCAGCTGTTAATTGATCAAATCTCAACACTCCTCCTTGATCAATTTACAGCGGAGCGTCTCAAAAATTCTTCTGTTGAGTGGCTTGGTGAGGATGTCTGCGATCTGTTTGCTGCTCTCGACATGTTGCAGTGCCACAGTGTTGCCAACGTGTTGCTGGATGTACTTTCGTGGTATTTCGATATGCATGCATATTCCTTCGTGTGTATTCTGTAGCATGTGTATGGCTGACATATTGTCGACGTACAGGGTGATCGTCTGCTCAGCTTCTAGAATGCCAAGTTCCAGTGCGATTCGTTTGATCCAGCACACGTCGTCAATCACTGACACTGCTGCTCGGTACTCAGCTTCGGCGGTTGAAGTTGCTATCAGACGCTGCTTTTGTGAATACCAGATCACTGGCCCTCCTCTCATCACTAACACTCCACTCGTTGACTGTCCTGTCTCAGAGTCTCCTCCAAAGTCTGAATCGGTGTAGGCCACGAGTGTCTTGTCTCCTCCAAAATGAATTCAGGCTGTCGTGGTCCCTCTTAGGTACTGGAAAACACGTTTCACCATCGACTGATGGCTCCTCATGGGCTTGTTGCAGAATCGACTGAGGTAGTTCACGGCGAAGCTTATGTCTGGCCTGGTTATTGTAGCTAAGTACAATAAACTTCCTATCGCCTCGCGCTAGTTGTTGTTCGCTGGGAGTGCCTCGTCGTTCTTGAAGTCTGTCTTGTGGTTGATCATTCCTGGCTCAGTGGGTGTGGATGTTGGATTGCACTGCTCGAGTTTCATCTTTCTCAGAATCTTCTCCGTGTAGCGAGGCTGACTCACGAAGATACCGTTCTGGTCTATCTTGATTTCCATGCCCAAATACGTTAACTTGTCTTGTACTTTCTTGCTGAATGTTATCTCGAATTCCTTGCTTATCTCGTCTAAGAGTTTGTATATTTCTTCTTCATCTTTGCCGACTACCAATCCATAATCCACGAAGAGTGAGAGCATAATGCTCTTGTCCTTGTTATAGTATATACACGGGTCATCATCTGTGTTGATTAAGCCTATCTTCTTCTCAAAGTGAGTGGTGACCCTCTCGTTCCACATCCTCGGAGCTTGTTTGAGTCCGTAGAGACTCTTGTTTAGCTTGCAGACTTTCCTGGTTCCGTCGTCGAAACCTTCAGGCTGGTGCATATACATGTCTTGCTCTAAGTTCCCATACAAGAAAGCCGTTTTCACATCGAACGATACCAACTTCATTTTCTCCGACGCTGCGTGACTTAGGAGTAGGCGAATCGATGCATGACGGGCTACTGGGCTGAAAGTCTCCGTGTAGTCCACTCCCTCCTTCTGTTCAAAGCCTCTTGCCACTAGTCTGGCCTTGAATCTCCCGTCCGCCTTCTCTCGAAGTACCCAACGACAGGTGATTGGTTTCGCTCCTTCTGGACAGTCCACCAGCTTCCAAGTTTTCATTTCCATCAGCGAGTCGTATTCCTCCTGCATCGTTTGTCTCCACTTCTCGTCTCTAAGCGCCTCACTCACCGGGATGCCCTCCGTTTCACCAATCATGGCTACTCTGGCACTCTTTCCTCCACGACGCGAGTGAAGCACACAGTCTCTCAGTTTCGGTGGCGGTTGCAGAGTCCGACGATCTCGCCAAACTCTCTTTTCTGACTCTTTTCCTGGCGCTGGTGTCTCCTTCTCGTTGTCACTCGGCTCCTCAGCATTTTCTCCAGTTCCCCAGTTTTCGTCTTCTTCGTCTGTCTCGGTGCTGCTTTCTTCATGCTTTTCAGGTATGTCCTCTGGTGCTAGTGTCTCAAGTTCAGTGCCTTGCCTAAGTCTCATCTTTTCCTTGTCGAAGATCACATTGTCTGAGCTGATATTTTCTCTTTCAGATAAACCCGGTAACAGGGTGAATCAATATCATAGCCAACCAGAATTCCCTTTTCTGATTTTCTATCCATCTTGCCTCTTTTCTGTTTCTGTGTCAGCACGTAGCATTCGCATCCAAAGGGTCGCAGCTTCTCAATCTTCATTTTCCTTCCGAACCAAAGTTCTGCTGGACTTTTGTTTGGTACGTTGCTGGTTCCAGTCTGGTTGATCGTGAAGATCGCATGGTTCATTGCTTCTGCCCACAGTTTCTCGTCTAACTCGTTCATGTGTATTGCTGTCCTGGCTGCCTCGACAATCGTTATCATTTCTCTCTCAATCCTGCCGTTCTGCTCTGGCGTGTGTACATTCGTAAAGGTGTGGAAAATTCCCAACTTGCCCATCATCTGTTTGGTTTTTGCATTCTTCAGTTCGGTGCCGTTGTCAGACCTTAGACTTTTCACTCTCCTCCCTAGCTGGTTTTCAACAAGTCTCAAATAACATTCGATCTTCTCTGGTGCTTCACTTTTCGTCTTCATAAAGTAACAGGTTCGGTAGTGAGTGAAATCGTCCTTGAACATGAGCCAGTACTTTGCTCCTCCCAATGACGGGATGTTCATCTCGCCGGTGTCGACGTGTACGATATCTAACGGCTGCTGGGCTGTCTAGGGGTTGTTTGGGTGCGAGGATCTGTGTAACTTGCCATACGAGCACCCTGTGCATACATAGTCATTCCAGTCATCAATGTATTTTATTCCTTTCCTCTTCAGTATGTCCCTCACATACTTGACATTTTGATGAGCGAGTCGGTCGTGCCAGACTTTGATCGACACGGCCAACAAGCTTGTCTCTTCTTCTCTCCTGAGCATCATTTTGTAGAGATTTTGTTGACTTTTGTGGAAGGGTTTTCTTCAAGAACGACGACCAATCGCTTTTTGTTCTATGATTTGACCTATCTTGATTAACAAGATCCTGACAATTATTCCTGTCGATTAACAATACTTTTTGTTTAATAATGTAGATTATAATTTGGAGCACACTTGTCACTTTTTCTTTCTTTTACCAGTCTAACATTTTTAGGTTAAGTTTTGCATGTCTGTCAATGTGATACAACTAATTTTTGTTTTAAGTGATTGGTACTTCATACATATTTGAATTTGCTAAATAAATTTGATTAATATTCAACACTCCTCCTTAATCAAATGATAACAATTTGACTCAAAAAGAACTTTGCTCAAAGGCTTAGTAAAAATATCTGCAATTTGTTTCTTTCCTTCAATGTGCTCAATGTTAACAGTTACTTCAGTATGATATTTAATAAACTTTCTCAAAATCTCAATATGTTTCTTGCCCTTGTTCAATTTGCCCTCGTGGGTATTATGCAACATGTGAACCGCCGATTTGTTGTCCACAAACATTGGAGTTGGTTGATCATCTCTCAGGATTCCCAGTTCCAGAGCTAATCTCTTCAGCCAACACACCTCGTCGATCACTTGATACGCTGCTCTGTATTCTGCCTCTGCTGTCGACGTTGCTACCACTTTTTGTCGCAGTGAATACCATACTATTGGACCGCCTCTGTAGATCAAACCGCCACTGGTCGATTTCATAGACTCCTTTTCTCCTCCGAAGTCGGCATCTGTGTATACTTTTATTTCCTTGTCTCCTCCAAAACGAATTCCTGCCTTCGGTGTTGCTTTCAAGTATTGGAAAATTCGCTTGGTCATTATCCAGTGACTCTGCTTTGGGTCAGAGCAGTGTCTGCTGAGATAATTTACCGCATAGCTGATGTCAGGTCTGGATATAGTTGCCAGGTATAGCAAACTACCAATCGCCTCACGAAACGGTGTACCAGCAGGCACTTTCTTGTCATTCACAAAATCAGTCGCTTGAGTCACCATGCCAGGTTCAATCGGTGTTGGTGCAGGATAACACTCTTCCATTCCCATCCTTTGCTAAATCTTCTGTGTGTACTTTGGTTGACTCACAAAAATTCCTTCTGAATCCATTTTCAAGTCCATTCCAAGGTACGTAAACTGGTTTTGAAACTTTTTGCTATGTGTAATTTCAAACTTCCTTCCAATCAGCTTCAAGAGATCAAAAATTTCTCTTTCGTATTTTCCAGCAATCAATCCGTCATCCACAAACAATGCCACAATAATAGTTTTGTCCTTGTAGAATACACTTGGATCGTCATCAGAACTCATCAAACCAATTTTCTCAAGTGCGGCAGTTATCTCCACGTTCCATTGTTTTGGTGCTTGTTTGAGTCCATAGATTGCCTTGGACAGCTGACAAACTTTTCCTGATCCATCTTCGAATCCGCTGGGTTGCACCATGTAAATCACCTCGTTCAGATTCCCATACAAAAATGCTGTCTTTACATCGAATGGAATGAGTTTCCGATTTTCTGACGCCGCATGACTCAGGATTAGTCGAATAGATGGGTAACTGGCAACTGGACTGAATGTACCATCATAATCGACTCCCTCCTGTTGCTCGAAACCTCGAGCCACTAGTCTCGCCTTTAGTCTGCCACTTGACTTCTTGGTGAGCACCCATCTGCATGTTAGTGGTTTCACTCCCTCAGGACATTGCACTAACCTCCACGTCTTCCTGTCCACTAATGATTGGTATTCTTCCTCCATGGCCTTTCTCCAGCTTGGGTCCTTGAGCGCATCAGACACCGTGATGTCCTCAGCTTCACAAATTAGAGCTGTGTTTTCTTGTCTCACTCCTTGACTGTACCACATCATGAAATCACCAAGTCTCTTTGGTAAAATTCCTCTTGTCGAACGAATAGGTCGGTTTGGAGTTTCAATTGCAGGTTCGGGCTCTCTTGTGCTTTCTTCTTCTTCACTTTCTTCTTCGGCACTATCATCTTCGCCTTCTTCCTCTTCTGACTCAGTCTCACTTGTATTTGTATTTTCTTCTTTGGCTTCTGTCTCACTTGTCTTTGTTATTATTTCAGTCTTATTTTGTTCGAATTCTTCATTGAAGTCCACATTTGCTTCACTTATGACATCACGACGTTCGGGGATGTAAACTCGATAAGTTGGTGCGTTCAAGTCGTATCCAACTAAGTAGCCCTTCTCTGACTTGCTGTCGAACTTGCCTCTCTTGTGTGGTGGTATTAGCACATAACACTCACATCCGAATGCTCTCAACTTATTCAGGTCCATTTGCCGTCCAAACCATAGCTCAGCTGGACTTTTCCCTGCAACAGTGCTCATTCCAGTCTGGTTGATCGTGAAGACTGCATATGAAATCGCCTCCGCCCACAGTCTCACATTTAAGTTGGTTGCTTTCAGGGCTGAACGTGCCGATTCCACAATGGTCCTCATCTCTCTTTCTATTCTCCCATTTTGTTGTGGTGTGTATGGATTTGTGAATGTGTGCAAGATTCCTAAGTCTTTCAAGAACTCATCCGTCCTGACATTTTTAATTTCCTTGCCATTGTCGGAGCGTAAACATTTCATTTTTCTTGCCCGTTGATTTTCAGCCATCTTCACGAACAGTTTCAGCTTGTCTGGGGCTTCGTCCTTGGTCTTCATGAAATAAACTGTTCTGAAATGTGAGAAATCATCTTTGAACACTAAGTAGTATTTGGCGCCACCTAGCGACGGGTCTCTCATTTCACCCATGTCCACATGCACAAGCTCCAGGGGTTCCTTTGCCTTCCATTCATTTCGTGGATGAGATTTGCATCGCGCCTTGCCATATTCACACCCAGTGCAACAGTACTTGCCCCAGTCATCGACGAACTTGATTCCTCTCCTTTTCAGAACGTCCCTCACATATTGAACATTCTGGTGCGCCATCCTCTCGTGCCAAGTTCGAATTGAGATTGCTGTCATACCAGGTGCTTGCTCTTTGCGCCTCACCATCATTTCAAAAAGATTTCCCCTCCTCCTTGACAGTCCAACAGTCTTGCCATCTCTCATAAATTCTGCCTTGTCCTTGTCTGATTTCATTTCATGTCCTTGATCCAGCATGTGACTAACTGAAAACAAGTTAAACTTTAATTATGGTACATACAACACGTCCTTCAAGATGGTTTTGTGCCAGTCATGTCCATCAAAAGCCTCCAACTCGACTGCACCGACTGCAACGCCATCTATCTCCGTCGAATCACCAAGTAGTATATTCATTGGTACGCTCAATTCGTTGATTTCAGTAAACCAATCATAGTGCGAGGTCATGTGTTGACTCGCACCACTGTCTTGGTACCATGTGTTGATTTTGTCCTCCAGATGATCCGGGTCGCTTTCCAGGTCAGACGTCTTCAGGTTCACTGCTAACCAGACATTCGGTTTGATTTTTGGACTGTTGTTGTTGCTGTTGTTTCCTTGTTGTGGACACTCTCTTGCAAAATGGCCTTTCTGTCCACACAAGTTGCAACTATAATTCTTCTTGCAATATTCAATGTATTTGGGGCATGGCTTATTCCGACAGTCTCTCTTGACGTGTCCTTTCAATCCACACTTGTAACATGGGAAGCCACCTTTCTCTTTCTTGTCGTAAGTTGTTTGTTTTCCTTGCGGTTTCCTGAAGTTTCTCCTTGCCATTAGTGCATTCGATGAAGTTGACTCCTGTCCTGTGTTTTGCTGTCCTTGTCTTTCATCCTCCATTCTCAGTCGTTCGATCATCACTGTTGGGTTCCTATCTGCGCCTGTCACATTATCCCAGGCAGTTGCAAAGTGTGCCAGTCTCGGTGGTAACATGCTCAGGATACATGACATCACCCAACTCTCCCTCACAGGATCATTCGCAGTTGACAATTGTTCTGTCATTGACAACAATTCCATACAATTTTCTATGGCTGACTTACTCTCATCAAACTTGAAGGTATAAAATTGTCTTCGCAAAATTTCCATACCCGCATCAGTCTTTGTACCGTACAGTGTGACCAGTTTTTCCAGCATTTGTCTTGCTGAAATACAGTTTACTATTTTGGTCGCAATGTTGTCACTCACATTCAAAACAATGAGTTGTTGTGCCTCTAAGTCCTTGTCCAAATATGCCCTTACTTCTGGAGTGTCAACTGCTCCCGCTGGTCTAGCCTTTGCTCCTGTGGCAATGTCGTACAATTTCTTCGTTTTCATAATAATGTCCAATTTCAGTCTCCATGGCACATAATTGACCTGCCCATGCGAGTCCTGACTAAGCATCACTAGTTGTGACTTGACTGTATCCATGTTTGATTCTCGACTTCACTTTCGAATGTGACTGTACTCCCAGCGTGGCACGTTTTCTTGCTCCTATTTTTCCTGACGATTTTGCAATTTCTTACGATTTTTCTGTGTGCTCCACTTTCCAGACTATACAGCGATTGTTTATTCTTGTGTGCGCCAAAGTCTCGTCAGACTGGGCCCATAACCTGTTGACTTTTGTGGAAGGGTTTTCTTCAAGAACGACGACCAATCGCTTTTTGTTCTATGATTTGACCTATCTTGATTAACAAGATCCTGACAATTATTCCTGTCGATTAACAATACTTTTTGTTTAATAATGTAGATTATAATTTGGAGCACACCTGTCACTTTTTCTTTCTTTTACCAGTCTAACATTTTTAGGTTAAGTTTTGCATGTCTGTCAATGTGATACAACTAATTTTTGTTTTAAGTGATTGGTACTTCATACATATTTGAATTTGCTAAATAAATTTGATTAATATTCAACAGATTTCCTTTGCGTTTTGCAATTGCCACAATTTCCCTGCCATCCAGACTGTAAAACGTTGACTCGTTTCCGTTTGCCTTCTGTACATGTCCCTTGTCTAACATCTGACTCACTGAGAAAAGATTAAAGTTGAGGTTTGGCGCGTAAATGACATCTTCTAATACAACTGGATACCACTTTTGACCATCAAATGCCTCCATTTCGATGTTCCCGACTGCAACGCCATCCAGCCTGGTTGAGTCTCCAATCACAATTGGAATGGGCTCGTCCAACTCAACAAGTTGAACAAACCACTCTCGGTGAGACGTCATGTGTTGGCTGGCTCCACAGTCTTGATACCATGAAGTGGCCTTGTCCTTGGAGATGTCGTTGTCCACCGTCGAGAGTGTCGTGGTCAAAAATGCCTTCCTATTTTGTTTCCCGTTTGTTGACTTATTCGCTTCTTCTCGAGATTCACAGTCTTTTCCGAAGTGTCTTTTCTTCTTACAAATTTAGGGCAAGTTACACGAGTATTTCTTCTTGCAATAGGCAATGTATTCATCACACGGTTTTCCTCTGCACTCCTTGAGCATATGACCTTTCTTCCCACATTTGTAGCATGCGAACTGTGACTTTTCTTGCTTGCTGTTCGACGACTGTCCTTGTTTCCTGCGTCTAGCCATGAGAGCGTTGTTGGTGTTGCCCTCTGCGTTTGTCGTCGTTTCTTTAAGTCGCTCGTCCTCGAGTCTCAGGCGTTCCATAAGAGTTCCCACGTTCTTTGCTGCTCCGGTCACATTGTCCCAGGATGCCCTGAAATGGGCCAGTTTTGGTGGTAGCACACTCATGATCCTCGTCATGATCCAACTTTCCTTCACAGGATCATTTTTAGTTGACACTTCTTCCGCGAGATCCAAAATCTCCATACAATTCTCGACAGCTGACTTGTTTTCATCATACTCATAGGTAAAGAATTTGATTCGGGACCTTTCTAGGGTTACATCAGTCTTTGTACCATATAAACTAACTAGTTTGTCTATCATATCTTTGGCAGTTTTACAATTTGCAATTTTGTTTGCAATCTTGCTGTTTACATTTAAACCTATCAAAGTTTGAGCCTCAACATCTTTCTTTAACCAAGCGGCGACTGTATCAGTTGACGCAGCACCTGCTGGTCTGGGTTTTGCACCCGTTATCATATCATACAGATCTCTGTTCTTAAGTGCTAGGTTTAATTTAAATCGCCATGAAATAAAATTGACATTTCCTTGACTATCATCACTTAACATTTCCAATTGAGACTTTACAGTATCCATTTTGCTTTTAATTTGACTGACTTCTGACAATTCTTAACCACTTCGGTACGAGCGTCGACTATAGTCGACGGCCACAGATGACCCCACACAGCCGAGCGTCGACTATAGTCGACGGCCATGACATGAGCGTGCACGGCCGAGCGTCGACTATAGTCGACAGCCAAGAATCTTATCTTATCTCTACAGTTGCGCAGTGTTCGCTCGCATAATTCTAGTTTCGTTAAATCCATCGAGCAACACGGTTCTGTGACGTTTTTACATCTGTGAAATAGGAGTTATTATATTTAGTTTTCTTTATATTTGAAAGAAATACATAAAAGCGCTTTTAATTCATGTGGGTAATAATATAATATACATATTTTTGAGATCTTTAGTTTTTAGTTTTTATCTTAATTTTTATCATTCTTAGACCCATAATGAATTCTGATACATCATCAGGTGAAGACAGTATCGTTTTTAGACGCATAAATGTTAACAACAAAAAGAGAAAGAGGGCAAGAATTCTGTCGGACTCAGAAGAAGAAGAATTAAGTGCAAAAAACAAAGAAGAACTAAATACGTGGTCGCGTGCAAACTTGAATCCACACATACACACGTTTATTGATGAAGATTGTGGAATTAAGGCAGAAAATATTAAAGACAGATTTAATGTTATGGATTATTTTCAAATATTTTTTACGGAGCATTTAGTAGGAGATATTGTAGATGCCACAAATAATTACTATCGACACTTATCCGCAAATAACATTTCTTCTTCGTTGAAAAATTGGTCCGATACAACCATAAATGAAATGTTTACTTTCTTTGCGTTAACGCTTACAATGTCGCGTATGAAAAAATTATCTATAAAAGAGTATTGGAGTACTCATGATGTGCTTAGAACCGATATATTTAACAAACATATGTCGCGAGATAGATATATAGTGTTGCGAAAGATGCTTTGCTTTAGCGACAAAAAATCTGAAAGGTCAGAAGATCGACTGGCAAAAATTCGGGGCCCTTTTGATAAATTGCGCGAAATATTTAAAAAATCATTTTCTCCATTCAGGAATGTATGCATTGACGAGAGTCTATTACTTTTTAAGGGACGATTATTTTTTAAACAGTACATACCATCAAAGAGAAACAGGTTTGGTATAAAATCGTTTGTATTATGCGATTGTTCAACGGGATACGTTTTAGATGTAATTGTTTACACCGGTTCAACATCCGAGGTGCAAACATTTTCAGCAAAATTAGGTAAAACTGGCAATATTGTTGCAACATTGATGCAACCTTATTTAGGAAAAGGCCATCAATTATTCGTAGATAATTGGTATTCGAGTCCTGCGCTGTTCGAATATTTGCACAGCTTTGCAACAAATGCATGTGGGACAGTGAGAAAGCGACGTGCAGGTATGCCGAAAATGCCAGAAAAATTACAGCCAGGAGAGTGTACTTTTAGATCATCAGGAAATCTGCTCGCACTGAAATGGCAAGACAAACGCGAAGTTTGGATGTTGTCCACTAGCCATTCAGTAGAGTATAAAGATTGTAAAAAGAAAAATTACCAAACGGGTGAACAGATTCAAAAACCTTCATGTGTTGTAGATTATAGCAACTCAATGGGCACAATTGACAAAAGCGACGCAATCATTAGTACGATTTCATGCACAAGAAAAACGATGAAATGGTACAAGAAATTCTTTTTTCATTTACTAGATATTTCAATATGGAATGCGTATTGTTTATATAAATTTAACACGAAAAAGAATATATCAATGTCTGATTATCATTTAGCGTTAATAACAGAACTTTTAAAGAAATACTCAAAATCGCGGGAATACAACACTGGTACTTCGTCAGAATATCTTATGCGTTTCAAGGAAAGACATTTTTCAGCGCTGTACAGTAATGATAAAACAAAAAGGCAGAATCCAATGAGAAGATGTATTGTGTGCTCAATGAATAACAAAAGGCGTAGTACTAGATATTATTGTAAACAGTGCAATGTTGGCTTATGTGTAGTCCCATGTTTCGAAATGTATCATACCGAACAGTAACATTTATTGTGATATTAACTTATAATATAAATAAAATAAAACTATCATTTTAAGTTAAATTTTCTAATTTTTCATTTATCAAAATAAAATTGTCAACATTTAGAAATATCGTAATAAAAACATGCGATTTCTTGATTTACATTACATGCCGTCTGTAATGTAAAGCAAGCTTTCAGTGTTTCAAAGCTTATCTCATCACAGATCTATCGATGAACGAGGCAGCGCGCGGACGGTCAATGCGAGCCGTAAGCAACGTTTTGTGGCCGATAGGCGCCGTACCGAAGTGGTTAAATAAACAAAATGAATTTATAGACTTTCGTGGCAATTTTCTGACTTTAAAGCGACTTGCGTGTTCGTTGCTTGACGTTGACTTGCTGTGCGATGGCTGCTCCAATGTCGCTGATTTGTAGGTTATGTTGTCCTTGCTGGTTCTGACGTCTTGGACTGCTTTCTCGACTTTTCTGACAATTTCCTTTCCTTACTTTTGAAGAAACCCTTTTACAGCTGTCCTGGGCCCATAACCTGTTGGTTATGATTGAGTGGATTTGGGCTTCTCAAAGTCTACAAAAGTCGAGTCCAGAGTTTACAGAAAGTTTACTTTATTAAACCAAATTAAAAGGTACAACTCTTGAGCACGTTTTCTTGTCGCTGATTTTATTTTCGCTTTTCTTTGTACACTGGCACATGAAGTTGTCAACTAACAACTTAACTACTGCCAACTTAGCTTGTTCAAACAAATGATTGGTGTAATGTAAGGATAGGGTCGAGGTTAAGTTGGGTTAGATCAGCTGTTAATTGATTAAATCTCAACAATAAATATATAATATTAATGCACAAACTCCAGATTCGGATTAGCTCCAACTAATCTGGAAGGATTAAAGGTATTGCAAGGATAACATTACTGTCAACATTGAGGAGACTCGCCATACCGCAGTATATAATGAATTTCACCAAACGGAAAAGTGCGCAACTCCATTGGTCCAAGCAGGCTAGCTTACGGTGCTTGTATCTATATGCGGACTGAAGACATCTATGGAAATATCAACGTTTCTCTAGTTTGTGCAAAGAGTAGTCGCGCCTGCTAAATAAACAGCAATAGCACGGTTAGAACTATGCGGCGCCAAATTACTTGCCCAGCTTATGAGAAACGTCAAAAACTCTATATCAGTAGAGTTTGAAAGAGTTTTTATTGGAGTGATTCCCAAATTGCCCTCAAATGGATAGCTTCGCCGTCATCAAAATTTACCACCTTTGTCGGCAATCGACTGGCTTATATTCAAACTCTGAACCGAACATCTGGCAGCACATTTATTCTGCCTGCAATCCAGCGGATATAGTTTCCCGAGGCATGTTTCCAAGCGAACTATGTTCAAATAAACTCTGGTTTGAAGGTCCCAAATTTCTGAAACAACAGCTGCCAGCGTCAGACGCGATACAGACAATAACTACGGAGAAACTTACGGAGTTGCAGAAGCGAAAGACGGTTTTGGTTGGCTCCAGTGGTTCGCAATCCCAAATCATACGATGCATAAACCATCACAATAATTTCAAACGCTTACAAGAAACAACCGCATTAATATTACGTTTCATTCGAAATTGTAAACTGCCCAAGGAAAAAAGAAAGTTGCGCAAAAGACCCAGCCCATTGGAAATGAAAGACGCACTCAAGACAATTGTTGCCGTAATACAGGTCGAGCGCTTTGAACAAGATCTTTAACATCTAAAAAAAAAAAAACAAAGGAACCGCCGAACAAACCAGTAAACTTCGGTTCCTAACAATGGCAATGGTTTCGCAATGCATGCTGCGTGCGCGAAAAACCAAAAACAATCACTCAATTGAAAAGGGACTTACCAGCGGAGATATTACAAAGAGCGAGGCCGTTCCTTCATGTTGGAGTCGACTTTTGTGATCCAATTCATGTGCACCATAAAATTCGTGGGAAACGTCCGGACAAGGTCAGATAGCATTCTATGTATGTTTTTCATCAAGGGCCATCCACTTGGAGCTTGTCTGTGACCTTGCGTCAGCAGTCTTCTAGAGTTTGGTGGAATTCATTATATACTGCGTTACGGCGAGTCTCCTCAATGTTGACAGTTGGGCCCTGTAATCCTTCCAGATTAATTGGAGGTTATCAGACAGCGGTGTACCCGAATCAGTTTTTGATTCCCAGAGTTGTTGCATAAATATCTTTGCAAGCACGACAACTACCGCTGCAAGTACTACCGCTGAATTATTACGATTGATCGAACTTTAACTTAATTCTTTTAAAGTATTTAAATATATATGTTCAAAAATAGATTAATATATTATTTATCAACACAAAAATGCGATACGTATACATACTGATGCAAAAACAGTGACTGTATCCACATAGCTTTAAAGCTATTTGACTTGATTCTAATTACGGTGTATGCTTTGGTATTTTACTAACAGGAATACATTGCCAAACATTTTGCGCTTATGCAAAAACAGATTGGCTACGATATACTGGCTGAAGATACTATAACTGCTTTACTTCACAACAATCGGAAGCTGTTGGAGAAACATATAACAGCTTCAGAGATTGAAACTTTTGTTGGATTAGTGCGGAAAAATATGAAAAACTGGGATTCAAGATTCTTGGACTACTTATCCGACTTGTGTGTATCTAATCGAAAAGCTATCGCAGTAACTCAAGAACTAATTTGTAAAAGCGTTCTAAGTGCAAAAAACTCAGATATATTAATTGAAACCCATATCAAAGAATTGACCCCAGAATCAATTTTGGAAGAAGACGATGTTGATTTTAATTCGTTTAAAGAAAAACCATTCAAAAAAGAAAGCACAAATGACGCACATATATCAAATCTAAACATAAAAGACGGTTTAGTTGGAAAGCGACCATATGATGTATGTTTGCAATGGAAAGGACAATCGGTAAGAGCAAAATAATACTTGTAGGAAGGCTTCAATTACATGGAAACATTTATTTTTAAATTTTCTATTAATTTATTTACTCAGAAATTAAAATCAATTACTGACTTGGCAAAAAATATGTCCATGGGAAAAAAAGAGGAGGCAGCAATATTAAATTATTATAGACACCAATTGAATTTGTTTTCAAATATGTGCTTAAACCGACAGTATTTGGCTTTGAATAATCTTTCTCCACATCTAGATATTGATCTAATACTTAAGTAAGTGTATCATTTAGGGCAGAGAGCCCAAAATCGTACAAAAATATTTTTCTTTTAAAAATGGCAAAAAATATTTTGTTCTGATTTTTAAATTTTTTTTTTTTTCTCATCGATTAAAATATGAAAGGTGCATGTCGGATGATACAATACCATATGAATTACGTGCTTCATTCTGTCGACTTATGCTGCATTTGCATGTTGATCGTGATCCACAAGAGCCCGTTACTCCTGTTAAATATGCGCGTCTTTGGAGTGAAATTCCATCGAAAATGTCAATATATGAGTAAGTACCTCTAAAAGTTTTTAATTATTTTATTATTAAATTATCCTGTGTATTTCTCGACAGTTACGATTGTAAAAAGCAACCGGATACCAGTAAAGAGTCTGTGAGAGCTCGATTCAACACCACAATGGTATTCGTAGAAAACTACTTGTGTAATGTAGCTGCGAAGGCTTGGCTATTCACAGATCCGGATCAAAACAAACTTACTTTCGAGGTGAGCAATTCTTTATCTAACAACACAAAGTTTTATTTAAATATGCTTGGTATGCATAGCACACAACTAAATTCACTGTTGGTCATTATCAATCATAATAACGTTTTATGAAAATATTACTATTTCTTAAAAATAAGCTAAGCTCGAAGGCATAGCAATGTATAATAATGTATAATTTAAATAGTGTATTTAGATAGCTTTTCTACAGGACTACTTTAACATATTCTCAATTCCTCTTTCATTAGATTGTACGGTACATTAGCTTAAAATATCTAATAAGATATTCGAACAAAAACAAACATTCACAAAAAAATTTGCAGGAAAAACCGCAAAATATTAAGATAAATGAAGTTCCACATTATCACCTTCACATATGTACTTCACATTAATGTCAATTATCTAGTTTTTTAACCGTTAAACGTGTTCCATTTTACCCAATTATATTAATATGTATACATAACATATATGTATATGTATATATATATATATATATATAAAATGTATTATGTATGTAGATATATGTGGATAAATAAAAATATCCGTGCTATAATAATACGTGGTGCTCGGAAAGTTTGAGGGATTTATTTTTAATTTCTAAAAAAAATTAACACATGTAATCCGTTCTTGTTAATCTGTTATTTTCTCTTCGAGAATAATTTTCCATAATATTGCCACAAATTTCTTAGTTACTGTGACTGTGTTGAATCCCACTCATTTGTTAAGCGCTAAATCAATCGCTGCTTTTGAGTTGTGAATGCCTATTTTCACCCTCGTTCACTTGGGTTGACATCTCGAGAATTTCTTGGCCAGCCTAGCCATTCCCGTCCGAAACGGTATAATATTGGTTTATGGGTTATAAAGCCATTTGCGTTCAGTTCTTGCATCAAGATCACACGTTTTTAACTCGAATATTGTTCTCGGTTCGCTGGACATCCTGTATTCACTGTGAGAATATTGCCTATAATATCCCCCATCCACTAATACTTTTTTGACGACAAAGTGTAGTTTGCTCTTACAACTGGTATAGCCGCCAGTTATCATAATTTCAGATCGAATTTCAGAACTTGTATTTAAAGAATAGACAATGGATTGCTCATCAGAGCAGCCCTTTTTTGTGTGTTCGCATTTGAATACAAATATATTCACGATTCGTTGTTACAAATCGCTACCTTGAAAAGTGTTTACACGGTCGAAATTATCCATAAAAATGATATCGACAAATGGTTGATCGAATATATCGCTGCACCGTCCTTCTAGACACATATTACCTTGTTAAACATTTCCGTTTCATATTTGCCAGCTTTTGGCTTTTTGGTAGTGTTTTCAACCCAGCGATTGGTTTGGATTCTATCCGCTGTTGAACTCTTTAGGCAGGGTCTACCTCGCAAAAAACCTACTATAATACGGGCAATTCCACGCTAACTGTCTAGGGGTTGGTGGTTCGCATTTTTTCCCCGGGCAAAACTATTTCATCCTATGTCCTACCCTAAATTCTCAGGCCAAAATATTGCTCCTATCATTTGTAAGGGTCAACTTTCGGTTTTGGGCTTTCTTTCAATTTCTTGGCTTTTTTCTTATACACGGTGCCAGGGAAATATTCTAGGCCAGAAAAATTTTAAAATACATATAATCGACGTAACATTTCCCGAGGAATCGATTCGCGCAAATTTGGCTCCAAACAGATAGTTTATGTAGCGCCTCCTATGGCACCCGCGTTGCATGTGGTTACTAGGCGCGCCAAATTCAAACCTAGTGGATCGTTAGCTCTCCCTCAAAATCATCCAGATATATCCCATCCCAGTAGTGCAGCGAATCTGCTCCGTTGACGCCGCAAATAGAAAACAGTAAATTTTGCATTCATCATTTGTATTACTTAATAGGTGAAAGTGCGAACCTCGCCCCGCGTAAATTCGTACTCTCCAATGTCTTTTCACTTTTTCTTGAATTCCACTCTTCAAACGAAAAGTTTAACTTGATTTTTTTTTTCCTTCCTCCTACAGTCCGTAGGTTGTATTGGCTATGATGCAGTGCACATTAGCCAGCGTTGTCGCTCTCGGTGCTCTGAGGCTGTTTGTTGTTCGTGCCCCTAGGGGGCTTCGTTTTGCTGAGTTGATTTCGTTGATTTAGTTAGTATATTAGTGTTAATTTATTGGTACGTTAGTCGGATTTTCAAATTGGAAGAGGGTTTCTTGTTAGTTTAGGATATGGGTGTGAGATTTGAAAAGAATGATCACAGCTCCGCCTTGGCCTCCTCGAAGAATTTACCCAGTTGCCAGATTTGGTTTTTGTTGTTAGCATTGAAAATTTTATCTAGTGAGGATACTTCTTTAAACATTTTAAATTTGATTCTTAAATTGTCAAAGTTGGAGCATTTCAAGATTTGATGTTCTAGTACATCACGATCATTGCACCAACTGCAATGATCGGATGTAGTTATATTCGCTTTGTAGAGTCTTGTCTTATTGTATGCTCTGTTAGTTAGTATCCTGTTGATAAGTTTTGTGGTGTTGCTGTCTAAGTGGGTGTAATGGAACCAGGGTTTAGAGTCAAAAATGAGGTTGCTTTTAAGCCATGGGCAGTATTTAAGTTCTTTTATGCTTTCCTTGTAATCTATCAACCATTCCTCCTTAATTTTATCCTGGATCAGTTTGAAGGTGTCGTCCCATTCCGTGTAGTTGAGAGCTTCTCTCTCCTCATCAATCGCTTTTTTCGCCGCCCTGTCTGTTATATTTAGTATTGTCCACCCACAGTTTCTTGGAATCCAATGGAAGATGAATTTCCTGTTGTTGTTTTCCTTGAACAATTTCCTCATTTTGGACGGAACGTATTTGATGCTTCTATTATGCCCTAACTCTTGGATGCAGTGTTGTGAGTCTGTGAAGATTATGATGTTCTTGTTGTTCTTGAGTGTTCCGTGATGGCCAGATAGGTTGCCATGATTTCAGCGTTGTTGATAGATGAGATGTTGTTGAGTCTGTACATGTTTGTTGTGTCTGAGTTGAGGTGATGGATAGCGCATCCTGCGCCAAAGTGGTTCTTAGCTGCATCCGTGCAGAAAATTTCATGAGTGTCCGATAACGAGTTAACTAATGTGGTTATGGAATTTATGAGATCGTTATGATCAAGGAGAGACATGTGGTGAGGGAAGTTGTTGTCCGCATCGTTGATTTGGAAGAAGAAATTTTTTGGCGTTGTGTTAATTTCACCCCAACATGTGTTGTTGAAAGGTTCTGGAAATTTCCTGAACGTGGTCGTGTAGTTGGAATCGACTTTATCTTGGAGCAGTTTTCTGAAATTTTCTTCATGAAGATTTTTGAGCATCTCTTTGGCAGTTAGTAAGCGGGCTCTGTGTTTTGACGGGAGTTCCTTGGCCATAGCCAGCGTGATGGCGTTAGGGGCGGTTTGAGGGATACCGAGGCATCTTTTCAGCGAGGTAGCTTTGGTAGCATCTATCTTTTGAAACAGATATTTCGGAGCATCTGCCATGTTGGCTAGATTGGCTTCCAGTTGGGGTCTTATGATGGCTCTGAAGGTGTTTATCGCCTTGGGAGGACTTAAACCATGCTTTGGGCTTGATAGTTTTTTGATAATTCTGTTGTACAAGATTGCTTTCGATTGAGAGGAAGATAGTTGGTCTCTCACATTGCCTTTATTGTTTAGCGCTCTGCCTAGGAAAGTAAAGTTGTTGACCCATTTGACTCTGAGACCGTCTATGTGAAAATGTTGTTGTGGTTTATTATTGGAGTAAAATTGAATGGCTGCAGTTTTGTTGTGATTTATGTCTAGGTGAAGTTCTTTCGCTATATTCTTGAAGTAGGAAAATTGGTTTCGCAGGTTGCGGTATGTTTCTGCGAAGCTACTGGCTTTGCTAATAATAATAAAATCGTCCGCATATTGTAGCAGCGTTGTATTTTCGTCTGTGATATTATGGAGTTTATGTGTATGTATGTTGAAGAGTGTCGGACTTAGCACGTCCCCTTGCGGGAGTCCGTTTTTTATTTCTATTGCATCTTTGTCTATGGTGAGGATTCTAAGCTTGAGGAAATTTCGTATCCAGTTGATGTATGGAGTTTCGATGTTGAAGTCTTTGAGAGCAGTGTTTAAGGCATTTATGTCTACTTTCTCATATGCATTTGAAATGTCACAGGTTATGGCCATGTATTTGCATTGTCTGTTTCTTGCTGTCTTGTGGAGTAGTCTGTTGATGCAAAGATTGACCGATTTGCCTTGTCTGTAGGCAAAGCTGTTATCGCTGAGAAGTTTCCTTTCTTCTAAGAACACTGTGATTCTTGTTTTAACGAGGTTATTAATAATTTTTAGGTGAACATTGAGCAGTGAAATAGGTCGGTAACTTTCAATTTCGTGTGGAGGCTTACCTTTTTTCGGAATGGGGACGATCCTAATATTTCTGAGCGTGGGCGGAATTACGTTATATTTAAAGTTGTGATTAATCGACTCCAGAAAGGCTTGTTTATTTATATCATTTAGATTTTTTATTGTGCTGTATTCTATTTTATCCGGTCCGGGCGAGGTTTTCATAGTGTGGGATTTTAGGGTTTTGTTCAGTTCCTGTAGCGTAAATTCTTCGGGGAGGCTTGAATTTTTCTCAGCAATCGAGGTGGTTGAGTCTGATGTTGAAGTGTGCTTATTTTGGATCATGGTTAGGAATTTCCTGTTGTTGATTGCATCCCATTGTGATTTTGTTGTGCCTGTGGTGTTATTTTTGAAGTTATTAATGAGCCTCCAGAAATCTTTCGTGTTGGGGTTAAGGTTGAGTTCGTTGAACTTTGTTTCCCAGATTGCCTTTTTTTCCGATCTCACTGCTTCTTTCCACACCTCATTTGCCTCCCATAGTTTTTGGTAGTTATTTGCGCTTTTTAGTTTGGTAAAATTTTTCCAGCACTTTTCCTTCCGGAACCGTAGTTTTTTGAGTTGTTTATTCCACCAAGGTTTCGGTGTGTATTTGAAGTGTTTGTTGCTGACTGTTATCGCTAATTATCCTGCTAATGTGCTGTACTGCTTCGCCTAGTTCTCTCGGTAGGGCAGAGTCATCCAGCTGTTTCTTGATCCTATTTCTGTTTGTAGTTTGGAATTTATTTGGAGTTATGTGGTTAATGTCGATTTGGAAGGTTAGTGTGCTGTGTTCGCTCTTAGATACTTTTGTTTTGGTATCCTTCCAATTGCTGATCTCACAGTGAAAGTTCGACAGCGTGATGTCTAAGTTGGATCTGTGTGTTTTGCCATCTGGGAGAATTCTGTGGAAAGTGGGTGCTCCGGAGTTCAGTAGATACAGCTTATTGGAGGAAATTATGTCTTTTAGCATTTTACCCGTGGGGCAGCAGTAGTTGTCCCCCCACATCTTGTGTCTGGTGTTGAAATCCCCTCCTATTATTAGAGGTTTGTTGTTGTTGATGAGTCGCAGGAGCTGATCCATTTGCTGTTTCAAGTCGACTTTGTTAGTATCCGGTGGAATGTACACTGATATTATAGTGAGGTTCAGTGTGGTATTGGTAGTTTCTAACGCTATGATTTCCGTCTCTCTGTCGGTGGGGATTGTTTTATATTTTAAGTTTTTTCTTATGGCTATAGCTACTCCTCCTCCGTTCTTGTTCTGTCTGTGTTTGTACTCGATGTTGTAGTCATTTAGGTTACGTATATTTTTGTCCTCAGAAGTCCATGTCCCTTGGAGGAGTGCTATGTCCACTTTTAGGATGTTTAGAGCCATCTCAAGGTTGGACTTATTTTTCATTAAGCTTTGAATATTTAGTTGAAGGAAATTCAGTTTTTTATTATTTGATGTAGACATAGGGATTGTTATTTGTTTAAATTTGCTGTTATACGTGTACCAGCAAAAAAGTAAAAATATGTTACGTTAAAAAGGGTTATTTTACAAATTTAGGTGTTTTTATTCTGTTTCTCTATTGAGTTGTCTTCTGTTGTAAAAAGCGAAAGAGCTTGATGTAGGAAATTCTTGATGGTTGCACATTTAATGAGATATTTGTTGTTTTCTTGTGGGGAGTTCTCTATTGAGCTTGATAGCTGCGCTATTAGTTTTTCAAAATCACTGGTCTTGCAGGCTGATGGGTGGTTGTAGATTGGGTTGGATTTTTTACTGCTGTCGTCAAGGTTGTGCTGGGAAACGTTTCTCGGTTTGTTATGGCTTACAGCTTCATATTTGCTTTTTTGTGCTCTGGAGTTGCTCGCTACTGTACTTGCGTATGTATTTCGTAACAACGTTTTATTGATTTCCGCATTGTTGTTCCTAAAATTTGATTTTATTTTATTGTTGAGAAGAGGGAAGGCTTCATCTAATGTTTCATTTTCTTTTAGCAGGAGGAAGCTGTTGTCATATAGGACCCTCTTGGCTTCCTTCAGCGAGATATTCTTGATGGCAGATACTTTGAGCTCCTCTTCGTATGCTACCCATTTCGGGCAGGTTTTGTTGGTCGCTGAGTGATCAGTCGATCCACATAAAAAGCATAGAATGTCAGTACATGTCCCATTGCATTCTGATTTCGCACATTTATTGCATCTTGGTAGGCTCTCTCTGCAAAAAGCTTGTGTGTGTCCTAGTCTTAAGCATTTATTGCACTGCCTGGGCCTGAAGAAGAAGTATTCAACCTTCAATGAAGAGTAGCCAAACCATATCGCGTCCGGTAAAACGTCCCCTGAGAAGGTGGTTTTGATCGTTTTCGTCGGTAGCAATTTTTCAGCATTTTCCGGGTCTCTTCGTTTTAACCTGTACGTTTCCAGAATTTTGATGTTTTCAATTTGATTTCCTATTCTGTTGCACGGATATGCTTCCGACTTAATTTCCTCCTAATTTCGAAAGGAATGTTGCGAATAACTCCATACCTAACTAAAAAATTGTTGGAAATAAATAGATTTAAATGACATTTTGTTGCCTCTTTGTTATCAACGGCTAGATTTGCGTCCAGAGCTGACTTAAAGTTAAGTTTGATTTTATTGTACCCTAAGTTATTGATATTAGTAATATTTTTAATGCCTACTTGTTTATTTAATGAATAAAAAATAAGAGCGTTAAGTCTCCTTCTTTCTCTTTTGTCGTCAAAACTTTCGCAGATTACTGAGAAGGATTTTCGTGGGTCTTCCAGAGCATATTTATTGACTAGCCTGTTCGGGGTGTCGTGTTATTGTTCGTGGTTGTACTCTGTATCACTACACTATCTGTGCTGATGTTTGTTTGTTGTGGCTGTTGACTGCATTGAATTCAACATTCTTAGACATGAAGTTTTCCATGTCATCAACTGAGACCGTTAAACTGTCATTGACATTCATTTGCCGGCATGTGGTTACATTAACCTCACTTTTGTTCGGAGTTGATTGCCTCCCTAAATGTATTGTTTCGAGGTTTTTCTTTGGTTTACAGTTATTCTTAACATTAATTTCTGTACTGTCCTGGTTCGGTTTCGTTTTTCTTGTTAATGCTTCTTCCTGTTTGTCAAGTAACTGTCTTCTTCTTTTTGTCCTGTTGACCTCCTTGAAATCTTCCATTTCTGTCTCTCCCGGGTCCGGCGGGAGTTTCATGTCTTTAACTTTGTCCATCTAGGCATCAAATCCTAAAAAATTTACCTCAACTTTGATTGACTGCACTTGAGCTCGCTCCTTCGTCACTTTTAAATTGTCTCGAAGGATTTGACTCGAAAATTTCTCACTATTACAAATTACGCATTAGCGTTACTCTGAACAAAGGGAAATGAGAGGGAACGGAACACCTGGCAAGTGTTTTTTCCTTTCGTATGCCTTAGCAAACACTGTCACGCTTCCTTACACTACCATGGTTGGATTCGGAAGTAACTTGATTTCAATCTCACAAAAATTATACTTCTGACAGCCCTAATTGCTAAACCTTGCGAAATGAACTTATTATTTTAATGAATTGTTTTGTCGAGTATCAGCTTGGTTTCGGGACTTGAATGAATTCCACTGCGCCACCTCTGATCACCTCTGCTGCCTGCTTACTAACTTCTTGCCATCGATCTTAATCAAAATGTTCTCTTGGGCTTTGTGATTCAAAGATTTTGCGACTCGACAACTTCTGGGGCCGAATACTTCAAACAGCTGGTAATACTTGTCGATTTGTATTATGCTCAATAATTAAACTCACAATTTATATCCTTTATTTTCCGTCACTTGATACTGGATTTCTATACTTTATTTTCCATCACTTGATACTGTATTTCTATACTTTATTTTCCATCACTTGATACTGGATTTCTATACTTTATTTTTCCATCACTTGATACTGGATTTCAATTCTTTATTTTTCCATCCTACTTATAGTGATATATTCACAACAAACAAGTGAATCATGTCAATGGAAAATTTCTTCCCAAAAAACTTCCAAGAAATTTTTGTTTCTACTGGGAATTTTTTTTATGAGACATTTTTTACATTTTTTTACTGAGACTTTGTTTTATTTTTTTGTTTGTTTGTTACTAATATTATTTAACTAAATATTACTTAATACCTGAATCGAACTATAAATGTTTTTATTTTAATTTTTATCTAAGTTCTATTTTATCTCGTATGATTTTCTTTTAACTTAAAAATATGGGTACAAATTAAAAACCTAACCAAAACAATTTATTGTTGTATTCAAAATTAACTTTTTTTTTATTTATTCATTTATTTATACACCTTCATTTTGTTTTTTTTTTATGTCGCCTACACATCGGAATACGTAACACGTTCGGACAACCTACCCCTTGAGGAGGGTCTCAGTCCAAAAGCCGGGCTACTATCCGTGTATGATTAAGGGACTAGAGGCGAATGTCCTGGCAATGGTAGACTCCTAAAGGTTTCCCATCTGGGGACTCCAGTTCATACGCGACCTGTCCTACTAAACGGCCTACTCTGGCCGGTATGAATTTTGGTGCGAGCTTAGCTGCAAATTTATCCACAGCACAACTGAGTACGTGGTTTCGTACAAAAATCATTTGTCCGGGGATGAAAGAACAGGTCCTTGCCCGCAAATTGAAATGCCTTTTTTCTTTAGCGTAAGCTTCGCCTAATTTCTCTCTAACTCGTTCGCGAGTAAGAGAGCCTAATTTCGCACTCTCAATCTCTCGTGAGGGGTCATGAGCTCGACTTCTCCATCTTCAAAAGAAGACAACTTCCGGAGGAGCTCGTAGTTGGAGCCGTGGCTCACTGACTGAAATCTGAACATCAGGTAGTGATGCGAACAACCAGTCGACTCGTGTACGGTATTGCGGAATGCAGACCTTGATTCTCGCAAATACTTATCCCCCGTGCAGTGGTCATCACCTATGTAGGAACGAATGGCAGCTAAGATGGACTGGTTGACCCGTTCGGAAGCATTCGATTGAGGCGAGTATTTGGGAGAGAAAACGTGCTGGATGCCATATTCTTGAAGAAATTGCGTGAAATGCTTAGATGTGATGTGCACACCATTATCCGAATGGAGCAGTTCGGGCAAACCAAATGTGCAGAAGATGTCTAGAAGGTATTGAGTAGCGTGTTCGATAGTGGCCTTGGGCATGGCTTTCATCCATACAAATTTCGTATAATGATCGAGCACGACAAACAATTGGGTATTTCCACTCTTGGAAGGTGGATAAGGTCCTAGGAAATCGATAAATAAGCGCTGCATCGGCCTATAAGATATGCGCTCTTGACCCATAAGTGGTCTGAGGACCTTATTGTAGGGCTTAACTTGCTTACAAGTACTGCATTGGGAGATGTAAGAAGCGAAGTCCTTACGAAAGGTTGGCCAATAATAATATCGCTGCAGTACTTCCGTGGTCTTTCGTATGCCACAATGAGATGCTTCCGGTCTATCGGAAGTAGGTGATGGCGCGAAGTCGTCTTCTATCTCTACGTGTATTAGTCGACTGAGGAAAACGGTTGACGGGAGCGGGGTTGGCCAATCGAATGGTCTCGGCTATAGAAGAAGTGTCATAATGTCAGCGATTGCGCGCAATTCGGGATCTACATTGGTGGCTGCGTCCACACTATTGACTCGGATTGCGGGCCGCTCCTGGAATAGTTTCCCGGAGTCCTACACTTTTGGCACTGAGTCTTTCGTACTCCCGGAGTACCGCAAGCAAAACAAAACACCCTCTGGATCGGAAGTTGGCAATCGCTGAAGGAATGACCCATATCCTGACAGTTCCAACACAAACGGTATTCGGGATCACTACCAGGATCCAGAGATTTGATGACTTCTCCGAGCACTTCTGTTGGGAGATTTTGGTAGCGTGTGTGTGACTAGGCGTGGATTACCTTGCTCAATTTCCAAACAGATTCGATTGAGGTGCAGCAGTGTACCAGCTCATAGACTGGTACAAATTGCCGACATGCGAGGTGGTCGCTCAACCGACGATGCATATTAAGATACAACAAGTGCTGGGTATCCAAATCAGACATGCCTTGCTGTAACTGCAGAGACAACGTCTCTAAGGCATCAAAGAATTCAATGAAGGGTTCACCCTGCGTCTGGTGACGAGCATCCATTCGACGCCGAATATCTATGTCCACTCGAACACGGGGAAATCGATTGAGGAAAGAATGGGTGAGAGTATCCCAGTCTAAGGAATGTGGGTGCATTTCGTGATATTTCCAGTACCACTCGAGAGCAGGACCTTTCAGACCTTGTAATATATACAGCAATGAATCATCTCTCAGGCTGGATCGGCTGCCATTATACCCAATACCCCTTTTGTATATTGATATTGTTGCGCGTTGAGCAGGTGCGCGACCTGTTTGCTATTCGCAAATATTGCTAATAGTGAAATAAAACACTCGCGAACTATTTTAAAATTAATTCTTAAAATTTAATTAAGTTTCTTCTACACTTTATGATTAATTTACTAAAATCACTAATCACTTTAATGAATTAAATTATTTAATTAACACTTATTCAACATAATTAAACACTAATTCAATTATTTAACACTTTTCTCACTTTTCTTATTTTGAGTTTTTCTGGCGCGCACTGTCGCGTACTCTCGCGTTTTTCATTCACAACTGCTTGTCTCGTCGCTCGCCGTAGTCGCTTATATACCACTACCAACCATCCCAGAACCTTCCATACAGATTGTTCTCGCGTGTACGCGTCGAGTCGCTTGCACCGGGATCTGTTGTACTTGATGCGCGTGACGTGTTTATGCTTGCGTACACGAGAACAATCGATGTGTTGGTAGCAGATAGTCGTAAACATGTTTACGACTTTTTATTTACGCCGACTACAGTTCGCGTGACCTGAACACGTCACACTATCCCCGCCTTAAATCTTTTTCGTCCCGAAAAAGTGTGACATTAACCATCTCCGCGTCTTCCTGCTGATAATATGGGGCAAGGCGGTCCAGATGCACAATTTTCATTTTTGCCCTAGGTTTCTGGTGTTCTTGTATCCGGTATACCACATCGTTGATCCGTTTGACGATTCTATAGGGTCCTTCCCAATTCGGCTGTAGCTTCGGAGATCTGCCTTTACGACGCCGGGGGTTATATAGCCAAACCAAGTCGTCCGTCTGGAAACCAGATGAGTTTGCCATTAAGTCATATCTGGTTTTCATGCGATCAGTGGCTGACTCTATTTGTTTCCGCACTAATTGGTGTATCTGACTCAGCCGTTGCCTTAAATCGCTTGTATACTCCGAAATAGGTTGGGGCTTCTCAGGGGGTGTCCCAAACTTCACATCAGCTGGTAGACGAATCATTTTTCCAAAGATGACTTTTGCGGGTGCTTCTCCAGTCGATGCATGTTCCGCAGTTCGGTATGCCATCAAAAATAATGGAATGCGTCGATCCCAATCTCTCTGGTTTTCATCCACCATCTTGGCCAAATGTTTATTAAGCGTGTCATTGAACCGTTCGACCATTCCATCGGACTGAGGGTGAAGTGGCGTTGTCCGTGTTTTCCGTATACCCAGCAGTTCACACATTTCAGCAAAAACTTGTGACTCGAAGTTTCTGCCTTGGTCTGAATGTAGTTCATGGGGTACGCCATATCTACTAACCCACTGAGAAACGATTTGTTCCGCTACAGTAGTTGCTTCCTGGTTAGGAATTGGGTAGACTTCTGGCCACTTGCTGAAGTAATCAGCTACAACTAGTAAATACCGATTTCCCCATTCGGACTCGGGAAAGGGTCCTGCGATGTCCACAGCTATTCTTTCGAATGGTACCCCGACGTTATAGGTCTGCATTCGTCCTCGCGTTCTTCGACTTGGGCCTTTGACGGAAGCACATATTGTGCATTTTCGACACCAGTCAAGAACATCCTCTCGAGCGTGGAGCCAATAGAACCTTTCTCGCACCTTTGTCAGGGTTTTGTTTACCCCAAGGTAACCTCCCGATGTGCCTTCATGCATCTCCTTCATTACTCCTTTGACCCGACTCTTGGGAAGAACAATTTGCATCCTATGTGAAGTGCCATCTGCTGTTTCCCATTTCCGGTTCAAAACTCCATCTTCGACCTCAAGGGAGTTCCATTGAGCCCAATAACTTTTCAACACCGTGCCGCGTGCTGATATGTCCTTCCACTCAGGACGTCCAGTTGTCTCCTTCCATACCAACAATGGTCCAACATCATCATCTGCTAGCTGAGCGTCCCGCAGTGCGTGCTGCGTCCAACCCTCGTCGACTTCTGTTGTGACTACACGCAGATCCACGCCTTGTTCTTTTTCCTCAGACCGTCGGCAGTGTTTACAAGCTGCTGGACATGGGCGACGGGATAAAGCGTCGGCATTCCCATGCACTCCTCCTTTTCGATGGACGATTTCGTAATCATAGGACTGTAGCCTTTCTATCCATCTAGCAACTTGCCCTTCTGGGTTTTTGAAATGGAGCAGCCATCTCAGGGAAGCATGATCTGTGCGAAGAACGACTTTCTGTCCGTAAAGGTACTTGTGGAACTGCTTTGTTGCTCCGATTATAGCTAGTAGTTCTTTCCTGGTTACGCAGTAGTTCTTTTCACTCTTTGACAGAACTCGACTGTAGTATGAGATTACTCGCTCCTCACCGTCGATCTGCTGTGACAATACGGCCCCGATCCCGTTGTTACTCGCATCGGTATCAACCACGAACATTCTTCCAGGCTTGGGATATGCTAAAACCGGTGATTCACAGAGCTTATTCTTCAACGTCTCGAAGGCTTTTTCGCACTGTTCATTCCAAATAAAAGGCCGATTCTTTTCCGTGAGCTGATGGAGACACTTCGCTACTTTTGCAAAGTCTTTAACGAATCGGCGATAATAGGTCGCCAGTCCAAGGAAACTTCGAAGTTCTCGTTTGTTATTAGGTTTCGGCCAACTTCTCACAGCTTCTATTTTCTCAGGGTCCGTTTTCACACCTTTTGCTGATACAACATGTCCTAGGTACTTTACCTCAGATGCGAAAAGTGTACACTTCTGTGGACTCAGCTTCAAGTTGGCCCGTCGCAGCCTTGAGAACACCTCTTCCAAGTTGCGCACATGTTCGTCAAACGTCTTCCCTATGACAATGATGTCATCCAGATATACCAAGCATGTTTTCCAACTTAACCCGCGGAGTACACATTCCATGAGGCGTTCGAATGTTGCTGGAGCATTGCAAAGACCAAATGGCATCACTACAAATTGCCACAATCCAGTACCCACAGAGAATGCAGTCTTCTCTCTGTCTTTCTTGTCGATTTCAACCTGCCAGTATCCACTCTTTAAGTCGAGAGTAGAAAACCACTTCGAATCCGCCATTGTATCCATAATATCGTCGATGCGCGGAAGTGGGTAGCTGTCTTTCTTCGTGACATCGTTGAGCTGCCTGTAGTCGACACAAAACCTAGTGCTTCCATCCTTTTTCTTTACCAGGACTACAGGCGATGCCCACGGGCTGATTGAAGGTTCGATGACTCCTTGTTTTTCCATGTCGGAGATCATTGTGCTTACTTCTCCCTGCTTGGCTAATGGAAGTCGTCTTGGTGCTTGTCGAATCGGCTTAGCGTTTTGTGTGTCAATGACGTGAGTCACCATACTTGTACGTCCTTGATCGTCGTCACCAGTTGAGAAAATGTCGCGGTATTTGTTCACCAATTCCGAGACTTTCTTGAACTGCTCTGGTGATATCTTGGTTGGTTCCAATAAAGTCGACACTAACTCACGGGATTCCCCAGTATTTCGTTTCCTAGCTGGACATTGGCTATCTCCTACTTCCAAAGATGTTACAGTAGAGACCAGCTGACAGCTCCCAATAATGGTTCCAGCTTTGATGTGGGTAACTGAGTCCGAGGTATTAAGGACTCTAACCGGCACGCATCCACTCTTATTTGTTGTTACGAGTGTCCGTCCCAAAATTAAATTACGCAGTGCCGGTGTTTTTGTTGGCTCAATTAGGTAGGATCTATGGTCTCCAGGATCACCTTCAAATTTGGCCCATACAATGCTCTCGGAAGATTTCGGTACGTCAGTGTCGGCATTGACGACCACTTTCGGTGTTGGAATGTTGTCGTAATGACCCTCCATTAAGATCTCAACATTCCGCCATCTCAAGACCCGTCTGCCCAAATCCAACGTAAACCCGTGTGGTCTTAGGAAATCCATTCCCAGGATGCAGTCGTCCATTATATCAGCAACAAGAAACTCATGTTGAAACAGTATATCCCCTACTTGTACTTGGAGTTTGATCTCGCCGTATACGGGTGCTGCTTCTCCCGTTGCTGTTCGTAGCAAAAGCGGTTTGCCTTTGGAGAGAACATGCCCGCTCACCAAATCTGGTCGCAATATTGACCTTGTTGCACCAGTATCAATTGTGAGGGTGCAATATTCACCGTCAACTTGTCCACGAACACATAAGTCTGCCTCTCCCCGATGTAGCCTAGATACGATGATGGTGGTTCTGGGGACTTTGATCCTCCTAGCCAACCTCTGCCCCGCGAAGTTGGCTCTTACGCGTTTCCCGACCCCTTGGATTGAGGGGCCTTATTGCCAGGCTCTGTTTTTGGCCTTGATCTCCTTCTAGCAGCACATGCCGGGCAGTAGCTTAATTTCCTTTGCTGCTTGCAGTTTCGTTGGAGATGACCTCGTTCACCACAATTCCAGCATATGGCCGCACCATTCACCTGCGCTTCTTCGCTGATGTCAACACGCTCACATAAACATTCTTCCGTTGTAACCTGTCGGATCCTGGCTGTGTTACGAGTTGTTGTTTTGGCAGCTTCAAAATTTAAACAGTATGCCAGGGCGTCCTTTACTGAACATTTTTCGGCTAGGCGGACAGCTTGTTGCATCTCCCTGTCCTGCAACGCGCTGATGAAAGCCTCTGTTGCTGCATCGTCCCGATGCTCTGGGTCGTATGCAGGGTAAGCCAAAAGTGCAAGCCTTTCAGTATCCTGAGCCAACTGCTGTAGAGTTTCACCTGGTTTCTGCATCCGGTTGCGCAGCTGCGACCTGTAGATCTGCTTCAGGTGATTATCTCCATACCTCATGTCCAGTGCGTTCATGATAGCGACGGAGCTTGACTGCAACTCGGCAGGGACAGTTTGGAGTATTTCCGCAGCTGGGCCTCTCAGAGCAAGAATTAAGGCTGTCGCTCGCTCCTGGTCATTCCAGTGATTTGCTTGAGCGGCAGCTTCAAACTGGGTTTTGTAAATGCTCCAAGCCATTTGTCCATCGAAAGTTGGCGCTTTTACACTCCTTGTTGAGATACTGACTGTATTCGTTATCGGGCTTGGGTTACTCGCTATTAGACTTGGGCTGGTCATTATCGGGCTCGGGTTACTCAATATCGGGATCGGGTTGCTCACTATCGGGGCCGGGCTACTCGCTATCGTTATTTTCCCTTGTTTTAAGTCTTCTTTTATTCTTTCAATTTCTTCCCGAACCGTCTCCACTTTGCTCATCCTTTCTTCCACTTTGTCCATCCTTTCTTGGAAACCTTCAATTTGATGGTTAAGCTTTCGGCTTAGTTCACCTAAATCAGCTCTTAATTCAGCTGATTGCTTGTTGAACGCTGTTGACTGCCGGTCGAGCTTCTCGTTTAACTCAGTTGACTGCCGGTCGAGCTTCTCATTTAAGTTAGTTGACTGCCGGTCGAGCTTCTCATTTAAGTCAGTTGACTGCCGGTCGAACTTTTCTTTTAAGTCAGTTGACTGCCGGTCGAGCTTCTCGTTCAACTCGGTTGATTGCTTTTGCATTACCATCAACATTCGCATCAACCCTTGCGCACTCAGAATTTGTTCTTCCTCCTCGCCTCCAGTGCAACTTTCAGCATCGGGAAACTCAAAGGACTCTGGATCCATTCCTTCCGCTACCAGCGCTTCGTTTAACCGGGTGATTAATCTAGCCTTGCTTCCTTCGGTGGAAATTTTCCGCTTTTCCAACTCCTCCTTTAGTTCCCGCAAAGTGAGAGCGTTGATTTTACGCGGCATTTTTCTTACAAGTTTACTTCAAATGTTCAAAAGTGTTCACTGTAGTTCACGATTTTTTTTTTTTTAAGTGTTTGAGTTATTTTTCACTTCACTATTGCACGAATAATCCCACTTCTGACACCAGTGTTGCGCGTTGAGCAGGTGCGCGACCTGTTTGCTATTCGCAAATATTGCTAATAGTGAAATAAAACACTCGCGAACTATTTTAAAATTAATTCTTAAAATTTAATTAAGTTTCTTCTACACTTTATGATTAATTTACTAAAATCACTAATCACTTTAATGAATTAAATTATTTAATTAACACTTATTCAACATAATTAAACACTAATTCAATTATTTAACACTTTTCTCACTTTTCTTATTTTGAGTTTTTCTGGCGCGCACTGTCGCGTACTCTCGCGTTTTTCATTCACAACTGCTTGTCTCGTCGCTCGCCGTAGTCGCTTATATACCACTACCAACCATCCCAGAACCTTCCATACAGATTGTTCTCGCGTGTACGCGTCGAGTCGCTTGCACCGGGATCTGTTGTACTTGATGCGCGTGACGTGTTTATGCTTGCGTACACGAGAACAATCGATGTGTTGGTAGCAGATAGTCGTAAACATGTTTACGACTTTTTATTTACGCCGACTACAGTTCGCGTGACCTGAACACGTCACAATATAGACATTTGGCTTATTGGACGAGAGCGTGCGGGAGAGCGCGTAGCAAGATCACGTATATTGTCTCGGGGAATCTGTGTTGTAGTGGGAGCATGGACTGGACGGGAGGATGGACTAAAATCAAGTAATTGCCTCATGGATCCTAGAACATTTGATTCCAGAGCTTGTTTCGGTTTGAAAGGGGTTTGAATCATTCAGCTTTGTTTTTTGATCAAGCGAACAATCATTTGTCTGCACACTCGAGGGTAGTCCAGTGTCTGTAAATCGTCTTCCTGTCCTCACCGGGACATCGGTAATGGAGAAGCCCTGAGGCGTAGAGTGTCCTGACGGCAAAAATTTTTCCGGTGGTGAAGACGACATATTTTGACTCTTATATTTTTCAATTGTCCTTATTTACTGTTTAATTCTCTACTTCTATAATTTCCAAATGATTTTAAGTTTATTTTATGCTTCTTCTTTTTTCTAAATTTTAGATGTGAATTTTTTTTGTATATGTGTAAGGCTGTTTATTACGGGTAATTCCTTTTCTAATTCAATTAATCTGTTTTATTTGAATGTAAGTTTCGGTTTAATTACTTTATCTACTTGGCAATGTGTATGCGTATGTGCATCAGAAGATCACCAGTTGCAGAGGCAATTCAAAAGTAACTGTGGGCAATGTCAGCCAAGTAAATTTAAGGGGTGGCATTCAAATCCTATAAGAAGAATGTGTTGTCGCCATTCGTCGACCCTTAACGCTCCGTCTCAAAACTCATCGGGTCGAAATCTACGGAAGTGACAGCCAACATCACTCATGGAAACAGGAAAGAAGAAAGATAAGAAAAGAATACATTAGGGCGCCAGCTGCGGATGTGCCAGTGTACCAGCGGAGGAGCAAAGATTATATTTACGAACTTTAAAAACGAAATCCTCCGCTGCCACATATTGCCATCACCTTAACGGAACAAAGCCACAAAAATTTGGACGCCATGTAATGTATTTTCAAAAGAAATAATAATATAATTACTAATAATATAATGATATATTGGGGCAACCGATAGTTCGCACCTGCAGGGAAAAAAATCAACAAGGTTAAGTAGACAGGGTTTCTTGAAAATCCAAAGGCCGCAGAATGGCGGCCGGTAGAAGTTACTTTTAACCCACTAGCTCACCGCGCGGGCGTGGGGGTTTTAGGACATAATTTAAGCCCTGATCCTTCCATGTCACCTACACACACACACACAGAAAGAGCTTACTCTTTCATATTAGATAAAGTAAATCACTCTCGTGTGGAACGTGTTAGCGTACGGACGCACAAAGTGATAAAGAATACCAAGTGTTTTTCCCGGAACAGTTATTTTCATAATCCGCATGGTGTACCCAAACCAAACTCCCCATCACCCTATCTGCAGAGTGTAAACCTTAAGGGAAAAAATAAAATAGTAAACAAGTAAGTCACCTTTAACTTAGATATAACATATTAGGGGTAAACAGTAAGGAGCAGTGGTATCCATTATAAGTCGGAATGAAGTTGGAGAAATGGAAAAACAGACCGCCGGACCCGGAGGAGCCCCATCCCATGGATAAAATAGCAATTCAAAAGAAAATGAAACTTGGGAACATGACCATCAAGAACAAGGCTGAAAGGAAAAGCTTCTCGTCACAAGAAAAGCAAAAAGGCTTAATTGAGAACACAACTCAGCAAGAACATGGTAATGCAAGCAAAAACCCACACATGGCAATAACGGAAATCCCCGCAAACAGCTCAAACCTCGCCACAACACGTGCACCAAATTTATACCCGGAAGATTCTACGGAAAACAGTTTCCCAGTATTGATGGACGGGTTGATCAAGGACAATACGAGATTGAGAATCACTCCAATGAAGTTTTTCTTATTAAACAAGAATATTGGGCTAAATGGAATCAGCGATGTAAAACAAGTCGGTTTCAACAGGATAAAAGATATCTTCAAGAATCCGAGATCAGCCAACGAAAGCATTAACAACGGAATGGTTAATCAAACGACACTAAGGCATTCATTCCGAGCAATTACTTGTTCAGATACGGCGTCATGAGAGACATCCCAACAGACCTGTCAATGGAAGAGTTCCTAATGTTATCAAAATCGTGAAATAGACGAGGCGATATCCTAGAAGATATCAAAATAGTTGATGCGCAACGAATGTCGACAAGGGACAGATCAGACCCGACAAAATTCTTACCGACAACAACTATTAAGGTTAAATTTGCAGGTAATACACTCCCGGACAGTGTGAAAACGGCATACATCATCAACAAAGTTGATTACTTTAAATTTAGACCACGTCAATGCCAGAACTGTGGTAGGCTTGGTCACTCCACCCTCTTGTGTAAAGACAAAAGTAAGACATGCCTCAAATGCGGGGAATTAGACTGCAACAGTAATTGCAACATCCTGAAGTGCTTATTGTGCAAGGGTACGGATCATGACGCGACCAACCGTTAATGCCCTAAATGGTCACAATACTTAAGCGAGGTTGAAACTAGCTCTATTTTAAATGTATCCAATAGGGAAGCGAGAACAATTATTAACAAGAACAAATATGCCGGTTTGGATCTCCAAGACATCGCGGATATGGACTTCTCACAATTAGTGAAAAAAAAAAACTAATGAAAGTCACTTACGCTCAAGTTGCAGCTATCCCTACAAAGAATGTGAGACATACTAATATTAATGTTAGACAACAGACAATAAATCCGTTACCAGAAGTAACTAAGCACACAGTTCAAGCCATAACGCTAAATCCACACAAAACAAACGAGTTGGAAAGAATGCTAGCCATACTTGTAGATGGCATTAAAACTTTTTTAGAGGACAACAAGGAAACAAATACTTTAAACACCGGAAATCTAATTAAATTAATAGAATATGCATCAAACAAAACAAAAGAGAAAGATAAACCCACTGATTTAATATAAGATACTCATTACAAATCACATAATTTATGGAAATTCTGCAACTTAACATGCAAAGTTTAACTAAACACAAAGAAAATCTTGAGCATAGTCTACAGAAGAACAACATTACTGCGGCCCTACTGCAAGAGATCCTAGGAAATTACAAGTACCTCAATAAATTCACTAATTACAATGTTATTTATCAACTCAGAAGGGACAGTATAGGAGGCGGAGTTGCGATCTTATTGAAGAAAAATATAAAATTCAGGCAGATAAACCATCACAGCAAATTAAAAGCAGTTATCATCACCACGACAAACCTGAAGAAAAATATCACACTGGCCTCACTTTATGCGCCACCGTCTTTAAATTCTGAAGAATTCCAAACAGAACTCGTAAAACTGGACGGCGCACTTAGTAAACATACATCAGTCTTAGTTGGTGGTGACCTGAATGCTAAGAACAAAGCATGGGGTGATAATATCGACAATGCCAAAGGAAGGATAGCACTAGATTGGATTAGCTACAATAACTTCAACATACTAAACACAGGAATTTTCACTTATAGGAGAACTACAAGTGAAGGTAAAATCAAACAATCAGCCTTAGATATCTCTTTAACCAACCTTAAAAATTCGAATATTATCTGGAAAGAACTGAAAGAAGACATTTGCAATAGTAATCATACACCTATACTTATCACCATACCTGTATCAGCGGACGAACTTCTTAACGCATACAACAATACAATCAACAACTGCCAGATCCCTGAACCTGCTAGACACATCAGAATTGTAACTATACTAAAACCTCCCAAAGACAAACGAGACATTGATAGCTACAGACCGATTTCCCTGCTAAGTGTTCCCATAAAAGTCCTGAATAGTTGAATAAAAATGAGAATAAACAAGATACTCCACCAATACAACTCCATCCCACCTCACGTTTTTGCCTACATCCAGAATAAATCGACAACTACCTGCCTGAACACACTCCTGTACAAGATATCGAAATTTAACTCCCCGGAATATAAAATAGCCACAATAATTGACATAACCAACGGGTACGAAAAAGTAGACCTCTCAATTCTGGCAACAACACTTACCAGATTCAACATACCAACTGCACTTAGAAATTGGATCATACAGCTTTACAAGAACAGAACAATTCACCTAGACAAACACAATACTAGCATCACAAATGGACTCCCACAAGGCGATGTACTTAGCCCTATACTTTTTAACGTTTACACACTTACGCTACATGACATCTCGAAACCTGACACCACATTATTGCAGTATGCCGATGATTTCCTTATTCTACAGGAATGCAACAATCTGGAAGAAACCATAGACGAAATGCAGAGAAATATCTCAAGGTTTGTTGAAAAATGCACAGCTCTGAAATTACCAATTAATCCAGAAAAAGTACAAGCCATACTCTTCAGTAAGAAGAAAAATCCAGACATCTGTATTAAACTGTACAATATTGCGTTAGCCTGGAAGAACAGTATAAAATACCTCGGCAGAGTCATCAATAAATCAGGCAGCTTTACAGACATCAATCAACACTACAACACCTTTCGCAACAAGAGCAATGTAATCAAAAGGTTATGCAAACCCACTAACTTCTTCAATCCAGCTACAGCACTAAATATCTACAGATCAGTAGTTAGACCCAAACTGGAGTATGCTTTAACTACAATGGTCCATGCCCCGAGATACGTATTCCATAACATAGACAGACTTAAAGCAGACATCCTCAAACAATGCCTCGGTTTACCACCAAGTACCCCTAACTTATACGCGTTTGATATAGCGAGGGAACTTACGACAAAAGAAAGAGCCGAGTACCTAACGGCCAAGGAATTAGGCAAGCAAATTCACTTAAATGGACTCAGAGCAGCGGACATTTACGACGACACGCCCTCTAAAAATAGCTAGAACCATATACTTGCAAAATATCCCACTCTCTTAACATATCTAGGCCCACCACTAAACATAAGTAAACCCCCAAACATGAGAATAAGATGCGCCACCTCAGAGACCCCTTCTGCAATTACAAAAACGCAGAAGAGATAGAACTTAGCATTATTTTCAACAGCTTAACTCGTGAATTAAAAACAACAAACACAAAAATAATTGTAACAGATGCGGCAAAGAATATTTTTGGGACTGGTATAGCGTATAAAGAAATTACAAGCAACATCAGCAACTCGTACAATCTGAGGAATTCAGTCACAGTCGTCAATGCAGAATTAGCTGCAATATACGCGGCTCTCACAGAAATATTTTTCTCTTCGACTACCAACTGCCATCTCTTTACGGACTCCTATACCGCATTAACAAATATCAAGTTCAACAAAGACAGCAAAAAAGCGGTTGAAGATATCTGGATTTTCATGAACGAACATGCTAGTGTATCTTTCAATTTAATCTGGGCTCCAGGACACAGAGGTATCACAGCACTCCAAGAGGTGGACAAGTTAGCCAAGGAAGGAATCCTGAAACAGACTCAGCTACATACTCACCATGAATTGGATGATGTCCTGAGTGACATCTACTACGAGATTCACACAACATGGCAGGAAAAAGTCTCTCACATAATTGGTAACTTCAAAGCCAGTCCTTGGACAAATGCCCCACACCTAAGAAATTCAAACAAACCGTGGTTTCATAAAAGAGCAATTAACCCGATCTCATGTAAAATCATAAATAGACTACTTGTAAAAAGATCCTACAATAAAGATAGGTTATTTAAAATTAAGAAATCAACGACGGATAAATGTCAACATTGCCAAGAACCAGACACCCCTAGTCACAAAATCTTTTATTGCTCGGAATACAACACGCACAGGAATAAGTTCGAATTTTTCAACAGATACAAAAACATAAACGAGCTACTAACAAAAAACGATAATAATCTCCTTGATACACTCGGCAATTTCCTTGAACAATCAAAGATCTTTATATGAAACTCTCCAACCCTCAATCCCTAACATCCTAACCTGAAACAGGAATGATCTAAAATACATTTATTTATGATCTTTTCCCCGTTAAGAAATAAATAAATAGTGTTGTATATATATATTTACATACATATATATATAAGAGAGACCAGAACAAGCGAAAACGCTGGCCTGTGCCAAGAGTGCCAGGGCCAATTTCTTCTTCGGACTCCAGACCGACGAACAACGAGAATAAAAAAAAAAGATAAAGTAAATAAATAAGTAAATATAAAATATTTAATTTACGTGAATTGTGCTGCGCTGATTCTGACCACCTCTGCTTGGTTTCGGGACTTCACTTGCTTCTGCTGCGCTGATTCTGACCACCTCTGCTTCCTCTAGCACGAATCTCCACCTCAGCTTGGTTTCGGGACTTGAATGAATTCCACTGCGCTACATCTGATCACCTCTGCTGCCTGCTTACCATCTTCTTGACATCGATCTTAATCAAAAGGTTCTCTTGGGCTTTGTGATTCAAAGATTTTGCGACTCGAGGACTTCTGGGGCTAAATACTTCAAACAGCTGCTAATACTTCCTGATTCTCTTTCTTATCCTCAATAATTAAACTCACAATTTGTATCCTTTATTTTCTGTCACTTGATACTGGATTTCTATACTTTATTTTCCATCACTTGATACTGGATTTCTATACTTTATTTTCCATCACTTGATACTGGATTTCTATACTTTATTTTTCCATCACTTGATACTGGATTTCAATTCTTTATTTTTCCATCCTACTTATATTGATATATTCTCAACAAACAAGTGAATCATGTCAATGGAAAATTTCTTCCCAAAAAACTTCCAAGAAATTTTTGTTTCTACTGGGAATTTTTTTTATGAGACACTTTTTACGTTTTTTTTACTGAGACTTTGTTTTATTTTTTTGTTTGTTTGTTACTAATATTATTTAACTAAATATTACTTAATACCTGAATCGAACTATAAATGTTTTTATTTTAATTTTATTCTAAGTTCTATTTTATCTCGTATGATTTTCTTTTAACTTAAAAATATGGGTACAAATTAAAAACCTAACCAAAACAATTTATTGTTGTATTCAAAATTAACTTTTTTTTTATTTATTCATTTATTTATACATCTTCATTTTGTTTTTTTTATGTCGCCTACACATCGGAATACGTAACACGTTCGGACAACCTACCCCTTGAGGAGGGTCTCAGTCCAAAAGCCGGGCTACTATCCGTGTATGATTAAGGGACTAGAGGCGAATGTCCTGGCAATGGTAGACTCCTAAAGGTTTCCCATCTGGGGACTCCAGTTCATACGCGACCTGTCCTACTAAACTGACTACTCTGGCCGGTATGAATTTTGGTGCGAGCTTAGCTGCAAATTTATCCACAGCACAACTGAGTACGTGGTTTCGTACAAAAATCATTTGTCCGGGGATGAAAGAACAGGTCCTTGCCCGCAAATTGAAATGCCTTTTTCCTTTAGCGTAAGCTTCGCCTAATTTCTCTCTAACTCGTTCGCGAGTAAGAGAGCCTAATTTCGCACTCTCAATCTCTCGTGAGGGGTCATGAGCTCGACTTCTCCATCTTCAAAAGAAGACAACTTCCGGAGGAGCTCGTAGTTGGAGCCGTGGCTCACTGACTGAAATCTGAACATCAGGTAGTGATGCGAACAACCAGTCGACTTGTGTACGGTATTGCGGAATGCAGACCTTGATTCTCGCAAATACTTATCCCCCGTGCAGTGGTCATCACCTATGTAGGAACGAATGGCAGCTAAGATGGACTGGTTGACCCGTTCGGAAGCATTCGATTGAGGCGAGTATTTGGGAGAGAAAACGTGCTGGATGCCATATTCTTGAAGAAATTGCGTGAAATGCTTAGATGTGATGTGCACACCATTATCCGAATGGAGCAGTTCGGGCAAACCAAATGTGCAGAAGATGTCTAGAAGGTATTGAGTAGCGTGTTCGATAGTGGCCTTGGGCATGGCTTTCATCCATACAAATTTCGTATAATGATCGAGCACGACAAACAATTGGGTATTTCCACTCTTGGAAGGTGGATAAGGTCCTAGGAAATCGATAAATAAGCGCTGCATCGGCCTATAAGATATGCGCTCTTGACCCATAAGTGGTCTGAGGACCTTATTGTAGGGCTTAACTTGCTTACAAGTACTGCATTGGGAGATGTAAGAAGCGAAGTCCTTACGAAAGGTTGGCCAATAATAATATCGCTGCAGTACTTCCGTGGTCTTTCGTATGCCACAATGAGATGCTTCCGGTCTATCGGAAGTTGGTGATGGCGCGAAGTCGTCTTCTATCTCTACGTGTATTAGTCGACTGAGGAAAACGGTTGACGGGAGCGGGGTTGGCCAATCGAATGGTCTCGGCTATAGAAGAAGTGTCATAATGTCAGCGATTGCGCGCAATTCGGGATCTACATTGGTGGCTGCATCCACACTATTGACTCGGATTGCGGGCCGCTCCTGGAATAGTTTCCCGGAGTCCTACACTTTTGGCACTGAGTCTTTCGTACTCCCGGAGTACCGCAAGCAAAACAAAACACCCTCTGGATCGGAAGTTGGCAATCGCTGAAGGAATGACCCATATCCTGACAGTTCCAACACAAACGGTATTCGGGATCACTACCAGGATCCAGAGATTTGATGACTTCTCCGAGCACTTCTGTTGGGAGATTTTGGTAGCGTGTGTGTGACTAGGCGTGGATTACCTTGCTCAATTTCCAAACAGATTCGATTGAGGTGCAGCAGTGTACCAGCTCATAGACTGGTACAAATTGCCGACATGCGAGGTGGTCGCTCAACTGACGATGCATATTAAGATACAACAAGTGCTGGGTATCCAAATCAGACATGCCTTGCTGTAACTGCAGCGACAACGTCTCTAAGGCATCAAAGAATTCAATGAAGGGTTCACCCTGCGTCTGGTGACGAGCATCCATTCGACGCCGAATATCTATGTCCACTCGAACACGGGGAAATCGATTGAGGAAAGAATGGGTGAGAGTATCCCAGTCTAAGGAATGTGGGTGCATTTCGTGATATTTCCAGTACCACTCGAGAGCAGGACCTTTCAGGAAAATGTGGAAGCATTCTGCCAATTGAACAAGCGTTACCCCTTGTGAGTCTTCAATAGCTTGTAATATATACAGCAATGAATCATCTCTCAGGCTGGATCGGCTGCCATTATACCCAATACCCCTTTTGTATATTGATATAGACATTTGGCTTATTGGACGAGAGCGTGCGGGAGAGCGCGTAGCAAGATCACGTATATTGTCTCGGGGAATCTGTGTTGTAGTGGGAGCATGGACTGGACGGGAGGATGGACTAAAATCAAGTAATTGCCTCATGGATCCTAGAACATTTGATTCCAGAGCTTGTTTCGGTTTGAAAGGGGTTTGAATCATTCAGCTTTGTTTTTTGATCAAGCGAACAATCATTTGTCTGCACACTCGAGGGTAGTCCAGTGTCTGTAAATCGTCTTCCTGTCCTCACCGGGACATCGGTAATGGAGAAGCCCTGAGGCGTAGAGTGTCCTGACGGCAAAAATTTTTCCGGTGGTGAAGACGACATATTTTGACTCTTATATTTTTCAATTGTCCTTATTTACTGTTTAATTCTCTACTTCTATAATTTCCAAATGATTTTAAGTTTATTTTATGCTTCTTCTTTTTTCTAAATTTTAGATGTGAATTTTTTTTGTATATGTGTAAGGCTGTTTATTACGGGTAATTCCTTTTCTAATTCAATTAATCTGTTTTATTTGAATGTAAGTTTCGGTTTAATTACTTTATCTACTTGGCAATGTGTATGCGTATGTGCATCAGAAGATCACCAGTTGCAGAGGCAATTCAAAAGTAACTGTGGGCAATGTCAGCCAAGTAAATTTAAGGGGTGGCATTCAAATCCTATAAGAAGAATGTGTTGTCGCCATTCGTCGACCCTTAACGCTCCGTCTCAAAACTCATCGGGTCGAAATCTACGGAAGTGACAGCCAACATCACTCATGGAAACAGGAAAGAAGAAAGATAAGAAAAGAATACATTAGGGCGCCAGCTGCGGATGTGCCAGTGTACCAGCGGAGGAGCAAAGATTATATTTACGAACTTTAAAAACGAAATCCTCCGCTGCCACATATTGCCATCACCTTAACGGAACAAAGCCACAAAAATTTGGACGCCATGTAATGTATTTTCAAAAGAAATAATAATATAATTACTAATAATATAATGATATATTGGGGCAACCGATAGTTCGCACCTGCAGGGAAAAAAATCAACAAGGTTAAGTAGACAGGGTTTCTTGAAAATCCAAAGGCCGCAGAATGGCGGCCGGTAGAAGTTACTTTTAACCCACTAGCTCACCGCGCGGGCGTGGGGGTTTTAGGACATAATTTAAGCCCTGATCCTTCCATGTCACCTACACACACACACACAGAAAGAGCTTACTCTTTCATATTAGATAAAGTAAATCACTCTCGTGTGGAACGTGTTAGCGTACGGACGCACAAAGTGATAAAGAATACCAAGTGTTTTTCCCGGAACAGTTATTTTCATAATCCGCATGGTGTACCCAAACCAAACTCCCCATCACCCTATCTGCAGAGTGTAAACCTTAAGGGAAAAAATAAAATAGTAAACAAGTAAGTCACCTTTAACTTAGATATAACATATTAGGGGTAAACAGTAAGGAGCAGTGGTATCCATTATAAGTCGGAATGAAGTTGGAGAAATGGAAAAACAGACCGCCGGACCCGGAGGAGCCCCATCCCATGGATAAAATAGCAATTCAAAAGAAAATGAAACTTGGGAACATGACCATCAAGAACAAGGCTGAAAGGAAAAGCTTCTCGTCACAAGAAAAGCAAAAAGGCTTAATTGAGAACACAACTCAGCAAGAACATGGTAATGCAAGCAAAAACCCACACATGGCAATAACGGAAATCCCCGCAAACAGCTCAAACCTCGCCACAACACGTGCACCAAATTTATACCCGGAAGATTCTACGGAAAACAGTTTCCCAGTATTGATGGACGGGTTGATCAAGGACAATACGAGATTGAGAATCACTCCAATGAAGTTTTTCTTATTAAACAAGAATATTGGGCTAAATGGAATCAGCGATGTAAAACAAGTCGGTTTCAACAGGATAAAAGATATCTTCAAGAATCCGAGATCAGCCAACGAAAGCATTAACAACGGAATGGTTAATCAAACGACACTAAGGCATTCATTCCGAGCAATTACTTGTTCAGATACGGCGTCATGAGAGACATCCCAACAGACCTGTCAATGGAAGAGTTCCTAATGTTATCAAAATCGTGAAATAGACGAGGCGATATCCTAGAAGATATCAAAATAGTTGATGCGCAACGAATGTCGACAAGGGACAGATCAGACCCGACAAAATTCTTACCGACAACAACTATTAAGGTTAAATTTGCAGGTAATACACTCCCGGACAGTGTGAAAACGGCATACATCATCAACAAAGTTGATTACTTTAAATTTAGACCACGTCAATGCCAGAACTGTGGTAGGCTTGGTCACTCCACCCTCTTGTGTAAAGACAAAAGTAAGACATGCCTCAAATGCGGGGAATTAGACTGCAACAGTAATTGCAACATCCTGAAGTGCTTATTGTGCAAGGGTACGGATCATGACGCGACCAACCGTTAATGCCCTAAATGGTCACAATACTTAAGCGAGGTTGAAACTAGCTCTATTTTAAATGTATCCAATAGGGAAGCGAGAACAATTATTAACAAGAACAAATATGCCGGTTTGGATCTCCAAGACATCGCGGATATGGACTTCTCACAATTAGTGAAAAAAAAAAAACTAATGAAAGTCACTTACGCTCAAGTTGCAGCTATCCCTACAAAGAATGTGAGACATACTAATATTAATGTTAGACAACAGACAATAAATCCGTTACCAGAAGTAACTAAGCACACAGTTCAAGCCATAACGCTAAATCCACACAAAACAAACGAGTTGGAAAGAATGCTAGCCATACTTGTAGATGGCATTAAAACTTTTTTAGAGGACAACAAGGAAACAAATACTTTAAACACCGGAAATCTAATTAAATTAATAGAATATGCATCAAACAAAACAAAAGAGAAAGATAAACCCACTGATTTAATATACGATACTCATTACAAATCACATAATTTATGGAAATTCTGCAACTTAACATGCAAAGTTTAACTAAACACAAAGAAAATCTTGAGCATAGTCTACAGAAGAACAACATTACTGCGGCCCTACTGCAAGAGATCCTAGGAAATTACAAGTACCTCAATAAATTCACTAATTACAATGTTATTTATCAACTCAGAAGGGACAGTATAGGAGGCGGAGTTGCGATCTTATTGAAGAAAAATATAAAATTCAGGCAGATAAACCATCACAGCAAATTAAAAGCAGTTATCATCACCACGACAAACCTGAAGAAAAATATCACACTGGCCTCACTTTATGCGCCACCGTCTTTAAATTCTGAAGAATTCCAAACAGAACTCGTAAAACTGGACGGCGCACTTAGTAAACATACACCAGTCTTAGTTGGTGGTGACCTGAATGCTAAGAACAAAGCATGGGGTGATAATATCGACAATGCCAAAGGAAGGATAGCACTAGATTGGATTAGCTACAATAACTTCAACATACTAAACACAGGAATTTTCACTTATAGGAGAACTACAAGTGAAGGTAAAATCAAACAATCAGCCTTAGATATCTCTTTAACCAACCTTAAAAATTCGAATATTATCTGGAAAGAACTGAAAGAAGACATTTGCAATAGTAATCATACACCTATACTTATCACCATACCTGTATCAGCGGACGAACTTCTTAACGCATACAACAATACAATCAACAACTGCCAGATCCCTGAACCTGCTAGACACATCAGAATTGTAACTATACTAAAACCTCCCAAAGACAAACGAGACATTGATAGCTACAGACCGATTTCCCTGCTAAGTGTTCCCATAAAAGTCCTGAATAGTTGAATAAAAATGAGAATAAACAAGATACTCCACCAATACAACTCCATCCCACCTCACGTTTTTGCCTACATCCAGAATAAATCGACAACTACCTGCCTGAACACACTCCTGTACAAGATATCGAAATTTAACTCCCCGGAATATAAAATAGCCACAATAATTGACATAACCAACGGGTACGAAAAAGTAGACCTCTCAATTCTGGCAACAACACTTACCAGATTCAACATACCCACTGCACTTAGAAATTGGATCATACAGCTTTACAAGAACAGAACAATTCACCTAGACAAACACAATACTAGCATCACAAATGGACTCCCACAAGGCGATGTACTTAGCCCTATACTTTTTAACGTTTACACACTTACGCTACATGACATCTCGAAACCTGACACCACATTATTGCAGTATGCCGATGATTTCCTTATTCTACAGGAATGCAACAATCTGGAAGAAACCATAGACGAAATGCAGAGAAATATCTCAAGGTTTGTTGAAAAATGCACAGCTCTGAAATTACCAATTAATCCAGAAAAAGTACAAGCCATACTCTTCAGTAAGAAGAAAAATCCAGACATCTGTATTAAACTGTACAATATTGCGTTAGCCTGGAAGAACAGTATAAAATACCTCGGCAGAGTCATCAATAAATCAGGCAGCTTTACAGACATCAATCAACACTACAACACCTTTCGCAACAAGAGCAATGTAATCAAAAGGTTATGCAAACCCACTAACTTCTTCAATCCAGCTACAGCACTAAATATCTACAGATCAGTAGTTAGACCCAAACTGGAGTATGCTTTAACTACAATGGTCCATGCCCCGAGATACGTATTCCATAACATAGACAGACTTAAAGCAGACATCCTCAAACAATGCCTCGGTTTACCACCAAGTACCCCTAACTTATACGCGTTTGATATAGCGAGGGAACTTACGACAAAAGAAAGAGCCGAGTACCTAACGGCCAAGGAATTAGGCAAGCAAATTCACTTAAATGGACTCAGAGCAGCGGACATTTACGACGACACGCCCTCTAAAAATAGCTAGAACCATATACTTGCAAAATATCCCACTCTCTTAACATATCTAGGCCCACCACTAAACATAAGTAAACCCCCAAACATGAGAATAAGATGCGCCACCTCAGAGACCCCTTCTGCAATTACAAAAACGCAGAAGAGATAGAACTTAGCATTATTTTCAACAGCTTAACTCGTGAATTAAAAACAACAAACACAAAAATAATTGTAACAGATGCGGCAAAGAATATTTTTGGGACTGGTATAGCGTATAAAGAAATTACAAGCAACATCAGCAACTCGTACAATCTGAGGAATTCAGTCACAGTCGTCAATGCAGAATTAGCTGCAATATACGCGGCTCTCACAGAAATATTTTTCTCTTCGACTACCAACTGCCATCTCTTTACGGACTCCTATACCGCATTAACAAATATCAAGTTCAACAAAGACAGCAAAAAAGCGGTTGAAGATATCTGGATTTTCATGAACGAACATGCTAGTGTATCTTTCAATTTAATCTGGGCTCCAGGACACAGAGGTATCACAGCACTCCAAGAGGTGGACAAGTTAGCCAAGGAAGGAATCCTGAAACAGACTCAGCTACATACTCACCATGAATTGGATGATGTCCTGAGTGACATCTACTACGAGATTCACACAACATGGCAGGAAAAAGTCTCTCACATAATTGGTAACTTCAAAGCCAGTCCTTGGACAAATGCCCCACACCTAAGAAATTCAAACAAACCGTGGTTTCATAAAAGAGCAATTAACCCGATCTCATGTAAAATCATAAATAGACTACTTGTAAAAAGATCCTACAATAAAGATAGGTTATTTAAAATTAAGAAATCAACGACGGATAAATGTCAACATTGCCAAGAACCAGACACCCCTAGTCACAAAATCTTTTATTGCTCGGAATACAACACGCACAGGAATAAGTTCGAATTTTTCAACAGATACAAAAACATAAACGAGCTACTAACAAAAAACGATAATAATCTCCTTGATACACTCGGCAATTTCCTTGAACAATCAAAGATCTTTATATGAAACTCTCCAACCCTCAATCCCTAACATCCTAACCTGAAACAGGAATGATCTAAAATACATTTATTTATGATCTTTTCCCCGTTAAGAAATAAATAAATAGTGTTGTATATATATATTTACATACATATATATATAAGAGAGACCAGAACAAGCGAAAACGCTGGCCTGTGCCAAGAGTGCCAGGGCCAATTTCTTCTTCGGACTCCAGACCGACGAACAACGAGAATAAAAAAAAAAGATAAAGTAAATAAATAAGTAAATATAAAATATTTAATTTACGTGAATTGTGCTGCGCTGATTCTGACCACCTCTGCTTGGTTTCGGGACTTCACTTGCTTCTGCTGCGCTGATTCTGACCACCTCTGCTTCCTCTAGCACGAATCTCCACCTCAGCTTGGTTTCGGGACTTGAATGAATTCCACTGCGCTACATCTGATCACCTCTGCTGCCTGCTTACCATCTTCTTGACATCGATCTTAATCAAAAGGTTCTCTTGGGCTTTGTGATTCAAAGATTTTGCGACTCGAGGACTTCTGGGGCTAAATACTTCAAACAGCTGCTAATACTTCCTGATTCTCTTTCTTATCCTCAATAATTAAACTCACAATTTGTATCCTTTATTTTCTGTCACTTGATACTGGATTTCTATACTTTATTTTCCATCACTTGATACTGGATTTCTATACTTTATTTTCCATCACTTGATACTGGATTTCTATACTTTATTTTTCCATCACTTGATACTGGATTTCAATTCTTTATTTTTCCATCCTACTTATATTGATATATTCTCAACAAACAAGTGAATCATGTCAATGGAAAATTTCTTCCCAAAAAACTTCCAAGAAATTTTTGTTTCTACTGGGAATTTTTTTTATGAGACACTTTTTACGTTTTTTTTACTGAGACTTTGTTTTATTTTTTTGTTTGTTTGTTACTAATATTATTTAACTAAATATTACTTAATACCTGAATCGAACTATAAATGTTTTTATTTTAATTTTATTCTAAGTTCTATTTTATCTCGTATGATTTTCTTTTAACTTAAAAATATGGGTACAAATTAAAAACCTAACCAAAACAATTTATTGTTGTATTCAAAATTAACTTTTTTTTTATTTATTCATTTATTTATACATCTTCATTTTGTTTTTTTTATGTCGCCTACACATCGGAATACGTAACACGTTCGGACAACCTACCCCTTGAGGAGGGTCTCAGTCCAAAAGCCGGGCTACTATCCGTGTATGATTAAGGGACTAGAGGCGAATGTCCTGGCAATGGTAGACTCCTAAAGGTTTCCCATCTGGGGACTCCAGTTCATACGCGACCTGTCCTACTAAACTGACTACTCTGGCCGGTATGAATTTTGGTGCGAGCTTAGCTGCAAATTTATCCACAGCACAACTGAGTACGTGGTTTCGTACAAAAATCATTTGTCCGGGGATGAAAGAACAGGTCCTTGCCCGCAAATTGAAATGCCTTTTTCCTTTAGCGTAAGCTTCGCCTAATTTCTCTCTAACTCGTTCGCGAGTAAGAGAGCCTAATTTCGCACTCTCAATCTCTCGTGAGGGGTCATGAGCTCGACTTCTCCATCTTCAAAAGAAGACAACTTCCGGAGGAGCTCGTAGTTGGAGCCGTGGCTCACTGACTGAAATCTGAACATCAGGTAGTGATGCGAACAACCAGTCGACTTGTGTACGGTATTGCGGAATGCAGACCTTGATTCTCGCAAATACTTATCCCCCGTGCAGTGGTCATCACCTATGTAGGAACGAATGGCAGCTAAGATGGACTGGTTGACCCGTTCGGAAGCATTCGATTGAGGCGAGTATTTGGGAGAGAAAACGTGCTGGATGCCATATTCTTGAAGAAATTGCGTGAAATGCTTAGATGTGATGTGCACACCATTATCCGAATGGAGCAGTTCGGGCAAACCAAATGTGCAGAAGATGTCTAGAAGGTATTGAGTAGCGTGTTCGATAGTGGCCTTGGGCATGGCTTTCATCCATACAAATTTCGTATAATGATCGAGCACGACAAACAATTGGGTATTTCCACTCTTGGAAGGTGGATAAGGTCCTAGGAAATCGATAAATAAGCGCTGCATCGGCCTATAAGATATGCGCTCTTGACCCATAAGTGGTCTGAGGACCTTATTGTAGGGCTTAACTTGCTTACAAGTACTGCATTGGGAGATGTAAGAAGCGAAGTCCTTACGAAAGGTTGGCCAATAATAATATCGCTGCAGTACTTCCGTGGTCTTTCGTATGCCACAATGAGATGCTTCCGGTCTATCGGAAGTTGGTGATGGCGCGAAGTCGTCTTCTATCTCTACGTGTATTAGTCGACTGAGGAAAACGGTTGACGGGAGCGGGGTTGGCCAATCGAATGGTCTCGGCTATAGAAGAAGTGTCATAATGTCAGCGATTGCGCGCAATTCGGGATCTACATTGGTGGCTGCATCCACACTATTGACTCGGATTGCGGGCCGCTCCTGGAATAGTTTCCCGGAGTCCTACACTTTTGGCACTGAGTCTTTCGTACTCCCGGAGTACCGCAAGCAAAACAAAACACCCTCTGGATCGGAAGTTGGCAATCGCTGAAGGAATGACCCATATCCTGACAGTTCCAACACAAACGGTATTCGGGATCACTACCAGGATCCAGAGATTTGATGACTTCTCCGAGCACTTCTGTTGGGAGATTTTGGTAGCGTGTGTGTGACTAGGCGTGGATTACCTTGCTCAATTTCCAAACAGATTCGATTGAGGTGCAGCAGTGTACCAGCTCATAGACTGGTACAAATTGCCGACATGCGAGGTGGTCGCTCAACTGACGATGCATATTAAGATACAACAAGTGCTGGGTATCCAAATCAGACATGCCTTGCTGTAACTGCAGCGACAACGTCTCTAAGGCATCAAAGAATTCAATGAAGGGTTCACCCTGCGTCTGGTGACGAGCATCCATTCGACGCCGAATATCTATGTCCACTCGAACACGGGGAAATCGATTGAGGAAAGAATGGGTGAGAGTATCCCAGTCTAAGGAATGTGGGTGCATTTCGTGATATTTCCAGTACCACTCGAGAGCAGGACCTTTCAGGAAAATGTGGAAGCATTCTGCCAATTGAACAAGCGTTACCCCTTGTGAGTCTTCAATAGCTTGTAATATATACAGCAATGAATCATCTCTCAGGCTGGATCGGCTGCCATTATACCCAATACCCCTTTTGTATATTGATATAGACATTTGGCTTATTGGACGAGAGCGTGCGGGAGAGCGCGTAGCAAGATCACGTATATTGTCTCGGGGAATCTGTGTTGTAGTGGGAGCATGGACTGGACGGGAAGATGGACTAAAATCAAGTAATTGCCTCATGGATCCTAGAACATTTGATTCCAGAGCTTGTTTCGGTTTGAAAGGGGTTTGAATCATTCAGCTTTGTTTTTTGATCAAGCGAACAATCATTTGTCTGCACACTCGAGGGTAGTCCAGTGTCTGTAAATCGTCTTCCTGTCCTCACCGGGACATCGGTAATGGAGAAGCCCTGAGGCGTAGAGTGTCCTGACGGCAAAAATTTTTCCGGTGGTGAAGACGACATATTTTGACTCTTATATTTTTCAATTGTCCTTATTTACTGTTTAATTCTCTACTTCTATAATTTCCAAATGATTTTAAGTTTATTTTATGCTTCTTCTTTTTTCTAAATTTTAGATGTGAATTTTTTTTGTATATGTGTAAGGCTGTTTATTACGGGTAATTCCTTTTCTAATTCAATTAATCTGTTTTATTTGAATGTAAGTTTCGGTTTAATTACTTTATCTACTTGGCAATGTGTATGCGTATGTGCATCAGAAGATCACCAGTTGCAGAGGCAATTCAAAAGTAACTGTGGGCAATGTCAGCCAAGTAAATTTAAGGGGTGGCATTCAAATCCTATAAGAAGAATGTGTTGTCGCCATTCGTCGACCCTTAACGCTCCGTCTCAAAACTCATCGGGTCGAAATCTACGGAAGTGACAGCCAACATCACTCATGGAAACAGGAAAGAAGAAAGATAAGAAAAGAATACATTAGGGCGCCAGCTGCGGATGTGCCAGTGTACCAGCGGAGGAGCAAAGATTATATTTACGAACTTTAAAAACGAAATCCTCCGCTGCCACATATTGCCATCACCTTAACGGAACAAAGCCACAAAAATTTGGACGCCATGTAATGTATTTTCAAAAGAAATAATAATATAATTACTAATAATATAATGATATATTGGGGCAACCGATAGTTCGCACCTGCAGGGAAAAAAATCAACAAGGTTAAGTAGACAGGGTTTCTTGAAAATCCAAAGGCCGCAGAATGGCGGCCGGTAGAAGTTACTTTTAACCCACTAGCTCACCGCGCGGGCGTGGGGGTTTTAGGACATAATTTAAGCCCTGATCCTTCCATGTCACCTACACACACACACACACACACACAGAAAGAGCTTACTCTTTCATATTAGATAAAGTAAATCACTCTCGTGTGGAACGTGTTAGCGTACGGACGCACAAAGTGATAAAGAATACCAAGTGTTTTTCCCGGAACAGTTATTTTCATAATCCGCATGGTGTACCCAAACCAAACTCCCCATCACCCTATCTGCAGAGTGTAAACCTTAAGGGAAAAAATAAAATAGTAAACAAGTAAGTCACCTTTAACTTAGATATAACATATTAGGGGTAAACAGTAAGGAGCAGTGGTATCCATTATAAGTCGGAATGAAGTTGGAGAAATGGAAAAACAGACCGCCGGACCCGGAGGAGCCCCATCCCATGGATAAAATAGCAATTCAAAAGAAAATGAAACTTGGGAACATGACCATCAAGAACAAGGCTGAAAGGAAAAGCTTCTCGTCACAAGAAAAGCAAAAAGGCTTAATTGAGAACACAACTCAGCAAGAACATGGTAATGCAAGCAAAAACCCACACATGGCAATAACGGAAATCCCCGCAAACAGCTCAAACCTCGCCACAACACGTGCACCAAATTTATACCCGGAAGATTCTACGGAAAACAGTTTCCCAGTATTGATGGACGGGTTGATCAAGGACAATACGAGATTGAGAATCACTCCAATGAAGTTTTTCTTATTAAACAAGAATATTGGGCTAAATGGAATCAGCGATGTAAAACAAGTCGGTTTCAACAGGATAAAAGATATCTTCAAGAATCCGAGATCAGCCAACGAAAGCATTAACAACGGAATGGTTAATCAAACGACACTAAGGCATTCATTCCGAGCAATTACTTGTTCAGATACGGCGTCATTAGAGACATCCCAACAGACCTGTCAATGGAAGAGTTCCTAATGTTATCAAAATCGTGAAATAGACGAGGCGATATCCTAGAAGATATCAAAATAGTTGATGCGCAACGAATGTCGACAAGGGACAGATCAGACCCGACAAAATTCTTACCGACAACAACTATTAAGGTTTAATTTGCAGGTAATACACTCCCGGACAGTGTGAAAACAGCATACATCATCAACAAAGTTGATTACTTTAAATTTAGACCACGTCAATGCCAGAACTGTGGTAGGCTTGGTCACTCCACCCTCTTGTGTAAAGACAAAAGTAAGACATGCCACAAATGCGGGGAATTAGACTGCAACAGTAATTGCAACATCCTGAAGTGCTTATTGTGCAAGGGTACGGATCATGACGCGACCAACCGTTAATGCCCTAAATGGTCACAATACTTAAGCGAGGTTGAAACTAGCTCTATTTTAAATGTATCCAATAGGGAAGCGAGAACAATTATTAACAAGAACAAATATGCCGGTTTGGATCTCCAAGACATCGCGGATATGGACTTCTCACAATTAGTGAAAAAAAAAAAAAACTAATGAAAGTCACTTACGCTCAAGTTGCAGCTATCCCTACAAAGAATGTGAGACATACTAATATTAATGTTAGACAACAGACAATAAATCCGTTACCAGAAGTAACTAAGCACACAGTTCAAGCCATAACGCTAAATCCACACAAAACAAACGAGTTGGAAAGAATGCTAGCCATACTTGTAGATGGCATTAAAACTTTTTTAGAGGACAACAAGGAAACAAATACTTTAAACACCGGAAATCTAATTAAATTAATAGAATATGCATCAAACAAAACAAAAGAAAAAGATAAACCCACTGATTTAATATAAGATACTCATTACAAATCACATAATTTATGGAAATTCTGCAACTTAACATGCAAAGTTTAACTAAACACAAAGAAAATCTTGAGCATAGTCTACAGAAGAACAACATTACTGCGGCCCTACTGCAAGAGATCCTAGGAAATTACAAGTACCTCAATAAATTCACTAATTACAATGTTATTTATCAACTCAGAAGGGACAGTATAGGAGGCGGAGTTGCGATCTTATTGAAGAAAAATATAAAATTCAGGCAGATAAACCATCACAGCAAATTAAAAGCAGTTATCATCACCACGACAAACCTGAAGAAAAATATCACACTGGCCTCACTTTATGCGCCACCGTCTTTAAATTCTGAAGAATTCCAAACAGAACTCGTAAAACTGGACGGCGCACTTAGTAAACATACACCAGTCTTAGTTGGTGGTGACCTGAATGCTAAGAACAAAGCATGGGGTGATAATATCGACAATGCCAAAGGAAGGATAGCACTAGATTGGATTAGCTACAATAACTTCAACATACTAAACACAGGAATTTTCACTTATAGGAGAACTACAAGTGAAGGTAAAATCAAACAATCAGCCTTAGATATCTCTTTCACCAACCTTAAAAATTCGAATATTATCTGGAAAGAACTGAAAGAAGACATTTGCAATAGTAATCATACACCTATACTTATCACCATACCTGTATCAGCGGACGAACTTCTTAACGCATACAACAATACAATCAACAACTGCCAGATCCCTGAACCTGCTAGACACATCAGAATTGTAACTATACTAAAACCTCCCAAAGACAAACGAGACATTGATAGCTACAGACCGATTTCCCTGCTAAGTGTTCCCATAAAAGTCCTGAATAGTTGAATAATAATGAGAATAAACAAGATACTCCACCAATACAACTCCATCCCACCTCACGTTTTTGCCTACATCCAGAATAAATCGACAACTACCTGCCTGAACACACTCCTGTACAAGATATCGAAATTTAACTCCCCGGAATATAAAATAGCCACAATAATTGACATAACCAACGCGTACGAAAAAGTAGACCTCTCAATTCTGGCAACAACACTTACCAGATTCAACATACCCACTGCACTTAGAAATTGGATCATACAGCTTTACAAGAACAGAACAATTCACCTAGACAAACACAATACTAGCATCACAAATGGACTCCCACAAGGCGATGTACTTAGCCCTATACTTTTTAACGTTTACACACTTACGCTACATGACATCTCGAAACCTGACACCACATTATTGCAGTATGCCGATGATTTCCTTATTCTACAGGAATGCAACAATCTGGAAGAAACCATAGACGAAATGCAGAGAAATATCTCAAGGTTTGTTGAAAAATGCACAGCTCTGAAATTACCAATTAATCCAGAAAAAGTACAAGCCATACTCTTCAGTAAGAAGAAAAATCCAGACATCTGTATTAAACTGTACAATATTGCGTTAGCCTGGAAGAACAGTATAAAATACCTCGGCAGAGTCATCAATAAATCAGGCAGCTTTACAGACATCAATCAACACTACAACACCTTTCGCAACAAGAGCAATGTAATCAAAAGGTTATGCAAACCCACTAACTTCTTCAATCCAGCTACAGCACTAAATATCTACAGATCAGTAGTTAGACCCAAACTGGAGTATGCTTTAACTACAATGGTCCATGCCCCGAGATACGTATTCCATAACATAGACAGACTTAAAGCAGACATCCTCAAACAATGCCTCGGTTTACCACCAAGTACCCCTAACTTATACGCGTTTGATATAGCGAGGGAACTTACGACAAAAGAAAGAGCCGAGTACCTAACGGCCAAGGAATTAGGCAAGCAAATTCACTTAAATGGACTCAGAGCAGCGGACATTTACGACGACACGCCCTCTAAAAATAGCTAGAACCATATACTTGCAAAATATCCCACTCTCTTAACATATCTAGGCCCACCACTAAACATAAGTAAACCCCCAAACATGAGAATAAGATGCGCCACCTCAGAGACCCCTTCTGCAATTACAAAAACGCAGAAGAGATAGAACTTAGCATTATTTTCAACAGCTTAACTCGTGAATTAAAAACAACAAACACAAAAATAATTGTAACAGATGCGGCAAAGAATATTTTTGGGACTGGTATAGCGTATAAAGAAATTACAAGCAACATCAGCAACTCGTACAATCTGAGGAATTCAGTCACAGTCGTCAATGCAGAATTAGCTGCAATATACGCGGTTCTCACAGAAATAGATTTCTCTTCGACTACCAACTGCCATCTCTTTACGGACTCCTATACCGCATTAACAAATATCAAGTTCAACAAAGACAGCAAAAAAGCGGTTGAAGATATCTGGATTTTCATGAACGAACATGCTAGTGTATCTTTCAATTTAATCTGGGCTCCAGGACACAGAGGTATCACAGCACTCCAAGAGGTGGACAAGTTAGCCAAGGAAGGAATCCTGAAACAGACTCAGCTACATACTCACCATGAATTGGATGATGTCCTGAGTGACATCTACTACGAGATTCACACAACATGGCAGGAAAAAGTCTCTCACATAATTGGTAACTTCAAAGCCAGTCCTTGGACAAATGCCCCACACCTAAGAAATTCAAACAAACCGTGGTTTCATAAAAGAGCAATTAACCCGATCTCATGTAAAATCATAAATAGACTACTTGTAAAAAGATCCTACAATAAAGATAGGTTATTTAAAATTAAGAAATCAACGACGGATAAATGTCAACATTGCCAAGAACCAGACACCCCTAGTCACAAAATCTTTTATTGCTCGGAATACAACACGCACAGGAATAAGTTCGAATTTTTCAACAGATACAAAAACATAAACGAGCTACTAACAAAAAACGATAATAATCTCCTTGATACACTCGGCAATTTCCTTGAACAATCAAAGATCTTTATATGAAACTCTCCAACCCTCAATCCCTAACATCCTAACCTGAAACAGGAATGATCTAAAATACATTTATTTATGATCTTTTCCCCGTTAAGAAATAAATAAATAGTGTTGTATATATATATTTACATACATATATATATAAGAGAGACCAGAACAAGCGAAAACGCTGGCCTGTGCCAAGAGTGCCAGGGCCAATTTCTTCTTCGGACTCCAGACCGACGAACAACGAGAATAAAAAAAAAAGATAAAGTAAATAAATAAGTAAATATAAAATATTTAATTTACGTGAATTGTGCTGCGCTGATTCTGACCACCTCTGCTTGGTTTCGGGACTTCACTTGCTTCTGCTGCGCTGATTCTGACCACCTCTGCTTCCTCTAGCACGAATCTCCACCTCAGCTTGGTTTCGGGACTTGAATGAATTCCACTGCGCTACATCTGATCACCTCTGCTGCCTGCTTACCATCTTCTTGACATCGATCTTAATCAAAAGGTTCTCTTGGGCTTTGTGATTCAAAGATTTTGCGACTCGAGGACTTCTGGGGCTAAATACTTCAAACAGCTGCTAATACTTCCTGATTCTCTTTCTTATCCTCAATAATTAAACTCACAATTTGTATCCTTTATTTTCCATCACTTGATACTGGATTTCTATACTTTATTTTCCATCACTTGATACTGGATTTCTATACTTTATTTTCCATCACTTGATACTGGATTTCTATACTTTATTTTTCCATCACTTGATACTGGATTTCAATTCTTTATTTTTCCATCCTACTTATATTGATATATTCTCAACAAACAAGTGAATCATGTCAATGGAAAATTTCTTCCCAAAAAACTTCCAAGAAATTTTTGTTTCTACTGGGAATTTTTTTTATGAGACACTTTTTACGTTTTTTTTACTGAGACTTTGTTTTATTTTTTTGTTTGTTTGTTACTAATATTATTTAACTAAATATTACTTAATACCTGAATCGAACTATAAATGTTTTTATTTTAATTTTATTCTAAGTTCTATTTTATCTCGTATGATTTTCTTTTAACTTAAAAATATGGGTACAAATTAAAAACCTAACCAAAACAATTTATTGTTGTATTCAAAATTAACTTTTTTTTTATTTATTCATTTATTTATACATCTTCATTTTGTTTTTTTTATGTCGCCTACACATCGGAATACGTAACACGTTCGGACAACCTACCCCTTGAGGAGGGTCTCAGTCCAAAAGCCGGGCTACTATCCGTGTATGATTAAGGGACTAGAGGCGAATGTCCTGGCAATGGTAGACTCCTAAAGGTTTCCCATCTGGGGACTCCAGTTCATACGCGACCTGTCCTACTAAACTGACTACTCTGGCCGGTATGAATTTTGGTGCGAGCTTAGCTGCAAATTTATCCACAGCACAACTGAGTACGTGGTTTCGTACAAAAATCATTTGTCCGGGGATGAAAGAACAGGTCCTTGCCCGCAAATTGAAATGCCTTTTTCCTTTAGCGTAAGCTTCGCCTAATTTCTCTCTAACTCGTTCGCGAGTAAGAGAGCCTAATTTCGCACTCTCAATCTCTCGTGAGGGGTCATGAGCTCGACTTCTCCATATTCAAAAGAAGACAACTTCCGGAGGAGCTCGTAGTTGGAGCCGTGGCTCACTGACTGAAATCTGAACATCAGGTAGTGATGCGAACAACCAGTCGACTTGTGTACGGTATTGCGGAATGCAGACCTTGATTCTCGCAAATACTTATCCCCCGTGCAGTGGTCATCACCTATGTAGGAACGAATGGCAGCTAAGATGGACTGGTTGACCCGTTCGGAAGCATTCGATTGAGGCGAGTATTTGGGAGAGAAAACGTGCTGGATGCCATATTCTTGAAGAAATTGCGTGAAATGCTTAGATGTGATGTGCACACCATTATCCGAATGGAGCAGTTCGGGCAAACCAAATGTGCAGAAGATGTCTAGAAGGTATTGAGTAGCGTGTTCGATAGTGGCCTTGGGCATGGCTTTCATCCATACAAATTTCGTATAATGATCGAGCACGACAAACAATTGGGTATTTCCACTCTTGGAAGGTGGATAAGGTCCTAGGAAATCGATAAATAAGCGCTGCATCGGCCTATAAGATATGCGCTCTTGACCCATAAGTGGTCTGAGGATCTTATTGTAGGGCTTAACTTGCTTACAAGTACTGCATTGGGAGATGTAAGAAGCGAAGTCCTTACGAAAGGTTGGCCAATAATAATATCGCTGCAGTACTTCCGTGGTCTTTCGTATGCCACAATGAGATGCTTCCGGTCTATCGGAAGTAGGTGATGGCGCGAAGTCGTCTTCTATCTCTACGTGTATTAGTCGACTGAGGAAAACGGTTGACGGGAGCGGGGTTGGCCAATCGAATGGTCTCGGCTATAGAAGAAGTGTCATAATGTCAGCGATTGCGCGCAATTCGGGATCTACATTGGTGGCTGCGTCCACACTATTGACTCGGATTGCGGGCCGCTCCTGGAATAGTTTCCCGGAGTCCTACACTTTTGGCACTGAGTCTTTCGTACTCCCGGAGTACCGCAAGCAAAACAAAACACCCTCTGGATCGGAAGTTGGCAATCGCTGAAGGAATGACCCATATCCTGACAGTTCCAACACAAACGGTATTCGGGATCACTACCAGGATCCAGAGATTTGATGACTTCTCCGAGCACTTCTGTTGGGAGATTTTGGTAGCGTGTGTGTGACTAGGCGTGGATTACCTTGCTCAATTTCCAAACAGATTCGATTGAGGTGCAGCAGTGTACCAGCTCATAGACTGGTACAAATTGCCGACATGCGAGGTGGTCGCTCAACCGACGATGCATATTAAGATACAACAAGTGCTGGGTATCCAAATCAGACATGCCTTGCTGTAACTGCAGCGACAACGTCTCTAAGGCATCAAAGAATTCAATGAAGGGTTCACCCTGCGTCTGGTGACGAGCATCCATTCGACGCCGAATATCTATGTCCACTCGAACACGGGGAAATCGATTGAGGAAAGAATGGGTGAGAGTATCCCAGTCTAAGGAATGTGGGTGCATTTCGTGATATTTCCAGTACCACTCGAGAGCAGGACCTTTCAGGAAAATGTGGAAGCATTCTGCCAATTGAACAAGCGTTACCCCTTGTGAGTCTTCAATAGCTTGTAATATATACAGCAATGAATCATCTCTCAGGTTGGATCGGCTGCCATTATACCCAATACCCCTTTTGTATATTGATATAGACATTTGGCTTATTGGACGAGAGCGTGCGGGAAAGCGCGTAGCAAGATCACGTATATTGTCTCGGGGAATCTGTGTTGTAGTGGGAGCATGGACTGGACGGGAGGATGGACTAAAATCAAGTAATTGCCTCATGGATCCTAGAACATTTGATTCCAGAGCTTGTTTCGGTTTGAAAGGGGTTTGAATCATTCAGTTTTGTTTTTTGACCAAGCGAACAATCATTTGTCTGCACACTCGAGGGTAGTCCAGTGTCTGTAAATCGTCTTCCTGTCCTCACCGGGACATCGGTAATGGAGAAGCCCTGAGGCGTAGAGTGTCCTGACGGCAAAAATTGTTCCGGTGGTGAAGACGACATATTTTGACTCTTATATTTTTCAATTGTCCTTATTTACTGTTTAATTCTCTACTTCTATAATTTCCAAATGATTTTAAGTTTATTTTATGCTTCTTCTTTTTTCTAAATTTTAGATGTGAATTTTTTTTGTATATGTGTAAGGCTGTTTATTACGGGTAATTCCTTTTCTAATGCAATTAATCTGTTTTATTTGAATGTAAGTTTCGGTTTAATTACTTTATCTACTTGGCAATGTGTATGCGTATGTGCATCAGAAGATCACCAGTTGCAGACGCAATTCAAAAGTAACTGTGGGCAATGTCAGCCAAGTAAATTTAAGGGGTGGCATTCAAATCCTATAAGAAGAATGTGTTGTCGCCATTCGTCGACCCTTAACGCTCCGTCTCAAAACTCATCGAGTCGAAATCTACGGAAGTGACAGCCAACATCACTCATGGAAACAGGAAAGAAGAAAGATAAGAAAAGAATACATTAGGGCGCCAGCTGCGGATGTGCCAGTGTACCAGCGGAGGAACAAAGATTATATTTACGAACTTTAAAAACGAAATCCTCCGCTGCCACATATTGCCATCACCTTAACCGAACAAAGCCACACAAAATTGGGCGCCATGTGATGTATTTTCAAAAAAATAAAAATAATATAATGCAGTCTTGCATAGACCTTTGAGCTGTGCAGTTGATTTTAGTAGTGACTAGAAAGTGAATTCATTAAATAACGGGCGTAACAGACTAGAACCTGTTTTGAACTAGTGCTGTCATTTTGAATATTGTTCTATAGCTTGTGTATTATTGTTATATTATATATATTGTATATTATATATATATTGTTATATTGTTTGTGAATTTGTGTACTTTATATTGACTTCCACACGAGAAGCTACTATTCCTGGTAACAACAGGAAATGAAGTAGAGAGTCCTCTCCACCTGGAATGATCCTTAGGGACCATTTCAAGATGACCAGGAACTCCAGGAAACGGCAATACCAACAACATCCACGAATAGATATTCACTTCTTGTCGATTTTGATGACAGCGCTGTTCAAGGTGATACCGCTACTACGGACAAACTCAAGACGAAGGTGAGAATACCACCAATAACTTTTGCCGATTTACCAAAAGAAACTGTTGATGCTATTATCAAAGAACTTAACATAGCATCATACTCAGTTAAACTAATGTCAATTGGTAGAAGGCTATTTCTTAACAGTCTACAAGATTTAGATGACGTTGAAAATTTTTTTAAAACTTAAAAAAGTCAGTTATTTTACATACCAACGGCCGGATATGCCTCCAATGAAAGTTATATTATCAGGGCTGCATGATATGCCCTTGGAGGAACTACGCAAGATTCTTACATCAGAGCACAACACTGACGTCGCCGACATTAAAAAGTTCAACCCGAAAATACAACATCGTGGCTGTGTATTCTATTTGCTGTATGTACAGAGGGGAATGAAACTCAATGAACTATGTAAAATAAAAACTATATCTCACACAGTCGTAAACTGGAATTATCATTCAAGGAGAAATAATGGACCAACACAATGTCGTAACTGCCAACTTTATGGCCACGGCTCAAGTCATTGCCAATTACCGGCAAGATGTTCCATCTGTGGTGGTGACCACAACTCAACGCTCACGGAGAAAGATACAGACAAAGTTAAGTGCAGCAATTGTGGCGGTCCTCATTACTCTAACTCAACCAATTACAAAAGCAGGAAAGAGTATATGGAGATTAAACAAAAGCTGTTGAATCGGGGAAATGTCAACAAAAACCAAACTGTTCGAAAATTAATATTTCAGATTAACTTTCGATTAACGTTAGCTTTCCAAGCTTACCAAGAACAGCAGCAAGTACAACGACCACAAAACTTAACGAAAAAGCTTCTACGACTCCAACGGTTATAGTTCTTTATTCAAACCTAGACTACAACCAAAATTATCAAATTTTGAGAGTAGCGATCCTAACAATCTTCTCGCCAGAAGCACTCATTCAAATATCACAAGTGCTGATACATAATCTGGCGATGTGCAGAACAAAAGCAGACCAGTATAATGTTATAGTTAATCTAGCAGTTAAATTCGTTTATGACTAATGTTCTAAAAATATTATTTTGGAATGCACAGAGTGTTAAAAATCAAAACATTGAAGCTTTCGATTTCGCTATTAAGAACAAAATAGATGTATTTCCAATAAATGAAACGTGGTTTAGATCAAATGACAAGCTTACACACCCAATAATGTAAAATGTACAGAAATGACCGAGTAGGAAAAATTGGTGGCGGTGTAGCCTTGACCATTAGTAAGTCTTTAAAACACCATCAAGTGCCTTCTTTTGAGTCCTCGTCAATTGAAAATGTTGAGGTGATGATTGAAGCGATCAATATTAAAATCTACTCTGTATATTTCCCAGGAAGTAAAATCAATCCTGAAAAGATACGTAGCTTTGAGAAAAATCTCAAAAGATTTGCTAAAAATAACCAAGGGTATCTACTTTGTGGTGACTTAAATGCCAAACACCAACAGTGGAACTGCCCTCGGTCAAACAAGCTTGGTAGAGCTCTACACAACATAATATCTAAAACTAACATTTTCTTGCACTCACCAGACGAGCCAACATTTTATTGTTATAAGGGTGCTGGTTCAATATTAGACGTTGTTCTAAGTGATGGTCGAAGACATCTTTCAAAATTTTCAGTTCTCGAAGCCCTGTCCTCACCACATTTGCCCGTAACTTTTTCAATTAAAACAGACGATAAAATGGAGAATCCCACACAAAACAATTTTTCATAACAAGCCACAAATTGGGCAATGTTTCGACAGCTCATAAATGATAACATTAAGATAACTCGGAACATTCCAGATCTGATGAGAACAAAATCCCAGATTGATAAGCAAATCGAGAATTTTAATGATTCTATGTGGAAAGCAATCCATCGCTACACACCCAAAAAGAATTCTGATTACAAAGTTCTGAAACGTACCAACTTATCCGTATGAGAAATTGTCTAAGAAGGCGCTGGCACAGAACCAGAGACATACAAATGAAAGTGGGAATCATTAGCTTAACAACTGCTATTCGTACCAAAATCGTCAAACTCCGAAATCATGATTGGGATTCCATGCTCGGTCAACTGGAATACAATTCTCGCAAAATCTGGCGAATAAATAAAATATTCAAAAGAAATCAATTTCTTGATCCCCCACCGCTTGAAGGAAGCAATGGTGTAAAAGAATTTGCAAATCAAGGCAAAGCCGAGCTCCTTGCTGAAACATATCTTAAACATCACAACGTCACCCAAAATATGAAAAACCAGCCCACTGAGCTGATGGTGATGCGAGCTCTAGACGCAGTCCCATCAACTGCGTCTGTTCCCATGAACGATCGGATCAAGCCAGGGGAAGTGTTTAAAACTATCAATAAATTAAAAAACAATAAATCACCAAGCCATGATAGGATACCGAATATAGTTCTGAAGAATCTCCCCAGAAAAGCGGTTTTCCTACTACACTACATATTTAATGCCTGCCTCAATATTGGCAACTTCCCCTCTACATGGAAGAATGCTATAGTTATTTCGGTCCCAAAATCAAATAAGGAACGTCACTTCCCAAACAACTATAGGCAAATAAGCCTCTTACCGACACTCGTCAAACTGCTGGAAAAATTAATTCTAGACCGGTTAAACAAACTTGTTGAAAATAGTGAAATTCTCCCTAATTTTCAATTCGGTTTTAGACATGGGCATTCAACCGAACAACAATTATACCGTGTCACCCAGGACATTAAACATGCCTTGAAAGAAAAGGAGTCTACAGGAATGATATCACTTGATATCGAAAAGGCATTTGATACAGTATGGCATAATGGCCTCCTATACAAGTTGGTTCAACTTAAATTCCCTCCATACTTAGTTAACATAATCAGCTCATTCTTAAAAGACAGGAAATATTTCGTTAAAATTCGAGACACCCTATCCCACTCTCATAGTATACCTGCAGGAGTTCCCCAAGGCTCATGTCTAAGCCCACTACTTTTCAACATATATACCTCGGACATGCCTGTCCTGGATACATGCAAACTAGCTACCTTTGCGGACGACACATGTTTTTATACATCTTCAATAGACCCCAATAAAATAATTGAATGCTTAGAATCATTGCTTGAAAAAATGTACCAATATTACCATCGGTGGAATATCAAAGTCAATATCTCCAAAACCAAAGCAATGTTCTTTACGAAGAAAAGAAAACTGAACTTTCTTCCTAACCGGAACATCAATTTCTTAGGTCAGGAAATAGTATGGTCAAATGAAATTTCATACCTTGGGCTTACTTCTGCCTAAAAGCTGACATTCAAAAACCATATTGAATCGACTATGACTAAAGTATCCAAGGTAATATTAGCACTATATCCTCTGATGAACCGCAAATCACTGCTCAACCCAAGCAACAAGATCCTTATCGTCAAAATGGTGATTATGCCCATTATGTTGTATGGAGCTCCTGCCTGGAGCTCATGTGCAAAATACCTTAAGGCTCAACTTCAAGTTTCGCAAAATCGATGCCTGAAAATGGCTCTTAACAAACCTTTCTATTTCTCCACTGAAAAGCTACATAAACTTGCTGGAACACAAAGTATTGAACAACTCGCATTTAAAAGACGAAGTAAAATGTTGACTAGGGCTATCTACTCCCCCAATCCATTGATTTCGGCATTTCTAAATATTAGCGCACTATAGCAATCATGCTATCTTAGTCTTTAGATTATTTAATCTTAAGCTTATGTGGTTAGATATAAGGTATTTTAAGTTAGACTACGGTAGTTGTAAAGTGAAGTAAGATTTTTTAGTTTATTGTTTTTACCTTCAAATTTAAATTTAATAACACTCAACGAAGAAAAATACACATAAGCAATGCTAAACTTTATAGAATTAAGGTTGCAATGAATTAAATTCAGATCTCCAAACCAAATTGTCAAATTATAAGCACAGAGAAATATAAATAAAATAGTTTTGAAATTGAATTGAATAATAATATAATGATATATTGGGGCAACCGATAGGTCGCACCTGCAGCGAAAAAAAGAATAAGGTTAAGTAGACACGGTTTCTTGAAAATACAAAGGCTGCATAATGGCGGCCGGCAGAAGTTACTTTTAACCGACTAGCTCACCGCGCGGGCGTGGGGGTTTTAGGACATAATTTAAGCCCTGATCCTTCCATGTCACCTACACACACACACACACACACACACAGAAAGAGCTTACTCTTCAATATTAGATAAAATATTTAATTTACGTGAATTGTGCTGCGCTGATTCTGATCACCTCTGCTTGGTTTCGGGACTTCACTTGCTTCTGCTGCGCTGATTCTGACCACCTCGGCTTCCTCTAGCGCGAATCTCCACCTCAGCTTGGTTTCGGGACTTGAATGAATTTCACTGCGCTACCTCTGATCACCTCTTCTGCCTGCTTACCATCTTCTTGACATTGACCTTAATCAAAATGTTCTCTTGGGCTTTGTGATTCAAAGATTTTGCGACTCGAGGACTTCTGGGGCTAAATACTTCAAACAGCTGCTAATACTTCCTGATTCTCTTTATTATCCTCAATAATTAAACTCACAATTTGTATCCTTTATTTTCTGTCACTTGATACGGGATTTCTATACTTTATTTTCCATCACTTGATACTGGATTTCTATACTTTATTCTTCCATCACTTGATACTGGATTTCTATATTTTATTTTTCCATTCTACTTATAGTGATATATTCACAACAAACAAGTGAATCATATCAATGGAAAATTTCTTCCCAAAAAACTTCCAAGAAATATTTTTCCAATATTTTTCTACTGGGAGTTTTTTTTTCTGATACTTTTTTCTGACATTTTTTTTTACTGAGACTTATTTATTTATTTTTTTTTTGTTTGCTACTAATATTATTTAACTAAATATTACTTAATTCCTAAATCTAACTAAAAATGTTTTTATTTTAATTTTATTCTTAGTTCTATTATATCTCGTATGAATTTAACTTAAAAATATGGGTACAAATTAAAAACTTAACCAAAACAATTTATTGTTGTATTCAAAATTAACTTTTTTTATTTATTCATTTATTTATACATCTTTATTTTGTTTGTTTTTATGTCGCCTACACATCGGAATACGTAACATAGTGTGGCATATTCGGTGTGTGATCGCAAAGATAGAACGGTGTAGAACAAAACACGGAGTGTGACGAAACAATAGAATCAGTGTTATACTTCTTTTCTGCATATTCAGTCGAACTGAAGCGAATGTGAAAATGAAGCAGTGACTTAAATTGGACAATTAGGATAAGTATATAGGAAGATATCTTCTTCAGTCGCTGCATTGTAGCTTTTAATTTACAGTTGTTTTTTGAGAATTTTGCGATTTTTTATGTTTGTTGTCTACATCTCATATGTTTCAATGTTTTTGATTCAAGACCGTCTTTTGGTATTCCAATATGTTGGCACCTTTGGATCTCTTTGCATTAAGTAACAAATTGTGTATTTATTATTATATGATCTATAGATGATACTTTTAAGAAAACGACGACGGAAGAGCCGTTACAGTGAATAGCGGCAGATATGGTTAGTAATTTTTTGTTAAAAATTTCTAAAATTGCCGAAAAACGAAGGGAGTGTCACAAGCTACAACGAAAGGCCCAGTGAGCACGGATATGGGAAGAGTCATATACCCGGTCAGAAGCTTATAAGTCAGCTAGAAATGTCTCCGCAAGCTAATCAACAGGAGCCAGCTCAGCCGTTAGAAAAAAATCCGGTCGACGACATGAACAGGGATACATGGGGCCTGGGCTACAAAATAGCAATGCGGAAGCCATCGTTGAGGCCGATGAAATACCAATGAAAATTACACTTTTCACCAAGATGGAATTGGAGAAAGCAGTCTTGTCTTTGACGGCAAAAAAGTTTCCAAGACCAGATGAGATTCCAGCTGAGGTGCTACAGATGGTCTTTCATTTTTGCCCTGACCTGCTCCTCAGCACGTTCAACGAATGCCTGCGTGAAGGGGTGTTCCCAGAGTGCTGGAAGGTGGCGAGGCTTGTGCTGATGAGTAAGGTGAAAAGCAATCCCGAGTCGCTAGCTGTATACCGCCCACTCTGTATGCCCAACCGCAGTATAGCTTGAAAGCAGATTTCTCCACCATCGATGCAATCGGAAAAGTGGAAGCGCGGTCCAACGTGCGGAGGCACACAGCATTTGCAAACGACGGGTTGACCTGCTGGTTGTCTCTGGATGTCCGAACTGCAGTTAACTGCGCTAGAAGAGTGGATATTTCGGAAGCGCTTCAAACCAGTTTTCAAGTACCAGTATGTCTAATGCTGATTCCGAGGGAGTATCTTAAGGATGACTCGCAGGAAAGTAGCCGAAAACGATACTTAAGGTTCGCTCAGTGCTTCATCCTCGGCCCGGACCTGTGAAACATCTCCTATGACGGACTGCTGCGGCTTGAACTGCCGGATGATTTACGCTTGATTATGCGATACTATGCGGATAGTATCGCGGCGTTAGTCGCTGGCTGCACGGTCGGTCATGCGCAACTCAAACTAAATTTGCTAATGCGCCGAGGAAGGGACTGGGAGACCGTTTACTGTTATCCACTACTTTCATCTGTAATTACAAAGAGAAGAATCCCCAGGGTAAGGCCTTAACGCGGTGGGGAAACGCTGGTTGAAATCAGCAGTGAAATACCTGAGCGTCCTGAATCTCGGAGATGAGTTTTTCCCAACATATCAGGGCAACAGCTGAAAAAGCTGCAACATTTGTAACTGCACTCACTCAATTTATTGTATACATAGGGGGACCCACCAAATCAAGGAGAACACGCCTAATGAGCGCTGTGCAGGCTGTGCTACTTTATGGGTCAGAACTATGGGGTGACGCTTTCTGCAAGAAGTTATAACGAAAGGTGCAGGTGCGCTGCGAATTGCATGCACATACCGAAGAGTCTCCAGGACGAAGTGCTGGTAATCGCAGGAGTTACGCCCATCGCACTTCTTGCTGAAATCGCAGAAACCTTAGGCCGTGGCTGAATCGAATTCATGGCCAGACTGATTTCTACTTACCTGGATAAGATATACAGGTCACGGTCACGGCGTTTTTTGTGCAGGAGAGGTGGATTACGCTTCTCATACATTTTCTCTTATTAAAGATGGAGTTAGCAGCACGGTGACCTCTTCGGCGAAATTGGAGAGCTGTGTCCGGAAACTTTGATCGGAAAAATCCTGAAAACGAGAGACAAATGGAATCGTGTGGCAGAATTAAATACGCTCGGACTGAGATGTGTAAAGCCGGAAAAGTGTAAACTTTTAGAATAATAAAGGAATATCATCATCATTCTATTTCCAAATTATCAAATTATCATCATTCTACTTTGTGAAACTGTATATTTAGTGTTGGTATTGAAGTTTGATTGTAAGGGTAATATGATAGAAGTACAATATATTGGTTCATACAGAGGGTTGTCGTCTCCAGAATATATTTTTTATTAATTATTTGATGTATTTAAGATGTAGCTAGTGTGAAAATGTCTTTTATATATTCGTACTCATGCAGTGACGAATAAATATCTCATGTTATGTAGGTATAGTTGGATGTGTTGCAACAGGTATAGATTTGTTTATTAGATGTTCTTAGATAGATGTTGTTTGTTTGTTGTTGTTAGATAGTTTGGATTTTGTATTGTTCGTCACATTTATATTTTAGGAAAAGTTGGATTCCGCCCGCAAAAGTGCGACGGTTGTTTACTTCTTCGTTGATATTTTATCTGTTCATTTTATCGTGTTTGTATGTGTCTAGCTTTTATGTAATGTCAAATCTGTTTGTTATGTTAATACGATAACGTCATTGAGCTGGCCCTGGTGCGATTTTGAAAATTTCTTCCATTGGTAGTAGTTTTGTTTATCTGAATAAAAACCACAGGAGATACACGACTATAAATGACCTACAAAACAAAAACATGTCGTCTATAAGTCAGGTATTTTTAAAAAAAATTCGCTTTTTGAGAACTTCACTTTATCAAGGATTTTAATCGTATTATTGATTGAGAAATATTTTTGCATCTCTGATTTAATTCCTATATATTTGCTTAATTTGGTAATAATAATTTCAGGTGGTCAAACTAGCCCGGGAACTTATTTACTTTGGTTTCTACAGCTTCAGTGATCTACTGCGGCTAACGAAAACTTTGCTGTGTATCTTGGATTGTGTTTCTGAAGCAGGTTCATTACCGGATAATCAATATTCAAGTAATGTAGCAAACTGTAAGCACAATTTTTGAAATATATTTTTGCTAGGTTAGATACTAAAGTAGTTGAAGCTTCTAATTAATACACTGTACAAAAGATGTAAATCATCGATCTGATTTCTGCATGTTAATTTTAATATGTTTTTTCTATTTATACGACCTCGTCTGAACATAGTTTCAAATAAACATAAAACTATAACAAAAAAATTATACATTTCAAAGTAGAACATTCATATAATCTTGAATTTAATATATGTTAAGGGATGTTAAGGGATTTAAATTTTTCTGTTAGGTCAATACTTCTTTCATCGTTTGCAGAATTTCTTCATTGTTTGGTTTTCTTTATCAATTACAGTAGAATTATGCTTGCTAACCTCCAACATTATTTTCCCTACATCAGATAGATGCACTTTTTTAACAGAATCCATTTGGTAGCTTTACGAACACTGATCAGTCTGACATATTCAATCGCAGTTGTTTTGATTATGCAGATTACGCAGATTGATTATCCAGTTGTTACTATCCGTGTATTAGAAAATTTTGATAATTTGTAAATGTTTTTATTCGCTTAAATATTATTATAAAGCTAATAATATTCAATAAAAACATTAACATAACAACAACATAAGCTCGATGAAGGTACTCTATCGAACACAAAGGAAACTTGATTGCAATGAAGAATGTTTCTTGAAGCAGTAAGAATGCATTTCTGTCAATTATTTTTATTATTATTTACTTGGAATCCAGAATCGGAAATAACATACCCAGCATTGACCCTTAGCTTCCCGCGTTTGATTCTATTGATAGATTGTCTCTACTGCCGTCCAACAGAAACCAAGGAAGTCGCCTATTTCTTTTGTTTGGCTCAAATTTCCAATTTCGTTATTTAATACGATAATACATAGCCATTCGATGCTTTCTTCTTCCTCTACATAAATGGGAAGGTGTTGGATTGCTATTCGTTTGGCGTGTAGAACTAAGAGATTGTCGCTTGTCACTAGTATTCTTATTTTCACCAGTATTCTTAAGCGATTTCTGTTTTTTCCTCATTTTGTTAGGGTAAAAATCAAAAAGATGGGCTTACCTTGCGGCCGATTACATTCTACACTGTATCTATCTCTTGTCTTGTTTACTTAGTTTACTTGTTTGGTTTTGGCGCAATCAATTTATCTGCGCCTTTTCAGCGTTCTGACTGATGCTTCCCACTGAGAAGTGGTTGCGGTAGCTTTCATTTTTATTTATGGTTATCTTTATGGTTATCGCTTTTTGTCCTTTGCCTACCTGCGGCGTTGAACCTTAAGGGCACAGCAAAAACCTTCTTTAGTGTTCTGCGTTCATTGGAGTTAGTGAGAACCCTCGCCGCGTACAGACAGATTACCATAAGGCTTACTCTATTAAATGCAATAAGTTTATGTTGCAATGTTTGGTTTTTTTCAGTCTTCTCTAGTATGCTTTGGTCGTCATTTAACTGTTTATTAGTTTCATAACGATTTCTAGTTGTATGTTGGTATATGAAGGTTTCTTGTCATAAAATTGGTTTTCATCTGCACTTACACTTTCTTTAAGATTTGTTGCTCCTTAACTTGTTTTAGATCATTATCTTTTGGAGTCAGTTTTTAACTTTGAATGGGACTTTTTTTACTTCAATCTGCTATTGAAGTGTTCCAAAAGTATGTATATTTTCCTTTTTAATTTATAAGTACTTGGACATATTTACCCCGGTTTTTCTTTCGGCAGTGCTTTAAAAAGTATTTTATAGTAAACGTTTTAATTATTTCATCGTAATATTATGTCATAGGCAAACCACCGTTCCACCACTATTCGTGATTTGTGACTTTTGAAGGCTATAGATCTTGTCTGATTCTTTCTTTGACTGTCTCTCGCTCTTTCCAGTTGCTCCTTAAATACTTACCCAATGCTTCATTCGAGATTATTCTCGTGATTCGTGAGTCGGTTGCTAGATCCGAATGAGTTAACAATGCCTATCGACTTATTAGATAATAATGTGCCTCGCAACATTTTCTTCAAGCGACAAAAATTTGCTTGAATAAGGATGAAGGCGCATCGTTCTCGTTTTCGGTATTCACAGCTACTCACCCGAAATTTAGTCCTTTATCACTAGATATGTCATGAAGAGCACAATGCATCACAATTATTTGGGCCATTGTCATGTGTTATTTGTTGGAAATGGTATTGATTTGTTATTTGCGTGAGTATGGACACCCTTTCGGAAAACTATATAACATTCCTCGAGGTATACTGAACAGGTTGTGGAACTAAGTGAAGCGGAAAAATAAAATTTCTCCCAAAAATGAAATCACCACTAAAGGCATTTGAATAACCCTCCGTGGTTTGCTTGAAAAAATAAATTAAGTTGGTTGGGTTAACATTTCTCATCTAGGAAAGAAAACATTTTAACGAACTAGATCGAACTTCTATGGCAGGAGCATTATACCATTTATCCATCCCACATATTGATACTTTCTATGTGAAGTAATTACTTCAAATTACAGCCTGGTATTTAATGATCCAACGGAATAAATAATGCTGCATTATTTAATTTTATATATTGTTACATGTTCGAATAATCTCACACGCCACTATTGTTGCCCAAAAAGCAAGATGCAAAACAATAATCACAAAAAATACATGGAACATTCTGGAAGGGGAAATAGTCTAATGCGTTCAAGTATCGTGCATTGCGATGGCACGATGCAATGCGAAACGATATCCATAACAAATACATGGAATATGTATAAGAAGGTTCCGGATAGTTTCGATCAAGTATATAAGCGACTACAGCAGTGGCGTGGGAGGAGTTTTGTTGAATAAGTGAAAGCGACAGTGCGCATTGAGAGTAGTGGGACAATTAAATAATGTTGAAGTAAAATAAAATTGTACGCAGATCAAAACGTTGTGAGTGATTTTGAAAAAGTCATAATGGTCTAAAGTGATGAAATAGCAGTGAATTTAATAAAATGATAATTTAATTAAATGAAGTGTTGGTAAAGTTTATTGGCTGAAGTTTATGGCATGACTCAATTAATAAATTAACAGAAAGTTTAAAATTGTGTCTTTCAATTGCAAGAAAATTAAAGTTTACGAAGCTAAAAAAAAGCCCGCGGCAGAAAATGACGGTATCAATTGTGAATTGCGCAAATACGCATGCAGAAAAACCTGGAAACTACTAACAGAAATTTACACTGATTGTATTAACGCCAGGTGCATACCTGATCAATGGAAAAGTGCTAATAAAATACTGATACACAAGAAAGGGAGCAAAGAAGACATCAGGAACTACAGACCAATAAGTCTACTATCGGTCTTCTACAAAGTATTTACGAAGCTCATTAGCAATCGAATACAAACAGGCCTAGATGCCGAACAGCCACGGGAGCAGGCTGATTTCAGAAGTGGTATGAAATGTGGTAGAAATAAAGAGTATTAGCAATCCCTGGCACTAGCCTTCATAGACTTTGAGAAAGCCTTTGACTAAGTATTCCCTGATGCGATAATCAATCCATTCATAATGCAAGGCATAGACAATCCATACTTGGAGGTACTAGCTTACGAGCAATGCCAGAGCTAATGTCAAATTACTAGAAGATACTCCAGAGTTTCCCACACAAAGAGGGATAAGACAGCGAGACACCATATCGCCAATGCTCTTCAACACCACATTAGAGGGCATCTTCCGAAGTATACATTGGGAGAATAAAGGATTGAACATCAATAGTGACAACCTGAACCACTTGAAATTCGCAAATGACTTAGTCCTGATAGCCAACAGCCAAGAGGAATTACAAGAACAGCTGAATAAACTCAACGCCGAAAAGTAGGCTTGAAAATGAACCTAAGCAAAACCATGATCATGTTCAACGTTTATATCAGCACTCAAGGACATACAAAAGCGACCACACTAGAAATAGTCGAAGAATATGTATATCTTGGTCAGCTAATACACAAATCCGGTTCACTACTATCAGAAATCAATCAACGAATCAAGATGGCATGAACTGCTTTCGGGAAGAACTCGATTATATTCAAGTCTAAAATGAAGATGTACTTGAGAAAGATAACCTTCGTGCAATGTATCGTACCAGTCCTCCTATACTGTAGTGAAACACGGGCACTAACAACAGGGATAACGAGGAAACTCCTGACTATCGTGGATACGAGAAAGGACCCAAGTAACAGACGTAATAGAAAGAGCGAAATCCTTGAAATGGCGATGGGCCTGTCACTTGGCGAGAATGACGGCCGGTAGATGCACCACAAGAATAACGCTGTGGTCACAAGAGAAATCAAACGACCGAGAGGACACCCAAACATTCGATGGGACTATAGTATAAAGAAAATAGCCGGCACATGTTAGATGAGAATAGCTGAAAAAGGCAAACTTAGAAAGCAATGAGGAGTCAATAAGTAAGGGAGGCTGCACAAGCTGAATGTGATGATGATGATAATACACTCTGACAAAAAAGTATCCGGAAATTTGAAATAAAACGCAAAAATATTAAACTTCTTCAATATTTATTGAATCTCCTTCAAAATATGCTCCATTTGAAGCGATACACATGTGCCAACGTTTTTTCCAATCATGGAAACATTTTTTATAGGCGCTTTCAGGGATGGCCTTCAGCTCCTTCTGCGAATTTTCTTTTATGGCGTCTATGGAGTCAAATCTGGTTCCCCGGAGCGGTAATTTCAGTCTGGAGAAAAGAAAAAAGTCACACGGAGCTAGATCAGGCGAATAACGTGGCTGGTCGACGGTATTTATCGAGTGTTTGGTCTTAAAATCGTTAATAATCGTGGCTCGATGTGATGGTGCGTTATCGTCATGCAAAATCCACGAATTGTTTTGCCACAAATCCGGCCGTTTTCGGCGAATATTTGCACGCAAACGTCTCAAAACAGTTAAATAGAAGTCCTTATTGACCGTTTGACCTTGCGGAACGAATTCATGATGAACCACACCACTAATATCGAAGAAAACAATAAGCATCGTCTTGATTTTCGAACGACTTTTGCGAGGTTTTTTCGGTTTCGGCTCATTTTTTCCCACCCATTCAGATGATTGTTGGCTCGTTTGTGTGTCGCAGTCATAGACCCATGTCTCATCACCAGTTATGATCCGTGATCCATGAACGTGGGATCAGAATTCGCACGATCTATCATGTCTGCAGCTACCTGCATCCGGTACTGTTTCTGAAGAAAATTCAGCTCTAACGGAACAAGCCGAGCAGCGACGCGCTGCATGCCCAATTGGTTCACCAAAATCAAACGAGCGGTTTCACGAGAGATGTTGAGATCACGAGCTATCTCTCTAACACTGGAATGACGATTTTCGAGCACAATTTCCTTGATTTTTTCGACGTTATCGTTGGTTGAAGAGGTCGACGGTCGTCCTGAACGAGGCAAATCTTCGACGATCTCCCGACCGTTTTTAAACGCTTTGTACCATTTGTACACTTGGGTTTTCGATAAAACAGAGTCTCCATAAGCCCTTTCCAGCATTCGCAACGAGTCAGCACACGAAATTTCGTTCAAAACACAAAATTGGAGACAAACTCTTTGTTCAATATTTTTTTTCCATTGTAAAATTCGCAGACTACCACTGAGGTCGACTGGTTTCAACAGCTGTCGTAAACAAACTAGTTGACAGACCGCGCTCATGTTTGGCATAGTAATTACGGACAGTCCTACCAACATACAGAAACTTACAGACATACTTACAACATACAGAAATACTTAAAAATACTCAACGCGGGCAATTTAAATGAGAATTTCCGGATACTTTTTTGTCACAGTGTATACAATACAGTAGACAAGAATAAAAATTAAATTGTGATTTAACTCACCTAAACAAAAAATGCTATATTTATGAAGCTCACTTTCGAAATGATCATAAAGTGCTCCATAAGTGTTTCTGCCATACGAATTGACATCAAAAGGCTTAAAATTATCTTCATTTGTGAAAAAAATTTAAGCATGAATTAATCATTTTGTAGAATAAAGTTTGAAAGATGCCTCAATACCACTCGAGGATATAATCATTACAATGTTTTAAAATAAATTAAAATTAACTCACTAATTATGGTAAATATAAATTTAATTGCCATATTCTAGAAATTGTAATACTGATGGAACAATACCGGTTCCAGATAATTCTATACTCTTCTGTATAGAATTGACGGATTTCATTTCTCCAATTTTTAATGAGGTAACTTTTCAAATGCTTGATATTTGTTGTTTGTTGATTCCATCAAAAATTCTTCCAAAGTAGGAATGCTTCTAAGTTTTGATAATGAAAGCATGATATCAATCGAAGGAAACCAAATTTAGTGAACAAGGTGGGTGTTCTAGCAGCTCTCTTCGTTAAGTCGTAAGAGTTATGGTGATTAATTAACCACTCTGCATGGAATTAATGAACAATATTTCTTTCTAAAAATTAAGAAAAAAGATTTGATTATTATGATTTATATTACATGGGGTACCATATCGTTCGAATATGGTTTAAGGGGTCTGTCTAGTAACTCACTTTTGAAAAATATGTTAAGAAATATTGTGTGAAAATTTTAGAACGATCCGAGAACTCTAACATTATTTTTGAACGCTTCAAAGGTAGGTACCTCTAGCGCGCTGACCGCGAATTTCCTTGCGCGCCGTCCCAGCCGCTTACCTGCTATTGTTTTCTCTCGCAGCTGCTCTCTTTCAGAATCCTCTTGTATATATGAATATATATTATATGTCGGTATCCTAAAGGTCGTATATATTTCGTTGTTTTGATCTACTAAATGTATATACCTGCTTTTGGAGCGAAAAGAGGCAGTTCTGTTTGTAAATTCGTTAGAGCAACATCTCTCTACGTGAAATTGTCGTATTTTCGCAATGGATAAAAAAGGCAAACATCAAACTAAATCCTGGCGACGTGCAGGAAGTAAGACAAAAAAGCGTAGTTTACGTGGAGATCGGAGCAGGAGTAATACAAGTGCATCAGCAAAAAAGCTAAAAGAGTCGAAGGACGACAGTTTTGATGTACGTGTAAAAAAAGATACAGGCTACAGTATTATACAGTTTTTTTTCGTGTTTAGCCTTCTAGAACAATATTTATCGTGTAAAGTGTGTAAAGGTGATGTGTCTTTTTCGAAATTTGGACAGAAAGGTTTTGATTTTAAGATACATCTTGAATGTAAGTGCGGAGAAAAATTGATCGAATCATGCTCGATGCTAAATAATGGTTTTGAAATAAATCGTCGGCTTGTGTTTGTGTTTCGATTACTTGGTGTAGGACTGCAAGGTTTAAATTTATTTTGTGGACTTTTCGAAACGGGCCCAGGATTAAATAAAACCGCTTATTATTCAATTGTCGAAACCATTAAAACTGCCGTAAAAGCCGTATTCGATGTAGTCAGACGGAAAGCTATCGATGAAGAAAAAAAGTTGAATGCTGAAGCTGGAAATGGCGAAGATTTAACAGTTTCGGGAGATGGTTCCTGGGCAAAAAGAGGCTTCAGTTCTCTTATTGGCCTTGTAACTTTAATCGGCAAGTATAGTAAAAAAGTTCTTGATGCAGATGTGTTGTCTAGCTACTGTAAAGCGTGCGAATTCTGGAAAAAGAGGAAAGATGATATTGGTTTTGCTGCTTGGTATGAAAAACACAAGGAAAATTGTGACGCTAATCATGAAGGTAGATCCGGTAAAATGGAGGTCAATGGAATTGTAAAAATATTCATGAGATCACTGGCAAAGTACGCAGTCCGCTACGGTTTTTATATTGGTGATGGGGACTCCAAAACTTTCAAAATGCTGCTTGAAACATTTCCGTATGGAGAAAACGTTACGGTAAAAAAATTAGAATGCGTGTTGCACGTAGCAAAAAGAATATTCAAGCGTGCTAGCGAAGCAAAAAAAAAACCCTTACACAACGAAGAAAAGCCGAAACTGCTAAAAGGAAAGCCGAGGAAAAACAGACCGAGAAGGTCGAAAAAACTTCTTCGAAAAAAAACCGCTGCCAAGAAGAGGAAAACTGACAGTGTTCCTAAAGTTAAAACTGTTGATTTGACGATCAAGCTAATGAAGGAATTGTCTACTAATTATGGATTAGCAGTTCAAAGAAACAAGGATTCAGTCGAAGGAATGCGCAACGAAATTTGGGCTGGATTTTACCATAAAATTTCGACCGACTCAAAGCCTCAACATCAGTACTGTCCAGCTGGAGAATCGAGCTGGTGCAAATATCGGAAAGCAGAAGCAAAGCAGACACTGAAAGATTTCAAGCATCCACCTGCCCTTTCTGAAGACGTGCAAGAAGTGCTGAAGCCGATCTACAAAGATCTGAGCAACGACGAATTGCTCGAGAGGTGCTTAGGAGGCAACACGCAAAACAGCAATGAGAGTTTCAACGCTACTGTGTGGAGTATGGCACCGAAACACATTTTCTCTGGCAAAAAAATCGTTAAAATTGCGTGCCTTACAGCAGCATGTATTTTCAATGAAGGCTTCAGCACAGGCTTCCAACGATGCACGTTGGAATCGGCGAAACTGCAGTCGCAGATGCCGCGACGCGCGACCGCCAGCGTATCCAAGTAGGCAACCGCCGTTCATCGGAAGCTTCCAAAGAGGGCAGAACAATGCTGAGACAGAAAAGATTGGAAGAAAGTCAACTCTTCGAACAATCTGAAGGAATTTTGTACGGTCCAGGCATCGCTGACTAGGTGGAGGTATTTTTTTTTGAAGAATTTCATGTAAAAAAAAATTTAAACGTGTTTTTCTCGAAACAACGTTTTTACTCGCCTTGTTGATGAAATTTTCGAAACTACTCGACCGATCCTTATGAAATTTGAACCACATATTCTTTACACCTATCGCTATGTCCCCTATAAATTTTTTTCAAAAATTTTGAATTTTACTATATTTTTTTTTCAAAAATCGGCGAAAAAAAACCGGTTTTTTGAAAAATTTTTGTTTTTTCTTCACCATTATTTTATTTTTTAAAATAATTGAATAAAATTCATAGGAGACATAGCCATTGTCATACCAAACCTAAAGCACTTTGATTTTTTTGTTTCAGACAACACAGCTCCGAGATTTTATCAACAAGGCGGACCTACATACTTTTCGAGGTGTTGCGTTTGGCTGACGTTTTTGGTCATAGTACATGTATAAAATAAAAGAAAAAATTTTTTTTATGTATTTCAAGAGTGTATTTACTAAGCCTAATAACTTTTATATCATTACCTTTATCCAGTATCCCAAGAAATAATCACGAAAATCGCGTTTTTTTCGGCGCGAGCTACTAGACAGACCCCTTAATTAACCCTTATTAGTTCTTCACAATATGAACTACTAATTCATCATTATACGTATACTTATTCATCATTATTTTATGAGTGGTGCTAATGTTTTTCGGCCATGACGCGATAAGCCTGCTGTGTACTGATGGACAACAGATATCGCTGAATAGTGAAAAGAATGTCATAGACTCCGCCGCGAAGCCCAACGCTCAAGGGATCTGGATGTGTCACATTCCCGAATGATGGCATACAGGTCGGCTAGGAAACTCCTTCGCAAGTTAATCAATGAAAGCAAAGCTCGCTGTTGGCAAAACCTCAATTAGGACATCAACAGAGATCCGTGGGGCCTGGGTTATAAGCTGGTCATGCAGAAGCTCGGAACCTCAAGGACGCCCTGTGTGCTTGAGGCAGAGAGAATGGACGAGGTTGTCCGGGCACTTTTCCCTGTGCACCCCGTCCGTTTCGATGCTTCATGCGACGAATGTCCTGCTGACTATCCACTTTTTACTGCGAAGGAGCTGGACAACGCGATGCTCACATTAAAAATGCGAAAAGCGACGGGTCCAGACGGCATCCCAGCAGAAGTGTTACAGCTTGTGTACGATCTTTGCCCTGACATGTTGCTCAGCATATTCAATGCATGCCTGCCAGAGGGTGTATTCCCAAAATGCTGGAAAGAGGCGAGGCTTGTGCTGATCAGCAAGGGGAAGGGGAATTCGGAGCTACCATCTGCATATTGGCCCCTATGTATGCTCAACGCCGCCGGGAAAGTGCTCGAGAAGCTCATCAGAGAGAGACTCGGGGAGGCCATCCGAGCAATGTCTCCTCAGCAATACGGCTTCAGGGCGGAGCGATCCACGATTGGCGCGATTATAGAAGTGGTGAACGCGGTTCAGCGGGCAGAAGCCCACAATCACTACTCAAAGCGCATACTATTACTCGTGACGCTTGACGTAAGGAACGCTCTCAGATATTCTCAGTGCTCTGGAATCCTTCAGAGTGCCGAGGTATCTAATGCGGATATTGAGGGATTACCTCAAAGACCGCAAGCTCGTCTATGACACATTGGGGGGTCGGCGAAGAATTAATGTAACTTCCGGGGTGGTGCAAGGCTCCGTTCTCGGCCCAGACCTATGGAATGTCTTGCGTTTGATCGGCTATGCTGACGACGTATCGGCATTAGTCGCCGGACGCACTGTCCAGCAAGCGCAACTCAGACTAGGTATGATAATGCGTCGAGTGAGCGAGTGGATGACAGACCGTGGGTTCAGCTTAGCGCTGGAAAAAACCGAGGTCGTCATTCTGACCAAAAAGCAGATCCCCAGAGTTATACCCATCCGGATTGACGAAGAGACCATTGAGTCCAAGAAGGCGATCAAATACCTTGGCATTATGATTGACTCGAAGATGAGCTTCTTCGATCAAATTAGAGCGTCAGCGAACAAAGCCGCAGATGGAGTATCGGCGCTCAGCCGTCTAATGGCCAACATTGGGGGACCCGTCGCGACCAGGAGACGCCTACTGATGAGCGCAGTGGAGTCGGTGCTTCTATACGGCTCCGAGGTGTGAGCTGAAGCTCTCAGTAAGGAGTCGTACCGAAAGCGAGTGATGCAGGTACAAAGACGAGGTGCTCTGCGGGTTGCGTCTGCATACCGCACTGTCTCTGAGCCGGTACTGCTGGTCATCGCGGGTACGACACCTATGTTGCTCCTTGCTAAGGAACGGAGGAGGCTCTACATGTAAAAGGGAGAAGAAGGTAGAGAAGCTGTTTCACGCGAGGAGAGAAGAAGGACTCTCGCTCTGTGGCAGGAAGAGTGGGTAAATGAAACACGGGGCAGGTGGACCGCGCGCCTAATCAGGGACCTGGAGCCGTGGCTCAATCGAAAGCATGGCGAGACTGATTACTACTTGACAGCTTCTCAGCGGCCACGGGTGTTTTCAGTCTTACCTGCACAAAATTGGAAAGTCACGGTCCCCAGACTGCCTGTTTTGCCGGGGATTGTGGATGATGCTTGCCATACTTTCTTCACATGCGAACGGTGGGTGAAACAACGTGTACATCTCAGGAAGAGAATAGGGGAGATCTCTCCAGATACCCTGGTAGAGAAGATGCTGGTGTCTAAAGACAAATGGAACTGTGTGTCGCACTACGCTCGGGCGGTTCTCACTATGAAGAAGGACATCGTCGATCGCCTGTCGGCGCAGAGGGAAGAGGGCTCACTCTCTCAGTAATCCCTCTCCTTTCTGTCCATCCCTGCTGAGGGAGTGATCTCCCCAATCCCAAGGTACCGGTAGGCGAGACGTAAGAGGCCTAGTCCGATGTAATGTGACAAACAGTTCCAGGCTAGGTTCTCGGTGTGACAGGGGAGGTGTTTAGTCGGTAGTTCAGTTGCTGTGTGCCACTGGGAGTACAACACTCAGGGCGTAAATAGCCAAAAACAAACAAAAAAATGTTTTTCGGCCATATGTTGATTGTCTGCTCTGATGTGCACATCATATGCGGATTCAATCATAAGTAGCATAGTTGCACTTTGATGGCGTGTTGAATGCGGCTACGTAAATGATAATGCCAGCGCTTTAAAAGGACGTTTAAACTCCAGAGTTCATTTGTGTTGTGCTAGCTCCACTACAAAATTAACCACATGGTATGTTAAAAATGTCCATGTATTTTTTTTTTTGTTTGGGAGGTGAAGTCTATTTACGGCCTGAGTGTCGGACTCCCGCTACCGGACAAACGACAAAACACCTCCCCTGTCACACCGAGAACCTAGCCTGGAACTGTTTGTCACATCACTTCGGACTAAGCCTCATTAATCATCGCTTAGCGGTGCCTTCAGGTTAAGGGAAATCCCTCTTTCTGCACGGATGAATAGGAAGGAATTCCGATTAGAGAGAATTGCGTTACAGATATCCCCCCTCCCTCGCCAAGCGATCCATCATGCCCTTCTTTATAATAAGTACTGGTCGTACGTGATTCGACACACAGTTCCAGTTGTCTTTTGATTGCATCATTTTTCCCGTTACATTTTCTGGGGAAATTACGCCAATTTGCTCCGAGAGATGCGAACGGAGTCTTGTAAATCTGGTATACGTAAAGAACGTATGGCAGGCGTCCTCCGTCATCCCCAGGCAGAACACGGAAGTTGGGGATGGTGACTTTCCCATCTTATACAGGTAAGACTGAAAATACCCGTGACCACTGAGTAGTTGCGTCAGGTAATAATAAGTCTCACCATGCATTCTGTAGAACCACGGTCCCAAGTCACTAATCAGCCGTGCGGTCCACCTGCCTCGCGTTTCGTTTTCCCATGTTTGCTGCATGTTTGCTTCCCTAACCCTAAATGTTTGCAAGGTTAGGGTCCTTCTCCGTTCCTCTCGGCTGACGGTTTCTCTCGCCAACTCCCCCCTACGTAAGTATACACGTTTCCGTTCGTCTGCAAGTAACTTAATATGAACCACCCTCGAGATTACCAGCACTGCAGGTTCAGAGACAGTGCGATATGCAGCCGCTATCCGCAAAGCTCCTTGCCTCTGCACCTGTGCCAGACGCCTTCGGTGCGTCTCTTTACTAAGAGCGTCAGCTCAAACCTCGGAGCCATACAAGAGCACTGACTCCATTGCGCTCATCAGTAGACGTCTTTTGCTCGAGGTTGGTCCCCGCGTGTTGGCCATAAGGCGACTGAGAGCCGATACTCGCACAGAAGCCTTATCTGCTGACGCTCGAACCTGCTCGAAAAAACTCATCTTCGAGTCAATCATAAAGCCAAAGTATCTGATTGATTCTTTCGACTCGATGATCATTTCCCCCACCCGAACGGGAATAACACGAGGGATCCGCTTCTTGGTCAGGACGACGACCCCGGTCTTTTCCAGCGCTAGGCTAAGCCCACGGTCTGTCATCCACTCGCTCACTCGACGTATTACCGCACCGAGTTTGAGTTGCGCCTGTCCGACAGTACCTCCGCCGACTAGTACTGCTACGTCATCTGCATAGCCAACTAGGCGAGACTCCCCCGGTAACTGCAGCCTCAACAGCTCATCGTATGAGACATTCCAGAGGTACGGGCCCAGAACGGTTGTCAAATCAATTCTTCCCCGGCCTCCCAATGTGCTAGCTCTACTACAAAATAAACGACATGGTATGTTAAAAAGTTCCATGTTAAACATAATTAATGTTCACTTAGTTTAAAATTTAAATAATTGTTGCATAAAGAAACTATAAATTTGGCTCTAGTACTGCGGTTAAAAGTGACTGCTCTTTCAGGTAACTGTGTCTGCTCTTTCACGTAATTAATATAAATACATAAAGTTGTGTATTTAATTTTTTTTATCTATGGTAATTGATAAAGTTTCCAATAAATAAGGAAAATTAAATGTGTGAAAGAAATCGGGGATAAATTATCCGGCATATGTTTAATTTACAAACAAAAAATTATTATAGAAATTAACGCACCTTCGTCGTTCCTGGCACTGTTATAAACGATGCTGCAAAAAATTAGTTTTTTTATGTCCTCCATATAGGTCAAAATTTTACAAACTTTCTCTTAATCGCCATTTTCATTCATATTTCATTCCCGCTCACGGAATGACTCGCCTGATATGTCCCGACTCGACAATACATGGGTCTACAAGTTAGATTTGCGAGCTACTCAACAAACATCCATATGGCAAAGAAAAGACAAGCCCAAATAGAAGAGCGTGGTTTTCATTGCTTTTCTCGATATTCGATATTTGTTGCGCCAGAGCCTCGTTCCGAAAGGACAAAATAAAGAGTAATTTATAGTCGTTTTAAGACGTTTTCGTGAATTATAGAAAACCCTTTCGTATAATGTGCATGATGAAAATGCGCTATCTCATCAAGCTCATGTTGCCACCGAATTTTAAGTATACTATCTTTCTCTTCAGAAAAGACGAAAGAGACGTTGGCAATGCAAGGGACTTGGCCACACATGTGTTAGGTGATAAAAAACTGTTTAGCATAGATCAAACCAATTTATGTAGATGTTTGTTTAGGATAAGGTGTTATTTTTCATTGTGTGGGCAATATAATTGATGTTTAATGGGGTTAGGGTTAAATGATGCGTTTGTCTGTCTTAGCATAAAATTAAGAAGAGATATATTTATGTAGGCAGTGCATTTGGTGCTCGGATGCATTGGTAACTCGGGTTAAAGGATGTGTGTTATTAAAAGAGATAATATTGATTTGTTTTGGCAGAATGCACTCACCATAGGATAATTAAAAATGTAGGAATTTTATGATTTTATGATTCACAACAAATCCCACAGAAGGGGAATTCTGTAGGTTAAGTTAGTATATAAGGAGATAAATTTGTAGAATAAAAAGCAAAGTAAGATAAGCGTTCAACGTGTTTTCATCGAACTGTTGAAGATTCAGCCCAGCAAGTTGTTCTGGATTAGGATTTCACAAGCCAGTTGACAGCGGACACGCAAATTATCCCTTTACCACATAAAGAACTCGTAAATTTCTGGATTAGAGCTTCCAAAGCCAGTTTACTCAGCTATCTAACGGCAAGCGGATAGTAAAGAAATTTATACCAGGCCCATTGGCGATCGCGACAATCCCGTCATAAACACACAATGATATGGATGATTCATTGAAAATTTTGTTTTTGATTTACGAATTCCGATTGCTTTTCTCACAAAATGTGTCTGTGAAAGAAGTGTTCTCCTAAGAATCGAATGGCAAATTGAAGGTTGTTGGTGTAATACGTTTTTTGCTTTATGAAAATAAAACCGCAAAAATATTATTTTACAAAAAACATACTTACGCTTGACCCTTTGTCCCAGGCTATGCAATAAATAAACTACTTTAAACATTTTTTCACGCCCTTTCTTCCAGGCCACACAATAAACAGACTGTTTTAAACATTTTCACACTCTTACGTTTTATGACGTCCATGGACTCGTACTGAAGTATATTATTTATTAGTATGAAGTTTATTAAAGCAAACATAAACAGATATTTTTTAATAGTGAAAATTTAAGACAAGATACAGACAAATAAAATAATATTCGACGACATTAATTTTTGTATATATAATAAAGTCAAATTTAGCACGCCCCTCAAAACTGAATATAAATAATAACTAACTTATATTAAAGATACATCTTCCTTGTGCATTCTGGGAATATATATACACGTGGCCAAACATTCGTTGCGAAGGATTCGTGAAAACCTACAAAAACCTAATCAGGAAAATTCACTTAATATCTAATAAAACAAATCACAATACTTATAATTTCCATCCATTCCATATCCATAAATCCATTCCAGTCCTGAATTCGATAACATTTAATTTTATTATATTTTTCTATGCCAATCTATATCCATGCCAATATGTTTAGATCTTTTGTAACTTGTAGGATTTTTTGCTGTTCGAATACATCCGTTATTATCTTCATAAATTATTACCGGCTCATTCATATTGAACTTTATGCTGGTCATTCAAGACTTTAACCAAAATATCTCCCTAACAGCCTCAAAAATAACCTTATATTCGGCCTCTTAGATAATGCTGCTATAGTTGCTTGCCTTAAAAATAGTACAATTATCTTATGTTTTAAATAAATAGACGGCCAATTAATAAATATTTATCATTTTCATTACCACTCGGCAAATCCAATAAAAATATTTAATTCCGTTCCAATATTAATTTATAACTCTTTTTATACATTTCCAAAGCTCCTCATTTTCATTCATGTATCTACTTAACAAATTTACACTTAAACTTAGATTTGGTCTTGTACATACAATTAAATACTTTAAACAACCAAGCAAATTGCGACATGATGCACTATATTATACATCTGAATTTAAATGTTTATAATTTAAATTACTCTCAATGTGTGTATTTATACAATTATAATCAATTTTTTTTTTCGATTTATTAAGAACTGTTTTCATATATACACTTTGATCTAATGTTATTGTATTGTAACTTTCTGTAACTTTAATACCCAGAAACAGTTTGACATCTTGCAAATGGTTACTGGTTCATTAAATATTTTTTTAAGCTTTTCATTGTAATTACAGCATTTCCAGTCACTATGACAAAATCGTCAACATAGAGAACAACATAGGCATTTTTCATCATTTTTAACAAACATCATTTTTATCTAAAAACCAAAAACAATCTATCAACTAGTGAATTTTAAATTATTTTTCTTTCAAAATATTTTCACACCAATATCTTGCCGCCTGTTTTAGTCCATACAGCTGTATTTCATCTAAAGACCTTGTTATTTTCTCGTTCTATACCATCATGTACAATAATAAACATTTCTTTTTTCAACACAATTTAAAAATGCGATTTTAACATCCATATGGTGTATTCTGATTATTCAGATGATTCTGATTGGCAAATGCTTTTATAAATCTGAAACTTGAAATTCTTGCTACCGGTATAAACGTTTGATTATAATCTACTCAATATTCTAGACTATATTTTTATACTTCTACTAATATCCTAATGCCCAAGTATTATTTCTAATTAATAAATTTATTCCTTCTTTTATCGCTTTTTCCCATGCATGTTTATTTACTTTAGTTTTGATTTCATTATATGAAGTTGAAATTTTGCATTATTAATTGTGCACACATCATGTATTTATTCGCAACATTTCTTTCGTCATAATTGATTGGGGTTTAATTTTAATTCGCTCACGCCTTTCTGACTGAAGCAAGTCATGTTTAGTTCTTTGTGATAATGGTGACTTATTATTTTGCATTGAAATATTATCATTACCCGAACTTTGCAATTTTAATTAATCGTTATTATTTTTAGATTTTTCTTACTCTTTCACTGATTTTGAATATAATTCAATTCCATTAATTTCATTTCTAGAGTTATTTGACTTAATTGCATCTGATTTATTAATATCAGATTTCTGAGATTCCACTAGTTTTGACTTTTCGTAAGCGACATCAGTTTTTCCAGCACCATTTGAATTAATTTTTGGTTTCGTTACCAAAAAATCAATCTTATCAACTATTAAATCCCTTGCTACAACATATTTTTTATTCTCTTCATTCTACATTCCTTAGCCATTATTACATATATGTAATGATGATTTATTTATCATCGAATTGCGTTTTACTAGTTTTATTATGCGCAAAAACAGTAGCTCAAAACGCCTTAAATATTTTACATGCGGCTTTTAATTATGCCATATTTTATATGGTGTTTTTGATTCTTTCAAAGCTTTACTTGGGGTTGTGCTAATTAAATAAGGAGCTGAAAGGACAGCATCACCACAAAAACTTTTACTTAAATCAATACCAAATAATGTGGCACAGCTTTTTCTTTTATTGTTCTAATCATTCGTTCTAAAACACCATTCTGTTGAGGTGTCCTAGGACCCGTTGAATGATACGTAATAACTTTTTCAATAAAATAGTCCTTCATCTCATTTGAAAAATATTTTCTACCGTAATCGCTGTACAAATTAACTGTTTTTAAAATTGAAACGGATCCAACGTTTAGCAACAAAATTTTTAAATATTGAAAATACGTCTGATTTATGTGATATTAAATAAGAGACAAAATAATGTGTATATTCTCAATAAACAAAACAGAGTAATTTTTATTATTTATTTTCGAACGAGTTATTGGACCGCAAACATCTGTATAAATGTTGAATAATAATCTCTTAATAAAACTTTGGAGTGTGTAAAATGGAATTTTAATAGGTGTATAAATATGAAATGCGGATTTTTTCTGCTTGAAATATGCATTAATTTGAATAACAGAACGAATGAATTCAATAATCAGAATATTGGTCATCGTTAGCTACGACTTTTTCCCATCTTTCTGTCAATTGATGGATTCCGTCCCAGTACCACTTCTAATTTTTTGAGGCTAACCACTCATAAAGCCAATTTTAACATCCTCGTAAGAATGGAAGTGCTGTTCCGAAAGTCAGTGCTGCATCGATCGAAACAAGAGGTAGTCAGAAGGAGCCAAGTCTGGTGAATACGGCGGATGGGGCAGAACTTCCCAATTAATGTTTCCCAAGTAGTTCTGGGCAGGTATTGCAATATGCGGCCGAGCATTGTCATGTTGAAAAATGACTTTATCATGTCTTTGGTGAAATTCTGGTCGTTTTTCCTTAAGTGTGCGGTTCAATTTGATCAGTTGTCGGTAACGTTCGCCAGTAATAGTCTCACCAGGTTTCAGCAGTTCGTAATACAAAGGTCCCTTACTATCCCACCAAATACACAGCAAAGTCTTCTTTCCATGAATATTTCGGACTGGTTGTGATGTTGATGGCTGGCCTGGGTCTACCCATAATTTTTTCCGCTTGGGATTGTCGAAATAAATCCACTTTTCATCGTAAGTAACAATCCGATGCAAAAACTCTTTCCTTTTCTGTCTGGCAAGCAAAAATTCAGAAATGGTTTTTCGCCTTTCGATGTCTCTTTCTTTCAATTGATACGGCACCCATTTTCCAACTTTTTGGATCTTTCCCATGGCTTTTAAATGTTGTGAAATGGCTGCCTGAGTAACTTCCAACGCTTCTGCCAACTGTTTGTCAGTTTGTGTGTTGTCTTCATACAATAATGCTTGCAAATCTGTATCTTCGAATTTTTTTGGTGGTTTTGCACGGTTTTTGTTGCTGACATCGAAATCGCCACTTTTAAATCTTTTAAACCATCGTTCACAAGTGTCTTGGTTTGGGGCATGTTCACCATATGCTTCCACTAACAATTGATAAGTTTCTGCTGCCGTTTTCTTCAAATGAAAGAAGGTTATTAGACTTCCCCGCGAAACCTCTCTTTCTGGCACGTAATTCGACATTTTTGAAGCGGAAAAAAACGATGTTGTTTGTACAATCAAAACCTATGACATAATGGAATTTGTTGACAGATGTTTACCCTCCAAAATGCCATATTAGCTATCCCCGACAGAAACCATATGTAGTGGTTACGCCATCTGTTAGTAAAATCCGCATTTCATACTAACACACCTAATAGTTTGATTACCTTTGATACAAACTTCACAAATTTTATCATAAGTGGAATCATAACTTTTTTCGACTGCAAAAAAGCTTATAACTAGATTATGTACAAGCTTACCTTGCATTATTGTTTTATCACTTTTGACAATCTTTACTCCATTACTGTCGAATATCACCATGATAGCCGCCCTCTGCATTTTTGTACAGACAGGAGGTTATACGGTACATACCTCTAGAACACTATATCTGTGGCGATAGGCAATTGTCCTTTCCTCTTCGCTTCTGTGAAGGCTTCCACTCTTTGTCACAGAAATTTTCATAAGAGTCTTCAACTCTTCAAAATTTTTTAATATATCTTCTCAGTTTATCAAGTGATCTGATTCTCCAGAAGTTAAATAAATTTAAGTGTGTCCGGATTGTATTGTATTGTGTGTCCGGATTGTATGAGGTATCACTCGTCATGAATGTAAAGCTTGAAATTTGGCCAAATTGTGTTACTGGCTCATTTGGTATGCAATGTGCGCAGATTTTTGTTGTACAGAATTTTAGTATTCTCTAGTTTTCTTGCAATAAGAAGAATCCTTTTAAATGTGGCTATCGCAATGAAGACACTTTATTTGGTTCTTTCCAAATTTCATTTTACTGATCTTAAATTTATAATTTTTCGATGTTTTATGAATTGATAAAACACTTTCGTTGTTTTATTATTAAATTATTTGATTTGGAGGTTCGATTATTTTTAATATTAATGGTAATTATTTCTGTACTCATCACTTTTGTACTGGTATCACGACTCTCGCCTATACTTTAACTTCATAGTCGAGGAATCTTATTTCAACAAAAGCCAAAGTGATCTAGTCTTCATTCAATGTCTCTATTGTCGTTATAACTCGATTTTGTTATAACGATAACAATTAACGAATTTATCTGACCACTTTATCTTACTCACTAAATGTTGCGCCAGCTGCTTACATATCACAAATTAAATCATAAAATATTTGGAAATGAAATGGAAAGTGATGTATCATCCATTAATTTGAATAACAGCAATTTCTTCCTCATCGTTAATTGACTTGGAACACTATTTCGCTCATATATCGAGTGCAATTTTTGAAAATATAAATACTCCACAAGCCAAATCTTAGTCTTTTCTAGAGGCTCACCCTCATCAATAATTCTGATCACATTTAGTACACGCTCTATATTTGCCATGAAACGGCTTAACTTTTCTTTTTGTTAATTCACTTGAATTTTCTATGTGTATTCACTTGTTCACCAAACGTATTAAATTAAATTGAAAAAATTAAATTTAAATGAATAAACACAGCAAAAATAAGTTTCCACAAAATTTTATTCAAGCTGCAATCGGAAGGTATACCTTTTTGATGTGTTGTCTTAAAATCGGCTGACTTAAATCGTCTTGAAATCGACTGATTTTATTTTTCAAATCTAAAATCTTACTAGCCAACTCTCTACAATGCCACACCTATGTTTTCGCTTACACTAGACTCTTTTTTCCAGGCTATACAATAAACAATCTGGTTTGAACATTTTCACACTTTTATGTTTAATGAGGTCCTTTGGACATTTATTTAAGTTTGTTACTTTCAAGCAAACATAAAAAGATATTTAACATAGTGAAACTTGAAGTAAAGAACCATAATTATAGTATACAATATTATAATTATTAATAATTAATTAATGACTATACATAAATTAAAGAAAACCTAAATTCCATCACCTTAGATTTGAATTGAAATAGTGAATGCATTTACTTCATTGATGAAGACGTATGCAATTCAAAAGGAAAATGAATATGTTCCATCAAAAAAACATACCGCTAACACTGAAATTATATCATATACAATGCTGCAAATTATATGAAACACTGCATTTAATCAAAGAATTCAATAACAAGAGTGGCGGTGGTCGTTGAATAATCAGAAGGACTATAGTTCTTTAAAAGAGTATAGCTGGTTTTAACTAACTCAAAATTATTAATTTCAAAATTATCTCTACGTTAGCCTTCTATTTTCGAAACCGCAACTCTGAATCAAACAGCAGCAAACTCAGTCGTACCCTTGTTACTTGTAGCCGTCGCAATGCCCGAAAAGAAACTATATTAAATACAGATGTTAAAAAACAACCCGAGAAACCTGAAAAGTCGTAAGTTTATTCATTTTCTCCTAATATTTTAATCCCACTATTACTCGTCTACTAGAAATCCATGTCTTTATTTCCTATTTTGAAAGTTTTTTTTTCATTAGTAGTAAAATTTAATCACTTATTATGACAATATGAGACACAAAAAATCGCTGGATTATAACTTACCAGGTAGACCGGCAAAATAAACATTGTAATGAATTTAACGTTAAAAGATGGGGAATAATCTTAATTATTTCCTGAGACACACTTCCGGAAAAATCGCTGGATTATTCATTTTCTGCTAATATCTTAATGCCACAATTACTTTTACAAATAAAAGAGCTAAGAATATTACATTATTTTATAACTTACCAGGTAGACCCGCAAAATAAACATTGTAATGAATTTAACGTTAAAAGATGGGGAATAATCTTAATTATTTCCATAGACTATAAAATTAATTTTAATTATTCTTCCTTGTTGACTTCGTTTCAAATATATGTATTCCCCATGTGTAATCCAACCGATTTGAAAACTGGCAATTTGTTATGTAATTATTATTCAACCATGGTTAAACTTTGCTTTATTGGTTAGTCATCGCCTCTTATTCTTTGAAATGATAGTGACGCAGCTAACCTTATTTGTACGAACGGATGACTTATTTTCAAATTAATATTGAATGTTAAGCCCATTAAAATTAAGTAATAAATTAGAAATTTAATTAATTTAATTATAGTATAGCTTCAGTTTTCCCAGGATGATTGCTAATGAAATTTTATGTTTACAAATGCAAACATATATGTAACAATACATATAGGGTACGATATTTAAACGAGAACAACTAAAGCAACTTTCAATTCCAATTTACTCTTTTTTTAAATACTGGGTGGTCTTCTGACGTATTCGACGACTTGAAAGCCCGTGGCTCGAGGTAGGATCATTTCCAAGCAGATCGTCGCATTTCAGCTACACGTTCAAGCTACACCTCTCAATTTCTAAGATTTCCTCTTCTTTCTTCTGACAGCTGTTTTAAAGATTCTCAGGTTTCGATTGTAGTCTTTCATATTGATGTCTCGATTAATTAGGTGAGGTATTCTAAATTACCTTTGAGTGCTTTTCCTAATCTCTTCTAATTTCTACTCCACCTTCTAAATACATTTTATTTGAGGGTAGTAGTTGGACACATTTCTCTGGAACTGTCGACCCGTATACTTGAGTATATTCATTAACTTCTTTTTCAATATCCTTTCAACTTCATGACAGATTCGCATGATCAGTATTTACCAGTAGCGGTTATGTATGCCGGTCCAATCCTAATTGTGTATTCACGTTTCTTATGTGGGAGTCATCTTAAGATGACGTCATGGTACGATATGTTAGGTGAGTCACTCCTTTTCCCTTGTCCTTACTTGTGGAATTTAGGTTACTGGTTGTTGATGGTCTTTCGTTGGATTTAGTGCTATTGCAAACGCCGTTTTGAGCGTTCTCATCGCATACAATGATGGCCCATTTCCTTCATGTGTGTTCCATTAAAACACGGATCTCGATGGTCAATATCCAATCGTCAAATAGAAGGTACGCTGATCCCTTAAGTATCTGCTCGTTGTTCCCTCCTTCGATCACCGTATGGGTTAAGTCCATAGTGCTGAAATGCGACAAAAACTTCCTTCCGACATACAATCCTATTACAGATTTTAATTGCCTCACTTCTTGCGAAAATTTTGAATTATTGTGTACTCCCACAATTATTTCATTATGCTTGTAAGACCTTGCTTGTAAGATCAGTACTTGGTCCGTGTCTCCCTCTTATAGGTGGTTAAGCAAATTGGATGTTGCCGACTTGCTGTTGCGCAAATTTGCATCAGTTCTTCCTTTTTTGTTCTAAGGTCTCTCTAGTTTCGGCAATTAACTGGGTGAAGTTCAGCGAGTATTTAACTTTTTCGACTAGTCTTTGGATTTTCTGTAGGCGATCGTCGTTAAAATCCATCAGTGTTGAAGTTTTTTCAAGTTTACTGCGTAGCTGCAAAAGAGGTCTTCTTCAAGGGTTTTCTGCAGCTTCTTGAGTTGATAATTTATTATCCACTTCAAAACATGTTTTTGATTACCACATTGCTTCTTCTTTTGTCCTTGTAATGCCTACCTGTTTTTCCGTTTTGCTGATATTTAAATATGCCCCTCTTTATTTGGTATGGTGTTCCTCCAGCATATTGATAACTTTATGTTTAAATCAGCTTGATCTTTAGTTTTTGTTTAAGCTTCTATTACGTCTGGCGATACAAGCAATAATACAATACGTCCTTGCGCGACTGAGACAAAAATGCTTTGGATTTCGCAAGAAATCTCTTTTCGCGATGGATTCTCTTCTTCACTTTTTGAATTCATGATCTTATTTAATTTCGAGTCGTTATTCTCATCTACATCGTCCGGATCTATATTGGTTGATGAAAATATTTTTTCTTATATTTTTCTTCGTTTTTGAACAATTATTATAAATTCTTACTCAGTCTTGATTATGCAGGAATTGCAGGAAGGCGTCCACTATTCCGCGATTGTTCGCATCAGTACCCAAAATTCATTTTTCATTAAGAACTACATTTTTTTATATAGTACCGTCGCAGATTCGGTCTCATCGAAGCTTTCTCTGCACATCGTAAAGACTTATATTTCTGAAAAGTGTTTGCATTTCTATGCCGTCCTTTACAATGTTCATCAAAGTCATTGCTTTCTTATCTGTGTACCATTGAGCATTTTACCGTTTCAGATTCTAATAAGCCATCGTCAACACTGAATGCGGCCTATTCTTCATTCCTGTTTCCAATTTCCACCTGTGAATATCTACTTTGTAGAACCGATCTAGGGGACCGTTTGATATCCAATAAAACGTTCAATCGTTTCAATACTGGTCTTGTACTCGAGTACTGGTTAAGTTCAATGACGTTGACGGCGCATCTCATCAATGAGATCATCTAATTTATCTGTTTTCACAATTAACACTCATTTAGTGCATGCCGTGGAACATGGGAATGTCTTTAGGTGGTATCTCAGCAGTTTTGACAACTGTACGTCTCGAAACTCAGAGCCTGAAAAGCCTAAATTTCCCAGCACCAAGTACATGTGGATCTTCGACTTTGCCACATTCATAAAAATCTGCCTCTCCATGATATAACCTGAAATGAACATCGATCGTTCTACTCGACTATTGCCGACGAAATTGCCTCTTACGTGCTTCTTATTCCTCCTAATTTAAGGAACTTCCTAGTATGGAATCTCATTCTGAACAATGTTTCTTATGCCATTTTGCTTGAATTGCGGCTTGAAGATTTCGCCTGCGTATCCCTGCGTATCCCTTATTGAAGTTCATTGTCCTGTAGTGAATTAATGAAGGCTTCGCTCATTACATAGACCCGATGTTTTGGGTTGTATGCTGATTAAGCGAGTCTGGGTAACCATCTGCTACAGAATTTCGCTCGTCTCATTTAAATTTGATAGATGTAATGTGTATTAGCTTCTAGTGATCGCATGTGAAGCTCATTCATGATTGATGTTGAGTTCGACTGCGAGTCGGCGAGGAGATAATTCCGAAGAAACTCCACAGTTTGGGGTGTTAGTGCAAGTATTGACGCAGTTGCTCGTTTCTACGAATCCCAATGGTTCCTTTTAGCGACCATAACAAACTGAGATACTGCGAGCTGCTTGATTGTGAAATCTGCGGTTTTACGTTCTCGACGAAATATGCGCATATGCTGGAATTGGATATGGTGTAGAGATTATATATCGCTTTTTCCAAATCTCCCTCTAGTCATTATATTTCCGTCCGCATCGTTTCCATTTTATTCATTTTGTTATCTATGAATTTCAACAAAGAACCTAATTTGATTCGCATTATTTTAGTCACGTGAAAGCATCCAAAGTGAAAGGAAACTGATATCTGAAACAACTCCAGATGGCGAATGCAGCCTCGTTTCGTAGGAGTATGTGAAACTTTAAATCAATCTTTAAGAGAGTGGACAACCATGACTACGTCGCAACTTACTACAGTAAAACATGAAATATTTCAGCGTGTGGCTTCTTGTACTTTGAAGAAATTAAAGACCATACAAGTAAATTATATAAAAACTGTATTTGTCGGAAGGCTGCCACAATATGAATTTTTTTCTAAAATTTATACAATCAACCGCCGAAGAACTAATTACAAAAATTCTTGAAGAACTAATTTCAAAAATATTCCAATCACTAATGCGTTCTTCAGACGTGAACACAAAACAAATGGAGATAAATTTCTTATTACAGAATTAAACTTGTCCAGTAATCTTACACAACTGTATTGAATTAACTTTGTAGAAACATTGATTGATTATGTGAAAAGGAGGCGGTTAAACACAACGTAGATAATTGCTTGACTCTTATCTAGAATGTACTCGGACGCTCAACATCTTCTGCAGCAAATAGAATAGTCTTACATTAATTTGACGTATTCTATTAGAATCTGTCAGGATCCTGCGAATTTGCTCTGGGCCCATAAAAACCAAAGCGGATGCAGACTTAAATTCGTTCGTGCAATATTTCAAACTCATAAAGTTTAAATTTTATACTCATTTATTTCCAACGCCAATATATCGGCTAGCAATAAATCTATCATTAGCGTGCTCAGCTTGAATCGTGCGTTGAAATTATTGTGTATTAAAACATTGGAATGCTTCGGTCTAATAGATTATATAACTATCTAAATGAAACACAACATGTATTTTCAACTTTTTTTTTTTTAAATAGGTGAAGGTGGGGTGTTGAGATCAATAGGAGATATGAACACGATTATGACGTCACTTGCTCTTGGACCCATGGGTACAGCCATGGTTTCTCCAGCATTTTCCATGCAACATCGGAAGTCTTTAACTATGATAATGAAAGAATATCCGTTAGTCATGGATACAAAACTGAAAATAATTGAAATTCTTCAATTTATTCTTGACGTTCGATTAGATTATCGTATAAGCTGTCTCTTGTCAATTTTTAAACGAGAATTTGATGAAACAGAAACCTCACATGGTGAAACAGTTAGTATCTTACGCCAAAAAAGTATTGACTTAGAATCCATTGGAGCTCAAGCTGAGGGAATTTTCGGTTGTAATAATGAAACAGTTAACTTGGATTTAGATGGCCAAGGCGGAAAAACATTTTTGCGAGTTTTGCTTCATTTAATAATGCACGATTACCCGTCTTTAGTTTCAGGAGCCTTACACTTACTGTTTCGTCATTTCAGTCAAAGACAAGAAGTTTTACATGCATTTCGTCAGGTGAGTTTATGGTAATTTATTTATCAAAAGAATATTTTAAATTTGTATTAAATATATTTTCTAATAATCCGAAAAGTATGTTTAAAGTTTAAAGTTTTCAATTTTAAAATAACTATAAACGTCTTTGCAATGTATAATACGCAACTAGTTTTTATGTTTAAATTTAACTTATAATTTTTAAGGTACAACTCCTTGTTTCTGATAATGATGTTGAATCGTACAAGCAAATTAAAACTGATTTGGATATTTTAAGACAAAGTGTTGAAAAGTCTGAATTATGGGTCTATAAATCAAAAGCTAGCGAGGAAGCATCTTCACCATTGAGTAAATAAAACATGCAAGCAATTACACATTTATGTATATATCATTAATTTAGCTGTTGATCAACCAATGGACGTCAAAAATGATAATGGGATAAATTTAGCCTGTGAGTACGGAGCCGCGCTCAGTAATGAGCAATTAAACGAATATTACAAAGTGAAAGAAATTCTTCTAAGAATGAATAAGTTCTGTGTAACCTCAGGTGAATGGCTAATTTTATAGCGAATTTCTTATTCTGTACATATAAATCTTAAAGCAGGACCGGATATAAAGCCTCGAAAGCATGAACAACGCCTTTTACGCAATGTTGGAGTTCATACTGTTGTGCTTGATCTCCTGCAAAACCCATATGATGAAAAAGATGACATACTTATGAAAGAACTGATGTGTTTGGCTCATCAATTCTTACAAAATTTCTGCTTGGGGAATCAACAAAATCAAATATTAATGCATAATCATCTGGATTTATTTCTAAACCCAGGAGTAAGTGCACGGTTATGATCTTCGGTTTGTGATTCATATGATTTTACATTGACATATGAATTTAAGAATAAATTTTTTTGATTTTACTTAATCGATTAATTTTACTTAATACTTAATCGATTTTACAGATTTTAGAAGCAAAGACAGTATGCGCGATATATAAGGATAATTTAGCTCTTTGCAATGAAGTCACTGATAAAGTCGTTCAGCATTTTGTGCATTGTATCGAAATACATGGTCGTCATGTTGCGTATCTACAGTTCTTACAAACAATCGTGAAGGCAGAAAATCAATTTATTCGCAGATGCCAAGATATGGTTATGCAAGAGGTAAAGGAGAACTTAAACGCAATTTCGGCATTTAAAAAACGGAATATGATTTTTTTATGAACATACTTTAGTAGACACTTTATTGTTAATAAAATTTATTTTATTTTTGTATAGCTTATAAATGCTGGGGAAGATGTGCTTGTGTTCTACAACGACAAAGCGTCGTTTAATCAATTTGTTGTAATGATGCGTAAGCATGATCCGCTAACGGATGATAATCCTTTGAAGTATCACATCGAACTCGTGAAATTGTTGGCATGCTGCACAATGGGTAAAAATGTCTACACAGAAATAAAATGTAATAATTTGATGTCGCTTGATGATATTGTGACAATAATATGTCACAAAGATTGCATTCCCGAAGTAAAGGAAGCTTATGTCGATTTCCTTAATCATTGTTATATTGATACAGAAGTTGAAATGAAAGAGATTTATGCATCCAATCATATATGGAACTTATTTGAGAAGTCATTTTTGATTGACATGAACTGCGTAGTTAGTTTCACGCCAATTAGTAATCAGGCAGAATCAAAGCAGCGCTCCTTGACTAACTATGTTGTCAATGGTGTCATGAATATTTTGTGTGCATTCTTCAGCAGCCCATTTTCTGATCAATCCACTATTATTCAAACACGACAAATAATTTTCATTCAATTGCTTCAAAATATATACAAACTTACGCAGTGCAAATGGCTCTCGCTTGCCGAGAGATTCAACGTTGATAACTGCATGAGAACACTTTCAGACTCAGCTAAAAACAGAGGTATCGTAATACCAGTAGATTTGGAGAATCAAGTGATCTCATTGTGTAATAAATCTACTTTATTTACCCGTCAAACGACTAAATGGCTTTTAGCTTCTAAGCAGCCAAAAGTCGAACGATCTCAATCGCAACTCATGCGTATGGATCGAAGCATAATAGAAGGGTTGCAAGATATTGTTTCCCTGCTTGAAGATCAGCTCAAACCCCTTGTTGAAGCTGAACTTTCTTTACTTGTCGATATACTTTATCGCTCTGAATTACTTTTTCAAATCGAAACAAGATCACGCAAAAAATGTGACAGTGATGGTTTCATTCAGCGATTAATTAAGCACACGGAAAAGCTACTGGAAGAAAAGGAAGAAAAGTTATGTGTAAAGGTTCTTAGAACTCTTCGAGAAATGATGGCGATGGATACTGACTATGGGGAAAAGGGAGACAACTTAAGAATTTCTTTACTACAGCGATATTTCGGCCAACGAATTTCACTTAATGCGAATGATTCGATTGAACCAAAAAAAAATATACAATATCACGTAACGCATGGGCCGGGTGCCAAATATCTTATTCGAGCTGGCCGTACTTTGCATGATGTTCAAAATCATCTAGATAAAGAAGGGGCTTCGGACCTAGTTGTGGAGCTAGTAATAAAATCAATTAATTCATCGTCGATTTTTGTTGAAGCTGTAGAACTTGGTATTGCATTATTAGAAGGAGGAAATCCAATTATACAGAAAGGAATGTATAATAAGTTTTTGAGTGGCGATTTGAGTCAAGCCTTTTTCAAGGTAAGGATTTGTTTTATACTTTCTTGTCTTATTTTATAGAACAAAAGTGTTTTGAATTGAATCTTAAAACAATGTAATATCTAATGTTTGTAGTGAAATAAATTGGAAAATATTTAATTTGGAATTATTTTCATTCACTTGTTTACAGGTTTTCTTTGAAAAAATGAAGGATGCTCAGCAAGAGATTAAATCAACTGTTACAGTTAATACTAGTGATATTGCCACAAAGGCGCATGACAGTAAGCCAGATATGAAAGACATTGAGAAAATTTCACGCAAATATGACGGTAAGTTCACAAATCGTTTGAAATAGTTGATCAGCCATGCTACATGCTTTTGCTATTGCCTCAAAACTAAATAAGTCTCATTAATGATTTTTTCAGCATGTTCTATTTTTATGCATTTGACCGAAACTGACTTTTGTTTTACTCAAATGCTCCGCATCCTTAAAATAGATTTATATCTGTTGAGGTGCAGGAATGAACAAAAGAACGGGAATTGTTGGAAAATTGGACTTTACTTACGGCTTTTATATATTATAAAAGTTGAGCTTTGCTATTTTGTACGGGTTGCCGTAACTAGTTACATTATTATTAGTCAGGTATTTAAATGGGGGAAACCTCCCCGGGAACGTTCCATAAGATGAAAAATATTTGATTTTCCAACTTTAAAGCCGGGATAAAACATATATATTTAAAGTGAATTTAATTTGAAAGCACTAAGTTGCGAATATAGGTATTCATGAAATAAATGCACACTCATTTATTAAACTAACTATTACTAACTTAACTACACTATTATTAAAATTAAAAGTTATAGTAAATTAAGACGTAATAATGTTATATTTCATTCATTAATATTTGATTATAATTGAACTTTTTAATAAGTCAATATAATTATCTTACTCAAATCCATTTTGCTTTAACGCTTACACCGTAGAGGTATAGGGACGCCATCAAACAATTTTTGAAAAACAATCTTTGGCGCCTGATATCTCTTAAACACGCCGCAAATGAAAGTTTCTTGTTGCCAAACCTTGTTACTTGTTGTCTAATGATCGCGCATAAAAATTTTCAACTTTTAAGCCACGTGGCAAGTCATGACGTTGTTACAATAGTAGTTACAGAAATCCGACAAAGAATAACATTTCACCGATATCAGTTAATCTATGAACTTGTGTGACACATTGTACAAATATTTCTTGCACATAATTTACTGGTGACTTGTACATAATTTTCGCACTGTGATCAGTAGCGCATTCTTGCAACTGCTAATTTTTGAATACAAGAGAAAATGGAGAAGGAACATGATGGACGTCTTTCTATGGACGCGATATCCAGGGGATGCTTAGTTACTTTAAAAAGGATGGCCAAGAACGAGGAAAGGTTAGGGGCTATTATGAGTCTCGACTACAGCAAGCTGAAGGGTTTTGGATCGTATTTAAACTGTGGATGAATAATGTCATGTGGATAAAATTTGGAAGCTTACCCTGTTACCACAGGCCATGCATACTTCAAAAAAGAGTATTACCAGGAAATAATGGATTTAGTTCATCGTTATTTAAGAATATTTGACGATATCATTGCAAGCGAGTTAGCACAGAATGCAGGGGGAAGCATTATCAAAAAGGAAAACCTCTTGTGAAGTGAAGTGAAGAAAGGTGATGTTGTTCCAATAATCGAAAGCAAAAACCAAGATGGTATTACTCCATCAGTTATCACTGTGAGCTGAATTGATACGGAGTCCGTTGACAAAACCAACTGTTGCAACACCAGTTAACTTACCAAAGACATCCATTCAATGATGATTACTGTTTTCTGAAATGATCGTCAAAAACACCTTTCGACAATACAAAATATGTGGTATTTAAAACCAAACATGACTACAGAGGATGGAGAGAAAAATTGTTTGGGCATTATTTTAATTAAAGAAATTATAATATGGCTTAAACAATAACGAAGAGGAAAAGAGGACCCGCTTCTTTGATCACGCACATTTACCGCCTGAAAGTCCACCTGCTTCAGCAATACGGATTTTTCACGACACTTTACATGAAAGTTTTATTGCATTGAGAAACATTGATGTAGATACTTCTACATAAGATCTGTTAAGTTCAAACATCATAATCACGAAACTCGCATACTATAGTTATATATATTCTATAGTCAATAAATTTTGAAAAATTTTTTAATCCGATTTCAATCGTTGAAAGCGATAGATCACAAAGAAAAATCTTCGATAATAAATTGCTTCAATTCATCTGCTTCAATTGCTTCCAGATTTGAACTAACGTGTAGGCTATGTTAATTCGACATTCATGTACTTTATGCATGCGAACGGCTTCTGGTGTTGGGTGTCCCCGAAAGATTACAGTTTGTCCAGAAACAACCTTTGTATTTGTTTCTGGTAATGCACAAAATGCGAAACAGCACAACACATTGCTTCGTCTAAAAACGTTAAATATTAAAAGTTTAAATATTAATTAAATTAAATTAAATAAATTAAATATTAATATTAACGACTGTAAATAAATCTTCCACCGAAGAAGTTTTTCAAGAGTTGCAAAAAAAGATGAGGAGGTAATGTTCAAACGTGGATGAACATTGAATCAAAATGCTCTCGATCAGGCCGACGGCTGATAGGAAATGTTTAAAAAAATTGAAAAAATTGTATTGGATGATGACTGAAGAGTTAAAGATCCCAAGAGGATTTTCATTGGAATTGTTTCAACAAGATCATCATCGTGTTTAGCTCGATTATTAATAGTAGATGAAACATGGCTGCATCATTACGGTGCTGAAACAAAACTAAAATCGATGACCTAGAAAATATCGTCATTTCCAACCCCAAAGCAATTCAAGCCAAAATCGTCTGCCCTATACGTAATACGCACACTATTTGCAGAACAAATAAATTTGTAAAAAAAGAAAATTCACCAAACATTTTTTTTTCAATCAAAACAATGCACCAGTACACAAGTTGCCGTGGTTGTAATCCAAGATGCTGGCTTCGAAATCCTCGAGCATCCCCCATGTTCAGAAGACTTGCCTCTTAGTGATATTTATTTATTTCCGGGTAAAAGATTATTTAAGATGCAAAAAAATTAAAACTTCTATTTTGATCATCTCTAATTGCGTAAGCTGTGAGTACCTACGGAAGTATAGATACTAAGCCACCATGTGATGGCGTCCTCCTGGAAGTCCGTTCAATCAAGGTTGTACCATTTTCTTCGGCTTTATTCTTCTTTTTTGTTTCTAGTTCCGGCTGGTCTACATTTTAGTATTTATAAAGTATAATGAGAAAATCGTACCCATAAAATTAGATATCCACCTGGATTGTTTGGTTTTTATTATAAGGGACTTCCGAGAATTTTAGCTTAAGGTAGACAGGATTGATAAACATTGCATTGACCAATAACGATTTGGATTAATTCGAGGGGTTTCGGATAGTTGATTTAATTATTACTTTCCTTTGGCGTGTCTTTTATTTTATTGAATTTGTTAGTAAATAATAATTGACTTGCTTGTTTGTACCTTTTGCAAGTTAGTATTTCGTTTTTTAAAAGTCACCTAGTTATTGTTTCTAGTTCAACTGTAATTGTCATTGTTTTTTGAGTTGACTGTAATTGTGATTGTTATGTCGAGTTATCTAATGCGTATATTGAGAGACAACCTCCAGAACCGGTTAGCCTAAGACTAAGACCATGTTGCTAAAACAGTTACTACAAATTACTAAGCTTAAGACAGATTGGGGCGGCTTTTATTCTTGGCCCCAACTTTTAGTATGTCTCTTACGACGAGCTTTTGTGGCTGTAAATATGGGACGACACGCGTTTCATTAGATATACTGATTACTTAGGAACCAAACACCCTCGGATCCTTCAGGATGTTGAGCCAGACCAGGGAGTGGTGGTTTGTAATAATGCGGAAATGTGATTCCTCAATATACGGCCGGAGTTTCTCTACTGTCCACGGGACCGCCAAATATTCCTTTTCTCTCGTAGAAAATTTTCGATTTATATTTTAAGGTTTCCGCGCCATAACTAAGGCCTTAAAAATATAAATAATAAATCAATTCCTTCTCTTCCTGGTGTGTTTGACTCAGCACTGCTTCCAATCTACATTTGAGTCTGTTAGTCCGCTGATACCGGATCAACACTACAAGAGGGACGAATAAGAATGGTTTCGTGTTCGCTATCTGGATGCTACAAAGCTTTCTAATAAGAGTCCAGAGCTACGCCAGGAAAGGGTTTGAGCTGATTAACAAAGGCAAGAGGAATTTGGAGCACCCCTCTGCATATCGGCCATTGTGCGTGCTAAACAGTGGTGACAAAGGGCTCGAGAAGCTCATCGGAAAGAGATTTGGCGGGGCGACTAGAGCCACAGAGGGCTTCTCTCTTTCACCAATACGGCTTTATGTCTTGACCACATTTGAGTGAATTTGTGAAATTAGCCTAGCGAAATAGAAAGAGAATAGAAAGCTTTCTATTCTGTTATAGATATTGACAAGGCACTAGAATTTTCTAGGATGCCGAGGTATGTTGCTATTTAGTTTAGAGCCAACACCTAATTCCCAGGGTTATTACCTTACAAGTTGGAGAAGTGATTAGTCGGTCGAAAAAATCGATCAAAAACCTTAGCTTGACGAGTAAGCCGAAAATGTGTTTCTAAGTAAATTATGGCGACGGCAGACAAGGCTGCTGCAGCGGTGTCGGCTCTCAGTAGCCAAAATTACGGGTAACGCTTGAGACGCTTACTCAAAAATATGGTAGAATCAGTGTTCCCTTATGGCTCTTAAATGTAGGTTGATGATCTAAGGGTCGTACTGCACGTGTCTGACGTAGATACAGAGGCGAGGAGCCTTATGGTTTCGGCGACATTCCGTACTGTCTCAGAGCTGTCCGTACTGGCTATCGCGAGAAATTGATCTCGACAGTTTTCAGGGGGAGTAGCGCAATAGTGTATACTTGATAGAAGAGAGTTTGGGAGAGAAGCTATGACTCGAAAGGAAGAATTTTCCTTCGTGGCAGAAAAAGTGGGTCAACGAAACCCGTATCAGAGGAACCCCATGTTTCATCAGTGACTTTGTGTCATAGTTTAATAGAGGGTATGAGGGCAATTAGTAGAAGCGCGAGACTGATTATTACCTGACTTAAATAATAAGTCAGCATAGATATTTTCGGTTTTACCTGCATGTGATTGGTAGGCCACAATCCCTGATTGCTTGTTTTGCCCATGGATCACAAATGACGCCTGCCACACCTACGCATCCGGAAGATGGCATAGGCAACGTTTGAACTTCCCAGACAGAATGATGATGATGATTATCACGGTGATATCTGCAGACGGTTCTTTATATAAAGAAGGGCATCATGGATCCCTTAAAGGTGCAAAGGGAGGGAATCTGTCTGATAGTGTTCCCCTTTCCTTTCATCCATCTTTGTTAATAAAAAATATTTATCTAAACGAAAGGCGCCGCTATGCGAGACTAAAGAGGTCTAGTCCGTTATAATGTAACAAACTGTGCCAAGCTACGTTTTCAGGTGTCTAGTGGGTAGTCCAGAAGTCCGGAAGTTCCACATTAAGGGCGTAAAAACCCAACGCCTGCCAACTACAATAAAAAATTATCATCGTATTATATTTATTCCCTTTGAACGAATTATTACCGCATCATCTCCAAATGTTTAGATGAGCTAATATTCGCAAATACATATATTTCAATTTCCTGTATTATATTTGTATTAATATTTCAATCACTCTGTTCATTCTTCAGTCTAGAAAAAATTGTGTAAATATCACAGGATGAGTATATATGTAAATAATAAGCATACAGATAAGAACAGACACCATATCATAATGAATTCATTAATCATGATTTCTTATGATCGATATCACAATTGTGTTTTTAAGTATCTAATGTTAAGCCAAGTACATTGTTTGGATATCATAATCTTATCATTTTGTGTAAATATGCTTACTTCCACAACTGAATGATGACTACATGTGTTTCGACGCATTCGGATCACTCAAAATTTAAACAAAAACAAAGCATCTGTCGCAATACAGACAAATAGGAACTACGATTACATTACGCTTATATAGCATCAGCAAAATGATTAACTGAAGGTGAATCCGATAAATTCGGTATTATGGAACTCTTTCTCAAGATCAAAACTTTGCGTAGGGAAGGGTAGGCAGGGTAGCCTGGTCTCCTTTCATACCTCGAAATTTTACGCAATAGCTTTCATATACCTTGATTTCACGCTAGAGTCCCGCTTACGCCGTAGGAGTCAAAGTTTTCCCTTCCAGTGACAGACGCGGAAGGCCGCAAAGCAGGCTACGCCATTACTGCTACCGAAGAACTAGGATAGATGGAAGTTTGGTAATGAAGATGTAACAAAACCATATCTTCTTCTTAACACTACAGCCCCTCTCGGGCCTTTGCTTACTGCAACAAGCGCCTCCAACTGTTTCGGTCCATTGACCGCGTCGTCCAATTTTGAAAGCCGTGCAGCGATGAACTGTCTACGTCAACAGGGTCAGACTATCGTTTGCTCGATTTCTCCACTGGTCCCCCCTACAGTTCCCCCAACGAATACATTTTTAGGTATCTGTTATTCGTCCATACGATTCATATTGCGAGCCCATTGCAGCTTCCGTACTCTTACAATCGTTGAAATTGCCGGCTAGTCAAAAATTTCATACGCCTCATGGTTGTATCGAACCCGTCATTGGTCCCTGTCTAGGTAGATTAAAATTTTCCAAGACATCTCCACTATTTATAAATTTTCGAATCACCGACTACGCCAGTTATTGCTGCCTGAAGGATGTTTTATAAAAAAAATGATTAGCCTTTACACAAAAACAACCAAAAAAGGGATTGTTGCACTTTGTCAGGTGCGCGACCTGTTTGCTCTTCGCAAATGTTCGCATTTGTGAATGAACCACACCCGACTAATTTAAATTGATGTGTGAAATTTTATTCTTAAAAATCACTAACACTTTCGAATTATTTTCACTTATTCACTTTTATGAGTTATCACTTTTACATTAATTAATTAATCGCTTATAACAATCTGTTTTACTCACTATTTAAAATTCGTATACGATTTTATTTCACAACACTTTTCGATTACCGCACTACTTTCAATGCCCAACGCTCACAATGGCGCGTGACATTATTCGAATATGTCACACTATCCCCGCCTTATATCTTTTTCGCCCCGAAAAAGTGTCACATCAGCTATCTCCGCGCCTTCCTGCTGATAATATGGGGTAAGGCGGTCTAGGTGCACAATTTTCATTTGTGCCCTGCGTTTCTGATGTTCCTGTATCCGATATTCTACATCGTTGATTCGTTTGATGATTCTATAGGGTCCTTCCCAATTTGACTGTAGCTTCGGAGATTTGCCTTTCCGACGCCGTGGGTTATATAGCCAAACCAAGTCGTCCGGCTGGAATCCGGATGAGTTTGCCATTAACTCATATCTGGTCTTCATGCGATCAGTGGTTGATTTTATTTGCTTCCGCACTAATTGATGTATCTGATCCAGCCGTTGCCTTAAGTCGCTTGTATACTCCGAAATGGGTTGGGGCTGCGCAGGGGGTGTCCCAAACTTTACATCAGCTGGTAGACGAATCACTTTTGCGAAGATGGATTTTGCTGGGGCTTCTCCTGTTGATGCATGTTCTGCAGTTCGGTACGCCATCAAAAATAATGGAATGCGTTGATTCCAATCTCTTTGATTTTCATCAACCATCTTGGCCAAATGTTTATTTAGCGTGTCATTGAACCGTTCAACCATTCCATCGGACTGTGGGTGAAGTGGTGTTGTCCGTGTTTTCCGTATTCCCAGCAGTTCACACATTTCGGCAAAAACTTGCGACTCGAAGTTTCTGCCTTGGTCTGAATGTAGATCATGGGGTACGCCATATCTACTGACCCACTGTGAAACGATTTGCTCCGCTACAGTAGTTGCCTCCTGGTTAGGAATTGGGTATACTTCTGGCCACCTACTGAAGTAATCAGCTACAACGAGTAAATACCGGTTTCACCATTCAGGCTCGGGAAAAGGTCCTGCGATGTCCACAGCTATTCTTTCGAACGGTGCATGACTCCGACTCTTAGGAAAAACAATTTGGACCCTATATGAAGTTTCGTCTGCCGTTTTCCATTTCCGTTTCAGAACTCCATCATCAACCTCAAGGGAGTTCCATTGAGCCCAATAGCTTTTTAACACTGTGCCGCGTACTGATATGTCTTTCCACTCGGGACACACTGTTGTCTCTTTCCATACCAACAATGGTCCAATATCATCTTAATGGTCTTAATATCATCGTACTTGTGGAACTGCTCTGTTGCTTCAATTATAGCCAGTAGTTCTTTCCTGGTTATGCAGTAGTTCCTTTCACTCTTTGACAGAACTCGGCTGTAGTATGAGATTAGTCGCTCCTCACCGTCGACCTGCTGTGAAAATACGTCCCCAATCCCGTTGTTACTCGCATCGGTATCTACTACGAACATTCTTCCAGGTTTGGGGTACGCTAGAACCGATGATTCACAGAGCTTTTTGTTCAACATCTCGAAAGCTTTTTGACGCTGCTCGTTCCAGATACAGGGGCGGTTCTTTTCAGTGAGCTAATGGAGACATTTGGCTATTCTTGCAAAGTCTTTCACGAATCGGCGATAATAGGTCGTCAGTCCACGGAAACTTCGAAAATGCCGCTTGTGTTTAGGTTTCGGCCAACTTCTCACAGCTTCTATTTTCTCGGGGTCTGTTTTCACACATTTTGTCAATACAACATGTCCTAGGTACTTTACTTCAGCTGCGAAAAGTGTGCACTTCTTTGGACTCAGCTTCAAGTTAGCCCGTCTTAGCCTTGAGAACACCTCTTCCAAGTTACGCACATGTTCGTCGAACGTCCTCCCTATGACAATGATGTCTTCCAAAAACACTAAGCATGTTCTCCATCTTAACCCGCGTAGTACACATTCCATGAGGCGTTCGAATGTTGCTGGAGCATTGCAAAGCCCAAGTGGCATCACTACAAATTGCCAGAATCCACTACCCACTGAAAATGCAGTTTTCTCTCTGTCTTTCTTATCGATTTCAAGCTGCCAGTACTCACTCTTTAAGTCAAGAGTAGAAAACCACTTCGAATCCGCCATTGTATCCATAATGTCGTCGATGCGTGGAAGCGGGTAGCTGTCTTTCTTCGTGACATCATTGAGCTGCCTGTAGTCGACACAAAACCGAGTGCTTCCATCCTTTTTCTTTACCAGGATTACAAGTGAGGCCCAGGGGCTGATTGACGGCTCGATCACTTCTTGTTTTTCCATGTCTGAGATCATTGCACTTACTTCTCCCTGCTTGGCTAATGGAAGTTGTCTTGGCGCTTGTCGAATCGGCTTTGCGTCTTGTATGTCTATAACGTGAGTCACCATACTCGTACGTCCTTGATCGTCTTGACCAGTTGAGAAAATATCGCGATATTTGTTCACCAATTCCGAGGCATTCTTGAAGTGCTCTGGTGATATCTTGGTTGGCTTCAATAAGGTCGACACTAAATCACCGGTATTTTGTTTCCTAGGTGGATATTGGCTATCTCCCACTTCCAAAGATGTTACAGTAGAGACAGGCTGACAGCTCCAGATAATATCTCCAGCTTTGATGTATGTAACTGAGTCGGAGGTGTTAAGGACTCTAACCGGCACGCATCCATTTTTATTTGTTCTTACTAATGTCCGTCTTAAAATTAGATTACGCAATGCCGGTGTTTTTGTTGGCTCAATTAGGTAGGATCTATGGTCTCCAGGATCACCTTCAAATTTGGCCCATACGATGCTTTCGGATGATTTTGGTACGTCAGTGTCGGCACTTACGACCACTTTCTGTGTTGAGATGTTCTCGTAGTGATTTTCCATCAGGATCTCGACATTCCGCCATCTCAAAACCCGTCTGCCCAAATCCAACGTGAACCCATGGGGTCGTAGGAAATCCATTCCCAGGATGCAGTCGTCTATGATATTGGCGACGAGAAACTCATGTCGAAACAGTATATCCCTCACTTGTACTTGGAGTCTGGCCTCGCCGTATTCGGGCGCTGTTTCTCCCGTTGCTGTTCGTAGCAAAAGTGGTTTGCCTTAGACGAAGTAGACGCCCACTCACCAGATCCGGTCGCAATATTGATCTTGTTGCACCAGTATCAATAGTGAGGCAATATTCACCGTCGACTTGTCCGCGAACACATAAGTCTGCCTCTCTCCGATGTAGCCTGGACACTATGATGGTGGTGCTGGGGACTTCGATCTTCCTAGCCAACCTCTACCCCACGAAGTTAACTTTTATGCCTTTCTCGACCCCTTGGTTTGTGGGGCCTTATTGCCAGGCTCGGTTTTTAGCCTTAATCTCTTTCTAGCGGTACACGCCTGGCAATAACTTAGTTTTCTTTGCTGCTTGCAGTTTCGTTGTAGATGTCCTCGTTCACCACAATTCCAGCATATAGGCGCACCATTCACCTGCGCTTCTTCGCTAATGTCAACAGGCTCACATCTACATTCTTCCGTTGTAACCTGCCGGATCCTGGCTGTATTACGGGTGGTTGTTTTGGCGGCTTCGAAGTTTAAACAACTTTTAAACATGGTTGTATCGAACCCACCATTGGTCCCCGTCTAGCTTTGCTCCAATTAACCGCCTCAGGACCCGTAGCTCGAAATCGTCAAATATATTTGCGGATGCTTGGGTTAGAATTAGTGTGTCACATCCATAGCATAGCACAGGTCTTATCACAGATTTGTATACTTGGAGCTTTGTTTTCCTGTGTATGCAGATGGTCTTCATAATCTTCAGAACTGAATAGAACTTTTTATGTGCGAGCTGGACTCTTCGGCGTTTTTCGTATCTTTAATTTGCCATTCTCATTATGTTAGCGTCTAGATACACAAAATTGACTACATTTTCAATAGTACGTTTGCCAAATGTAATATTTTGGGTATTTGAGGTATTTTTCTCGACTGCGTGATGACCTTTGTTTTCTTTTGTTTCGTGTTCGAGATTCATTGAAAGTTCTTTAGCGGTTATTAGCAACTCTGACAAAATATTGATGTCATCCGCACTTGGCTTGACTTGATAATAGCGTGCCTCTTGTATTGACAGATAGCTTTCTCATGACATGTTCCAGATTGAATCGCACAGGGACCAACCCATCATCCTGCTTTAGCCCGGTATTTGTGTCAGCGGCGTGAGTTAGTTATTGATGGGGATCTGGGAGGTTATCGAAGTCATTGCCATTTTGGCAAGACGAACTAATTTGGCTGGGATACCAAAGCGAAGCATTATTTGATACAGTACGTTACGATCAATACTGTCGTTTGCTTGCTTAAAGTCAAATCCTTTTATATTATTCCTAATTTGTTTCATCAAACCATGAACTAATTCAACACTCTATAAACTGACCTCTTAACTAATATTTAGTGTATGTGTACACATATCCCTGAGCTCATATCTTGATCTTTGTTGTTAATTTCTTAAATTGTAATTTTGCTGTAATGAACTTAGTTCAGTTCTCTGGAAAATTGAGAAATTGAGGTACGGCAGGGCAACATCCTGACTCAACCGACCGCTCGAGTTACTCAGTTTCTCCGGAAAGTGGGGCTTAAGGTGAATTCCCTATTTTTGTATTAAGGCAGTAGTCTGTTTAGAAGCCGAGAAAAAAACGTTTTTCCAGCAATTTTTTTGAAAGGGAAGGAAATGATTGCGGTAAACGAACTTTTGAGACGATAGTGTCTCATATTTAAGCTTTAAAAAACAATTTTTATTATTAAAAAATATTGACATTTTTCGAAGTTGTAAGCATTTTTCTGGGGCAGCTGGAGTCTGCACTTGTCAATCGGCGCGGGTGAAGGAGGTCGTGCGATGCATCTGAAAGAGTCGAACCAAATTTTTTTAAATTTATATAAGTTTCTTTTCTATATGAACTAAAAAAATACCGTAGAAGTTATGAAATTCCTAATTTTATCTAAGTTTGAAAAAAAAATTCACTTTTTTGAAAAATAAAATTCACTTCAAGTTGCAAAGCAAGTAGTTTAAATAATACTTTTGTCCAACTTTTTTAGTTCAAATAGAAGATAATTTAATACTAAAGCTAGATCATTTTGATTTTTTTCGATCGGACATATATTCTTTTTGCTATCGCCGGCGTAGTTTTCTAAGACTTGTGAAAATGAAAACTCGAGAAAACGCGCTTCAAAGTTTTCGGTATGAAAAAATATAAGTTTTTGGATACTTACACTAATTAGATGTTAATCAGCTATGCCCGGGCCATACATTTACCCTTCCTCTTCTTCAAAAAAATCGTTTTGGCGGAGGCTTTCGGATCTTCGAGCTGTACGAGCCTCCTTGCTGCAAAATGATGCGCGCTGATTCTCCCGCGTTATGCGCTCAGCATCGACAGTGTCAGCAAAATTTTTGCACTGCTGCTCGATGATGATATTGAGGAGCTGCATGGTTAAAAGCACAGCTGAATAGCCCTCGTTGAAAATGCCTGTAGCCATAGTTGCTGCTATTTCGACGATTTTATAGCCGGAATTTAAGTGTTTCGGATTTAGGCGCCATACAATTGAATTGAACGCTTCGTTTGAATTTTGAGTGTGTCCGCCTAAGCACCGCGTCAATAAATCGTCATTTGACAGATCTTCGTAAATTGGACGAATGTGCTTGTCTACATTTTCATTGATCAATGTTGCCGGGTGTTTAAAAGATGCCAGATTATTCGCCGCTTGAGCCTTGCGCCATTCGCACCAACTCTCCGCGCCTTCTGGACAATTTTCATGCCGAGGATTTTCATCGGTGGAACAGTAGTGGTCTAATGTTGCCATAATTGCTCTCTTCATACCTTCTACTGAGTTCATATTTCGACGAATTGCCAGACCGTAGTAAATCGTCAATTTCTTTATGACACTCTCCGTTAGCCCCTTCTTTCCTCCAAGTTTCTCGGTTTTTATTTTATTCCGTAAACGTGTACCCATACGCTTTTGCACGGGTCCAACACACTCATTTTTCGTCACTGTACACTCGTCCCCGTAAGGATTGCTATTTAAGATTCCAATAAAAGTTTTGGAGTCGCCATCGCCGATATAATTACTGTACATAACTCCAAATTTTTCGAAGGATCTCGAAAACATCTCTGTTAGGGAATCTACCTCCATCTTCCCTGCCGAACCTGTATGATTTGAGGAGCATGAGTCTTTATGATTCTCATACCACTCCTCAAATGCATCTTCGTCCAAAGTATTTTTATTTATGGCACACGAATGACAATAACCACTTTTTACAATGAGATCGATTACTTTGCCACTGTAGTATCCGATGAGCGTTGTTACACCCTACAAGGAAGTATAACCGCGCTTTTTCCGTGATCCATCGCCCGAAACCTTCAAATGATTCGCAGGTCTTCCATGTTCAACGTTTTTTTCTTTTTCTTCATTGACGGCTTTTTCGCAGGTGCTCTCGAACATTGTCTTCGACGCTGCGTACAGATGCTGAACGATTTGTTGATAAGTAGATTTTGCAAAACCTGCAGACATATCCATAAGGCCGCAGAATACGTTTATCCCTTCTCGTCCGATACCAAGGAGCCTCATAACAAAAACAATTCGTCGGTTGATTTCGTAGCCGGTATTTATCAATGGTCCTGACTGGATTTCGCGTCCACCACACATACACGGGACAACAATTTTAAATCATAGGCCTCGATGACCGCTTTCTGCAAACGTTAATTTTTGGTTGCATGATCTGCAAATTACGATTTCCGAAATGGCGAGAAACACCGATACGAATTCAATAATGCGGTAGCAGTGCGATGAATGAATAATGACATCATCGCTGCTTGCTGTCTTCAACTTGTTCGCACTGCGGCTCGTGTGTAAGTCTCCATCGTCCGATGATACACTGGTAAAACGATTGCCGTGAAATTTTCGCTTTCGTGGTTCCGCAGCACGCCGGCTGTTACAATGATCACCTTTCGGGTAGCTTGACATTTTGATGTGCGCTCGGCAAAATCAAAAATGAAACTGAAAGCTAACGCTACAAATAGCAGTGTAGAAGCCGATGCCGAGAGCTATAGTTTACCGTTATATTGTATACCGTTATCCCTACGACTACTCAACACAGACCTTCTAGAAACTCCAAATAATATTTCAAATGACGGTTGGACCCTTTCAGCTATATACGAGTATAGTCAATCAATAGAATACATGAAGGGGCGGAGAGCGCATGAATTAAGGTTTCTTTACGAATAACCGAAAAAAATAAAAGATTCTTTTATAAAAGAAAGTACTTTATTTGTCGTACATCATTACATACTAACTTATAACTGAATATCTTAACTCTAAATTCTTTCCTCTTATATACTTTTTTCTAATTATAACCTTTTTCACACATTTTAGGACCCTTACCGCCATAAAGACGTTTCAAATAAAATTCAGAAAGGATATTTTATTGCTTTATTGCATTTTATTCCTTTCTGAATCTTATATTATCATATACTTGCAGTATTTCAAATATTTTTAACAGATCATTTGGGAAAGCATCATATAGACATCACAAGAAAGATTCGGAAACGGTTATTTTATTGCTTTATTGCATTTTGTTCTTTTCCGAATCTTATGCTATGGATGCAATATGTGTTAAGGATAGGAATTATCCATAACTCACGCTCGGGTCTGCCCGAGCATTCGCACCTGCTCGACGCTCGGCCACTAAAACTGCTCTAGCTTCGAAAATATGTCGAATTGGCCTCTGAAATTTTGAAGACATATTCTTGGATAGTTTTGGAATAGATTTAAGACCAAAAAAAATAATCGATTTTTCGAAGCCTGTAAAGCAGACTACTGCCTTAAGAAACTCCCGCTGCTCTCTCCGAAAGCTTGCGGACCTCCTAGTGCAAACGAATTGAGATTCTAGGGCGGCTAATTTTGTATGAAATGCTAAATAATGTCGGTAGCTAAGCAATATAATTGATATATTCATTGTTTGAAACTGCTATCTCGCAGTGCATCTCCTTTAACTTGCATCTGAATTTCGTGAAAACGGAGTTATTGTGCGGTGTAAACTCGTAGAAAAACTTCGAAATTTCATCTCACATATATGTCCCAAACAAGGAGAGATCATTGTAGTGTAAATGGTATTGGTCCGAATAGCTAAATAAGACCGCCGGCAATCTAAACTCGTAGTTAAGCAGTCAATATTTGAATCGTGTCACATAAGCCCATGTCAACATAATGCGAGATTGTAATGTCTTCATTTAACAGGGGAAAATCGACATGCAAAATGTAACCCTCCAACAAAACTGCAACGATTATTATTCCTTTATATTTGAAGAAAATATTTGATTGCATGCAAAAAGAATTTCGCTTTATGTGGGCTGCTGTGGTGCCAATTTGGTCACCAATTGTCACCAATTGGTGGCATTTTGTTGTTTACTTCGTCTCAGTTAAGAAACTAAAATTATAAAATGATAAATTATTTAATGCAACAATAATAGATAAGTAGATATACTAAGATAACTTCCTGGTTAAGTAACTCAATCACTGATTAGTACTGAATGAGCATTTTTGTAAATCAATTACCAAGGAAAATATAATAAATAAAAGATGAAAGTTAAATTATTTCTTGAGGAAAACTCACTAAGATTGTACAATAAGCAATGGCTTTATTTGAGTTATTTGATTGTGTTTTTATACATAGTGGTGACATGGTGGAGATCAAAATAAATTCAAATTGGGCGGATTCAAGCTCTGGCGGCGTTATTGTCGCCAGTTAAAGAGACATCCACTCTCAGAAGGAATTTTCAGAGGTACGTGGGAAATATATTTCCTCGTCATCAGACGTCATGTATAGTTTCCTGAAATCAAACAGAAATAGAATATGTAATGTGTGTAATGTGGATGTATGTAATGTGAATGTATGCCAGCACGCTTGGTGGAGGTATCATATCATATCATGAATGAATTCAGGATTTTTACACTCGTTATTAGGTATGATTACTTGATTCGAAGACATTTACGAGGCAATATTTGAAATTATTTCATTATTGTTACATTTAACAACACATTGAACAACTATAACAACATTGCTATAGTTGATCAAGTTTACAATTCATTAAGTTTTTCGAAGGAAACTACGATAATCAGTCAATGTTGTGTGAAAGCACGCTCAGCCTGTGCGCTTTAATTCAAGCCTCACTTGCTGAGAGGAAATTTCGGGATATTAATATTTTTGGGATATAACTTCATCGCAGCGACATCTATCCTGATAATTCGCGTGCATCGTGACATCAATAGGTTTAGAAACACACTGGTTATTTACTATTCAATGTATTTGAATTAAGTAGAATACGAACAACAAACTTTGTATAATTGAGCTAATGCAACAAAACAAACGCCAAGATAGCGTCATGTAGGGCGTTGGCATCCTACAACTCCTTCCCGAATATTTCCTCCCAAGTTCTGTGTATACTCAAATCGAATAGAAATAGAAATAAAAGCATTGAAATGCTATATGTTTTTTTTTATTTAAATATTGCAGTGAAATCAAATGGAGTCGTTATAACGGAAGAATTGAGGGACGAATTAAACAGCGCTGGTTTAGCTACTGTTCGCGCCTATAGTAACACTCGAAATATTAACCCAGGTGAAGAAAATACAATGTTAAATATCGGAAGTGCTCTCGAAGACATGCTTGCCGAAAAACTTGAAAAACATAAAGATAAAGACGACCGCAATAAACTATCTTCAAAAGTATTAGTAATGCAACCAATTTTACGATTTCTTCAATTATTATGTGAAAATCACAATCCTGATTTACAAAACTTGCTCCGCCACCAAAATAACAAAACTAATTACAATCTTGTATCAGAAACTTTAATGTTCTTGGATTGTATTTGCGGATCTACAACAGGAGGTCTTGGTCTACTTGGGCTGTATATTAATGAAAACAACGTAGCGTTGATTAATCAAACATTGGAAACACTTACCGAATATTGCCAAGGACCTTGCCATGAAAATCAAAACTGCATTGCAACCCATGAGTCAAATGGTCTTGACATCATAACAGCTTTGATTTTGAATGACATTAATCCACTGGGCAAAAACCGAATGGACCTAGTATTAGAGCTAAAAAATAATGCATCAAAGCTTTTGTTGGCTATAATGGAAAGCCGCGGTGATAGCGAAAACGCTGAGCGTATTTTGTACAATATGAACCCTAAACAATTAATTGAAGTAGCCTGTAAAGCTTTTCACCAAGAGGAGTTAACAGATGACAATGAAAATGATGACTTTAATCCGGAAGATTCCGATGAAGATGCAGGTGTTTCACCTAAGGAAGTTGGCCATAACATATATATATTGTGCCACCAGCTATCGCAGCATAATAAGGAACTATCAGCATTATTGAAAACAAATGAAGATATTCAAAACTATGATAATAAAATGAGTCAAGCTCTTTTGTATTACGCAACTCATACTGCACAAATTGAAGTGAGTATAGACTTTTGTTTGACAATTTTAAGACTTATTCAGATATTTTGCCTCTTTAATTGCCTCTTTAAACTTATGTGATTTTTGTGCAAAAACATACAAAACATTTCTCACGAAGATATTTATTACTTAGATTGTTCGCCATGATCGTACATTAGAACAGATTGTATTCCCCATCCCCGAAATATGTGAATATCTTACAACCGAAACTAAAATTAAAGTCCTCCACACTGCTGAGCGTGATGATCAAGGATCAAAAGTGGCGGATTTTTTTGATCGAACAGAAGCTATGTTCAATGAAATGAAGTGGCAAAAGAAACTCAGAGGTAAATAATTTCCAATAATTCATTTACAAAATGTAAAAAACTCGATAGGAATTTAATTGTCTTGCACATATGTAGATAGTCCCAAAATTCAAAATGCAGTGATCATTTTATGATGCATCTCGTGTAAAATTATCTAAGCTGCTTCCGCAGATTTATTTTCACATATACTTTTTTCGAAATTTATGAGTTTTTAGTGTGAAATTTCTTGGTACATATCCTCTTTAAGGTAAATGTGCAAACTTTCAGATTTTAAATTTAAATGTTAAGACGAAACGATTGCGGTGGTACCAGCAAAGCTATTGAATCTATTTACGCTTTATTCTGTTCCATACCTAACATATATTTTATGAACCAAGAAGAAAATTAAAATGACAATCTAAAATTAGTGCTTTTAGATTAAAATTAATTTTTAATGTTCGTTGATACTTTACTCTTTTCTTCTTTCTCAATTGGAGAATAATATTAAATGTACTTCAATTTTATAATATTGTGAAATTCTAGAAACTATAATTCTTTTTGAAACTATTATCAACAATATTGTAAACAGTAATGTCGTCGAAGTAATGTTCCGATTTTGTTCGCAGGGCAACCGTTTCTTTTTTGGGTCAGTAGCTACATGTCGCTTTGGAGTAATATTTTATTTAATGGTGTTGTGGTTATGAACTTAATTGTTGCTTTCTTCTATCCATTTGATAATTCGTTGCCCGAACTTAGGTCACATATTTCCTATTTAATCTGGGCAATCATGACATTTTCATTTGCAATTGTTGTAACATTGCCCAGAGAATCAGGAATAAGAACTTTGGTGGCTTCTGTTATTTTGCGGTTTATTTTTTCATTGGGTCCAGAACCAACAATGTGGTTATTAGGATTTATCACGGTAAGTTCAGCATAATTAAATTATCTTTTAAAATAATAACATTTCCTGTCTTTTTTAACTTTTTTGTAGGTTTTTCTAAAATTTGTCCATATTGTCAGCATAATGGGTAACCATGGTACTCTGGAAAAAAATTTCTTCAAAATAGTTACAGATTTACAGCTACTTTATCATTTTGGATATTTAGTTTTTTGTTTGGCTGGCCTACTATTTCATCCGTTCTTTTATTCTATACTGGTAGGTTGTTTCATAAATAAGGACAAACACGTCAACGTTTTATTATCCGAAAAGCCTTTCAAGTAATGTTTAAGTTTTGGATATTTTTATTTTCTCGTAGATAGTATGACGATGATGATAAAAGTTGAGAATTATTTTTTTGCCTTCGGAACATTCCGTCAATCCCCGACAAAAAAATTATTCGAAACGATGCGAAATATATCTAGCATTATTGACTTTACAAATTAACACGTTTTTTAAGCAATTGATAATGAGTATGTTTTGAATTTTGTAAGCTGTTTGATGTGGTCTACCGTGAAGAAACACTATTAAATGTGATACGCTCGGTCACTCGTAATGGACGCTCCATTATTTTAACAGCAGTTCTGGCTTTGATACTGGTTTACATGTTTTCAATTATTGGTTACATGTTCTTCAAAGACGACTTCTTAGTTCCAGTTGATGAAGAAGTTCGCTCGGGTAAGTCTAATTGAATGTGGAAATATATAGTTTTTTTCTTAGAACATAAAATTTTCGTATCACATAATAGCGTTTGCGTCGAAGGCAAATTTAATATTTTCTCGGGGTACATATGCCCATGACCAATAAGACCTGTTTATGTCTATGCTCTATTATTGTTGTTCAGAAATTTCTATAAAATTTTCCAAAACTTTTTCATGTTAATATGTTCACGATCTTCAATTGCATAAGTCCTGAATTCACTTAAGCAACAGGCTTATGCAGGAAAGTATTCATGTAGAAAGACAAGAGAACTTTCTACTTAGAAATAATCTGAAACAGATCCAGGAAGGTAATTGTTCATATGGTTTTTATATACAAGATTATAATTTTGGTCGTATTGTTAAGCGTACGAATATAATAGACCGATAAAGGCTCCAAAACCTATGCCATCAATTCAAATTGAAAACGTCAACAGAAATATTGAATCCAATAAGATTGTCATGTCCGAATAATTTTCAAGTAACTTCGGACATCGAGTGACAAAGTAAGTAAATATCATGCGCTTTTGTTCAATCACAGAGGAACTTTTGGTTCTATCGGTGCGTTACTTCACTGAAGATCACGAGAAGGGTCGAGAATTAAATTATGCGAAAGTTGAACATAAATCAGGCTAGTTACATATGTGAAAACACATGCCATACATAAAAAACATTCACATGCATTTGCATTTAATTTGCAGGATGTAGAAACTTTAGACTGAGGTAAACCTGCCACCGTCTATAAAACATGAGCATCTTTTCTAGAAAATGCTAAAAAGCCAGACGCGATTTCAGCAGTGTAAAAATTATAAATTTAATCGTGGCAATTAACTACTTGCTCACTCGTCGCGTATTCTTATTTGTAACAAATCGTTCGGCTCTAATTCTTTCTGAGAAAAGCGGTGGTAAAAAAAAATTAGCCCGCTTAGACAGCAAAATCCGTTGTTTTAGTTGCTTCCGTCGTGTGGAAAACTTATTTATTTTATGATTATAAATTTTAAAATAAACGAGGTATAATGACTTTTAGAATTGCCGTGGCTGAAAGTATAAAAAATGAATAATGATGGACGTCACTTTCAATTAATTATAAAACGTTATGTTGTTATTTTGATGAACTTTCAGAGACTAGCGACCCTAAAATGACACGCAAAATTATTGCACTTACTTTGTATAAATTCAAAGAAATATTAGAGGAAGAAAATAGATCACCGATTGATTTTGCACTGAGAAAGGGGGGAATTAAAAATAACATGTGATATTTGAGAAAACACTGCTCTGAAGTAGCTCTGAAGGCATTGATCGATCATCAAATAACGAAGTTAAGTAAACAAATATCCAAAATGGAGATAAGACCCGATAAGATGAAGATAAAACAACAACAATAGTTGTAGTATAACAATGAAATACTAACAATAGTAAGTATATTTGACGATGAAAGTGCAAATATTGTCAACCGGTTAAAAGACAGCAACTCTTTGAAAAAGAAAGGGTATTCCAGAAGAAATAATTAAGTAATTGGAAACGAAAAGGGAATAAAGGTAGGCATGCTGGTCGCATCCTTGCTAACAATAAATCGAAAGAAAATGAAATAAATTATCAAATAAGTATGCATGCAAGATTTCGAGAACGATATTGAATCAAAGGGTTCTTGATTGGCAGAGATTGCATATAGTCTTGTTGCGATTCACGCCTTGTTTCCAAGGCACCAGCGTAAGACTGTCACCGTCATTTCCCGTCTACTTATTCCATTTCCCTCTATCCCCATCACTGTTCATTTCCTATTCATTTTCCCAATTCTCATACAAACTCACTATGCCTAGCATATTTCCGTGCTCACAATTCAATATGGTTGACTATCATGTAATTCAAATATATTGAATTGTGATAATCCCACAATCTAGAAAATGATCACGACAAAATTATATGCATGCGAGAATTAGAGAGCAGATGCAGAGATACTTGAGTTGAATAGAATCGTACTGTTCAAGTATTTCTGTAGCCTAGTGGATAATCGACGGACTGTGGATACGAGGGTGCTGGGTTTGAATCCAGTACTGGTAGTACAGTACTTAACCTTTTTACTCTTTATAGTTAATGCAAACTTCATCATAGAGAGGAATTTTTATGTGAAATCAAATGCAATTCGCTATGAGGAGGATTGCTTTGACCCAAAGGGTGAAAGGGGTTAATATCCGTGGGTCGAAGAGCACTGTTCTCGTTAACGGGACATGGCGATAGCGGATTCTACGGGGGAAGATTTGGTGGCGTTGGAGGAGAGGTAGTTGAGGTCTGGCGATTGAAAAGGGAATATTTTGCGGCGGTTAAGAGGAGATCTTTTTTTGGAAGGTGGAAAGAAAGGGTTTGAAGTGATCGACACAAAAAAAAAATGGAAAACGGATGAAGCCGTATGGGGTTTTTTTTTGTTACATTCTTGAGAGTGGAGATTTTGCGGGCTAGATAAAAGGTTTTTTCTGTTTGAAGAAGTTGGGTTCCTTGTTGAATTCGGGGACTGCGCAGAGAGTGGATGCGTTACCTTTTAAGAATTAACCCTTTCCGAAGGTTCGAACGGTGCTTGTGGAGTGCAGTGTGGGGACGGATTGCTAGGACTGTAGGACTGCTAGGACATTATGGAAAAATGAAAAAAAACGGGAAAAGAAAAAAAAACCGAAAAAAATAATAAAAGTGAATAACTATATATATATATATGTTAGCGCCAAGATATCCGATCTGGAACTCAAGTTGTCACTTGTAACAAGAACTACCGTACCGACAGGGTGGTTTAGGTATATCTCTAACCCAATGACGATATGTAGCCTTGCTCACAGTGGAAAAGACCTGGGGAACCACAGATCTTTCCTTAATGACACTTGAAGAAGTTGACCAGATGATCCTTGATGCTTTGTCGAAGACCTGGAAGCCAAAGCCTTCGTGTTCTTATCGCTACTATGAAAGTAGTATAGAAGTCCTGGAAACCAAAGCCTTCTAAATATAAATATCAAACACTCTGCTTGAGGTTACTATGAACACTGATCTTTATTTTTCCTTACTTCTACTTTTATACAATATTCTTATTTACTTAGAACTATTATCTTAACTATACTGAGTGCAAAAAAGTTTATAGGCTAAGATTATTTATCCACTAATGATTGTTTGTCCATTAATAACATGCAACATGATAACATAAATTCTTATCAATGCACATTTTCGTACTGTCCATGCATCATACTCATTACTATTACTTATCTACTACTATATTGATAACAATGGAATTTACTTGAAAATGATATGTTTATCTCTAGTTAAAGTACTTATGCTTCTCAAATTATGACTCAGTTACATTTGAATATAGATTAACTTATCTTACTAATATATTGAAAAACAACTACTTTATTATTATTTTACTACATTTGAGTCATAACTTATTTGTTAAGATTCAACATTCTCCCCCGCGTTGAAGGAATGGCCTCAAATTGAAATCTCCTTCCTCAATGTTAATTGTACGTTGACTGGATATAATTCGTTTTCTCTTGATGATTGTTATCAGGTACCACAATGCACATACAAGGACGATTATTACTAGAACGCTATACCCGCCTATCATCTGATACTGATCATTTGTAGTTCGGTTGGTTAAGAGTATTTCTTGAGTTTTAAGCTGATTGAGGTTCTTCTTGATTACTTCATATCTTGCGGTGAATTTCTCTACTGCCGGCATTATGTCTGATGGTATATTTAATGTAGATATGGTAGTATTCCATTCTTCTGGAAACCTGATGACTGGTTGCACAGTTTGTTCTATTTTTGTTGTCACTCCTTGGTATGATTGGATCGTAAGATGGTCATCCCTTAATGTACAACTGTCGAGGAATGTTAGAATGCCATTGTCCTTCAACTGAATTTGAAATTTTTCGCTGGTGCAAACGATGTTATAGCTTGTTTCCTTGTCCATTGAAAACAACCAATTATTTCTCTGCTGGAGTTGAATCCAGTCTCTTTCCGGTTTTGAAATCCTTAATTGGCATTGTTCCGAAACTGTTTGTTGGGCAAGTAGACTAAATTCACATTGCAGGTGAGGTGCATATTTCGTATAAACTGGATGTAGCTGATCACATAACAACATTGTACTCCTAAAGGTCCTACATTGATGATATTCAAATTCGCTTAAAGCGTAGATTTCGTCTCGATAATCGTTAACCATTATAAACTCGGCTTCTGGTTCTATTCTGACAAAAGAGTTATTGATGCGGATTGGAAACGCAATCGTTCTGACGACTTCATACTTAGTTGGTGATACTAATGGAATTTCCAATGTAAACATTGCCAATTGTCTATTCATTTGACCCTTTGCGGTCATTATACTGTATAAATTGTCTACTGCTGGTAATTCGTTGTCTGTTGGCATAACTTCTTGAATTTCTTTTACATGTTTTGCCAATCGTTCAGCAGGTACTATTAGAGGGTTTACGTTTCCATGATGTACATCTGTTAGAATGTTCCAGAATGTTGCTTGGATTCGTTGAAGTTCGTTTAACAATAGCACGGTGTATTGAGTAGCAAGAATTACATCCGCTTCGTGTTGGAACTTTCTTAGTTGTTGCGTTCTTTCTTCTTGATTTTTCGACATTAAATCAATTGTAGCATCTATTATTGAGGTTTGGTTTCTCATTAACCTTAAGAGTTCGTCCTGTCTTCCCTGAACATTCTTTATTGTAGCCTCTATGTTTTTTGCATACTCATCATCTAAGACTCCAAACAATTTATTGGCTATATTTCCAACAATATTGATGATGCCTCGTTTTACTCTGGACTGTGATGTTGGTGTACCTACCAATGCTCTATCTTCGTCCTCCAATTCCTTCAACTGTTGGTCAAGCCCGAACACAATAGCCTTGAGAGATTCATTATTCGCAGTTGCATCTGCTAATCCTTTGAGTCTAAATATTCCTTTTTGTACTATGTTTCGAGTATGCCAATAATTCGACATGTTATAATACACAATCAGTTTCCAATTATTGGTGATCAGCCTTCCTGGTCCGACTGATTCAAAGTAAATCCCTGCGTTGTTTGTGATTGAAGTAACCCTAATGGGTTCTGACGTTCCGAACGTAATTAGAGGACAGAGAAACAATGTCAATAAAAGGCTGACTGGATTAGCTGTGATTCTTTTCTTTTTTGCTTTGTGGACCGTTGAAGTTGTGATTGCACTTTTTACTTGTTTTCGTTTTCTACCATCTTCAGTACCACTTGGTTCCATAAACTCATCTGAACAACGTTCTTCTACTGGTAATGGAGCTAACTTATGAATAGCTCTTTTGAATTGACCCTTTTCTGTGCGTACTATAGCAACTCTTACCAGCCCGTCCTTACCTTTTATGATCTTTTCAATTCTTCCCATGGGCCATTTTAGAGAAGGAAGATTTTCATCTTTGATGATTACTAACATGCCAGGATTAATTGAAGAAACTGTGTCCTTCCATTTGTATCGATTTTGTAGTTCACACAGATACTCCTTGGTCCATCTTTTCCAAAACTCCTGATTAATTGCTGACACCAGCTTCCATCTTGACAGAGCTGATATATTGCTTGATTCCTCGTTAGGTTGAGGTATGGATGTCAACGGCCCTCCAATTAAGAAGTGTCCTGGTGTTAGAGCGGTCAGATCATTGGGATCTGAGGACATGGGTGTCAATGGCCTTGAATTAAGTATGGCTTCGGCTTCGCTCACTACTGTACTCAGTTCCTCATACGTTAAAGATGCTGATGTCAATGTTTGTTTGAGTAACTTTTTTGCTGATTTGACTGCTGCTTCCCATAAACCTCCAAAATGAGGGGATCTCGGAGGCGCAAAATGAAATTGTATTCCTTGTTTGCTACAACTTTGTACTATTTGGTCTTGATTTTCTGGCGCACTCATAATTGTTGCCCATTCTTGTAACTTATTATGGGCCCCTACAAAGTTAGTTGCGTTATCGCAATGAAGATCCTTGCATAATCCCCTCCGAGCAGTGAATCGGCGTAACGCACCCAAAAAACCATCTGTTGTTAAATCTGACACTACTTCCATGTGTACTGCTTTTGTTGTGAAACAACAAAACACGGCAATATAACTTTTCGTAGGTTTTTTCCCACGCACTCGATAATGTGTTGATATTGGACCGAAAAAGTCAACTCCTGCTGCCGAGAACGGTCGAGCGGGTAGTACTCGTCTTTCTGGTAGGTCGCCCATCTTTTGAACTAATGTCTGTGGGTTACATCTTACGCATTGTCCGCATTTACTGATCGTTGCTCTGGCCAATGATCTTCCTCGAACTATCCAGAACCGCTGTCTGGCAATAGCCAACAATCCTAAAGCACCAACATGTAGATGCTGACGATGCAAATGATCCAGTAATAGTTTTGACACAAAATCTGAGCCTGGTAATAGCATTGGATGTTTTGCATCATATGTAATATCGGCATTCCCCAATCTGCCACCTACACGAATGACTCCGGATTTGTCGATAAATGGCGACAAAGATGCAATGCTGCTGGTTTTCTTGACGTTCCCGTCATGCTTTATCTGCTGAATCTCATCCTTGTAATATACTTTTTGAATCTCTTTAACTATTGTTATTAACGCTTCTTCCAGCTCCATAGTAGTTAGCCAGTTCCCAATAGAATTGGTTTCCTTTGTACCCCTTAACCTTCTTCCAGCGCGTAACATATATGCTAATACTCGCTGCAGTGTCCAAAACGAATTACGATGATTGATGTGAAAGATCGGATGATCACCTTTCACTTCTGCATTCATGTATGTGATTAACGCGCATTTCCGCTCCTCATCTTCTTTTCGTATAATTGAAAATGTTCTGTCAGGCCATTGATATTCCTCTTTTGCTAAGAATGAGGGTCCCCAGAACCATCGTTCTTCATTAATAAGCTGATGTGGAGTCGTACCCCTAGACAATATGTCGGCAGGATTTTGTTTTGATGAGATATAGTTCCATTGTTGTTTACTCGACATTTGTTGTATAGCCGCTGTTCGATGTGCAATATAAGTTTTAAATGTTGCAGCATCCCCACTTATCCATGACAACACTATCTGCGAGTCTGTCCAATAGTACGTCTGATTTATCTTTACTCGTATCGCTGTTGTCACTTTCTGGACCAGCTTGGTTGCTAATTGTGCTGCACATAACTCCAGTCTAGGTAACGTAATTAATTTTACTGGAGCGACTCGAGACTTTGAACATAATAATTTTGTTTGTATTCTTCCATCCATGGTCAAAGCTCGAATGTAAATTGCTGCACCATAGGCCTTTTCACTTGCATCTGAAAATGCGTGGATTTCAATCCTGTGAGATGCATTTACATCTATCACGTTTCTTTGAATCTTGATGTGATGTATGACACTTAAACTGTTTCGGAATTTTCTCCAGTAGTCTGCCAATTCGTCATTTAACTCTTCATCCCAGTCTAGCCTATGCTTCCACAATCTTTGTATGAATATTTTTGCATAGACAATAATTGGATTCACCAACCCTAGTGGGTCAAACAGTCGTGCCACTTCTGAAATGACGTTTCTTTTGGTAATGCGTTGATATACTTCTGGCCATTTCGTAGTAAATCGAAATATATCCTGAGAGGCTTGCCATGACACACCTAATGTCTTGATATATCTTTCGTCGTCTTCATCAAAAGTTTTTTCTTCTTCCCGTATATCTAGAGGAACTCCTATTAACAACCGTTCATCACTAGCAGCCCATTTGTGAAGTTTCAACTGTGCTTCTTGAAGTAATGACGTCACTTGCTTCCTGATTTCCATGGCTTCACACAACGAATTTGCTCCTGTTATGATGTCGTCGACATAACAGTCCTTAAGTGCCCTTTTTCCTGATGGATATTTTAACTCTTCATCTTCTGCCAGTTGTTTTAGACATCTCGTTGCTAAATATGGCGCAGCTTTGGTACCATATGTCACTGTTGTGAGTTTGTAAAACTGAATCTGCTCCTCGGGTGAACTTCGCCACATTATTAACTGTAACCCTTGGTCTTCATCCGCCATGCGTATTTGTCGGTACATTTGTTTGATATCGGCCATGAACACATGCTTATACGTGCGAAATCGCAACAGGATATCGAATAGATCATCTTGTACTTTCATGCCTTTCATCATTAAATCATTTAGAGATAAATTCGATGTCGTTTTACAAGATGCGTCAAACACTACCCTTAACTTTGTTGAACTTTTATCAGGGTTCACAACTGCGTGATGTGGCAAGAAATAATGAACAGTAGGTATTTCCTTCTCCTGTATTCTTTCCATATGTCCTAGTCTTAAATACTCTGACAGAAATTGACTATATTGTCGCTGCAATTCCGGATCCTTTGAGAATTTCTTTTCCAAGTTTTCATATCTTCGCCATGCAATACCTCTTGATTCCCCTAGCAACTCTGGAGAATTCAACATAGGTAGGTTAACTTTAAATCGTCCGGACTCATCTCGAGACGTTGTATTGAGGAAAAATTCCTCACATTGTCTATCTACCTTCGATAAAGGTTTACTTTCTTGGATTTCTTCGATTTCCCAAAACTTGGTAAGTTCTTCTTCAAGTTGTAGAGTCGTAACACCCACAGTTTGTTCTCTAGGTTGAGCTTGAGACATTTTGCCAAGTACTATCCATCCAAATACGGATTTCTGTAGAAACGGTAGATCAGAACGAAGTTTTATTTGTTTTATCCGCATAAGCTCGCCGTACATTTCCGCTCCTAACAGAATGTCAATTTTCTGTGGCTTATTAAAATTAGGATCAGCTAGCTTCATTCTTTTTGGTATTTTCCATTGAGATGTGTCGATAAATCTCTGCGGCTGCATGCTTGTTATTTGTTTTACCACATATGCTTCTACAATTGTGGTGTAATGACTACTTTTGGCCTGAACTTCAATGTTTACTCGGTCGTTTGAATCTAACTGCGCGTTCCCTATACCGCATATCCGAAGTTTTTCTTCCTGGGCATCCAACCTTAGTCGCTTCTGCAGCCTTTCTGTTATCAAGTTGATTTGCGAACCAGAGTCTAACAAAATTCTACATTCAACTGGCCTTTTTTGCTTATCAAGGACCGTTACCAGTGCTGTGCCTAGAAATACGTATTTTTTCAGGTCCTTATTAATTGAATTGGTTATGTTGATGGATGCCTGTGATTCCTCGCCCTTTTTTGATGCAACAGCGCCCTTATGTAATAAAGTATGATGTTTTTGATTGCATGTCCTACAGTTTATGGACCGACACGTTTTCCAACCATGACCCTTCCTCAAACAGTTGTAACACAGGTTGTTTTTTCGTATGACTGACTCTCGATCTTGAATTGTCATTGCCACAAATTTTTCGCAATTGTGTAGCATATGAACTCTATTGCAAACTATGCATTTAAATGGGCTCTGTACCACTGGACATGAGGTACTCTTAACCCTTTGAGGCCCTGCCTTCGTTGACGATGTTTTGAATCCCAAAGCCTCAAATGACTGAAATCTTATTTCCAAAAAGTGTAGAAACTCGTCCAACGTCTGCAGCTCCCTTGGGTTCTTAATTGATTGTTCATATGCTGTGTGTGTTGTTGTATCCAATTTTTTTATTAGTATATGAAGCAGCATTGGATCCCACACGCCGCTCACTTTCATTCCGATATTCTCCAGCATCAAAATACTTTCTCGAGTTGTATCATGCATTGTCTTTAATGCCTTAGCCGATTCTGATGTTATATTTGGCTGATTTATCAAATTGTCTAAAACGCAAGAAACCAAAAGTCGCTTATTTTGGTATCTTTCTTTTAGAATTTTCCATGCCACGTCATAATTTTCAGCCGAAATGATCAAATGCTTAATTAGCTTTTGTGCTTCCCCTGTTAAGTTGAACTTGAGATACCACATTTTTTCTACCTTTTCAATTCCTTGGTTGTCAATCATCTGACTGAACATATCGTGGAATTGAGGCCATTTCAAATAATCTCCGTCAAACTTAGGAATGGTAATTGTTGGTAAATTTATAGCTGTTCTTGCTTGCTGATGTCCCGATGATCCTGCACCTGTCCGTCCATGATCTGCATCCAACTGCTCTTTCAGCTGAATAATCATCTCTTGGACCTTTTCATCCAATTCATATATATCATGTGCGTCAAAGCCATACTGTTCCGGGTCTTCCACCACTTCATGAATCTCCTCGTTGAGGTTTTGAATTTTTGCCCAATCTGTTTGTAATCGGTTAATCATCGTTTCGTAATAGGCCTTCGTTCGATTGTGTAAAACAATCCTTTCCATACTCATCTGTAGCGACATTTGATTCAGATTGCATTTTCGAATCATTTTTTGCACTTCGGGGTTGATTAATGTCTTTAATTTCATGGGTTGAGAATCATCTGACTTCTCCTCTTTGTCGCTCCTCTTTGTTACTACTTGTCGTCTGCATTCTAGTTCTGCCTTAAATTCGTTGTATATATATTCCAGTTGGTCGTACAAATTTTCGGAAAAGTACGGATGGTCTAACCGGGCCGGAAATGCCTGCCGGATCTCATCATCTCGCTGCTCGAATTCTTGCCAACTAGATTGTAACTTAACCAGCCGCTCCTGAACTGCCTTCTCCGTCTTACGCTCTTCTGCCAACTGCTTGTACGCTTCGTATGTTGCCTTGACTTGCTTAGCTAATGTTGATTGTAGCTTCGTAAGTTGATTCAAGTCTGCCATCGCTGCTGTATGATCAAGACTTAACAGTGATTTTCGCAGTGTCGTCCTTTTATGAGCGAATTCCTTTCACAGTAGGATCACGTCGGGGTCACCAAAATGTTAGCGCCAAGATATCCGATCTGGAACTCAAGTTGTCACTTGTAACAAGAACTACCGTACCGACAGGGTGGTTTAGGTATATCTCTAACCCAATGACGATATGTAGCCTTGCTCACAGTGGAAAAGACCTGGGGAACCACAGATCTTTCCTTAATGACACTTGAAGAAGTTGACCAGATGATCCTTGATGCTTTGTCGAAGACCTGGAAGCCAAAGCCTTCGTGTTCTTATCGCTACTATGAAAGTAGTATAGAAGTCCTGGAAACCAAAGCCTTCTAAATATAAATATCAAACACTCTGCTTGAGGTTACTATGAACACTGATCTTTATTTTTCCTTACTTCTACTTTTATACAATATTCTTATTTACTTAGAACTATTATCTTAACTATACTGAGTGCAAAAAAGTTTATAGGCTAAGATTATTTATCCACTAATGATTGTTTGTCCATTAATAACATGCAACATGATAACATAAATTCTTATCAATGCACATTTTCGTACTGTCCATGCATCATACTCATTACTATTACTTATCTACTACTATATTGATAACAATGGAATTTACTTGAAAATGATATGTTTATCTCTAGTTAAAGTACTTATGCTTCTCAAATTATGACTCAGTTACATTTGAATATAGATTAACTTATCTTACTAATATATTGAAAAACAACTACTTTATTATTATTTTACTACATTTGAGTCATAACTTATTTGTTAAGATTCAACAATATATATAAAAAAAAAAAAAAACAGTGAAATGGAGTGAAAGAAAAAAAGTAAAAGTGAAATAAAATAAAACAAAAGAGAGAAAGGAACAAGGGAGGAGATCAACTAAGACGGTGAAAAACGTGAAAGGAAGCAGTGCAAGGAGTCTGATTAGTTATAAAAATAAATTTTATAAAGTTATATATATAAAATTTTTCTTTTTGTTTCTCTTCTTGATTTTCATATACTTGTTTTTGTTGTATTCCCATCCTACTGGATGTGCATGTGACCCCTACCCGATCGGGTTCGGTGTTGGTATAGTCTCAACGTTTTTTTTTGTTTATTTTTTTGAAGTAAAAATTAAGTTGTTTTTTACTTTACCCTTGGTTGAAATATTGTCTCTGTTTTGTTCCTTTGTTTTGGAATGAATAAAAATAACAATAAGAATAATTAAGGGAATATTTTTTCATTTCTCTGAGTAACATCTCCTTCGTCCTTATTCCTTATTCCCCCTCTAATTATGTGATTATGGTGTTGCATGTGTAGGTAGCTCAGCACGGGCAGTGATCTTCCCCAAACTACCCCGACCAGCTGAGCCTAGTCCATTTACAAGGTTAAAAAAGTATGTATTCATTTCTTGTCCGTCATTATCATCACAAATGTCTCCTACCATTGGTTCATTACCAGAATCTTGTATTTGATTTGTTTAATTTGATATTTGAATTAGTTGATCCACGATCCCCCTTTATTGGTTTATAAATTTATTGCCTGAATTGATTAGACGAACTGATATCCATCTGTTGGGTTTTGATAGTTATTCAGAGGATTAATAGATCTTGAATCGTTCTGAATGATTTCTATTTGGAAAAAAGTTCTCTTGTTGGTCAGGAGGTAGATTTTGATGCTGTGGATTATTTCCGGGTAAGGGCGTCTAAGCATGCATTCTAAGCCTTGGAGTTGGACATCTTGGAACATGTTTCCAGCTGGGGCAAATGCCTCAATTAGAATTTTAAGAGTGTGTTCATTTTGCATATTTTGGATTGTTTGACTACTTACTCCTAAAGTAAATTTTTGAATTGCATTTTCCACTGCTTGAAATGTTAAAGCGCATACGTTTTCTTGCGTATATGTTGTTCTGACACATTTGTATTTCAGATATGACTAGGTTTTAAATGTTTGTCTGAATTCGGCGGGGTCTAATGTTCGATTATCGCGTTAAAATAATATTTCTGAAGCTGTTCGTATTATTTTCGACCTTATAAGGATCAGAACTTCATTATAAATGTAGTAGTCGCAGAATAGTTTGGTTGTAAAATATAATTGCGTTCATCATGCGCCATGCTCCAAATCGAGTGATATTCCCGGAAAAAGTTTGTAGCAAATTGAATCTATTGATATTTATATCATTTGGAGATACATAAGAAAATATTTTATCTTCATGGACTGCCTTATTAATCATTTATCTGGTTACACTTTTAATTTCACTGATTGTTTTAAAACTAGTTTTTTCGAACTATGAACTGCTCTTGGCATCCTACTGCTTGTTGTCTGAGGTTTTCACAAACGACTTTTACAGCATTTAATTCCATTTCAACACCGGTTTCTATCTTAACTTTGAAAGTTTGTTTATTTCGTCCACTTTTGACTATGAACTGTATCAATAATTCTCCGTACAGAAGAGAGTTCTTTTAAAATTCTCCTTTCAGCTTCAGCTTCCAGAATCATAGAATAATTATTAGGAACTAGTTTGCTTATATTTTCATTAAGGTAATTACTACAATTTGTTATTCACATGTATTTGTTGTTCCTTAATTCAGCATGTGGATTTATTATATATTTTCGATATATTAGGTTGGAAGCTATGGAACGGGCGTTTTTTGTTTAGTTTGTGTACAGCTGCGACTGAGAGAGATACATTGTAACGTGCGCTTGATATTTTTATTTATAAAGCTAAAGGTATTCTTCTTACTCATTTTGTAAAATGGTTTCGTGTTTCCCATTCCATTTTTATTTTATTTTTATCCTAAATGAAAAAAATGCTCGATATTGATTTCAAAAATTTCGTTCTGGCCACTGCGTCAATGAGCCTCGAGGAAGACCACCGGCCGGCCCATATTGATAACGAGGAATCAAGGATAACTGCGGAATCCGATCCACACACAACTAGTCCAACACTTAGTTCTAAACTATGAACTAGTCAGACAGCTGTGTTAAAAAATTTGCGTGCAATAAATAAACTCAAAAAAGTGGACTCATATGTGCCGCACGAATTAACGCAAATGCAAATGATCGACCGCAAAAGCAAGTGCGCATCTATCATTACTTGTGATGAAAAGTATTAGTCCGGGAGGTAGCGTTGCATTTTTTCGGGTGATTTCAGTTCGATTAATTTTTATCTTAAATGATTCCTCTCGGGTACTTGTTTGATGATTTCAACGTCAGCCGTCTCAACATTGGTGGATGTGGTAAGGAAAAAATTTGTATGATGTAAAAAAGAATTTATTTAAAAATCATTTCAGCTCATTTGATATTTTATGAGATGAAAGTTTATTTAATAAAAAAAAATATGAGATACGTCAGCTGCGTGGATAATGGGGGATTAATCGTCAGTCAGATATATAAACATGTTTAAAAAATAATTCATTAGAAACTATTTCAGCTTCAATGAAACTTGCATCCCTGATTCTTTGTATTATTAAAAATACAAAAATAATCGTCAGCTATTTTTTCACGCGGGGAAAGATCGTCAGCTGATGGATTATAAGTGCTGAGCGAGTATTTAATACACGTAGATTATCATATAATTAATGAACTAACTGACAATCTCTCCCCCTCTATCTTTACAACTGACGTATATTTTTATTTTATTTAATGTTTGAATAAATTATTCTAGCAATTTCAAGTGACTTGAAATTAATTATCAACTTTTTTTATTACTTTCTATCTATTTTCAATTGTAGTTATGATACGTTTTCCAATTACAGATCAACTGACGATTTTTCCCCTCTTATATTTTCAGCTGATGTATATTTTTATTTAATTTAATATTTAAATGACGTTTATTAAAAATTTCAAGTGACCTACAACTAATTGACTATTATATTTATATAATTTTTTTAATCAAATTTAAATCGTGTTTATTTAAATTGTGTTTATTTTACTCATCGATAATGAATGTATTACATACGTTAAAATATTTCTAATTATTATAATTATTTTAATCATTACAATCTTCTGATTCATAATCACTTGAATTTTCTGATGGATCAGAATTATAATCGCTTTCTTCTTCACTGTCATCTGTACAGTCAGCGGCTCTTTCATCTTCTTCTATTTCTTCTTCTTCAGGTTCCTTGTATTCTGCTGCTTGGATATCTTCATTAATGTCAATTTCTTGAACTCCTTCTGTGTTCTCTGTAAAAAAATCCCGTTTTTATTAATTTGTCTATTTTTTTTATCAATATATAATTTCTCGTGAAAAATGTCAGAAATCATTAAATACCTGTAGTGTTGACAGCACCCGTCACGCTAGTGATACTCGGTGGAAGTTGATCACCGTCAAACCACTTGAAGGTATATTTATTTTCTATTTCTTCCCATCCATAGTTAGTTGGAGAAATTTCAAATAGATCTGGTACATGTGCATGGCTCCAGATGTAAGCGATATATGCTGCTCTCAAAATTTGCTGGTGTAATTCCAACTTGCATGGCGGGAATGTCGCTCCATCAATGGTGTTTTTAAAAGTAAAAACATCTGTTTTTAGGTTCATATTGTATACTTTCGTGAATGTAGCAACTCGTGCTACATTCACATTATTTATGCTTTTAAATCCGTATATTCTGCAAACGAATTCTTCAATAGTTTCACAGTAAACAATAAAGAAAAATAAATTACTGACTTTTGCCAATATGATACAAAAGAAAAAAATGAATGTTGCAGGAAAAATCGTTGAAGTACGAATGCAACGCGATTTGTTTGGCCACTCATTATTATTATCAATACAGACAACACTAAACATAGATGCAGTTTTATTGAAGATGCAAACTATTGAAGAATTCGTTTGCAGAATATACGGATTTAAAAGCATAAATAATGTGAATGTAGCACGAGTTGCTACATTCACGAAAGTATACAATATGAACCTAAAAACAGATGTTTTTACTTTTAAAAACACCATTGATGGAGCGACATTCCCGCCATGCAAGTTGGAATTACACCAGCAAATTTTGAGAGCAGCATATATCGCTTACATCTGGAGCCATGCACATGTACCAGATCTATTTGAAATTTCTCCAACTAACTATGGATGGGAAGAAATAGAAAATAAATATACCTTCAAGTGGTTTGACGGTGATCAACTTCCACCGAGTATCACTAGCGTGACGGGTGCTGTCAACACTACAGGTATTTAATGATTTCTGACATTTTTCACGAGAAATTATATATTGATAAAAAAAATAGACAAATTAATAAAAACGGGATTTTTTTACAGAGAACACAGAAGGAGTTCAAGAAATTGACATTAATGAAGATATCCAAGCAGCAGAATACAAGGAACCTGAAGAAGAAGAAATAGAAGAAGATGAAAGAGCTGCTGACTGTACAGATGACAGTGAAGAAGAAAGCGATTATAATTCTGATCCATCAGAAAATTCAAGTGATTATGAATCAGAAGATTGTAATGATTAAAATAATTATAATAATTAGAAATATTTTAACGTATGTAATACATTCATTATCGATGAGTAAAATAAACACAATTTAAATAAACACGATTTAAATTTGATTAAAAAAATTATATAAATATAATAGTCAATTAGTTGCAGGTCACTTGAAATTTTTAATAAACGTCATTTAAATATTAAATTAAATAAAAATATACATCAGCTGAAAATATAAGAGGGGAAAAATCGTCAGTTGATCTGTAATTGGAAAACGTATCATAACTACAATTGAAAATAGATAGAAAGTAATAAAAAAAGTTGATAATTAATTTCAAGTCACTTGAAATTGCTAGAATAATTTATTCAAACATTAAATAAAATAAAAATATACGTCAGTTGTAAAGATAGAGGGGGAGAGATCGTCAGTTAGTTCATTAATTATATGATAATCTACGTGTATTAAATACTCGCTCAGCACTTATAATCCATCAGCTGACGATCTTTCCCCGCGTGAAAAAATAGCTGACGATTATTTTTGTATTTTTAATAATACAAAGAATCAGGGATGCAAGTTTCATTGAAGCTGAAATAGTTTCTAATGAATTATTTTTTAAACATGTTTATATATCTGACTGACGATTAATCCCCCATTATCCACGCAGCTGACGTATCTCATATTTTTTTTTATTAAATAAACTTTCATCTCATAAAATATCAAATGAGCTGAAATGATTTTTAAATAAATTCTTTTTTACATCATACAAATTTTTTCCTTACCACATCCACCAATGTTGAGACGGCTGACGTTGAAATTATCAAACAAGTACCCGAGAGGAATCATTTAAGATAAAAATTAATCGAACTGAAATCACCCGAAAAAATGCAACGCTACCTCCCGGACTATATAGTTTGTATGATAATCGAAAACGATCAAGCTAATGGGTAAATAAAAATACACCCCTAGGACAGTTTTTTTTCTATCACAGTTTCGTCGTTATCGTTCATTGAAATCCTGTTTCTATCGTTTTGATAAGTCGCCGTCCCTATCTTTGGGTTGAAATAATTAAAGTTTTTTTCCTTAATGACAGTTAGTCTATGTTGTAGTATTTGCAGAGTTTACGATGGCTCCATTTGGTTGGGCTTTTAGTCTATTGGGTTAATCACAATAAGTTGCTTACCTCTGTTGTTTTACTTTGTTACGGTTTGCTACTTCCCGTCTTCTTAAACATTTCGAAAATGTATCTATTAACATATATAAAATAATAATTATACATATGTATATATTTATAATTGGTTTCGTCTTTATTTAGTGTATATACATATTTAATATGACATTCAGCTTTTTCAACCATATTTCTAAGATATGGTGCAGCCTCCTTAACATATTGACTCGGCAGGCCTTTCCCAGTCTGCCTGTTTTCAGGTATTCTCATCCAAGATGTGCCGGTGATTTTCTCTATTGATATATTCCCATCGAATCTTTGGACGTCCTCTCGTTCGTTTGATTCCTCTTGGGTACCACTGCGCTATTCTTGTGGTCAATCTGCCGTGCGTCATTCTCGCCAAGTGACAGGCCCATCGCCATTTCAAGGATTTCGCTTTTTTAATCATGTCTGTTACTTGGGTCCTTTCTCGTATCCACGATAGTCTCTTGCGATCCCTTCGTGTAATGCCCAGCATGCATCTTTCCATGGCTCTTCGGGCAACCTGTACTTTCCTCGTTAGTCCGGTTGTTAGTGCCCATGTTTCACTGCAGTATAGGAGGAATGGTAGGATACATTATACGAAGGTTTTCTTTTCCAAGTACATCTTCATTTTAGACTCATTCTGGTAGTAGTGAACGGGATTTGTGTATTAGCTGACCAAGGTATACATATTCTTCGACTATTTCTGGTGTTGTTCGCTTTTTTATGTCCTTGTATAATCGTTGAACATGATCTTGGTTTTGCTTAGGTTTATTTTCAAGCTTACTTTTCCGCTAGCCGCGTTGAGTTCATTCAGCTGCACTTGTGATTCCTCTTGGCTGTTGGCTATCAGGACTGTGTCATCTGCCAATCGCAAGTGGTTGAGGTGCTCACCATTGATGTTAAATCCTTTATTCTCTCAATCTAGAGTTCGGAAGATGTCCTCTTGAAGAGCATTGGCGATATGGTGTCTCCCTGTCTTACCCCTCTTTGTGTGGGAAACTCTGCAGTGTCTTCTAGTACGATGAGCTTTGCTCTGGAATTTCGGTAGATGCTAGCTAGTAGTTTCACGTATGGTTTGTCTATGCCTTGCGTTTATATGCATTAATTATTGCATCAGGGAATACTGAGTCAAAGGCTAAGTCTATGAAGGCCAGTGTTAGGGCAATAATATGTATATATTTTTTAATATAATAAATAATATGTATATATATTTGGTTCCAACTTTAATAGCGTTGCCGTCATTGCATAATTAGGTTTTGGTTACTATTTCTCTTGTTATGCGATCAGTTATAATAATCTGAGTATTGAAACGATTCACTGGTGGGTCTTAGATTCGACAATCGTAATTGAATTCGTCCTGTTTTTTAATAAATGGTTGCATCGGTGCTCATCGTATCGACCATCTCTTCATTCTAATAGATTATTGTGATTTCTTTAGTTTCGCTTTAATTCTATTCGTAAAGTCCGTCGCTTTATTCTTCTTTGCTTTAATACAGCTTATATTTATATCAAATTCTCCGTCTTAACAACCATCTTTGAAATCTTGGTATAGTACCCTGACTCTTATTTTTTTGCAACCGCTTGAGTGGCTGACAGTTCGCCATCAAGCCGAAAGGTTTCCGAAAAAAATTATTTTTTTCGTGATAGTTGAGTGTTCTGCTAGCATAACTTATTAGATGTTCTCCTTAATCTACCTTACATGTATAGATTCTGTGGAATCTCCGTATCTTTCACTAATAAGGAAAGAGGAGGAGGAGATCATGGTGAGCCTACGTTTTTATTACATTTTTCTCAAATTTTTCTCAAATTTTCCCCTTTGAAAGAAAACAATGAGACAATCTTGTGTCCTATATTCGCCTCTTTCTTGGCAATTTATTCAAATAAATTGTTTCGAATAAAAATAACTTATTTGAAAAATACAGTGGCACATGGAGTGTTTCTCAATACTTTATCGTTTAAAGTTTCATCAAATTCTTTACAATTAAAGTCCCTGAACGTGGTTTTCTTCACAAAAACGGTAAAAGCATGATCTGGTATGTAGTGTGCGCTCTGAAAATATTTAAGCAACTGATGCCCCGAAAAACGTGCAAATAGCTTACCAATAGTACAACGTCGAAGTCATCTGCAACTAAAGTCCGGCTTCGGATATCAAGGTTTTATATAATCGTCAAGCGCATACAAAAATATAATAAAGTAAATCAATAAACAATGAATTAACATTAAAATTTTCTTCCATAAGACATACGATTCCACATTTTAAAAATTTCCAAATTTTAATAGTAAATTTTTATATAAACGTAAAGCATGGTTCTCTTTTTCTACTAACATGAAAATGTGAATACAATAACTTCCTATCAGGTTTGCAGGAACTAACTATGCATCTTCTGGCGGAAGGTTTACCAGTCGAGAATCATGAAGAAACATGCCATGAACCCTCTAAAATATGCAATAAGAGTTCGCAATCTACTACAGCCGGGGATCAAAAGGAAAGAGCATGTGATTCTCTCGTTATGTGCATTGTAACAACTTTAAATCAGGGACTTCGAAATGGAGGTGGAATTGGCGATATTCTACGAGCGCCTTCCAGTAAAGAAGCACTCTTTGTTGCCCGGGTCATTTATGATCTATTGTTCTTCTTTATTGTGATTATTATTGTTTTGAACTTGATTTTTGGTGTTATCATTGATACGTTCGCGGATTTAAGGTCTGAGAAGCAGCAAAAGGAACTTATTTTGAAAAACACATGCTTCATATGCGGCCTAAATAGATCAGCATTTGATAATAAGACCGTTAGTTTTGAAGATCATATCAAGTGTGAGCATAATATGTGGCATTATTTATATTTTATCGTCCTAATAAAAGTGAAAGATCCAACGGAATTCACTGGTCCCGAGAGCTACGTCTATGCAATGGTCAAGGTAAGTAAATAACTTCAACATGCTACGTTACACATGTGTTTCTAATTTGAAGGTGTGCATTCTGGATTGGTTTCCAAGATTACGGGCTATGTCGTTAGCAGCTATCGATGCGGAGGGAGAACAAATTGAGTTGCGAAGCTTACAAGCACATTTGGAGGAAACTCAAATCCTAGTGGCAAATTTATCCCAGCAACTGCGTGAACTAAAAGATCAAATGACTGAGCAAAGGAAACAAAAACAACGATTGGGTCTATTGAACTCAACTGTCAGCATAGCAAACACATATCAATTTAACTCTAATCTAATCTAGAAAACTAATAAGCCCATTTTGTAAGTTTTACCAATTTCCAGGAAAGATAACAATTTTAAGTCTCAAGACATTTAAAATGGATGTCAAAGGTGGCAGATCAAGATAAAATAAATCAGTTGTTCCGTAATAAAACATAATTTTCACTAGTTTTTGTTACCAATCCATATTCAAAATTCAATTTCAAATACCGAATATTAACTTCGTTTCACATTAGTAAGCAGAGCTTATGTTTGTACCATTTGTTAGCTGCAAAATTTCGAATCTACTGTTGGTTGTCATAAAAAAAAGTTTCAACAGTTTAACAGCATTTTTGAAGACTTTGGGCCAATAATTCCACTGGCCCATAGAGCACACCAAACAGTGACTTTCTTGGATGTAGCCATGTTTCGACCACCACCTGTTGTTGCTCATCACTCCAAATGCGACAGTTTTGTTTATTGACGTAGCCGTATAACCATTAATGAGCCTGATCGCTAAACAAAAAATATTTTATGAAATTCTTGATCCTCAGCAATTTGATCTTGGGCCCATACAGTGAATCTAGACCGTGTCCTGTGATGATTTGGCTGCAATTTCTATACGAGTTTGGATTTGGAATATGGATGGATGGGATTCATAATTTATGATTTATAATTTATCATTTATGATTTATGATACATTGTTTGACGTGTGAATGTATGTGTATTATCAGTGAGAATAAACGTGGTGCGGAAACGGTCCATGCTTAATCTAATTAATTATTCTGATGGATGACCTACTTATTTTCCGTAGCTAGCCGATTAAGACAAGGATAATTACGTTTGCCATCTTGCGACCATTTCAAAGTATCCTCAGTTTTCTGGATGGTATTATCTGATGATATCTTTCCATTTTAACAAGTGCTCTGGCAGAAGCGCTAATTAACGACGATCCCTTGACAGACTTACGTTCTCGATTTTCTTGTACATTTTGACCCGCACTTGTACTTGGCTGCGTATCAGCACTTGCACCAGTTGAATTGGTGCTTATTGCAACATCAAATTTATTGATAGATGCCTGAGGTGATTAGGCATGCTGGAATGAATATAATAAAGTAATTGAAGGTTTGCTGTTACAATCAACTTTACACATTCCCAAATCAATCCCTCCATACAACTCAATCCCACATTATACGAACTACTTTAAAACCTTTGTTTACTAGCAGAAACAAGATATTGTCTTTCTATCTAAATAGTTTCTTACCAACAAACTTAAGCTAACGTTCATTGGATAATATGAATATCTAATGCTATAATGAATCGATCACTTCGCTACTACATACCATTCACATTACCTGTGTTCCCGTAATGTCCTAAATAAATACTACCCGGGTTCCGTCAATCCTAGATATATACTATCAAATGACCCTAAGAAACGACAATTTTATGTTTCCTTTCAACTAATATGTACTGACAGACTTACGTTCTCGATTTTCCTTTACATTTTAACTCGCTTTTCTACTTGGCTGCGGAGTAGCACTTGCACCAGTTGAATTGGTGCTTGTAGTAATTTCGAATATATTGGTAGATTCTTGAGCTGATAGTTTTTTTTATGGTTGGCAGGTGAAGGCTATTTACGCCCTGAGTGTCGGACTCCCGGTGGCAACCGGAATACTGACTAAACACCTCCACTGTCACACCTGGAACTGTTTGTAACATTACTTCGGACTAGGCATCATTAGTCGTCGCCTAGCGGTGCCTTATGGTTAAGGGAAATCCCTCTTTGAGCACTGCTGGATGGCAAGGAAGAGGATTGCCGTCAGAGAGATCTTCCTTCTGTCTGCGCCGCAGGGCGATCTATGATGCCCTTCTTTTTAAGAAAAATCGTCCGTACGTAATGTGACACGCAGCTCCAATTGTCTTTTGACTTCGTCATCTTCCCCGTTCCGTTTTCTTTAGAGAGCATGTCTATGTTCTCCGAGAGATGCGAAAGGAGTCTTGTTCACCTTTCGCATGCAAAGAAGGTGTGGCAGGCATCATCTGTCATCCCCGGGCAGAGCAAGCAAGCTGGGGATGGTGATTTTCCCGTCTTATATAGGTAAGACTCAAAATATCCGTGCTCAGTGAGTAGTTGCGTTTAACAATAATCAGTCTCACCATGCAAGTTAACAAAGTTTCCTCACGAAGTGGGAAAAAAATATTCAAGTGCTTCCACGCACTGTAATAAAACGCGATTTTAATTATAATTTGAACAAGTTATTTTGTCGACGTCTCGATAACAACTAGTCCAAAGCTTCGTTTGCCTCTTTTATATATTTGCAACTTATTTCGTATTTCACTTACATCAACAAAATCTACTTACTCTAATTCCCGAGTTCATCTTGCTTTATATTTATGATGATGCAGCGGCATGTGAGTGGATCGTATGACAATTTAAAAAGAACTTTACACCTGAGTCCAAGGTATGGGAAAGAATGTGTGGGAAAGTGCAATCGAGTAAGAAGATGCAATGTGTGCAGATAATAGCGTGTTAACTTGTATAGATAAAAGTAGTCACGTGCATACCTGTACATGACAAGGCGCGAATCACATTTTACCTTTTTTCGAAGTGTTGCACCAATTTTTTCTCACGCAATTTTTATGCGTGATAGTGCACATAAAGGAGCATGACATATCTTATTTTCGTGATTGTAACTTACAGAGAACATAAAAAAATTATTATTAATTTGCTTTTTTACTTTATTTTTATGAAAAATTATTCTTAAAAATCCAAATAAAAATGTATAATGTTCACTGTAAAGTTACCTAAAGCCTCGTGTTGGTTTCACTTCTCTAGCTTAATTAGTTTTTTTGAAAAATTGTTATGCGTACGGTTATTTTTTCCAATATCTCAAGGTCACAGCCGAAGCCGGATGCGAAATGTACATAAATCACGTTCGTACATCAAGTAGATATTAAAACATAGGTTTTGATATAGATTCCTTTCTGGGGGCCAACTCGTCATACTTATCCGGCTAAACCCTTTAACTACGAGAATTTTTACTAGTAGCCGAATTTTTATTGTAGCCGCTTATATACTTATATCTAGACAATTCGAAAGCTTCTCAGACTTTCTACGTAGATAATTCTCGAGTTCACGCTGTAAATCACTTGCATTTGCATTGTTATTATTGCTTATATGCATTTATTTGCTTGTTCCGCTTCCAGAAAGATCCACGTATTTGTTGTTGTTTTAATCGTAATTGTTTGTTTTGCTATTTGGGAAACTACAGTAGCGCGTAAAATTAATTGAACGCGTAACAGTATCTTCTAGTAACAAATTGAACCTCCTTCTAAGAATTGCTAAGACTTACAAAGTTATTCTTATCTTCTCATAAATATGTGGTTGTGTTTTTCCTAGATGTGGAAAGCGTTATTATTATTATTATATATTAATAATAATAATAATAATAATAGTTGTTGTTAATAATAATAATAGTTATTAATAATGTACTGATCATAGTTAAACATTATTTGATTGTTTAAGCAGTTGGTGATTAGGACGAACTTCTGATTAAAATTAGGGTAATGCTAAATTGGGTAGTTGGTGATAAGTTCTTTGAGTTTCTCAAAGCCCGAAGTGTATTTTGGATCACTATATTTAATTTACTATCTTTCTTTCGATCTATGATTCCCTCCTTTATAAGAACAATCGTCCGTACGTAATGTGACACGAATAACGTTGTAACCAATATCCAAATGAAATGCGACGATATAAATCCAAGGCTTCAAAGGTGGCTTATCTTTCTAGGGGAATATGATATGAAAATAGATTATATTAAGGGAAGGGATAACAAAATAGCAGAATTTTTAAGTAGAGTGAACACAGAAAAGAATGAAATAAATACGATCACGAAATGCGACACTGGAAAGCATTCACAAACTGAAATTTTGCGTTTTTCTGGAATAACCAATGAAAGTCTACACAATTTGAATGAGCAGGGCAGCATTCTTGAAACCGAAAATTTGGGTCTCGCCTCGAATGACTGTGACAAAGAAAAGGTTTTTGTTTGGTTGGGAGGTGAAGGCTATTTATGCCCTGAGTGTCGGACTCCCAGTGGCACACAGCAACTGAACTACCGACTAAACACCTCCCCTGTAGCCCTGAAACCTAGCCTGGAACTGTTTGTCACATTACATCGGACTAGGCCTCTTGCGTCTCGTCTACCGGCACCTTCGGATTGGAGAGATCACTCCCTCAGCAGGGATGGACATAAAGTAGAGGGATTACTGAGAGAGTGAGCCCTCTTCCCTCTGCGCCGACAGGCGATCGACGATGTCCTTCTTCATAGTGAGAACCGCCCGAGCGTAGTGCGACACACAGTTCCATTTGTCTTTAGACACCAGCATCTTCTCTACCAGGGTATCTGGAGAGATCTCCCCTATTCTCTTCCTGAGATGTACACGTTGTTTCACCCACCGTTCGCATGTGAAGAAAGTATGGCAAGCATCATCCGCAATCCCCGGCAAAACAGGCAGTCTGGGGACCGTGACTTTTCCATTTTGTGCAGGTAAGACTGAAAACACCCGTGGCCGCTGAGAAGCTGTCAGGTAGTAATCAGTCTCGCCATGCTTTCGATTGAGCCACGGCTCCAGGTCCCTGATTAGGCGCGCGGTCCATCTGCCCCGTGTTTCACTTACCCACTCTTCCTGCCACAGAGCGAGAGTCCTTTTTCTCTCCTCGCGTGAAACAGCCTCTCTACCTTCTTCTCCCCTTCACAGGTAGAACCTCCTCCATTCCTTAGCAAGGAGTACAGTAGGTTTCGGTATGCAGACGCAATCCGCAGAGCACCTCGTCTTTGTACCTGCATCAGTCGCTTCTGGTACGACTCCTTACTGAGAGCTTCAGCCCAAACGTCGGATCCGTATAGAAGCACCCACTCCACTGCGCTGATCGGTAGGCGTCTCCTCCTAAGGTATTTGATCGCCTTCTTGGACTCAATGGTCTCTTCGTCAATCCGGATGGGTATAACTCTGGGGATCTGCTTTTTGGTCAGAATGACAACCTCGGTTTTTTCCAGCGGTAAGCTGAACCCACGGTCTGTCATCCACTCGCTCACTCGACGCATTATCATACCTAGTCTGAGTTGCGCTTGCTGGACAGTGCGTCCGGCGACTAATGCCGCTACGTCGTCAGCATAGCCGATCAAACGCGACTCATCTGGTAAGGGTATCCTCAATAGCTCTTCGTATGAGACATTCCATAGGTCTGGGCCGTTACATCGGAGCTCAAATGCCCAAGAGCTGCGTGAGCGATTCGCGAGGGATATGAAAGCCGATCTATTGCTGCTTAGCGAACAACACCGAGATAAAAATTCATCAGCATGGTACCCTGATGAATCTGGTACTTTTGGCATATGGGTTCGAAACAGCACACAACTGAGAGTTCGGGGCCATCGGCGAAAAGATGCTTTCGTGTGGGTCCGTTGCCCAGGAATAACATTCTTTAGTGTGTACTTGACACCGAACGAACCAATACCATCTGTCCAGGCGAAGCTCAACACTTTGGAGGACACCGTCTTGAGCACAGACGGTCATGTTCTTATCGGGGGAGAGTTTAATGCCAAGGCCATTGAATGGGGCATGCCTAAGTCAGATCCCATGGGGAATCGAATCCTGGAGATGGCAGCCAGAGTAGGGCTAGCCGTGGTGAACACTGTTAACACTCCCACTTTCCGCCGCTTGGGCTGCGTGGTCACCATTCCGGACGTGACATTCGCCTCGGGGTCCCTCTCCTCTATGACACAAAATTGGAGAGTTCTAGAGGACTATTCGGCCAGTGATCATCAGTACATAGAATTCGAGATCCGCAACAACGCTCCTAGACTCCCAGACACTCAGCGCTGCGCCTTCGTGTGGAATACGGAGAGAATGGACGTGGGGAAGTTTGTCGACACGCTCATGACATGTTTACCACCGCTTGGCTCATCGCCTGGGAACAGAGAACTGACTGCTGAAGACATGGTGAACTCCACAATGAGTACCATCATCTCCGCTTGTAAATCATCTATGCCCCGCCGGAGACCTAGATACGGAAAGCCTTCAGTGTACTGGTGGTCCACTGAGGTCCGCGAGAAGCTCAACGAGTGCGAAGCCAGGACGAGGCATGCACCAGAATGGCAGTATATCGGTCGGCCAGAAAATGCCTTCGCAAACTGATTAACAGGAGTAAAGCCCGTTGCTGGCAGAACCTTCGTCGAAGTCGTGAACAGGGGCTTGGGCTATAAACTAGTAATGCGGAAGCTCGGCCTTCTACGGCCCCCCTGCGTATTTGAAGCGGAGATGACGGACGAGATAGTACGAGCACTTTTTCGCCAACATCCCTTCCGCGTTGATGCCGTCAACAGGGAAACAACATCAGACTGTCCACTCTTCACGAGAAACGAACTGGAACTAGCAGTTCTCTCCATGAAGGCGAAGAAGGCTCCGGGCCTAGACTGTATTCCAGCCGAGGTACTGCAACTGGCCTATCACTCTTGTCCTGACTTGCTGGTCAGTACGTTCAATGCCTGCTTGCGGGAAGGCGTTTTCTATGAGCGTTGGAAGACGGCAAGACTCATGCTGATCAGCAAGGGTAAGGGAAATTCCGAGTCGCCGTCAGCATACCGACCGTTGTGCATGCTAGATATGGCCGGGAAAGTGCTCGAGAAACTGTTAAAGAGAAGGCTCGCTAACGTTATCCATGCCACTGGGGATCTTTTTTCAAGGCAGTATGGTTTCAGAATGGGACGTTCCACTATAGATGTAGTCGCGGAAGTGGTAAGTGCGGTCCAACACGCGGAGGCACGCAGTCGATCCAACCGTCGGGTAGTCCTTCAAGTGACGCTGGACATAAAGAATGCTATCAACTCCGCTAGATGGACGGATATTCTGGAAGCCCTGGAAAACTCTTTCCAAGTTCCAGAATATCTGATGCGGATAGTCCGAAACTACCTGAAGGATCGCAGCCTGATCTACAATACGGTGCAAGGTTGTCGGAGTATGCTAGTCACATCAGGTGTGGCCCATGGCTCCATCCTCGGTCCGAACTTGTGGAACGTCTCCTACGACGGACTGTTCAGACTTGAACTGCCAAAAGAGTCGCGATTGATCGGCTATGCAGATGACGTTGCGGCACTAGTGGCTGGGCACACAGTCGATCAAACGCAATTAAGGCTGAATGTACTAATGCGCCGGGTGGGGAGCTGGATGACCACTCACGGGTTTAACCTAGCGTTAGAGAAAACCGAAGTGGTCATCTTGACCAAGAAGAGGATCCCCAGAGTAAGACTGGTCCGAGTCGGGGACGCATTAGTAGAGTCGAAACTATCAGTCGAGTATCTGGGCTTGCTGATCGACTCTAAACTGAGTTTCTCGGAGCAAATTAATGCAACAACAAACAACGCCGCAGCAGGGGTCTCGGCAATTAGTCGACTAATGGCCAATCATGGGGGACCAAGTCCAACGAAAAGGCGTCTGCTAATGAGTGTGTTGCAATCTACGCTTCTTTATGGAGCAGAGATATGGAGTGAAGCTCTCAATAAGGAACTGCACCGAAAACGGCTGGCACAGGTGCAGAGACGAGGAGCACTTCGGATTGCATCAGCATACCGCACAGTCTCTAAGCCAGCGGTGTTGGTAATTGCAGGGGTGATACCAATCGCTCTCCTTGCTAGAGAGCGCAATAGAGTCCACATCGGAAGGCACGGGGATAATAAAAAAAAAGTTGCTCGCGATGAAAGACGATGCACTCTCGACGAATGGCAACAATCATGGGAACGTGAGCTAAAAGGAAGATGGACCGCGCGGCTCATCAACGACTTGAGATCGTGGCTCAGTTGAACGCATGGTGAGACTGATTTCTACCTGACCCAGCTACTGAGTGGACACGGTTGTTTTCAGTCTTACCTGCAGAAGATAGGTAAGTCACGGTCTCCAGATTGCATATTCTGCATTGATGTGAATGATGACGCCTGTCATACTTTCTTTTTATGCAGAAGGTGGGACAAACAGCACGGTGATCTTGCCGGAAAAGCGGGAGGGCTCCATCCAGATAGCCTAATCAAAGAGATGCTGAAATCATTTGACAAATGGAATCAAGTGGCACATTACGCTCGGGTAATCCTAGTAATGAAAAAAGGCATACTTGATCGGCTGGAGGCCTAGAGGTTGGAGGGTTTCCTTCTCTAGCAATCCTCCTCCTCTTCCTCACCCGACTGGAGAAGGAATCCTTGTAATCCGAAGGCGCCAAAAGGCGTAAAATTGGGAGGCCTAGCCCGAAGTAATGTGTCAAACGGTTCCAGGCTAGGCGCTCCGGTTAACAGGGGAGGTGCTTAGTAGGTAGTCCAGTATGTTCACTGGGAGTCCGACACTCAGGGCATAAATAGCCTTCACCTCCCTAAAAAAAGAAAAGGTCTGGGCCGTGAATGGAGCCTTGCGCCACCCGGAAGTTACATCCATTCTTCGCCGACCCCCCAATGTGTCATAGACGAGCTTGCGGTCTTTGAGGTAATCCCTCAATGTCCGCATTAGATACCTCGGCACTCTGAAAGATTCCAGAGCACTGAGAATATCTATCCACCTAGCGGAATGGATGGCGTTCCTTAGGTCAAGCGTCCTTTGTAATAGTATGCGCTTTGAGTAGTGATTGTGGGCTTCTGCCTGCTGAACCACGTTCACCACTTCTATAGTCGCGCAATCGTGGATCCGAGCTTCCGCATGACCAGCTTATAACCCAGGCCCCACGGGTCTCTGTTGATGTCCTCAATGAGGTTTTGCCAACAGCGAGCTTTGCTTTCATTGATTAACTTGCGAAGGAGTTACCTAGCGTGACTATCCAGATCCCTTGAGCGTTGGGCTTCGCGGCGGAGTCTATGACATTCTTTTCGATTTTAAGTGACATCTGTTGTCCACCAGTACACAGCAGGCTTATCGCGTCACGGCCGTCGCCGGGTCATTGAGACGTCGCACGCAGACGTGATGAGTTTCTTAGTAGAATTCATCGCGTTTTCGGCTGAGACTTTCCTAGTCCCCGTCATGATTTAACTTCCCATAAGAGCTCCGGCGAATTCCTTGACGTCCATTTTGGCGATGTTCCAACATTCGACGGAAGGTCAGGTTGCTGCGCGTCGAGGAGCATGCTCGCCAATTTCGATTGCAATATACTGGTGATCACTCACCGAATAGTCCTCCAGTACCTTCCACCGCAGTAGTTTTGGCCTGCGGGTGAACATGCCTGCCTCCATGGATTGACCACTTGTAATTGTGGCCAAGTGGTCAAGTGTTCCACCACTGAAAAATGCCCTGGCGATTTATCCCCAACCTGATTGCTGGGGAGAAGCCCGCATGAGGTCGCGGCTCCCTCACACGTTGGAGTGTATATCCCCACCCCGAATTTATTTTTTGTTATGTCGTCCATCATGTTTTTTGGTTGGGTACTTTTAGTGACTCGGTCACGCGTCTGGATAACGGGCAACATCACCAAGAATCCCCCCCCCCATCACGCCAAGGTAGTACCCTTGGCGGGGAAAGAAAAGGTTAACTCATACGAAAATGAAAAAATTTTGGGAACTGAAAATTTGAGTTCCATTTTTGTCGAAACATCTCATAATGAAAGAAACGCTTTAAGTGAATCTCTAGAAAACGAAAATATACACTCTCACTCATACTTGAGACAATAGTTAACAGGTTTAGAACGCAAATTATTTTAAAGGAATCAAAGGAAAAAGAATATGAAAGTGTCTTTGGAAATAGAAGGATCTTTGTTGATAAAAATTATCTACATACCGATAGTGTTAGTAACCTACTTCGAAGGTATATATGTAAAGGAAAAATAGGAATTTATTCGTTCCTGTCGGATCACGATTACAACAAATTACAACAGGTAATCATAAATACATTTTCAGACAGTAACCAAGTAAAATTTATCAAGTGCAGCAATTTTTCTGTAGATGTAGAGGACGAAGAGGCGTTAAACAAGCAAATCTCACTTTTTCATAAACATGACATTCTGGGACACTGGAAACCTATGAGGGCATCAAAACCAGAGTATACAACCCAGTTCTTCAAACGCAAGTTCATAAGATTATAAACAACTGTGAAATTTGTGCATCTGGAAAATATGACAGAAACCCAATAAACAAAAAATTTCATTTAACGGAAATACCGTCCACTACAAACAAGCTCATTCACGTAGACACTTACGTAAACAGTAAACATAGTTTTATTAATTTTATTGACAAGTTTTCGAAACATGCCATTACTTTTTATCTGGAGGATCGTAACACACAGACAATAATCGAGAAGCTCCGACAATTTTTAGCCATAAAAGACAAGGTTAAGAAGTTTATTTTCGACAACGAGTTCAACACTAGGAATATAAGAGAATTCTGTTTAGCGGAAAATATCGACTATCATATGACAAAACCCAATAGTCATACAGGGAGTGCAGATGTCGAACAGCTAAATAATACGCTAACAGAACGAATAAGAACTTTAAATATCGAAGAAAAACTTCCTATTAGGAAACAAATGCTGAAAGCAGTAAAATTTTACAATAATACTTACCACTCAACTATTAAAGCAACCCCTCAAGATGTACAAGAACATAAAATTGACCAGAATATCATCCGTGATAGGTTGAAACAAAGACACAGAAAGAGAAGAAGGTTTTATAAAAAATTATAAATCCCTTCGGCACAAAGACCAACCCAAATTTAGAAAACATTATCTAACAGGTATTCTAACAGGTATCTAAATGAAAGCAATATCAAACGCCCTTTAAAATTTTCAGATAATTCTGGCAATAGGGATTGTCTTTCTATTGGTCCCCCTAGTCCAAGGGAAACGATAGAGAAAATTAACTCAGAATTGGGATATTCAAAAACCGACGAAGTCGGATTGGTATGCAAATTCAACATTGTTATCTACCCCCAAGGAAGTTATAAATATCCTAAAAAGTTTAGAAGAAACCACAAATTCTCTATTACTAGGTGTCAATCGAGACATTGCAAATCATCATATAATTTAGCGTGAAAAACTTAGGAATGACCTTGATCCCTCGTAGACACAAAAGAGCCTTAATTAACTTTGGTGGAAACGTATTAAAATGGGTATTTGGGACAATAGACGATCTTGACCGACACGACATTGAGAAATACCTAGAAACTATTGATAAAAACAACCATCAGACGATAGAGACTGTAAATCAACAAATCAAAATAAATGACAAACTTTTATAAATTATTCAGCCAAGCATACTAACAGACGAGGAAATAAGAACATACAACATCGATTCTACCAAACTATCACAGAGAACACTCGGCACACTATAACACAAACTATACACACTATAACGGTTCACTTATATTTGCGATCTAAATTCCAATAGAATTTCAGAAAGTTTATAAAAAACTTTTAATTCAAACACCAAACACAAACAGATTGACCAAGATAATAATCGAATTAGATAATAAAACACATACATATGAAAATAATAAAAATCTCAAAGAACTTAAGATAAGAAAAATAATTGTATTGCAGTTTTGTTAAAAATTATAATGAAGAATATATAGAAATAGAAAAAGATGTCTTCATTTGTCTAAAAGAAATTTTAGTAATCCTTGTGATGAAAGGAAGTTGACTTTAACTGGAAATTACTTTATAAGCTTTCAAAATTGTACTGTAACGATAGAAAAAAAAGGAAGAATTTACAAACAAGATAAAAACATTAAAAAGTCATTTAGTAATATCTGTAAATAATACACTCGATTTGAATAAAATAGCATCAACTTTTGAAGGTACCGTTTTAACACAACAAAAGAATATAAAAGAAATCCAAGTACTTAAATATTGTGACGTGTTCAGGTCACGCGAACTGTAGTCGGCGTAAACAAAAAGTCGTAAACATGTTTACGACTATCTGCTACCAACACATCGATTGTTCTCGTGTGCGCAAGCATAAACACGTCACGCGAGTTACGAAACCTTCATATCCGTTTATAAAAGAAAAGACAAAGGTTTCGTTCTTCTAAATTATTTATTCTAATCTGGTTGTTTCCAGCCCAAAAGATAACTACGAACTGACTTCTCTTTCGTTAAACAGTCCAAAAGTAATAATGCAATTCAAGTAAATAATGCTGATTATACATAACAAGAACAATGTGAGAAAGGATTTAGATAATATGGGGAATTTAGAAAATCATCTGTCTAGACAATTAGGTGTCAGGTAAAATTTAGAATATCATCTGTCTAGACAATTAGGTGTCAGGTAAGTCGGCGATGAATTTGAACCTTATACATAACTCCTCCTCCCTTAGAAGGGCGATGGTTACAGGAACATCGGAGACGTGGCCATCGCAGGATTGCATCTTGGATTCGGGATGAATTTTGTTTCCTTGCAGCGTAAGTATGTGAAGGTTATTGTTGCTAGGATGATGAGTACGATGGTAATTTGTAAGACGTAGCATCTTTTCGAAGTTTCGAACAAGTTGATTTCGGTTGCATCGGGGAACTTGAATCTGGTAAGTGTGTGGAGCTCGATCCTTGGAGAAACGGTCTCGTTGTTTTTTCCAGGAGTGATCGGGAAGATGTTTATGGTATCCCAAAACACGCTGTTAGTACTACTATTCGTAATACGATTTAAATTGATACTGCATCCTTCGAGATGGATCAATACAGTTCCAGAAATTGATCCTTTTGTCGAATCACATGTCGTTTCTAAAGGCGTCGCTGGGATGTTCGTGGCGAGCACATAGTTCGGTTCTGGTTGTGTAATATCCGGCGTATTTGCATCAGGTTCAGATTGGCAGGAGGTTGTTTTTCCATTAATGATGTTAGCGATGCATCTGGAATTGCTTGCCAATTTGTTAACGATACGATTTTGTTTGCAATAAAAGGTTCCCTCAATTTTAGGACACATTTCGTCAAAGAATTGAACACTTTGAGGCTCTAGGGCGATATAGGGTGTCGTTATGATTTTCAAGTGGTTTTGTTGGGTAGTGGGATGATATGGAAGAAAGGAAGGGTTGTATTGGCAAAAGTGGGTATTTGGATGTTGAATATAATATTAGTGTTATTATAGTATGCCTGAAGGTTTAGAAATTCATAAATGTGCTCATCAGATTGAACATTGACCGATTGATTTTGAAGGTTTTTCTGGATTTCTGTAAGTTCAATTTTGTTTAGAATTTGTTTCGAGTTTGTGAGTAAGTTCGGTGATTTTAATTTTTGTAATAGCTAGAGTATCTGAAGTTTCATGGTTTTGGTTGAAATTCTTAATGGAAGTCCTGATATTGTCTATGGTTTCTTTCGTAATTTCCTAGTTGAATTACATGAATTATGTTACTGTAAGAAATTATGTTCCTAGTCATGCCCAGCCGAAGCGGCAGAAGTCCGTGGTTGTTGTTGAGTGTTTGTATCTCTATCTTCTGTCCTTTCACCATCAGCAATACCTTGAAATTTACGTTTTGCCTTAACTTTGGATTTATGTAACTTTTGATTTTTTGTTGTTATTAGTGTGACTCGTTTGTTGGTCTTGATTTTGTGTTTACTAAATCTAGGTGTTATTTTATTTCTTCTACACTCTTTACGAAATATTGCTTCATTTTCATTCAAACTGGGTGCTTCTATTCGATTTTTATTTAGTTTTGCTAAATTTTTATTAACGATTTCGTCAACTTTTCTTTTGATTTTTGGATAAACTTGGGATCGAAACTCGTTCAATTTTTTCAAATAATCATGTTGATCATTGAATTTGACTTCTTTCTCGAAGGTATGAACTCTACCGGAGAACACCTCATAAGGAGTAAGTTTGGTTGTGGAGTGTATGGCGTTATTGTATGTTATAAGAGCTTCGTTCAATATATCGTCATGGTCTGTGTCCAAATTTTCTTTTTTTCGTTTTTCTAAAATTATCCTGTAAGTTTCTGTAAGGGTAGAATGCAATCTTTCAACGTACGCGTTGCTGCTTGTCTGTTGGAATGATGTAAAATGAACTTTTATGTTGTATTGCTTGCAAAAATCTTTGAATATCGTGGATGTCATTTCCGTGCCCTGATCTGCAACTAGTTTTTCGGGGATGCCGTGAAGGCTCATGAAATGTCGCAATGATTTGACTATGTTTAGGCTATTTTTGGTTGGTAAGGTATAGGCAGCAGCAAATTTCGAGAAGCGGTCTATAATTGTGAGTATTGACTTGCCATTTATGGAGTAGACGTCTATGTATATATTGTCTAGAGGTTTTCGAGGGCTATCAGAATTTTGGAATTTGATTTTTAATGGTTTTCTATCGTATTTCTGGATTTGGCATGTTTCGCAGTTGTTAATGATTTTCGTTACTTTTTCTTTTAGGTAAGGGAAATAATAATCTCTTTTAAGGTGTTGAAAAGTTTCATTGATGCCTCGATGGTTACTATTTTGATGATATTCATTGATTAACTTATCCTGTTCATCTGCTTCAGTTATATCTGTGATCAGCTCTGTGCATCGAATGAGCTTGAAAGTTCGTGATTGTGAAAGAAATTTTGAATAGACAGATTGAACTACTTTGAAAATCTCATCGGATGTATATATGGCATTGAGTTTGTGAGCCGTTAAGAATTTTTTGAATAGCTCCAGGGTGTTATTTTCGTTGAAAGAATGCATCTGGATCGTGCGTCTTTGTCTGTTTTTGAATGGCATTGCGAGTGTTGTTTTGGGTGTTTTGTCGGTTTCTTCTAAAACAATTTGTAGGGTAAACTCATTCAGGGGACGTTCTGAGACCGGGATCCCATCGTCCAAGTTTTCAGTGGCTGAGTGTATGGTGGAGCCATGTTCTGTTTGAAGTGAGGTGTTATTTTCGCAGTCAAGTAATTCATTAGCATTGGCTTCGATAGGTATAGGAGGACTAGATTCGTTTAACCTGATTCTACTCAAGGCGTCAGCGTTGGAGTTTAAACTTCCTTTTTTGTAGACGATCTCATAGTCAAATTCCTCAAGCTTCAAACGCCATCTGACTAATTTTGAATTCGGTTCCTTTAGATTCATTAAGTATGTTAAGGGTTTATGGTCTGTTATTATTCGAAATTTTCGCCCAAATAAATACGGCCTGAAATATTTTACACCCCATACGATCGCTAATAACTCTTTCTCGATCGTGGAGTAATTGATCTCAGAGTCTGTTAAGGTTCTGCTAGCGTAACTGATAGGTTTGTCCCTGCCTATTGGACCTTGGGATAAGACTGCTCCAATCGCATAATTGCTAGCGTCAGTGGTCAGGACGAATGGTTTGCTGAAATCGGGGTATTGTAGAATTGGATCGTTCATTAAAAGATCCTTACACATGTCGAATGTCTGAACGTACTTTTCCGTAAGTTGGACGGATCTACCTTTCTTTAAACACTCAGTTAAAGGTTTCGTGAGCTTCGCAAAGTCTTTAATAAACTTGCGGTAATAACCAAGTAACCCTAAAAACATTTTAATCTCCTTTTGTGACCTAGGGATTGGAAAGTTTTTTATTGCTTGAATTTTATCGGGATTGGGTTTTACTCCGTCTGGTGTGACAATGTGGCCTAAGAACGCTATTTCTTTATGAAGGAATTCTGATTTATCTAACTGTATTTTAAAGTTTGCTTGACGGAGTTTGTTAAAAACCTTTCTTAAATTTTCGCCGTGCTCTTGGAGTGAGGTTGAAAAAACTTTTATGTCGTCAAGGTAAACCAAGCAGATTTTTCCTTGAAGGTCTTGTAGTACGTTGTCCATGACTCTTTGGAACGTAGATGGTGCGTTTTTGAGTCCGAAGGGCATCCGCACGTATTCATAGTGCCCATTATCAACAGTGAAGGCTGTCTTTTTTATATCCTTAGGGTCCATCTCGATTTGATGGAACCCGCTTGCGAGGTCTAATGTAGAGAAGTAAAGGCACTTCCCTAGTTTGTCAAGGATATCAGTGATATTCGGAAGAGGGTAACGGTCAGTTATCGTCTTTTCATTCAGTTTGCGATAGTCGATGACTAACCTCCACTTCTGTTTACCGCTTGCATCTTTCTTTTTAGGGACTATCCAGACGGGTGAGCTCCATGGTGAATAGCTCGGTTGGATAATTCCTTGATCCAGCATATCTGAAATCTGTTTCTTCACTTCTTCCCTGTGAATATACGGATATCGATATGATTTTGTGTAAATAGGTGCATCATCTGTTGTTGTGATGCAGTGTTTGATTTTGTTTGTGAAGCTTAACTTTTGGCCCTCGCGAAAGAATATATCGTCATAATTTTGGCACAATTTTGTTATCAGTTTTTTCTCTTCTCCATTTAAGTGGGACGTACGGATCAATTTGGTAATATCTTCGGCAGAAAAGTTTTCACCGTTGGTGATAGGATCGATATTAAAATTATTTATTTCGATGAATTTTGAGAGTTCTGAGACCTCGAGTGGTTGTTCTAGAAAAAGGAGTTTTTCGTCGTTTGATGTGTTGTTGATGGCTATTAAACTGTACCAGTCCTTAGCTTTATAAACCCCTTCTTCAATACGCAGGTAAGGTGTTACTTCAGTAGCTTTAATGTATATGTCACCATCGCGAACATCAACTGGGAGTTTAACTATGAATTTTGATAATGCGGGTACAACAAATTTCTGAGAGACTATATTGGGTTTAAATTCTAAGGGAATTGAGGCATTGTTGGTGGACAATATTTTGTTTGCAAGATCAACCTTAGCTCGTAGTTTGGATAAAATATCCAATCCTAGCAACCCATCAAAGTATTGGTGAAATTTGAATACCAAAAATTTCATTTCACCTGGTTGTCTGAACTCAACGAAATTTGGGAACGTCACTTGTTGGCTTAGTACATGGTTATTCAGTACGGTATTAATAATAACCGGTTTGGTAATTTCTATTTGGCTAGGGTGTACGAATGCAGGGTTAATAAACGAAGTCGAAGCACCAGTATCAATTAGGAATTTGAGATTGCGGCCAAATGGAGAAGATATTTTAATATATGGCAAATTTGATCCATGTGAATTGATGTCTACGTATCCTGTAGGTTGTGTGAGGCAGCTATAATAAAATTTTCATCATCTATTTCGCTTATGTATGGTTCGCAATTTGTATTAGATTGGTCTTGTCCGTAACCTTCTGGTTCGTAGTAGTCTGTTGTTTCAGGATCTTTGTAGTAATAAAAATTGTCAAGTTCTTGTCGGTAAGTCTCACTTGGAGCTGGTTGAAAATATGTGGCGTTGTTTGTACTTTTGGTAGTTGGTTCTAGTTTATTTATGTTATGAAGTTCCTTGGACGTAAAACGAGGAGGTCCTGTTTGCCGAAAGAAATTATTGGTTAAGAAATTTGGCTGTTGCGCCTGTCTGGCTTGGTTATTGCGTAAATGCGTGTACCCTGAGCTTGTATCCATTGGCTCGGGCCTAGGTAATGCCGGTCTATTAAATTGTAATCCAAATTGCTGGTTATTTGGATAGTTGTTGAAATTATTGCTTGAAAAATTCCTTTGAGGGAAAGGATTTTGTCCTGATTGTTGAGGTCTAAACATTGGTTGGGTGGGTCGAAATGTACGGAACAGTGGTTAATTTGTGGCAAGAGAGGGTTGGTTAAATTTAAACTGTGGTTGAATATTACTGTTACTAAAAGAATATGTGGGTAATTTTAAATTTTGTAAAATTGGAGCCTTATTCGAAAGAAAAGGATTTGTTGGAGGTTTCTTTTGTAAAGTCAAGCAATCGTGTTTTGCATAGAATATGTTCTGTTCCTGGATACAGTACGAGAAAGCAGTTGCGAGTGCATCTGGCTTCATGGCCCTAACCGTTGCACCAAGAGGCTCACGAAGTCCTGTCAGGAAGACGTTCAGGCACATTTCCGAAAATAGTTCTCTTTTAGCTTTAATTACATTTTCATCCGTTTCGTGGATCAAAACATGGTTGATCATCGTGGAAAGGAGTTCTATTATCTCGCTGTAAAATTTCTCGATTGATTTTTCGCTTTGCCGTGTATTGTGCAAATCGCGAATTAAGGAGGTTTCATTACGTTTGTCACTGTAGTGAAGCGTAAGGTTTTTCTTGATTTCCGACCAGTCCAACGACGTCCCGTACATATTAAGGACCTCGTTGGCAGGACCCTCAATTTTATTACGAATTGCCCTCAAAAGGACTCTGCCATAGGCTGGTGAGGATGGAGAAATAACTGTGAGAATTTCCTCGACATTGTCGATGAAATCTCGAAGAAGTCTGGGATTACCATTAAATTTCGGTAGGTCCTTTACCGCATCAGGGACTCTTAAGGAGTTGAAAACATCCGCTATGGTCGCCATTGTCGGATCAGTCGTTAAGTCTAACAAAGGGGCGGAACGATCCGATAACTCACTATTTTCCGAAATATTAACGTTCGCGTCGAACAAATCACCCAAATTTACCTCACTTCCACTAATTTGTTCAATACTTACATTTTCAGGTGGCACTCTTCTTAAATTGTTAGTATTTCTTAAGCGCGGATAAGGGTTGTTGTAATTTTTTCTATTGAAAAATGGCATAAGGGGTAAAAGAAATGCGGTTCGTATTGTTCACTTTTTCGTTAAGTTAACCGCACTTTGTCAATTAAGATTTTTTTTTTTTTTTTTATAAAACACTAATTTTCAACATCAATAACACTAATATTTTAAAGTAAAATCAATTTATATAATAAAGGAAAGGATGAAGGAATATAGGAAAGTATTCAATAACTTTGACTTACGTGGCTAAAATAAAGGTGTGGTCCGTCAAATTCGATGATCCTTCGAAGATTATCCTTGTGGCCGGTTTCCTGTATTTTCACGGTACTGCTCGATATTCCTTCGGGGTTCACCGTTACTTTCTTGGTATTCGAAATCACTTGGTTCGTTTTCGCACTTCTAACTTCTCGTGTATGCTACCGAGAAAATGTTAAAATGTCGCGAAAAAAAAATCCTACCGACTGCGCCAGTTACGAAACCTTCATATCCGTTTATAAAAGAAAAGACAAAGGTTTCGTTCTTCTAAATTATTTATTCTAATCTGGTTGTTTCCAGCCCAAAAGATAACTACGAACTGACTTCTCTTTCGTTAAACAGTCCAAAAGTAATAATGCAATTCAAGTAAATAATGCTGATTATACATAACAAGAACAATGTGAGAAAGGATTTAGATAATATGGGGAATTTAGAAAATCATCTGTCTAGACAATTAGGTGTCAGGTAAAATTTAGAATATCATCTGTCTAGACAATTAGGTGTCAGGTAAGTCGGCGATGAATTTGAACCTTATACATAACTCGCGCATCAAGTACAACAGATCCCGGTGCAAGCGACTCGACGCGTACACGCGAGAACAATCTGTATGGAAGGTTCTGGGATGGTTGGTAGTGGTATATAAGCGACTACGGCGAGCGACGAGACAAGCAGTTGTGAATGAAAAACGCGAGAGTACGCGACAGTGCGCGCCAGAAAAACTCGAAATAAGGAAAGTGAGAAAAGTGTTAAATAAGTGAATTAGTGTTTAATTATATTGAATAAGTGTTAATTAATTAATTTAATTCATTAAAGTGATTTTAGTAAATTAATCATAAAGTGTAGAAGAAACTTAATTAAATTTTAAGAATTAATTTTAAAATAGTTCGCGAGTGTTTTATTTCACTATTAGAAATATTTGCGAATAGCAAACAGGTCGCGCACCTGCTCAACGCGCAACACTGGTGTCAGAAGTGGGATTATTCGTGCAATAGTGAAGTGAAAAATAACTCAAACTCTTAAAAAAAAAAAAATCGTGAACTATAGTGAACACTTTTGAACTTTTGAAGTAAACTTGTAAGAAAAATGCCGCGTAAAATCAACGCTCTCACTTTGCGGGAACTAAAGGAGGAGTTGGAAAAGCGGAAAATTTCCACCGAAGGAAGCAAGGCTAGATTAATCACCCGGTTAAACGAAGCGCTGGTAGCGGAAGGAATGGATCCAGAGTCCTTTGAGTTTCCCGATGCTGAAAGTTGCACTGGAGGCGAGGAGGAAGAACAAATTCTGAGTGCGCAAGGGTTGATGCGAATGTTGATGGCAATGCAAAAGCAATCAACCGAGTTGAACGAGAAGCTCGACCGGCAGTCAACTGACTTAAAAGAAAAGTTCGACCGGCAGTCAACTGACTTAAATGAGAAGCTCGACCGGCAGTCAACTAACTTAAATGAGAAGCTCGACCGGCAGTCAACAGCGTTCAACAAGCAATCAGCTGAATTAAGAGCAGATTTAGGTGAACTAAGCCGAAAGCTTAACCATCAAATTGAAGGTTTCCAAGAAAGGATGGACAAAGTGGAAGAAAGGATGAGCAAAGTGGAGACGGTTCGGGAAGAAATTGAAAGAATAAAAGAAGACTTAAAACAAGGGAAAATAACGATAGCGAGTAGCCCGGCCCCGATAGTGAGCAACCCGATCCCGATATTGAGTTACCCGAGCCCGATAATGACCAGCCCAAGTCTAATAGCGAGTAACCCAAGCCCGATAACGAATACAGCCAGTATCTCAACAAGGAGTGTAAAAGCGCCAACTTTCGACGGACAAATGGCTTGGAGCATTTACAAAACCCAGTTTGAAGCTGCCGCTCAAGCAAATCACTGGAATGACCAGGACCGAGCAACAGCCTTAATTCTTGCTCTGAGAGGTCCAGCTGCGGAAATACTCCAAACGGTGCCTGTCGAGTTGCAGTCAAGCTCAAGCCCTATAATGAACGCACTCGACATGAGGTATGGGGATAATCATCTGAAGCAGATCTACAGGTCGCAGCTGCGCAACCGGATGCAGAAACCAGGTGAAACTCTACAGCAGTTGGCTCAGGATACTGAAAGGCTTGGCACTTTTGGCTTACCCCGCATACAACCAATATATTCGGGATGATGTGGCAGCAGAAGCATTTATTAGTGCGTTGCAGGACAGGGAAATGCAACAAGCTGTACGCCTAGCCGAAAAGTGCTCAGTAAAGGACGCACTGGCATATTGTTTGAACTTCGAAGCTGCTAAAACAGCCACTCGTAACACAGCCAGGATCCGACAGGTTACAACGGAAGAATGTTTATGTGAGCGTGTTGACATCAGCGAAGAAGCGCAGGTGAATGGTGCGGCCATATGCTGGAATTGTGGTGAACGAGGTCATCCCCAACGAAACTGCAAGCAGCAAAGGAAATTAAGCTACTGCCCGGCATGTGCTGCTAGAAGGAGATCAAGGCCAAAAACAGAGCCTGGCAATAAGGCCCCTCAATCCAAGGGGTCGGGAAACGCGTAAGAACCAACTTCGCGGGGCAGAGGTTGGCTAGGAGGATCAAAGTCCCCAGAACCACCATCATCGTATCTAGGCTACATCGGGGAGAGGCAGACTTATGTGTTCGTGGACAAGTCGACGGTGAATATTGCACCCTCACAATTGATACTGGTGCAACAAGGTCAATATTGCGACCAGATTTGGTGAGCGGGCATGTTCTCTCCAAAGGCAAACCACTTTTGTTACGAACAGCAACGGGAGAAGCAGCACCCGTATACGGCGAGATCAAACTCCAAGTACAAGTAGGGGATATACTGTTTCAACATGAGTTTCTTGTTGCTGATATAATGGACGACTGCATCCTGGGAATGGATTTCCTAAGACCACACGGGTTTACGTTGGATTTGGGCAGACGGGTCTTGAGATGGCGGAATGTTGAGATCTTAATGGAGGGTCATTACGACAACATTCCAACACCGAAAGTGGTCGTAAATGCCGACACTGACGTACCGAAATCTTCCGAGAGCATTGTATGGGCCAAAGTTGAAGGTGATCCTGGAGACCATAGATCCTACCTAATTGAGCCAACAAAAACACCGGCACTGCGTAATTCAATTCTGGGACGGACACTCGTAACAACAAATAAGAGTGGATGCGTGCCGGTTAGAGTCCTTAATACCTCGGACTCAGTTACCCACATCAAAGCTGGAACCATTATTGGGAGCTGTCAGCTGGTCTCTGCTGTAACATCATTGGAAGTAGGAGATAGCCAATGTCCAGCGAGGAAACGAAATACTGGGGAATCCCGTGAGTTAGTGTCGACTTTATTGGAACCAACCAAGATATCACCAGAGCAGTTCAAGAAAGCCTCGGAATTGGTGAACAAATACCGCGACATTTTCTCAACTGGTGACGACGATCAAGGACGTACAAGTATGGTGACTCACGTTATTGACACACAAAACGCTAAGCCGATTCGACAAGCACCAAGACGACTTCCATCAGCCAAGCAGGGAGAAGTAAGCACAATGATCTCCGACATGGAAAAACAAGGAGTCATCGAACCTTCAATCAGCCCGTGGGCATCGCCTGTAGTCCTGGTAAAGAAAAAGGATGGAAGCACTAGGTTTTGTGTCGACTACAGGCAGCTCAACGATGTCACGAAGAAAGACAGCTACCCACTTCCGCGCATCGACGATATTATGGATACAATGGCGGATTCGAAGTGGTTTTCTACTCTCGACTTAAAGAGTGGATACTGGCAGGTTGAAATCGACAAGAAAGACAGAGAGAAGACTGCATTCTCTGTGGGTACTGGATTGTGGCAATTTGTAGTGATGCCATTTGGTCTTTGCAATGCTCCAGCAACATTCGAACGCCTCATGGAATGTGTACTCCGCGGGTTAAGTTGGAAAACATGCTTGGTATATCTGGATGACATCATTGTCATAGGGAGGACGTTTGACGAACATGTGCGCAACTTGGAAGAGGTGTTCTCCAGGCTACGACGGGCCAACTTGAAGCTGAGCCCACAGAAGTGTACACTTTTCGCATCTGAGGTAAAGTACCTAGGACATGTTGTATCAGCAAAAGGTGTGAAAACGGACCCTGAGAAAATAGAAGCTGTGAGAAGTTGGCCGAAACCTAATAACAAACGACAACTTCGAAGTTTCCTTGGACTGGCGACCTATTATCGCCGATTCGTTAAGGACTTTGCAAAAATAGCGAAGTGTCTCCATCAGCTCACGGAAAAGAATCGCCCTTTTATTTGGAATGAACAGTGCGAAAAAGCCTTCGAGACGTTGAAGAATAAGCTCTGTGAATCACCGGTTTTAGCATATCCCAAGCCTGGAAGAATGTTCGTGGTTGATACCGATGCGAGTAACAACGGGATCGGGGCCGTATTGTCACAGCAGATCGACGGTGAGGAGCGAGTTATCTCATACTACAGTCGAGTTCTGTCAAAGAGTGAAAAGAACTACTGCGTAACCAGGAAAGAACTACTAGCTATAATTGAAGCAACAAAGCAGTTCCACAAGTACCTTTACGGACAGAAAGTCGTTCTTCGCACAGATCATGCTTCCCTGAGATGGCTGCTCCATTTCAAAAACCCAGAAGGGCAAGTTGCTAGATGGATAGAAAGGCTACAGTCCTATGATTACGAAATCGTCCATCGAAAAGGAGGAGTGCATGGGAATGCCGACGCTTTATCCCGTCGCCCATGTCCAGCAGCTTGTAAACACTGCCGACGGTCTGAGGAAAAAGAACAAGGCATAGATCTGCGTGTAGTCACAACAGAAGTCGACGAGGGTTGGACGCAGCACGCACTGCGGGACGCTCAGCTAGCAGATGATGATGTTGGACCATTGTTGGTATGGAAGGAGACAACTGGACGTCCTGAGTGGAAGGACATATCAGCACGCGGCACGGTGTTGAAAAGTTATTGGGCTCAATGGAACTCCCTTGAGGTCGAAGATGGAGTTTTGAAACGGAAATGGGAAACAGCAGATGGCACTTCACATAGGATGCAAATTGTTCTTCCCAAGAGTCGGGTCAAAGGAGTAATGAAGGAGATGCATGAAGGCACATCGGGAGGTCACCTTGGGGTGAACAAAACCCTGACAAAGGTGCGAGAAAGGTTCTATTGGCTCCACGCTCGAGAGGATGTTCTTGACTGGTGTCGAAAATGCACAATATGTGCTTCCGTCAAAGGCCCAAGTCGAAGAACGCGAGGACGAATGCAGACCTATAACGTGGGGGTACCATTCGAAAGAGTAGCTGTGGACATCGCAGGACCCTTTCCCGAGTCCGAATGGGGAAACCGGTATTTACTAGTTGTAGCTGATTACTTCAGCAAGTGGCCAGAAGTCTACCCAATTCCTAACCAGGAAGCAACTACTGTAGCGGAACAAATCGTTTCTCAGTGGGTTAGTAGATATGGCGTACCCCATGAACTACATTCAGACCAAGGCAGAAACTTCGAGTCACAAGTTTTTGCTGAAATGTGTGAACTGCTGGGTATACGGAAAACACGGACAACGCCACTTCACCCTCAGTCCGATAGAATGGTCGAACGGTTCAATGACACGCTCAATAAACATTTGGCCAAGATGGTGGATGAAAACCAGAGAGATTGGGATCGACGCATTCCATTATTTGTGATGGCATACCGAACTGCGGAACATGCATCGACTGGAGAAGCACCCGCAAAAGTCATCTTTGGAAAAATGATTCGTCTACCAGCTGATGTGAAGTTTGGGACACCCCCTGAGAAGCCCCAACCTATTTCGGAGTATACAAGCGATTTAAGGCAACGGCTGAGTCAGATACACCAATTAGTGCGGAAACAAATAGAGTCAGCCACTGATCGCATGAAAACCAGATATGACTTAATGGCAAACTCATCTGGTTTCCAGACGGACGACTTGGTTTGGCTATATAACCCCCGGCGTCGTAAAGGCAGATCTCCGAAGCTACAGCCGAATTGGGAAGGACCCTATAGAATCGTCAAACGGATCAACGATGTGGTATACCGGATACAAGAACACCAGAAACCTAGGGCAAAAATGAAAATTGTGCATCTGGACCGCCTTGTCCCATATTATCAGCAGGAAGACGCGGAGATGGTTAATGTCACACTTTTTCGGGGCGAAAAAGATTTAAGGCGGGGATAGTGTGACGTGTTCAGGTCACGCGAACTGTAGTCGGCGTAAATAAAAAGTCGTAAACATGTTTACGACTATCTGCTACCAACACATCGATTGTTCTCGTGTACGCAAGCATAAACACGTCACGCGCATCAAGTACAACAGATCCCGGTGCAAGCGACTCGACGCGTACACGCGAGAACAATCTGTATGGAAGGTTCTGGGATGGTTGGTAGTGGTATATAAGCGACTACGGCGAGCGACGAGACAAGCAGTTGTGAATGAAAAACGCGAGAGTACGCGACAGTGCGCGCCAGAAAAACTCGAAATAAGGAAAGTGAGAAAAGTGTTAAATAAGTGAATTAGTGTTTAATTATATTGAATAAGTGTTAATTAATTAATTTAATTCATTAAAGTGATTTTAGTAAATTAATCATAAAGTGTAGAAGAAACTTAATTAAATTTTAAGAATTAATTTTAAAATAGTTCGCGAGTGTTTTATTTCACTATTAGAAATATTTGCGAATAGCAAACAGGTCGCGCACCTGCTCAACGCGCAACAATATCAAAGGACTGAGAATATGGGAATCAGATCTTCTTCGACCATTATTGTCATTAGAATTATAATCTTTGTTGCCTGTACGATGAATGGTTTTCAGCTTCCTAAACTATCAGAGAGTAGGATTGCACTACTTCTAATATTAAAGTTGACAAAAAACCAATACCTAAATATATTCCCTTGAAATATTAGAAAGTAGGATTTTCTCTACTTCTAATATTGGAGCTAATTAATTAAAGACAAGAGAGCAGGATTCTCTACTTCTTGACTTCAAGAGCTGCTGGTTAAACTCTTTCGTTTACTTAACAACTCTGCCCTATATTTCGCATAACAAGAGCTTAAATACTAATTACACATAATAAATACTAATGAAAATAATGAAATTGATATTTCATAATCAAGGTGCAATGAATATAGGTCAAGATACATATTTCATAATTTAAAATTAACTAAATTGAATCTTTATGAATTTGAGAGTTTTTTTTGTATTTACTTTATTATTTTGTTTTCTAAAAAAATGATGATCTTAGACATACTGCCGCCTGTTGAAGTATTATACTTCAAACGAATATTGTTGATCGTGAGATAATCTTCGTGGGGCAGGAACTGGTTTCTGGATGAGTCTAGGATTTCTTGCAGGTCTTAGACGCGTGTACAGATACCAACTAGCTATAATGAGGATGACTCCCAGGGCAATGTAGCTTGCTGATATTGTGTGTATACCAAGGGATCCTAGTTGCTGCAATTTAGATTGTTTGGTTGATAGTTCATCCATCGTTTGGGTTAACTTGTCGATGTCCACAGTAGATCGGGTTATCCAAGGATGGTTAAACGATCGTGATGACTCGGTGAATTTGGTTAAATCTGTAATAGATATATTAATAGCCGGGAGAAACGAAACTCAGCTCGTCATCCTTCAATGTACAGCCCGGTTGCATTTTAAGGATTCCTGTGCGCGGTAGGTGTTGCTGGAAAACTTGGTTGTTGCACACAAACGAGAAGTCGTATGGCTTGTGTAGCGCCACTGTATCATGAAGCCACTGATTTGGTGAATTCAATTGCTGCCAGAGTTTCCGTCGATGGTCCTGACTGAAGATACAACTAGGTGCAAGTCTATTTTTTGAGATCAGTTCTATCATGCAGTCAACGTTTGTATCACATTTTTGCACTATGGGTGGATGTTTGCTGCATATGAAAGAGTTGATTTCTGGAGTTTGGCATTGTATGAGTTCGGTCACCATCATAGGGTAGAATTGATCCTTGAAAACGTTCACCATTATTAGGTCGGGTGCAGATGCTAACGATAGGAAAGTGTTGTTGATCATGGTTGGTAACGGCAATGATCGAAGAATATGAAACCTTGTTGGTAGCAATAGTGGGAGCGTTAAGGCAAATATTAGATAATCCCCTTCTTTAGCATACTGTAATTTGACTATTTGGTAGATGCGTGACACCCTGATAGGATTCCCAAAAGCCGGCAGTTCCAGATCTTGAGGTAAGTTATTCTTGATGTATGCGATCTGCGATTTGATTTTTTGAGGGTGATATGACATTGGGATTTACAGACTCATGGTGGGCGTCGATAATTACTTCTATTATAGAGTGTTGCATTTCTTGGCATTCATTTATTAATGACATAACGAGCACTGAAAGGGTGTTAAATGCTTCAATTGTTTTCTGTTGTTTGACTTCCGAATTGAAGTCCTTCATGTTTTCGTAAACATAATCAAATGCCTTTTGAATTTCTTTCGTCTGGTTTGCTCTTTCCAATTCACACTTTGAGATAACATTGAATGTCGCATCTAAAATCGATGTATGTTTCTTGACCAGTTCGTTAAGATGATTTTCGTTGGCTTTGACTTTAGAGATAGTCTCACTCATTGTAGCGGCATATTCGTTGTCCAAAACCCCAAAAAGTTTGTTTGCTAAGGATCCGACTATATCAAAGGGGGATCTTTTCGCCTTAATTTAGTAGGTTCTTGTAAAATGATGTTGTCCTGATTTAACAGCTGCAGTAGATGCCGATATTGCAATATAATTGCTTCATGATACGTGTTGTTTGTGATCGCGTCTTTTAACTTATCTAATTGCTTTATGCCAGGTTCTATAGTTTTGAATGTTTCCCAATATCCGTTCAAATCATAAAAGACTATGAGCTTCCAAGTGCTTGGCGATATTCGTCCATTCCCGATGTTCTCTAAATAAATGCCAATATTATTTTCAACCTCAATTATTTCGATTGGTGGCTTGTCTGCGGATGTCATATGGGGCGGGATTAGCGGTAAAAATAGTAACGTAAGTAGACATGTTTTAAGTGAGTTTAGCCTCGTGGGAGAGCCCTTACGCTTTCTGGAATTCTGCTCCACGGCAGTGGTTGTCTCTATTGGTTTGGCAGCTGCTTCTAAAGTCTCATCCGGATCGATTGGTAGTGGAGCTAATTGATGAATGGATCGTCGTATGATTCCAGTACTTGTCTGAATATCAGCAACACGTACGCGTCCGTCGGGGCCTTGGATGATTTCGACTATTCGTCCTAATTTCCATTTGAACGGCGGCAAATTGTCTTCCTTAATGGTAACTAGAGTCCCAATTTTGATGTTATTTTGTTTTGTAGTCCATTTTGTGCGTTTCTTCAGTTTCCCCAAATATTCAATGTACCACCGCTTCCAGAACTCGTTCTTAAGTTGATTTGTCAACTGCCATCTGGATGCTAACGACATTTTCGTTGTATCGCTGGCTACATTCGTAGCGCCTACAAGTGGCTCCCCAATCAGAAAATGTGCTGGTGTCAATGGAGCCAAATCGTTTGGGCAGCCGATAGTGGTGTAAGGGGCCTAGAGTTGAGAATCGGTTCGACTTCTGAGGCTACCGTACATAATTCTTCGTAGGTTAATGATGCAGAGGTTATGGTTCGTTGTAACAAGTACTTGGTTGACTTGACTGCGGCCTCCCAGAGCCCACCAATATGTGGCGATCTGGGAGAGATGAAGTGAAACTGAGTGTTGGTGCCTGAGCAAGTGTTGACTATTTTCTCAATGCTCTGTTGTTGAGTCAAAATGGCTTCTAGCTCCTTCAGCTGATTATTGGCACCAACGAAGTTTCGTCCATTGTCACAGTAGATGTTCTCACATTTGCCTCTTCTGTATACACTATGCCGCAGTTTAAAAATGGCCGTGTCAGTTTAACTCGATCTTTTGGTAGGTTGCCCATTTGTTGATTTAACAACCTTGGTCGAAATTAAGTGCATAATACGCAGTTTGTGACTATGGTTCTGGATATATTCCTTCCATTCAGAATCCAATACCTTTGCCTTGCTATGGCATGAAGTGCTTGCGGTCCGGCATGTAAATATTCTCGATGAATATTAGTTAAGAGCAACCGTGTGAGAAAATGGTCTCCCGGTAAAACGATAGGATGCTTGGTGTCGTAGTTTACTTCTGCCGCCTGTAACCTTCCCCCAACTCTGATAATGCCATCGGGAGCTAGAAATGGTGTTAAAGTTCGAAGTTTACTTGACTTTGCAACTTCTTCATCCTTCTTCAGTAAAGTAATCTCCTCATGAAAGCTGCAGCGTTGAACTTCCTTGATGAGCGTTAAAAGTGCATCATTTAATTCGCGAGGCGACAGAAAGTTCGCCTCTATATTGGAAGTTCTGTTCTTAAATAGCATTGCTGCTCGCTTGATATATGCCATTGTGCGTATCAATTTTCGGTGGGAATTTCCGTGTTCAATCATATATAATGGATGTACGTCAGCTTCAACCGTAGCTGTGATAGCACACTTGATGACTTTAGTTTCATCGTCCGCAATGTTGTTTGTATAAGGTTCGATTGGCCAACTGGTTTTTGGAAGTTTAAGAAAAGATGGACCATTGAACCATATTTGTAACTGCTTCAGTTCTTCAGGAAAAAGTCCACGTGAAACAAGATCAGCAGAGTTGTCCTTTGTATGCACATATTTTCAGTCGTTTATCGATGTCAAATCTTGAATGGCAGCAACTCTGTTAGCGACAAACGTTTTTCGAATAGATGGTTCCCCTCGAATCCAGCTGATAGCGATGAGCGAGTCGGACCAATAGAAGACTGCGTCCGCCTTTATATTGGTTGTGAGTTTTACTTGTCTGACTAATTGGGCTGCTAATTGTGCGGCACACAATTCTAATCTTGGAATGGTCGTGGGTTTGATTGGTGCTACTCGTGACTTGGCGCAAAGTAATTTAACTGTCACATGACCTCTTGTGTCTTTTGATCTTATATAGACCGAGGTACCGTATGCCTTCTCACTAGCGTCAGCAAAAGCGTGAATTTGTGTGTCTATGGTCTCATTCTTACTGAACATGTACCGTGGGATGCTGATTTTGTTCAAGCCTGGCAGCTCTTGCCTATATTTATGTCATATCGATTGAAGTTCATCAGGTATTTCTTCATCCCAACCCACTTGTGATCTCCATATTTCTTGCATGAGCAGCTTCCCCTTTACAATAACTGGGCTTACTAGTCCTAAAGGGTCAAAAATCTGCGGAATATCAGCTAGAATATTTCTCTTGGTAATTGTTTGATGCTCCTTCAAATCCGTGGTTATGGTAAACATGTCAGTGATTGGCTGCCAAATTACGCCTAGTGTTTTTAGGGTATCACTGTCCATCTTAGTGAAGTCCAATTCAATATCGAGGTCCTTGTTTGAAATGCCTTCAATCAATTTTGGATGGTTGGCGCACCACTTATGGAAATGGAATCCTGCCGAGGCCAGTAACGGCTGCATCTCGTTGTGTATCTTCCAAGCTTCTTCCAAAATATCACTGCCTGTTAGGACATCGTCAACATAAAAGTCTTGGATTGCCGCAGCTCCCAATGGGTACTGGCTGGCTCCTTCTTCGGTCAATTTTTTCAAGCACCTGACTGCTAGATATGGTGCAGACTTGGTGCCATAGGTGACAGTGGACAGTTTATAATATTTCAATCCGTCATTGGTATTCTTTCGCCACATGATTAGTTGGAGATTTTGGTCCTCATCTGCCACCAAAATTTGACTGTACATCTTTGTTATGTCTGCCGTAAATACGTAGCGCTTTAAGCGGAATCTTGCAATAATAGCACTAATATCCTCCTGAACCGTTGGTCCTTTAAGCAGCAAATCATTAAGCGACAAATTGTTCTTTGTTTTCGCCGATGCATCAAACACCACTCGTAGTTTTGTGGTGCTGCTGTCGGGCTTGAGCACATAATGATGCGGCATAAAATAATGTGGACCGTTGAAGTCTAATGCTGGAACTTCCTTCATGTGACCCCGATCTACATATTCTTGTAGAAATTGGTCGTATTGCCCCTTTAAAACTGGTTGTTTGGATAATTTTCTTTCCACTGAGAGTAGCCGCTTGTATGCCAATGATTGCCAAGTAAAGAAGAGTCACCCAGCAATGGCAAATTTACTATAAAACGGCCACTGGAGTCTCGAGTGGTTGTACGTTCGAAATATTCCTCGCATTTTTTGTCAGTCGATGATAGTATGACTGGACCGGAGCAATCTTCCAGCTGCCAGAATTTTTCTAGTTGCCGTTCCAAATTTGTGTTCGAGATACCGCAAAATGATGTACAGTTTGAAGCTTTTCCTAGAACCACCCAGCTTAACGTGGTATTTTGTAGTATTGGTAGTTTCTCTAGCAACCGAATTTGGCCGTTTCTCATTATTTCGCCGTATATTTCCGCCCCCAAAAGGACGTCAATTTTGCCTGGTTTATCAAACGTTGGGTCGGCAAGTTTGATACGTTCAGGAATGTTCCAGCCATCGGTATCAATGTATTATTGAGGTTGATTATTTGTGATTTCCTTGATCGCGAAGACCTCTAATGGCGTAGCAAAATCTCTGCATGTTGATTTCATAGTAATGTTGATTCTATCATTTGCTTTCACTTGTGTGTTGCCGATGTCCGAAATGTTAATCTTTGGGTAACTTGTGCCGAATCCTAATTTCTTCCGCAACTTATCCGTAATGAAATTCAATTGCGAGCTTGAGTCAAGTAAAACTCGTGCTTTGATGGGCTTTCCTTCACAGGTAATTACTTCTGCTAGCGCAGTTCCCAAGAACACGTATCCATTTGTTTCACTAAATTGGGCAGCCAGATTTGTGTTTTGTGCTTCCGTCGATGTCGCTGTGGGCCCTGTATTATGTAAGAGCGTGTTATGTCGTTTTCCACATTTCTGCCAGCCTCTCGACATGCACTTTTTGTTCCCGTGGCCTTTCTTCAAACAATTTGTGCACAAGTTCAGCTGTTTGGACTTTTCTAGCCGCTTTGCATGGGATAATTGAGGAGCGTTTTCACAAAGCGATACAAAAAAAAAAATTGTTGTTTTCAGTAGATGGTTTTTTTTATATGCTATTCTAATTGTAAGGCATTGAAATGAAATAGCAACATAGTTTAGTAATTGTTTTAAATACAATTGGGAATGCGCTACAAAAATTTGGAAATTATTGTGTTCTTATGAAATAATGAGACCTGAAATCGGATCGTTTTCTCAATTTTGATACAACTACAGAAGTTGTATCGTTTTGAGAAAAACCCCCATAGAATAAAGTACGGACTGGGCTGTTATGTTGGATGAAGACCTAGTGTGAGGTGAGATTCATGCTCAGCTGTTGGATGTACATGGGTTAAATAAATAAAATACTTTTTGGTTTTATTTTTATTTATTTAGAAAAAAAAAAACAATATAATTTCATATAAATCTTTGGGATAGAAAAAAATTATACGATTGGCTCTTCATCATCGTAGTTCCGTCTAATATTGTCCTGGTCAGGACCTGAGCCCTGAAGCACGTCTTGATAAAATAATTCTGCATCTGGATCGTCGGATAAATCACAAAACTTTAATAAGTTTTCAATATCAATTTTCTTCTTTGAAGATATCATATTCGTCTTTGGCAACTGGATACAATCAAATCTCATAAATGATTTTTTGATCTTTTTAATATCAGTAGTCACTGGTGAAGCAGAGTAGGTATCTTGAACACCAACTTCAACGTCCTTCGAATTATTTCGGGATCTAACGGCAGTAAAATGTATTATACGTGTTTGAGATATTTTAAACGGCAGTTTGGATTTAACTATTTCTTTTGCCTTTGTTTGCATGTCAAAAGTAAACCAATCTCTACCTCATTCGTTGACTTGGCCATGTTTCTTCAATATTTCAATGTATTCCTTCGGCGAAGTAATAGTTTCACGTCGATGATAGTCTTTTTCGACTCTTCCAAACACTCTGTCTGGCGGCATAAAACTATGTCCTCTAATAGGAAAGAAATGACTTAGCTTAGTGAATACCTTGCTAGAAGCCATGAAATTTGCGAGCATTGCTACCATTATAAAATTTTTGTTCTGACTAGAACAAGAATCTGAGTATAGCTCAATCTTTAATTTTTGTTTATTTTCTGTTAAACACTTTGCTTCCAACTTTTTCAAATAGTTTTGAACGGCTGAGGCTATCTCATTGGCTCCGCGACTACTTTAATTTTCTAGCCATACATAAAACTCTATATCATCCTTGTCTTGTTTGGTTTTTGGTTTATGTTGCATTATACAAAGGTTATATAACCAAGCTTGACGAGAATAGAATACCTCTCCAACGCTCAACTTTGGAAGCGGTTGATTTTACTGGCAATCAAAACAAATTTTTATTACTGTTTCTTCATTATATGCACTCTCATTATCATAGCCATTCAATAAAGAAAAAAACTTTTTAGCTCTTAGTTTATGAAGACGATATTCGGTACGAATGTTGTTTTTAGTTTCCAAATCCTTCGCATTTTTTATTTTAATCAAAAATTCTTTGCAGGCTGAGCATGTATCTTCATGAGGGTTTCCAAATCCTAAGTTGAAGTTTTTATAGAATACTGATTTATAATTCGATAAAGAACATGTTATTTTTTTTGATTTTCTGTAAATTTGTCGTACATCGATTTCAAATTTGGTTCGGGATGTAAGTACGATCGGAACATTTTTTTCGTGAATAATGACTTTCGCGGCATTTATATTTCATAATGTCTTCTTTTATTTGCTCAGTCATAGCTGCAATATCTGCCAGCTGTTTTACATTCTTACCTCCTCACCGCTCCTTTGGTTGTTTTCCAGTTGCCAAAAAAGCATTGGCCACGCGTAGAAGGCGCATACGTTGAGTACCGGTGATTGAAGTAAACGTTTTAGAACAAACATGTACTTCCTCACCATTCTCCTTGAGCACAAAGTAGGTGATTGACATCTTACGAAAGTTTGCCGATTGCGTCACTTTTGTTCGCCTTTTGGGGGTAGCCACACGCATAAACTTCAACAAAAACATGTCCTGCTCGATTTTCGTAGCATTTAAGTACATTTTTCGTCTGAATTCTGTAACAAAAAAAGTGCTGTGTACTTGTGGTTTGTCGTAGCTAGCCCAAACAGATCGCTTGGATGTACAAAATCACATCAAAACGCGGCGGAGCAAATTGCGATTTGAAATGAGACGGTCGCCATCTTGCACCCTGTTACCTCTCATCGCGTTTGTTGTGTAAAGCACAATAAAAAAACAAATATTCACTCGGAAAATATTGCGTTCTGAATTAATCAGTTAAATAGGAAGTAGTTACCTTTCATACCATCTAACGTTAGTTTTGACGACTGACAGAAAACCTTTTGTTGATACCGGTTATTGATACATCTAAATGATGATCGCAGTTGAAATCAGGGTCTCCTTTGCCTTCAGATGTGTATTTGGAGGTATTACAACGTTGGTGATGTTGCATATGCTTTCGTCCTCGGTTGATTGTAATAACAGGAGAATTATACTCTTCGTTATTCATGTTAATTAGTTCACAAAAACAATGAGCGTGCTTTCTCAATGACGAAATAATCAAGACTAACATCTATCAAAATATGAACGCAAACATCACGTGTCATTTTTATAAAGGCAAAAAATTTAAATTAAAGGAATCCGTCGCCTACCGCGTTTGTTGTATCGCTTTGAGAAAACTCGCCCTTGGTAGATGTTTCACTTTGATAAAACTCCGCAAGTTTGCAATACGATTTCAATGCCTTGTGTACCATTTCCTAAAAATTCATTGATGCCATCGTATGCAGCTCTAGAAAAGGTGTCCGAAACCGCGAAAAACCCGAAAATTAAAATTTGTTGGTTGTATCGCTTTGAAAAAACGCTCCTCAATTTTAAAAAGGAATCGCAGTGATAAATTGCATGTGCCTTTTGGCAGAGTTTGCATTGTAGCTCCATATTGTTTCCCACCAACGCTGCTTGCTTAACTGCCTTACTCTGCTGTTTAGATGGGCTTGTTCTCTGAATGAGTGTTTCTAACGTCTGAAACCTCATCTCGATGAATTTTAACAACTCGTCTAATGACGGTAGGTCTCTTGGCGATTTTAATGTTTGCTCATAAAGCGTATAAGAAGTTTTGTCCAGTTTTTTCAAAATTGTATGTACTATTATAGGGTCCCAATGTTCTTTTGCGGAGATACCCATAGTTTGTAATGCAAATATACACTCTTTTGTGGTATCATGTAATGATTTGAGCGCTGATGCTGACTCAATATTGATAGCTGGTTGTGCCATTAATTTATCCAGCAAAGTATTAACTAACAACCGCTTGTTGGCATATCGATTCTGCAACATATCCCACGCCACGATGTAGTTGCTGTTTGAGATTGGCAAATGCATAATTAGCTTGGCTGCCTCCCCCGTTAAGTTCATCTTTAAATACCAGAACTTCTGGCAATTGCCAATAGGCTGATCATGAACCATTTGCCTGTACAAGTCTTCGAATTGTGGCCATTTTATATATTCTCCATCAAACTTTGGCAATTCCATTTTTGGAAGCTTTATTTGCGACTCGTTTGTGGGCTGTGTAGGGTTGTTGGTGTTATTTGGTTTTGCAAGATAACTATTCAAATCTATTAAGAGCTTTTCGCTTTGATTTTGCAACTCGAAAAATTGATTTGAATCGTATCCTGACGATTCAATGTCTTCAGCAATTTCCCAAATTAAATAATGGCTTTGTTCGATTTCATGCTTTTAGCAATTTTTCCTTTTTTAATTTTAAATACTCCATCGATTGGCCACTAACAGCAGTTGTACTGCTTATTAAGTGGTTGAGTGCCACTACCATAGCTTTATGCTTCTTCAATAGCCGAGATAGCTCAGTATTGTCTATTTTCATAGACATCTTGATGGGGCTTTGATAGTTAGTATTTGAGAAAGTTTGACGTTCTTCGATAAATTGCGTTTTAAAATGCTTAATCAACGACTGAACTTCTGATCTGAATTTTTCTTGAGCTATCTTGACCGTTCGATGTTAATCTTTAGCGAAATAGGGATGCTCGAGCGACACACCAGCGATTTCTCGTATCTGATCGTCGTTACTTTCGAATCTTTTCCAAAGGCCTTCAATTAACGTCAATTTTTCTTCTAAATATGCAATCGTTTTTTATCAGGCGATTGCTCGTGATACGTTTTTCGATCTCTTTACCGAGACGAGTTTGCTCGATTGCCAAAGACTCCATTGTCAAGAAGGTAGCCTATTCTTTTTCAGAAAACGGGGTCACCAAAAATTATGTTGCCTGTACGATGAATGGTTTTCAGCTTCCTAAAATATCAGAGAGTAGGATTGCACTACTTCTAATATTAAAGTTGACAAAAAACCAATACCTAAATATATTCCCTTGAAATATTAGAAAGTAGGATTTTCTCTACTTCTAATATTGGAGCTAATTAATTAAAGACAAGAGAGCAGGATTTTTTATTTCTTGACTTCACGAGCTGCTAGTTAAACTCTTTCGCTTACTTATCAACTCTGCCCTATATTTCGCATAACAAGAGCTTAAATACTAAGTACACTTAATAAATACATATTTCATTATCAACGTGCAATGAATATAGGTCAAGATACATATTTCATAATTTAAAATTAACTAAATTGAATCTTTATGAATTTGAGAGTTTTTTCTGTATTTACTTTATTATTTTGTTTTCTAAAAAATGATGATCTTAGACAATCTTTGTATACTTCTTTGAAAAGAGGAGAAATTTCAAACTCGGTATCAAAAAAGGATTCGGGAGAATCCCCACTCTATCGGGGGAGGAGTTACGTTGCAACCAATACCCAAAAGAAATGCGACGCCACGAAGTCTATCGTGAACGCATCAATAAATTCAAGCAAAGAACTTTTGAACACAACGCTATATTCCTTTTAACGTAGAGTTATATCAAAACAAGATAATAAAATCCGAAAACTATTCACACCTTTAAAACTACAACATTTTTTACACTCTACGCTCGATATACTTTTTTGTAATTTTGCATCTCATATACGTACTTTTTTCGTTTTCTAATTCTAATTGTTTTATGAGGTTGTCGGTATCTGATTTTATGAGGAAAATACAAATCGCATTGTACATATGGTTTTAAGACATAAGGATAGGGTAAGTAGTATATAAATAGTTAAGAACTTCTTGCAAAAGCAGTAGAGTAGCGGAAAAATAAAAAAAAACTAAATCCGATTTAAAGACGTGTTTTTTTTCTGAAACTAGAATTTTAGTAACAAGTTTCCTTTTCCGGTTTAAATTAATTTGAGTGAAAACTTAGCTCTGAAGAACTAAGTTCGAAATTATTTTTCCGATTTAAAATTAAATTAAATAACTCACGCAGTTCCAATTGTCTTTTGACTTCATCATCTTCCCCGTTATGTTTCCTGGAGAGACCATGCCTATTTTCTCCGAGAGATACGAAAGGAGTCATGTCCAACTTCCGCATGCATAGAACGTGTGGCAGGCGTCATCTGTCATCCCCGGACAGAGCAAGTAAGCTGGGGATGGTGATTTTCCCATCTTATATAGGTAAGACTCAAAATATCCGTGCCCACTGAGTAGTTACGTCTAACAATAATCAGTCTCACCATGCGTACTGCAGAACCACGGCCCCAAGTTAGAACAAAAAAGGCCACAAAGCTAGGATCCTTCTCCTTTCCTCTCGGCTGATGATTTCTCACATCGACTCCCGCTTCTCGGCATTATGGCTAAGAGAAAAGTGTAGATTCTTGAGCTGATGAGGCATGCTGGAATGAATATAATAAAGTAATTGCTTTTACAATCAGGGTTGACGCAAATTTTTGGACTGTAGGAAGGGCATATACGTAACATTGTTAAGATTACTCATGAGCATTTTCCTTGCACTGCTTTTCCTCAAAAATTTACAAACGAGAATTTTTACTAATAGATGTTCCGATGCGACCCAACTTTACACATTCCCAAATCAATCCCCCCATACAACTCTGGACACTCAATCCCACATTATACGAACTACATGAATACCTTTGTTTACTAGCAGAAACAAGATATTGTCTTTCCATCTAAATAGTTTCTTCAGTCCGAGTCTAGCATTCATAGCGGTTAGACGTGTTTTTAATTCGATCATGAGTTATTATGTTTATATTTAATAACAAAAAAAAAGGAAGAAAAAACTAGAATCTCCCGACGTAAATATTTTATTTTCTTACACGTGTTTAAATTCTTACGTTTTAATTCTTACTTCCTACTTCGTTGAAATCTAAACTCTTTCTTTTTTATTTACATGTAATATTCTTCTACTTATGCTATCCTAAATTTATTTACATCTTAATTTGTACTTTCCTTATTTATCTAAGTAACAATAATCTATAATATTTTACAACCTCCGACAAAAGCAAATTGAACCATAAATATTCGTTGGCCCTTCACCAGCTAGCGCATATCCTTTTGAGATCTATCGAAGCCGACAACATCCTCAATCGTCGTAAAGCAATAAAAAAGGGATCGCTCGTCCAAATGAGGATGGTCGGTCGAGACAAAGGATTATTGCGCTTGAGGTGTTATGTGATGGTCGATCATCACATTTGTAGTTTTATTATATCAGACACTGATATAACACATGTCACGTTGCTTACTAAAGTTAATTTTCATCTGGAGTTGTATTTAGCGAACCTTAGTGAATTTCGTTAGTGAATATTCGTTCAATATCGATCTAGTAACCGGTTAAGCAAAGACATAAAACAATACAGTGAATACTGAGTACCAGAACGACGGAAACACTCAATCCTGTTTCAAACAGGAAAAGAATCCGGGAATCGTCCCCGGATAAGATGCTTCTCAGAGACCAGTTTATGATGGCCAAAAACTCAGCGGCAACATCTACGTCCATCAACAGATTCGCACCATTAGCCGATCTTAAAGAAATCAACGAACCGATTAAAGAGCCAACCGCCACCAATGCTCATTCAAAGGTAAAAGTACACCCTATCACTTTTACAGATTTACCGCGGGATTCTATTGACGCGATTATGACGGAATTAAAAATTTCGTCATACTCAATCAAACTCATGTCGATTGGAAGAAGATTATTCCTCGACAAAATCGAAGAATACGATAATGTCCAAAAACATCTTATTGAAAAGAAAGTAAATTTCTTTACTTTCCAACGTGCAGATACTCGTCCGGTGAAAGTAGTTCTATCAGGGCTACATGATATGCCAGTAGACGACCTCAAGAAAGTTCTGAAAGTAGACCATAAGCTTACCGTACTAGATATTAAAAAATTTACTGCAAAAACACAGCTTCGGGGAAGTGTATACTATCTACTGTACATGCAACGTGGCGCGAAAATTAACGAGCTTCGCAAAATAAAAGCATTAATGCACACTATAGTGAGTTGGAATTACTATAGTCATAATAAAAATGGTCCAACACAATGCCGAAATTGTCAGCTGTATGGACACGGCTCTTCAAATTGTCACCTTCCTACAAAGTGTTCTATTTGTGGTGGAAATCACAATTTCTCCATGTGCACTCTTACTAATGCAGAGCGCGACAAAATCAAATGCAGTAATTGTGGCGACAACCACTGTTCGAACGCTGCCTCATGTAAGCGCAGATTGGAATATATTGCCATTAAGGAGAAGCTTTCCAAGCGAAATCCCAAGGCAAGAACCCTGTGGCGAATTTCAACAATTTTGAAAGCTTTGACAAAAATTTCCCGAGCTTTCCAGCAAAGACAACTTCTCGAGTATATGAAAAGCCACCAACAATCAATTTCCCATCATATAGCACTCAAGCTAAGTCGAGTCCCCAAGCTAGCGCTTCAAGATGCGCAAGCAGTCCAAATAGTGACTTATTCACGCCAGAGATGCTTCTTAATCTAGCGCAAGAGCTGATTCAAGATCTGGCTTCATGTAATAACAAAGCTGATCAATACAACGTTTTAATTAAGTTAGCCATTAAATTTATTTATAATTAGTAATTTAAAAATTTTAAATTGGAATGCGCAAAGCATCAGAAATAAGTCAGTTGAGTCTTTCGACTTTATAGAAAATAATAATATCGATGTTTGTATAATTACAGAAACATGGTTGAAAACGCGTGACAAGCTGTCTCACCCCAAATACTTAATTTTTAGGAATGATAGACGTTGCAACGCTGGAGGTGGGGTCGCGATCGAGTTATAGTTCAAATAGAACTATGTTTCAAAATAAACCAATTTTAAATTATACAACGTATATATCTTCCAAAGTCTAATTAACAACTCCCTTTCTTCTTCAATTTTTCGGTTTTTATATCCTTTGAAGCTAACATGTGCAAAAATATATCTATCGGTTCTTCGAACTACAGTTTTACTTTTCTAAGAAATTTGCTAAGATAGCCAGCACGTGCATAAATAGGTGAAGGAAAACACCTGCAATTATATAAATTGTTGTGAAGAATTTGTGTGCACTTCCGGCACGTGGGGTCCGTCTCAGGTGGATTAAAAATGTTGGGGCGATGATCTCGTAATTCCTCCCCCTTTAGAAGGTTGCGATGGCCATAGAAACTGGATCCTTGCAGGTTCGTTGGACTGAGCTACGACTCGTGAATCCTGTTGGAGTTGTATTACTTGTGATCTTTGCAGATAACAGATTGTGCAGGCAGTTGCGATGATGGTTAAACAGGACATTATGGTAAGTGCTGTATAGAATTGCTGTTGGTACGTATAATTGCCGAGAGTAGCGGCCTTCCTCCTGATGAATTGATGTTTCTGTAATTCATCTAGTTGGATGTTGTTGGTACTGGCGGGTGTGAAATTCACTGTTGAAACAAGGTTGGAACGATATGAATTTCGTCCCAATGGATTGGTCTTTTGGCGCTGTATGTAATTCCATTTGTGGTTATTTCTCAATTATTGTAGCGTATGAAAAAGGTTCCTTCGATCTTCAATTTGCAGGTATGTTGCTTATGATGTTTGCAGTGCAATTTTCTTCGGTACTTCTTCTCATTGTAGTTGGTTTTGAGCAATAGCAAACGTTCTCAATGTTTTGGCATTTTTCGTCGAGACTATGTGAGTTGTTAAGACTCGAAAGGAGATAGGGTTTTGTTAGGATGGTTTTGGTTTTGTTGATCGGGAGAGGGATTATGTGATATAGAAAGTAATGTTCTTTTAATGTAATAGGGATTCGAATGTTGAAGATTATATTGGAATCGTTTGAGTAGGCTTGTAGGCTCAATCATTCGTAAATTTGTTCATTGGATTTTATGTCTAGCTATTGATTTTCGAAAATGGAATTTATCTCGGATAGTTCTAGTGGACTAAGAATTGTTCTTGATATAATATTTAGTTTTGCAAAGATGATTGCTTCCGAAATGCTAGTGATATGATCGTTTAGTAGGTCAATGTTATAGTTTACTTGATTTTAATACTGTATGTATTTTAAATTATTATGTTCCTTAATAACTTGGTTTTTAGGATTTTCGTTTATATAGTTCAAATAGTTTGTAATAATTTTTTGTTGTTGATTAATGTGATTTGTCAAAACGTTTTATCATTTGTTCGATTAATAGGTATAAGGTTAAGTAGTTTGTTATTAAGCTCTGCCACTTTAGCTTTTGTCATGTCTAAGGATAGTTTGAGTTCTGAGATGTTTTGAAGGTTGCGAGTGTGTCTTGTATGTAGTCGATATTTGTTCGATAGTCATTCAATCGTACGATATGTATCAAGTTGTCGTAGGATGTGATAAGTCGTGCTGTTCCAAGTTTTATGGGTAAGGCTCCATTGTTATTCGTCAAGTCCCGTATGTCCAGTTCCTGTCCGTGTGCTATGAGCATGTGCCTGGAATTTGCGTTTTTTCTTTAGTTTACTTTTATGGATTTTTTTTATTTTTATTTGAGATAATAGTGATATGGTTATTTTGTTTTACTTCATGTTTTGAAAATCTTCGATTTAATTTGTTTCTACGACATTCCTTTCTATATACTATTGATCCTTCGTTATATGTTTCAGGGCTTTCTCTAGAGGAATTTAATTTTTCGTTTCTTTTATTAACTTGTTCTTCTAGTAGTTGCTTTATTTGAGGGTATAATTTAGATTGGAATTCCTTAAGTTTCTCGAGATATTCGTGCGTTTGACAGGGTGTTAGACTGTTATTAAATTTGTATGTTCTACCATAGAATAATTCATAGGGAGTGAATTTCGTAGCGGAATGAATAGAATTATTGTAAGTGATTATAACTTCGTTTAAAATGTCTTCCGGGTCATTTTCACGATTTTTTTCGTAGACTATTCTGTAGATTTCCGTTAAAGTAGAATGTAACCTTTCTACTGGTGCATTACTACTGGTTTGTTGATATGACGTCGTGGAATGGTTTATGCCGAATTGTTTGCAAAAATCATTGAAGAGAGTGGAGGTAAACTCTGATCCCTGATCTGTAACAACAGTCATTAAATTTTGGGGGGTGCCGTGTAGACTGATATAGTGTTTTAGTGCTTTAATAATGGATAAACTATTTCTTGCGGGTAATTGGTATGCTGCTGCAAATTTGGAGAATTTTTCGATGATGGTTAGAATGTAACGTTTGTTTATGGTATAAATGTCTGAATGAAGTATTTCTAAGGGTTTGTTGGGTGTTTGAGACGTTTGAAATTCTGGTTTGGGAGGACTCCTCTCATATTTGAGAAGTTGGCACTTTATATTATTACAATTATTTATAATTTGCGTTATTTTATTTTTTAAATAAGGGAAGTAATAGTCTCTTTTGAGATGAGCTAGAGTCTCATTTATTCCACGGTGGTTATTTTTCAAATGATAGTTATTTATCAGAGCGTCCTGGTCATCGCTTTCAATGATTTCTTTAAGACGCTCAGTGCATCTAACTAATTTGTAGCATCCGGATTGTGAAAAATGTTTTGAATAAACGTTTTGAATTATTCTAAAGATGTCGTCTGTTGAGAAAATTGCCGTAGTTTTATTAGGGGGAATATATTTTCTAAAGATTTCCGTAAGCGTGGGTTCTGAAAAATCCTGCATTTTAATCGTTCGTCTCTGTTTGTTCCTAAACGGTGTTTCGACGGAGGTTGAAGGTTGTCTATTAGTTCTTTCCAGGACTAGTTGAAGCGAGAATTCGTTTAAAGGTTTTTCTGAAATTGGTATACCGGTATTCATGTCTTCTTCTGCCGAATGTATGGTAGTACCTCTTGTACTCTGAGCTGAAATGTTGGAAGGTGAGTTTGTGGTTTCGTTGTTATATATTTCCACGGACGCTGCTTTCATGGTTGCCGGTGATTTTATTCTACTCAAAGCATCGGCATTACTGTTTTGGGAGCCTTTCTTATAAATTATCTCGTAATCATATTCCTCAAGTTTAAGTCTCCAACGTATTAATCTGGAATTAGGATCCTTAAGACTCATTATCCAGGTGAGTGGTTTGTGATCGGTCACGATCTTAAACTTCCTTCCAAACAAATATGGTCGGAAATATTTAGTGGCCCATACAATGGCCAAAAGCTCCTTTTCGATCGTGGAATAATTTGTTTCTGAGTCATTTAAGGTTCTACTTGCGAAGCAAATGGGACGATCACTGCCGATGGGTCCTTGTGATAGAATGGCCCCAATCGCGAAATTGCTCGCGTCTGTTGTTAAAACAAACGGCTTACTAAAATCAGGATGTTGCAGGATCGGGTCATTCATAAGAAGATTTTTACAATCGTGAAAGGCGCGTACGTAGCGATCATTTAAATCTATGGTACGTCCTTTCTTCAAACATTCTGTCAAGGGTTTTGTCAATTTTGCAAAGTCTTTTACGAATTTGCGATAATATCCTAGCAACCCGAGAAAGGATTTAATCTCCTTTGGTGTTTTTGGTATAGGATAGTTGGCTATCGCATGGATTTTTTCGGGGTTGGGTTTAATACCCTCTGTTGTGACGATGTGACCCAAAAATTCGATCTCCTTCTTCAAGAATTCTGATTTGTCCAGTTGGACCTTCAGATTTGCCTCTCGTAATTTCTGAAATACCTTTCGAAGGTGTTCGCCATGTTCCTGTAAGGACGTCGAAAAGATGATGATGTCGTCTAAGTATACTAGGCACACCTTGCCTTGAAGGTCCTTTAGTACGTTGTCCATGACACGTTGAAAGGTGGCAGGCGCATTTTTTAGGCCGAAAGGCATACGAACGTATTCGTAGTGACCGCCTTCGACTGTAAAAGCAGTTTTTGGAATATCTCTGGCATCCATTTCCATTTGGTGGAAACCGGAAGCGAGATCCAGTGTTGTGAAATACATAGATTTGCCCAATTTGTCTAATATTTCGTTAATATTAGGAAGTGGATATCTATCGCTTATCGTTTTCTCGTTTAACTTCCGGTAATCAATTACCAGTCTCCATTTTTGTTTAGCGCTAGCGTCCAATTTCTTAGGTACTATCCAGACGGGTGAACTCCAAGGAGAATAGCTCGGACGGATTATGCCTTGTTTGAGCAAATCCTCGATTTGTCTGTGGACTTCTTGTTTATGCACGAAAGGATATCTGTAAGATTTTGTATAAATTGGCAAATCGTCGGTGGTGTTGATTCTGTGCTTCACCTGATTGGTGAACGTCAGATCCTGATTAGCTTTAAAGAAAATATCATTGTACTGATGACAAATTTTAAATAACAATTTCTTTTCTTCGCGATTAAGGTGGGAAACTCGTAAAAGATCGATGAGATCATTTGAGTCCGTGAATGCAGAGCTTTGTTCGCATCTAATTTCCACGTTGTTAATTTCCTCATAATTGTCTGAAACTTGTTCTACCATTAAGGGTTGTTCGATGAAGAGCACTTTCTCGTTTCCAGACACGTTAGTTACTTCTATGGGGGCGTACCAATTAACAGCTGTGTATATGCCTTCAGAGATGAATAAATCTGGGGTAATTTGGATGGGTTTTATAAGAATGTCTCCATTCCGTGCATCCACAGGCAATTTTGCGATGAATTTTGAATGAGGTGGTACAGTATACTTTTCAGACATGAAGTTTGGTTTGAAGTTGAGTGGAATTGTTGCGTTTTGTGTTATGAGTACGTTCTTACTGAAATCAACTTTAGCGCCTAACTGAGATAATGTGTCAATGCCTAGTAGGCCATCAAAATACCCGTGAAATTTGAAAATCAGGAACCTTATTGTTCCTGGTTTGTTAAACTCGATAAAATTAGGGAGAGTCACTTCTTCTTTCACTTCATGTTTTGCTAGAATTGTGCAGATTGAAACTGGTTTTGTTGGTTTGACGTCATGGGGATTCACATATTCAGGATTGATGAATGATGAAGATGCGCCGGTATCTATGAGAAATTTCAAGGGTCTTCCATAAGGAGAAGATATCTGTATGTAGGGTAGAGTGTTCCCATGTTTGTTTACGTCTAGGTACCCGATGGGTTTGTGGAGGCATTCAACTGAAAATTTCCATCGTCTACCTCGGTGTTAGGAGGATATGAATCCTGGTCAGAATGAGAGTCCTGGCGATCCATGTTAAAAGGTTCGTAAAGATTTTCATAATTTTGAATCACGGATCCTGGATTATCCATAGGGTAATAGTCCGTTGGCAACATAAACTGTTGGGGTTCGAATTGAATTTGGTTGTCGCTGTTTGTGTAGTAATTTGGAGGATTTTGTTCCGAAATATTAAATAATTCTCTCACAGTGTTTCTTGGTGCTGTTTGAGGAGTAAAGAAGTTATTTGCTTGTGGGATAGGTGGTCTTTGTAGAGGTCTCCTTATTGTTCCTGATGTTTCCATCGGTTCAGGCTTTGACTGAATGTTATTGTTCGGTCTGCTAAAGAATGATTTATTTTGAGGAGTAATTGTATTGTGATAATGATTTGGTCTAAAATTATTATTTGGCAACATAAATTGGTTACGATTAAAAGATTGATTTGGAGCACTGTGACGCTGGAGGCCAAAAGTGTTATTATTTGGCGCTTGATAGTTTGGCATCATAGTTTTCAGTGGGAGGAATGTATGTGGCTGGTTGTGGGAATGTCTAGCATAAATTCCTGTTGGTATGTGAAACTGTGGTGGTTTGGGCCTTAATAACATTTGTTCGTTTGTTTGCGGTCGTGATTTAGCAAAATGATGCCTATCAGAGTCAGATTTGGAATAAAACATGTTTTGTTCTTTAATGCAACATGCATACGCTGCTGCAAGGGTTTCTGGTTTCATAGCTCGAATGGTCGAGCCCAGTGGTTCCTTCAAGCCCGAAAGGAATGCGTTTAGGCACATTTCCGAGAATAAAGATTTTTTGGCGGCTATAACGTTAGGATCCACTTCATGTATATTTGTGTGGGTATTCATGCTAGAAAGTATTTCTACGATATTACTGTAGAATTTATGTACGGAGTCGTTATTCTGCCGTAGACCGTGAAGGTCTCTGATAAGAGAGGTTTCGTTCCTCTTATCCGAATAATGTAAGATTAAATTTTCCTTAATCTGGTTCCACTCCAAGGGAGTGCCGTACATGTTAAGCACTTCGTTGGCTTCGCCGACGATTTTATTCCTTATGGCTCTCAGAAGGAGTTGCCCATAAGCAGTGCCATTTGTTATACTGATTAACGACAGAATTTCATTAACGTTGTCCAAAAAATCAAAGAGGAGCCGCGGATTTCCGTCGAATTTTGGTAGATCTTTTATCGCATCCGGGACGCGGAGAGAGTTAAAAATATCAATGGTTGTCATAACAATTTCACCTTCTTTATTAGTCATTGGAGTTCGCGAGTTGTTATTTAAATTATTTTCACTATTATTAGTATTGTAATTATGATTAACTATTATATTTTCACTAGTATTATCGATGTTATTTATGTTTTTACTATTATCGGTATTATAATTATTATCAATTGTTATACTATCACTACCGTTATTATTTATATTTCGACTAACGCTATTCACACTTTCACTTTCCGAGATAAATCTTAAGTTTGTGGTAAAATTTGTAAAATTTCTTAGCCTACGTGTGAGAGTAGGATACGGGTTAGGGGCGGATTTCTTTTTTTGTGGAGTGGGTAGTGGCATAGGAGTAAAAAAAAGTCTCGACTTACCAGATAATTATTATCCACATACTTGGGATAATTCAATTTTCTTGAATTTCTGCTACAGCAACAAATGCAAATGCCGATTTTTTCCTACACTTGACCGATAAACCGTCGGATCGCCACCTTGTTTCCGATAAACCGTCGGATCACTATTTTTGTTTCCGATAAACCGTCGGATCACTATTAATATCTCCGCCGCCTAAGTATCGACTGCGCCAGTTATAGTTCAAATAGAACTATGTTTCAAAATAAACCAATTTTAAATTATACAACGTATATATCTTCCAAAGTCTAATTAACAACTCCCTTTCTTCTTCAATTTTTCGGTTTTTATATCCTTTGAAGCTAACATGTGCAAAAATATATCTATCGGTTCTTCGAACTACAGTTTTACTTTTCTAAGAAATTTGCTAAGATAGCCAGCACGTGCATAAATAGGTGAAGGAAAACACCTGCAATTATATAAATTGTTGTGAAGAATTTGTGTGCACTTCCGGCACGTGGGGTCCGTCTCAGGTGGATTAAAAATGTTAGGGCGATGATCTCGTAATTATCGCCATCAAAAAATCGCTGAAACATGAAGTTTTACCTCCTTTTGAATCTTCTTTTATAGAAAACATCGGAGTATTTATTAAAGATGTTAATATTAAAATATATGCAATATATTTCCCAGGGACCAAGTTAAACAATGAAAAAGTTCAGCAATTCAAAAGAGATCTCAGAAAATTTTGCATGGGTAGTCAGAGATATCTGCTTTACGGTGATCTGAACGCACGACATCGTGACTGGAACTGCGTACGCTCTAACAAAATAGGCAGGGCTCTTCACGAGCTAATAGCTGAAGCAAATATCTTTCTTCATACACCAAGTGAACCTACTTTCTATTCCTATAAGGGATCTGGCTCAGTTTTAGACATAGCCCTTACTGACGGAAGTTTAAATATTTCGGAGATTATTGTTCTCCAAGCTCTCTCTTCTACGCATCTTCCCGTGTTCTTCGAAATAGAATCTTTAAAATACTCTCAAAAGACTTATGAACAAGTTCTATTGTACAGTAAGGCAAACTGGTCCAATTTCAGAAACGTCCTGAATAACAACATCTTGCTGAATAGACATTACCACAACGCTATAGATTCGGTTGAGAAAATCAATGAGGGGATCAATTTACTTCAAGAAATTATTTGGTATGCTATAGGTTGTAGTGTTCCTAAGAAACCAGTATCCTTCAAAAGCATTCGATTAGATAACGAGACACTAAAACTCATCCAAATAAGAAATACTTTAAGGCGAAAATGGCAAAAATCAAGAGACAGAATCACAAAAGCTGGTGTCAATAGCCTTACGTCAGCTATTCGCTCAAAAACTCGTATTCTCCGAAATAGCCATTGGAATACTATGCTTGAAAACCTTGAGCATGGCTCTCAAAAGTTTTGGAAGCTAAATCGAAGGTTAAAAGGTAACCCAACAGGTATTCCAAACCCCTTAAAGGACGCGGCAGGTGGAAAAATATACTCAAGCGAAGGCAAAGCAGACCTGCTGGCGAATACTTTCGCGAAACACCATGATATTACATCTGGCTATGCCAGCGTAATCATTGAGTCAATGGTGAATAAGTCTGTCGATTCCCTCCCCATGCCAACAACCATACCTCTTTCGGAGAGAGTTAAGCCAAGAGAAATAGTAAAGATGCTTCGAAACCTAAAACCCAGTAAAGCTCCAGGTCTTGATCGTATTCCCAATAAAGTGTTGAAAAACTTACCCAAGAAAGTAATCGTATATCTATGTCACCTATTTAATGCTTGCTTCAATTTATACTATTTCCCAGTCGGATGGAAGCATGCAGTAGTATTTCCACTTTGCAAGCCTGGCAAAGATTCTCATCTTTGTTCTAGTTATAGGCCAATAAGCTTGTTACCGGCATTAGGGAAACTTTTCAAAAAGCTGATCTTGAGACGATTAACGAATTTTGTTGAAAATCATAAAATCTTCCCAAATTTCCAATTTGGCTTTCGAAATGAATATTCATCAGACCTTCAGCTTTGCCGTGTATCGTGCGATATAAAATCAGCTCTGAGGCACAAACTCTCTGTAGGTATAGTTACATTAGATATTGAAAAAGCCTTCGATACAGTTTGGCACCGAGGACTTCTATTTAAACTCATTACACTCGAATTTCCACCATATTTGATCAATCTGATTGGGTCTTTTCTTAAAGACAGAACATTCCACGTCAAAGTACGAGAGTCTGAATCTAACCATTATATCGTACCAGCTGGGGTCCCCCAAGGTTCTTGTCTCAGTCCAATATTATTTAATATTTTCACTTCAGACATGCCAATACTAAGCAACTGCTCAATAGCCACTTTTGCTGATGACACGTGTTTATATACAGCATCGTCAGACCCGGGTGAGATTATTCAAATTCTTGAAAACATGCTTGAAAAAATCTTCCAGTTTTTTCATCGATGGAGAATTAAAGTCAATGTCGAAAAAACTAAAGCGATGTTTTTCACCAAAAAGAGAAGCCCTAACAAACTTCCTGCCAGATGCATTAACTTTTTAGGTAAGGAAATTCCATGGTGTGACAATATCACATATTTAGGCCTTGTTCTAGACAAAAAGTTAACGTTCAGCGACCATATCGATTTCACACGTGCGAAAATTTCTAACATCATTCTGGCATTATACCCACTATTGAATCGAAGGTCTTTGTTGAATTTTAAAAATAAGATTGTACTATTCAAAATGGTTATACAGCCTATAATGTTATATGGAGCCCCAGCATGGGGGTCTTGTGCAGCTTACCTGAAAATCAAGCTACAGACTATGCAAAACAGTTGTCTCAAAATGGCTTTAAATAAGCCGTTTTATTTCTCTACACAGAGACTACATGCGCTGACTAATGTTTGCCCTATAGGAGAACTTGCATATAAAAGAAGAGTAAAACTCATATCTAAAGCTCGCGCATCCTCAAATCCTTTAGTTGCAGCACTAAGCAATGCCAATTCACTTTAGTCTTCGCGCTTTCTTAACCATGTCAGCACAGTCTAAGGTAGTTAAGCTTACGTTTAAGTTATTTTAGAGTAGCATAAGTTAATCTTAAGTTAAAGAAGGTTTTTTGCTTGAATTTTTCCTTAGGATTATGTAAATAGTTTTTATGAACAACTTAAACATCTCAGTTCTGCTAAATTACGTATTATAAGGTTGCAATGAATGTAATTCAGATCTCCTGATTAAGTTTCTTCTACATTTGTAACATACTACAATTGAATAAAGATTATTATTATTATTAAATAGTTTCTTTCGCTCAAACTTAAGCTAACGATCATTGGGTAATATGAATATCTAATAATGAATCGATCATTAGATAGACACAGGTTTTATAATAAAACATTATCGCGAATTAATTTATATGCTTGGTATTGTATTAAAAAATTTGACTTTTTATTTACATATAAATTATTTGGTTACAATTATGATACAAATAAGTAACTCGTATTGTTGCGTTTATGCAGGTGCGCAACCTTTGACTTACTAAACACTAAACACTAAACTGAATGCAAGAAGTAACAAAAACTCTTCTATAGTTAATTAAAACTCTTTTTAATTTTATTTGAAAACACCTCACTAAATTCAACTAACACTTCACTAAATAGCCAATCACTTTAAATTTGTTTTAGATCTATCACTTTTACTCGCATGCAATTAAATTTCACTCTTACACTATTTAAAGAGTCTATTTTAAGAGTACTATTTCGTCGACGCGCACTGGTTTTTCGCACATGTTGATCAATATTTCACGTCTCCGCCTTCTGAAGCCGCTTATATACTTATATCTAGCCAATTTGAAAGCTTCTCAGACTTTCTATGTAGATGATTCTCGAGTTCACGCTCTAAATCACTTGCATTTGCATTGTTATTATTGCTAATATGCATTCGAGCAAAGACGTGATTCAAGTCCTGCAGATCAACCTACACCGTAGTTCAATCGCACAAGATTTACTAGACCAGGTTGCGAGGGAGAAGGAAGTCGACTCGTTGCTGATATCTGAGCAACACTACAACAAGGAAGAGGCTGGGTGGTATTGTGAACGATCCGACACCGCCGCCATCTGAATACGTGATAGGGCTCTACCCACAGCTCGGAATTGCTCAAGCGGAAATGGCTTTGTGCTCATTGGGTGCGCGGATTTGACATTCATAAGCGTCTATTTCATGTTTTCAGAGCAGGCTCGATGAACTGGAGGAAGCTGTATCGAGCACAGAAGGCCGAATCCTTGGCGGTAACTTCAATGCCAAGGCGATAAAAAGGGGAATGCCTCTTCCAGACCCGAGAGGAGAAATAATCCTAGAAATGGCGGCTAGGAGGCAACTTGTCATCATGAACGTTGGGAGCACTCCAACTTTTCGACGGTGAGGCTGCTTGGGAACTATTCCGGATGTGACATTTGCTTCGGAGTCCTTAGTGCTGGAGGACTACTCGGCGAGCGATCACCAGTACATTGTTTTCGAAATTGGCGAGCGAGTTATGTTATTGATTATTCTCAAAAATAAAAAATAAAATTATACTCTTACGAGTTCTTTCCTTGGAAATAAGAACACTTGATTTTTTTATGAATCACTTTATTATCTTTTTAACTTTTGAACATTGAATACTAACTGAACTGTATCACTTGACCAACTTGAATAATTGAACTTGAACTATTGCCACCGACTCAGAGTGGTCTCTTGCTTAAATAGTATTATTTTGATTAGGTCTGCAGTTTGCATTTCGCTTGGTGATCGCATTAGATCTTTGTTATAAATGTGCTGAATATGCATAATATTTATATCGATAAACAATTATTGTTGAGTGGTCATATCTTTGTTACAAATGTGCTAAGTATGCATAATATTTATATCGATAAACAATTATTGTTGAGTCATGGATATTTGATATTTTGTTGTGAGTCTTACTTATAATGATTTGAACTTAGTAACTATAATGTAAGTATTATAATATAAGTTTTAATTAAACTTAGTGGTTATATCCTTATTATTAGGATTAGTATTGAGGTCTTGAGGGTTATGTGTAATTCCTCCCTCCTTAAGATTGCTGTCGTCCTCGACAGTGTTTTTTATCGGTTGTAATTCTATATCCTTTTTGTTAATGACTTTAATCTTGATTGATTTATGGCATGTAAAGTAAATATATATTATGAAGGATACAGTGAGTATGATAATTATGAACAGTAATGTTGCTCCAATTGCAATGGAATTTTTTTTATGTTCAAATTTTATTTCTTCGATTTTTTCTAGATTTTTGATATCTTCAAGTTTTAAATCTTCAACATTAATTGTGTGATTAAATCCTGAAATATTTTTAATTGTTTCCAATGTTAAAATTTGTTGAAATTCTTTTATTTGGTTTGTAAATAATTTGCCTGCAATCTCAAGTTTACAATTGTTAAATCTTATTATGTATGTTCCATTTAAGTAATATGTTTTTTCATTACAATTTTGTTTTATCTTAGTATCTATGTTAACAGTAAGTATTAATCCTTTTTCAATTTCTATTACATTATTATCATCCTCATATGTTCTTATACAGTTAATATTTTTACATTTTAAAAGATTATTTAAAGATTTAGTCCTTTTTTCTGGTTCATAATATTCTCCATTGTAAAGTACAACTTCTTTAATGTTTATATCCAAAGTTTCTGATTTTGAGTTAGGTATTTTTCTTACATAATAGGATAATAGGGATTGAGTTAAGACAGGGATGCTAATGACAAATATTATTTTTCTTTCTTGTGTTAATACATTTATTGTTATTTCCTTTAATTCCTCTACTGATAAATTATGAAAGTCTATCTCATCGTATGTTAATATGGATCTAGTCATGATTCCTGTTTTAGCTGAATTTACATTGTCAATTATTTTTTCTAACTCGTCCCTTATAAGGTCAAGATTAGAATTTAGTTGAATGGTTGTTAGAATTTTATTTATTGTTTTTGTCTGATTATTAATGTCTCTAGCTAACTGATTATAGGCTTTGTTAGTTTTGTTAATGTTGTCAACAATTTTGTTAAGGTTAGATTGAAAAACGTTGTTAACTTGAATTTGATTATTCATTGACTCTATGATGGCGTGATTATTTGTATCTATTATTCTTAAATGTTCTGTGATCTCTTCGTAATCGTCGTTGTCCATTAATCCAAATAATAAATTATAAATTTTTCCGATGGGGTTTATTAATCCGCGTTCCTTTCTACTAACAATTACAGAGTTTTGTTTGTCAGGTAAATATGTCGTCGTAGTTTGTCCAGTATTTTGTCTGTTATCGTATTGTCGTTTTGGTTTAGGTGTATTAATTTGCATTGAAACTTGTTAAGCTTTCTCTCTATCGAAATGCAACAATTTTAGTTCTCCTTTTATCGATTTAATTGTTTCTGACATATGGGGGTCGGGATAGATTTCGTTAGTTATTTCGTCTAGTGCCTTTTCGTATTGAACTAAGTCTATTTTGTGATAAATTCTTTTATAGTCTTTGATCAGCCTAATTGGATCTTTTTTTATTAATATTATTCCGGATTCGGTTTGTAGCTTTTCAATGGTAATTTCTGCTTGTACAATTGTAAACGTTAGGATCAATAAAAATGGTATGAGTTTGGGTGTCCAATGATTGTTGGGTGTAGGTTTCTGTAAAGGCAAAGGGTTTTTATTGTAATAATTTTCCCTGTATTATTTCTAGGATAATTTTTTGTCTAAAGTATGGGATATGACATTGAGAGTAGTCTAATTTATGATTTCTGGCAATGAATTCTGCTGCTATGCAAGTAAATATACCGCAATCATTTGCGTTTTCCTGTTTTGGGGCGTTTCGCACGTTTTCTTTTGTGAATCTATTTATATCGAGAACTTTACACAACTTATCTTCCGATTCGTCTGCTAAATATTCACCTAATGTATCTAATATTCCATTATCGCTGCCTCCTAATGAATCATAATATTTTATTTTTTTACTCTGTAGATCGATCGTAGCCAAACACCAATGTCTTTCATTTACGTGAACCGGGATCAGAATTATATCGTATGAGAAAATGTCCACTTTTCGCGTCCATTTCTTGACTGCACTAAATCCTTTCTTTTTGAGTGTCGGGACAAAGAATGTGTTCATGATATAAACTTTGGGTAGGTTTACAGAATCCTCGTTTCGTTTACCCATTTTTGATCAATTAAAGTGGAGATATCGGTTCGAGTAATATTCAGATTGAAGTTTGACGCAAGAGTCTCGTTTACGGGGCCATTATATAATGCGTTATTAATGATTGTTTTCTGTTCTAATGTAAGCGTATTCGGAATGCTTACTGTATTTGGTATTTCTGATCTTGGTTTTGATTCTGTTCTCGTATGCTTCTTAATTCTTTTTATACGAATTGGGTGTATCCTATTTTGATGTCTACCTTTTTTTGTCGAAATTATATTTCCTGAATTATCTTTTATTATCTCAATTTTTCTGTACTTAGGTTTCTCCTTATGACGTTCATTTTTGTAGTTTTTGATAAATACTTCCTTTTGGTCGATTTCTAGTAATTTCTCTCTATTTTTATTGTGGTAATCAATCCATTTAGTCTTTCTATTAATTAACAATTTATTTATTTTGGTTTTATCTATTCTACCATATTGTATGTCGATTGGTTTTGCTTGGGTTACTGAATGTATATTGGTATTGTAATGCTCTGTTGCTTTTAGAACTCGTTGCACAATATTTAGTTCAGGTTCGGTTATCGCTAATGTTCTAATTTGCTCTAATAATGTGCTATGACATCGACTCATGTCTGAATTACCCGTATGTGATTTTGGTGAGTTAAAATGAATTTCAATTTCTTCTCTTCTGAAGAAGTCTTTTACGTTTATCATATTGAACTCATTATCGGCAACTATCTTTCTGGGTTTTCCTAGTATAGCATTTCTTTCTCTAATAAGTTGTATGAAAGTTATCGCATTTTTATCTGTAGTTTCTTTAACATATAAATGTTTCGAAAATTTATCTATTGTAGTAAAGAATTGTCGTTTACATATAAAGAATATGTCAATATGTACTATTTCATTTATATCTTCGGGGGTTTCTGTTAATTTGAATTCTGGTTTTAAAGGTTTTCTGTCATATTTTACCAAATTACATACTTCGCAGTTATTTATATATTTTGTGAATACTTTTAATATTTTATTAAAGTGATATTTATTTTTAATTTCTGCGTAATTTTCTATGATTCCACGATGATTACTTTTTTCGTGTATTTCCTTGATTCTCTCCAAACATTGTTCTTCACTAGTTAAATCTATTGCATTATTTGTACATTTAATGAATTTGAGGTACTTATTATTTGAATATAATTTTATTATTGCTACTTGCACTTTGTTCCATGTATGGTCATCTAGTTCGCAAAATATTCCTACATATCCTTTTTCTGGTATATATCTCCTAAGTATATCTATTATTTTGTTTTCGTCATTTATGTCATTCTTTTCTATGAATATCTTTCGCTTTTTGTTTATTGATTCAAATTCCTTATATTTTCTTTCCACTATTATTATTTGAGTTTTATATATATTTACTATTCCTTCCCTAATTGCTATATGGTCATTTTCATTCTCGGGAGAACTGTGTATAGTTACATGTTCACTATCGTCTATTTCTATTGCGTTTTCTTGATTATTGTTGTTGGTTAAAACGTTAATTTCGCCTTTTTCTGCGTCGATTCTGCTCAAGAAGTCTGCCACTTTATTATCTTTTCCTTTTATGTATTCAATATTGAAATTGAACTCGTTCAATTTTATTTTCCATCTCTGTAATTTAGAGTTTGGTTCCTTAAAGTTGCTAAGCCATACAAGGGGTCTGTGATCTGTTTGAATGTTGAATTTTGTACCGTATAGGTAGGGTCTAAAATATTTAGTTCCCCAAACAATAGCTAATAATTCTTTTTCTACTGTCGGATAATTTCTTTCATGCTCGTTTAGAGTTCTGCTAGCAAAGGATATTGGATGTCCTTGCTGAGATAGTACTGCACCTAAAGCTTTATCTGAGGCGTCAGTAGTAAGCGTGAATTTTTGTTTAAAATCAGGGTAATGTAATATGGGATAATTAGTAATTAGATCCTTCAACTTCTCAAAAGCCGCGATGTAACTGGGATCTTCTGTATTAATTTTTCGATTTTTCTTTAGAGCATCTGTTAAAGGTAAGGCTATTTTTGCATAATTATTAATAAACTTTCTGTAATAGCCGGTGATACCTAAGAAAGATTTTATTTGTTTTGTGGTACCGGGGATTTTTAAATTTCTAATGGCATCAATTTTTCCAGGATTTGGTTTAATTCCTTCGGTTGTCAATATGTGACCCAAATACTCAGTTGATTTGGCAAAGAACTTACATTTGTCTGTTTGAATTTTAAGTTTGTATTTTCTCAGAGCGCCAAATATTTTTTTTATGTTAATCTCCATTTCTTGGAGTGATGTGGCAAATATCAAGATGTCATCCAAGTATACTACGCAAATTCTGTTGATGAATTCTCTAAGAACTTCGTTAATCATGCGTTGAAAAGTTGCCGGTGCATTTTTGAGACCAAAGGGCATTCTAATGAATTCATAATGACCTTGTAGGGTTGAAAAAGCTGTTTTATGACGGTCATGTTCGCTGACTTCGATCTGGTGAAAGCCTTTCGCCAAATCCAGAGTTGTAAAATACTGTGCTTTTCCAAGTTTGTCAAATATTGATTCAATGTTAGGAATCGGAAATTTGTCATCAATTGTTTCCTCATTTAGTTTTCTATAATCGATAACTATTCTCCACTTTTGCTTTTGTGAATTATCCATTTTTTTGGGAACTACCCATATTGGAGCATTATAAGGGGAATTTGAGGTTTGGATGATTTTTTGTTTTAGCATTTCGCTAATTTGTTCTTCTACTTCCTTTTCATGGACAGGCTGAAAACGATAGATTCTGGAATACAGGGGTTTATTGTTTTTGGTGATTATTTCGTGTTTTGTCTGAGTGGTACAGGAAAGATTTTCTCCTTCCTTATAGAGTAGATCCTCATATTCATTGAGTATCTTTTTTAGCGAATTTGCTTCCTCTTTATTTAACTCATTAAACAGCTTATCACGGTTATTCGTCGCACTGAGCTTACTTTGAAAGTTTATCTCTTCAGGGATGGCATAATTAAATTTTAATTTTTGATTATTAGCTTCCATGGTTCCTTCTCCCAAATATAGTTTAACGTTTAATGGATGCAGTAGATTTTGACCTATCACTGCTTTAAAAGTTTTATCATGGAAATCCGTGACGTTCCACATAATTTTGTGAGATTCAGGAAGTTTGAACTCTACTGGCATGTTGGTTTTTATTTTTTCCGTGACATGGCATGTGCCACCTAGGCCGTTAACTGTTATGTGATTATTTAATTTTATTTTTTATATAAAGGGAAAACATTTTTTGTCTATACTAGAAATAGAAGCGCCAGTATCTATAAGTGTTGGAACTACTTCATTCTCTATTTGTAAGTCGATTACTGGTAAAGGGTTTCCGAGGCACATTGCTGAAAATTTACGTCCATAGGTTCTGGATTATTGTCTCTGTTTCTGTACATGTTCGAGTTGTCAACTTGCATCAGTTCTTGTCTGTTATTTTGATTATTTTGTGGGCGATTATAATTATTAAAACGATTATTGTAATTGTTCCTAGAAGGATTATAGTTATTTTGTTGGCGGTGCATAAATGAATTTTGATTGTGTCGGTTATTTTGGTTTGAATATTGATTGTACCGATTGTTTTGATTTGAATTTTGATTGTACCGATTATTTTGATTTCGGTAATTGTTTGGATTTTGGTTATAATTTCTATGATTTGGACGAGTACGAGGGTTAATGTTTTGTACTGGATTGTTATTGTCAGTGTTGTATTGAATTTCTCTAAGGATATTGTATGCTTGGTTGAGTGTTTGACAATTTCTCATTTCAAGTAAAAATGATTTGTATTCTGGCAGAAGGGATTTAAATTTGTTTAAGACCAACCCTTCGTTTCGGACTGGGTTAAATTCTAAATGTACATTTTGTTGCGGATCTTGTAGGTACTTAGTATTTATTCTATTTAATAATTTATTTAGAGTATGATATGCGTCGTCGACATTTTTGAAGCTTACCTTATGTATCCTATTGATTATGCTGCTATATGATTCGTTGATTCCGAATGTTGAGATGAGGATTGCTTTAATCGTTAACCACGTTGGATCTGGTATTTTTTGTATTGTGTTTCTGGCTGATCCCTGAATTTTGTGCAGGACGAGTCTGAATAGATACGCTTGCTGGTTTCCCTGAGCTTGAACCCTGAAATTGAGAATGGTTTGTGCTTCCTCCAGCCAAGAAGATAAAGCGTACTCTCTGTTATCTCCATTGTATATCGGTAGTCTGCGTACTTCCTTTAGTATTTCATCGAACGAGAGGTCCAATGGCAACGGTATTTCCTGTTCCGCCATCATTTTGTAGATGCGTTTAATTTATTTTGTGAGACTTTTGTCTCCACTGTACAGTTTATGGTACTGGAGGACCTTATTACACTTTTTATTAGAATTCCTCAGTGTTTACCACAGAGAATTGAGCGCTTTTTCCTAAAATGCAGCTCACTGCTTTGCAATACAGTATATTAATTGGTGTTATTATTTTAATTTTATTATTTTATTGGTTTTTGTTAAAATTAGATTTTCTCTAATTTGGGTTTTATTTTATTAAAAAGTTTTGTTTTTTTTCCTACCCTTAATAGTCTAAGTTTTCCTTAGCTACCTTTGTGGGCGTACTTTTCAAAACTTTTGTTTTATTTTACTTTGACCAGATTTTCTCTAATCGAAGGAGTTTTTGTTAAGTTCACTTTTACACGAGTCACTTTTTCCAATTTTTACTTGAACGCGACTCTTTGTGTCAGAGGTTCTTTGTCATAGAGGTTCCTCCCTCCTATGACGGACGACTGCGCCAGTTATGTTATTGATTATTCTCAAAAATAAAAAATAAAATTATACTCTTACGAGTTCTTTCCTTGGAAACAAGAACACTTGATTTTTTTATGAATCACTTTATTATCTTTTTAACTTTTGAACATTGAATACTAACTGAACTGTATCACTTGACCAACTTGAATAATTGAACTTGAACTATTGCCACCGACTCAGAGTGGTCTCTTGCTTAAATAGTATTATTTTGATTAGGTCTGCAGTTTGCATTTCGCTTGGTGATCGCATTAGATCTTTGTTATAAATGTGCTGAATATGCATAATATTTATATTGATAAACAATTATTGTTGAGTGGTCATATCTTTGTTACAAATGTGCTAAGTATGCATAATATTTATATCGATAAACAATTATTGTTGAGTCATGGATATTTGATATTTTGTTGTGAGTCTTACTTATAATGATTTGAACTTAGTAACTATAATGTAAGTATTATAATATAAGTTTTAATTAAACTTAGTGGTTATATCCTTATTATTAGGATTAGTATTGAGGTCTTGAGGGTTATGTGTAATTAGCGTGGTACTCGACGCGTAGCAACCCAACCCTCAACTGTAGGTTGCAATATTTTTAAAATAGATGTCGACGCGTTCGCCGCAGTTCTTATGAGCGGTGAAACTATGACGGCGACGCGGGGAGCCTCAGCTGAAAACATGGTGAACTCCACCATGATGCTCATCAAAAATGCGTGCGACTGCTCTATATCCAGGCGACGGCCTCGACACAATAAGCCTACTGTGTACTGGTGGTCGGCAGAAATCGCTGAAAAGCGGAGAGAATTTCACAGACTCCGCCACGAAGTCCAAAATTTAAGAAATCGAGATGAGTCACATTCCCAAACGCTGGCATACAGGTCGGCTAGTAAACTCCTCCGTAGATTGATTAACGAAAGCAAGGCTCGCTGCTGGCACAACGTCGTTGAAGACATCGATAGAGACCCGTGGTGGCTGGGTTACAAGCTTGCCATGTGGAAACTGAGCTGCAAGGAGGCCCTGTGTCCTTGAAGTGGAAAAAATGGACGATTGTTCGAGCACTTTTCCCGTTGCATCCTGTTCGTCCCGATAAAGCAGATGTTGAATGTCCTGGAGAATGCCCACTTTTTAGCGCCCTCAAGCTGGATGATGTAGTGAAATCTTTGAAATCGAAAAAGACCCCAGGACCATACGGTATACGAGCGGAAGTGATACAGCTTACACATCAACTTTGCCCTGTCAAGCTGCTCACCACTTTCAATGCCTGTCTGCAGCAGGGCGCGTTTCCAAATTGTTGGAAAGAGGCGAGGCTCGTGCTAATCCGCAAGGGGAATGGGAACGCGGAGCAACATTCTTCATACCGGCCCCTATGTATGTTGAAGGCCGCTGGGAAGGTGCTCGAGAGGCTCATTAGAGAAAGACTTGGAGAGGCCATCCAAACTGTCAGGGATCTGTCTCCTCAGCAGTACGGCTTCAGGGCTGGTCGATCCACAATCGGTGCAATAGCAGAGGTAGTGAGTGTGATCCAGCAGGCAGAAGCCTACAATCACCATTCAAGAAGAAAAGTACTGCTCATAACACTCGATGTGAGAAATGCCTTCAATTCTGCTAGATGCACAGATATTCTTCTGGAATATTTCTGGAACCTGAAATATTTCAGGGTGCCGGGGGTATCTGACGCGGATATTGAAATGATTATCTCAAAAACCGGAAACTCATCTATGACACATTGGGAGGCCGGCGAAGAATTGATTTGAAATCAGGGGTGGCGCAAGATTCCGTTCTGGGCCCGGACCTCTGGAATGCCTCGTACGATGAGCTATTGAAATTGCAGTTATCGGAGAGTCGCGGTTGGCTGGCAGTCCTGGTTGGCTACGCAGATGACGTAGTAGTACTAGTCACGGGACGTACTGTCGGACAGGTGAAACTCAAACTGGGTGCAGTGGTACGTCGAGTGAGCGAGTGGATGACAGACCCTGGGCTTAGCCTAGCGCTGGAAAAGACCGGGGTCGTCGTCCTGACCAAGAAGCGGATCCCTCGTGTTATTCCCGTTCAAGGTCAATCAGAGGCCTTGGCTTGATGATTGAGTCGAAGATGAGTTTTTTCGAGCACGTTCGAGCGTCAGCGAATAAGGCTTCTATGCGAGTATCGGCTCTCAGTCGCCTTATGGCCAACACGTGGGGACCAACCTCGAGCAAAAGACGTCTACTGATGAGCGCAATGGAGTCAGTGCCCTTGTATGGCTCGGAGGTTTGGGCTGACGCTCTTAGTAAAGAGACGCACCGAAGCGGTCTGGCACAGGTGCAGAGGCAAGGAGCTTTGCGGATAGTGGTTGCATATCACACTGTGTCTGAACCTGCAGTGCTGGTAATCTCGAGGGTGGTTCATATTAAGTTACTTGCAGACGAACGGAAACGTGTATACTTACGAAGTGGAAAGTCCGCGAGAGAAACCGTTAGCAGAGAGGAACGGAGAAGGACCCTAACCTTGTGGCGGCAAACATGGGAAAACGGAACGCGAGGCAAATGGACCACACGGCTGATTAGTGACTTGAGGCCGTGTTTCTACAGAATGCATGGTGAGACTGATTATTACCTGACGCAACTACTCAGTGCTCACGGATATTTTCAGTCTTACCTGTATAAGATGGGAAAGTCACCATCTCCAACTTGCGTGTTCTGCCCGCGGATGACGGATGACGCCTGCCACATGTTCTTTACGTGTACCATATGAAAAGACTCCGTTCGCATCTCTGGGAGCAAATTGGCGTAATTTCCCCAGAAAATGTAACGGGAAAAATGATGAAATCAAAAGACAACTGGAACTGTGTTTCAAATTACGTACGACCAGTACTTATTATAAAGAAGGGCATGATGGATCGCTTGGCGAGGCAGGGGGATCTCTGTAAAAGCAATTCTCTTCCTTCCTATTCATCCGTGCAAAAAGAGGGATTTCCCTTAACCTGAAGGCACCACGAAGCGGTGATTAATGAGGCCTAGTCCGAAGTAATGTGACAAACAGTTCCAGGCTAGGTTCTCGGCGGGACTGGGAAGGTGTTTAGTCGGTAGTCCGACACTCAGGGCGTAAATAGCCTTCACCTCCCAAACAACAAAAAAATATGCAGTAAATTGCTTTTTCCCCTTGCAGAAAGATCCACGTATTTGTTTTTGTTTTGATGGTAATTGTTTGTTTTGCTATTTTGGGAACTACAGTAGCGTGTAAAATTAATTGAACGCGTAACAGTATCTTCTAGTAACAAATTGAACCTCGTTCTAAGAATTGCTAATACTTACAAAGTTATTCTTATCTTCTCACAAATATGTGGTTGTGTTTTTCCTAGATGTGGAAAGCGTTATTATTATTATATATTATTATTAATAATAATAATAATAATAATAGTTGTTATTTATAATAATAATAGTTATTAATAATGCACAGATCATAGTTAAACATAGTTATTTGATTGTTTAAGCAGTTGTGATTACGTATCTTTGGCTTCAGACATACTTTAGTGAAATATATTTTGAGTACTAAATAATAAGAGTCATAAGGTTAATTGGACGTACTTCGGTGATGAGTTATATATATTTTGGTTACTGGAGGATTCGTATCAATGACTTTTCTCCAGGCTAACTAAAAATGTCCTCATTTTTCTAGATTGAAAGGTTAACGTCCCGTAAAATTCTTAAAATATATTTTTTCGATAGAAATTACGGTTTTGGTTTCTTTGATCATTGAAAGTAAGAGTAGGATAATCATCAGTACCTTAGTTGAAAATATCTGCAATACGCAAAGAAAAGCATTTTTCAGCCAAGTAGTTTGCCTTGTATGATTTCAAGTATCATCTTTGGTCTAAAGTATGTCATGTTTTCTTGTGAGAAATCTACTCTTGCACTTCAGGTAACGTATTCTGCGAATGTACAGGCGAATATGCTACAGTCACTTGTATTATTTTGTCGGGGAATTTCTGTTTTGTTTCCTTTGGAAAAGTTGGTCTTTCAATTTTGGTTTAATTTATCTTGAGATTCATTTTGTTAGTATCCTTCGATAGTATTTAAAATTTTGTCGTTAGGCTGGCCAAGAGAATCGTAATATTTGATGGTGTTATTTCTGAAATCTACAATTACTAACCACCAATGAGATTGATTCACATGTACGGGTATTAGTATAATGTCAAAGGCGAATATGTTTACTTTTCGGGTCCACCGTTTGACTGATTCATATCGTAAATTCAAAAGGGTCGAAAGAAAGAATGTATTCATCGCATGAACTTTTGGGAGGTTTGTTGAGTTTTGAGAGGTACTTCTTTCCGCGATAAGGTTTATATAGAAATTAAAGATTTGGTCGTTGATCAAACAGTTCTCCGCGAGGGTCCTTATATCGCTTCGAATGGTTTGTAAATTGAATTTAGAGGTTAAAATTTTGTTAAGGGGCCTTGGTTGAGTGTTTGTTCAATAACTGTCTTTTGTTCTTGGTTTAGGGAGTAATGTGGTTTACTCGATTCCGTTTTATCATCTTTCGTTGAATAACTTTTTAATTCTTTTATTTCTAGAGGGGTGTATTTTATTACAGGCATTAGTTTTCTTTATTAGTATTATATCGTTATTACGTTTAGTGATTTCTACTTTGCGATATTTTGGTTCTTCTTTATGTCGTTGGTTTTCGTAATTTTTTATATATATTGTGACATGTTCGAATAATGTCATGCGCCGCCGTATTCATCTTAAGAGAAAAGTCGTAAACAAGTTTCAACTACCAATACATCGATAATTCTCGAAGGCATAACATAAACATTTTGCGTGCATTGAGTACAACAAATACGTGCGACTCAGGGAGTAAACTGGAGAACAATCCTCATGGAAGATTCTGGTTCATTGGTAGTTGTTTAAAAGCGACTACAGCGAGTGGCGAAGGGAGTCTTGTGAATGAAGTGAAGAAGCGAGCGATAGTGCGCGTTAAAAGTAGTGCGGTTAAAGTGTTGTGAAATAAAATCATATGCGAATATTAAGTAGCAAGTAAAAGTGATTACTTTTATTAAGTGATTATAAAAGTGATTAATTAATTAATTTAAAAGTGAAATAGTGATTGAGTAAAAATAATTGTAAAGTGTTAGTGATTTTTAAGAATAAAACTTCAAACATCTTATTTTAAATTATTCGAGTGCGTTTCATTCACTATTGCGAGCATTTGCGAAAAGCAAACAGGACGCGCACCTGGCAAAGCGCAACAATATGTTCCTGGGTTTAATTTGTTGATCTACTTCTTCATATTATTATGATACTGTTTCCATTTTAATTTTTTATTAGTGAGCAATATTTTCCTTTTATCTCTATATTCCAATTGTAACTCTAGTGGTTTTTGACTTGTATTCTTGTACTCATCGAGTGTATTTATTTCGTGTTTAACATTTTCTATTCTGCTGAGGAAGTCGGTAACTTTATTGCCATGTGTTTAATGTATTCGATATCAAAATTGTATTCATTGAGCTTGATTTCCTTCGTTGTAATTTGCTGTTGGGCTCCTTCAAATTACTAAGCCAGACAAGAGGTCGGTGATCGGTACGAATGCTGGGTTTAACACCGAACAAATATGGTCTAACATAATGGGTTGCACAATAGCTCTTTTTCTATTGTGGAATAATTTCTTTCATGTTTGTTAAGAGTACGACTAGCGAAAGAAACTGGGTGTCCATTTTGATAAAGGACGGCACCTTTAGCTTTTTCAGAGGCATGGGTTGTTAGGACAAACTTCCGATTAAAATTAGGGTAATGTAAAATTGGGTAGTTGGTGATAAGCTGTTTGAGTTTCTCAAACGCTGAAATGTATTTTGGATAATTTATATTTAATTTACTATCTTTCATTCGATCTATGATTCCCTTCTTTATAAGAAGAATCGTCCGTACGTAATGTCACACGCAGTTCCAATTGTCTTTTGACTTCATCATCTTCCCCGTTACGTTTCCTGGAGAGACCATGCCTATTTTCTCCGAGAGATCCGAAAGGAGTCTTGTCCACCTTCCGCATGTAAAGAACGCGTGGCAGGCGTCATCTATCATTCTCGGGCAGAGCAAGCAGGCTGGGGATGGTGATTTTCCCATCTTATATAGGTAAGACTCAAAATATCCGTGCCCACTGAGTAGTTGCGTCTAACAATAATTAGTCTCATCATGCGTACTGCAGAACCACGGCCCCAAGTCACTAATGAGGCGTGCGGTCCACCTGCCTGACGTTTCGTTTACCCATGATTATTGCCACAAAGCTAGGATCCTTCTCCTTTCCTCTCGGCTGACGACTTCTATGGTCGACTCCCGCTTTTCGGCATTATTGCTTAGAGAAAAGTGTAGATTCTAGAGCTGATGAGGCATGCTGGAGTGAATATAATAAAGTAGTTGAAGGTTTGGTTTTACAATCATAGTTGACGCAAATTTTTGGACTAATTTTTACTAATTTATTAATAATTTTTTTTTAATAATTTATTTATTTAATAAATTTTTTACTAATAGATGTTTCGATGCGACCCAACCTTGCACATTCCCAAATCAATCTCTCCATACAACTCTGGACACTCAATCCCACATTATACGAACTACTTGAAAACCTTTGTTTACTAGCAGAAACAAGATATTGTCTTTCTATATAATGAATCGATCATTATATCGACACATGTTTAAATAATAAAACATTATCGCGAATTAATTTATGTTTGGTATTGTATTAAAAAATATGACTTTTTATTTACATATAAATTTGGTTACAATTATGATACAAACAAGTAACCCCTTTTTGTGTCGATCTTTAACCTACTAAACACTAAACTTAATGCAAGAAGTAACAAAAACTCTTCTATAGTTAATTAAAACTCTTTTTAATTTTATTTGAAAACATCTCCCTAAATTCAACTAACACTTCACTAAATAGCCAATCACTTTAAAATTGTTTTAGATCTATCACTTTTACTCGCATGCAATTAAATTTCACTCTTACACTATTTAAAGAGTCACTTTCGTCAACGCGCACTGGTTTCGCGCACATGTTGATCAATATTTCACGTCTCCGTCTTCTGTAGCCACTTATATACTTATATCTCGCCAATTCGAAAGCTTCTCAGACTTTCTATGTAGATGATTCTCGAGTTCACGCTCTAAATCACAGACTTCACTAAATCACTTGCATTGTTATTATTGCTAATATGCATTTAATTGCTTTTCCCCCTTCCAGTTTGTTTTGTTATTTCTTATTATGTTTATTTTGTTATTTACGGAACTACAGTAGCACGTAAAATTAATTGAACGCGTAACAGTATCTTCTAGTAACAAAGTGAACCTCGTTCTCAGAATTGCTAATACTTACAAAGTTATTCTTATCTTCTCACAAATATGTGATTGTGTTTTTCCTGTATGTGGAAAGCGTTATTAATAGTTGTTTATTAATAATGCACTGATCGTAGTTAAACATAGTTATTTGATTGTTTAAGCAGTTGGTGATTACGTATCTTTGGCTTTAGACATACTTTAGTGAAATATATTTTAAGTACTAAATAATAAGAGTCATAAGGTTAATTGGACGTACCTTAGTGATGAGTTATATATATTTTGGTTACTGGAGGATTCGTGTCAATTACTTTTAACTTGTAACTTTTTTTCATTTTAAAGTGTAAAACAAAAAGCGAATAAAATGTCACGATAATGAAAATAATAAATGTGAAAAAAAAAGAAACAGTGGAAAACCCAATCACAAAAATAAAATAAAAAAAAAGAAGGAGTGCAAGATTCCAAGAAAGCAGAGGAGAAGTTGTTCCTGCATGAGGAAGCAGAAAAAAACGAATATCGAGAATCATAATCTTAAATTAGATGTTTCAATTTTCAACAAAAATATTTATTTAAAAAAAAACATTACATTTTGAATACAGAATATTGATTTGCTTTTTATTAATTTGCTTTCATAGTGTTTGACTTTTCTGGGGCTTAATAACTTTTATGATAGATATTGATAGATATCTTTTATTTATAGTAGACAATATTGCGAAAATTTTGTAAATTTATGAGTATTTGTGTATGACCTTTGTTATAAGGGTGGTTTGGATCGAGAATTAAAATTATTATCAAAATGACGCACGCTGAAGCAACCAACGCCATTCAAATAAACCCCTTGAAATACTTGAATAGCTTGCCCGAAATCGATGGCAAATCCGAAAATTTACAGACCTTCATCAACTTGGTTGAAAGGGTTAATCCAATGCTTCAAGCTTTTAACGAAGCATCACAACTTCTATTCGGCGATATTATCAAAAGTAATCTGAAAGGTAGAGCAAAAAAACTCTCGAAATAAATTGTCAACCGACGCTTTGGGATGTCATGTGACACTTTTGGGATTTGACGATCGCCTCAGCGTAGACGAACTTTACCATAATCTACGCAGCACAATTTTTAAAACAAATACGCTAGATTTCTATAACGAAATCAAAAGTACGTTGGGGAGACTCAATAACAAAACTTAAGTTGTTTTAGGTGCGGGTAACACCACATCGAAGAAGACCATCCTTTTCTGTCGAAATCCTGAAAGTCTTGAAAAAGCTATGGATATTTTATTTATAGCGGGCTACGCCTATTATGGATCAAATGGCAAATTCATCAACCTAACAGACAAAACAATGGAAACAGGACACACAGACCTGTCAATCAAACTCACATTAATAACTTTAATAATAGAACACATAACGATAGTAATTCTAGGATAAATAATAACGATAATCATAGATTAAGAAATAGTAATCATAACAATAATAATAATAGTAGACCTAATAATAACAGTTATCACGATAATAGTGATAACAATAGGGTCTACAACAATCATTACAATAATAGATTTAATAACAATAATTATAATAGGTCTAGCAACAATTATAGCGGGAGCCATAATAACCAACAAAACAGACAAAGGAATCGCAACCAATGGAACGACGCATATAATCCCCATAACTTAAATCAATATGAAAATCCAAATAACCCTCGATATTTCGAGAGGCAGCCAACTCCTGAACCCATGGATATTAATATAAACGAGGCCGCAGAAAATTTTCGGCTACAGGCCTCGGACGAAAACTTCCTCATATAAACCTCAAATCGAATTCCAAAACTCTGAAATTCATTATTGATACAGGAGTTACACACTCCATCATAAATCCAGGTATCTGCCATTCCAAATGGAAAATAAACACCCTCAGTGTCTATCTGAAAACCCTACAACATATGATCAATATAACTGAAAAAGTACGAATGCCTCTCTTTGAAGAGCTAGGTGATAGTACTTGATAGAATTGATAGGTGATAGAATTATTCGTATGTCAATTCGATGAGCTATATGATGGAATTATAGGAAACAATATACTAAGAGAACTCAACGTAACCATCGACTACAAGAATCAACTGTTACGTTCTGGGGACAAAACAGTCGCAATACTCTTCGAAAAACAAGAAGAAAATCAATATTGTCTTTCCAATAAGGCCGGATTATATGAAGTATCCGTGCCTGTCAACCACGAAAGTGGCCTGGTACACTTTCCAGGAAAGACCTCCAAAGATGAGAAGGTCCACCTAGAGGAAGGTATCTATGACGGAAAAGACTCTCAAATGCCCGTCCTAATAAAGACATTAGGCGACGGCCCTATTAAGGTCAAATTTGGTCCCCAAGAGAGTACACCCGTAACCCTTGAAAATTTCAATATAATAGAATGTAAATCAAAACGATCCAACTCCATCTTAAATGAAATTAGAATGAACCATCTTAACGAGCAAGAAAAACAGAAATTCATACCGATGGTCAGGAAATTTGCTGATATATTCTATGACGAAAGGTCCGATTTAATCTTCACTAATGTCATAAAACACAAAATCAGGACAGAAAATAACGTACCAATAGTTGCAAAAATATACCGATACCCGTACATTCATAAGGATGAAGTACGAAAACAAATCCAAGAAATGTTACAAAAGAATATCATAAGACTAAGCAAATCTCCCTATTCCGCACCAGTATGGGTTGTGCCAAAATATAGATGCAAGTGGAAAACATAAATGGAGATTTGTTATCGATTATCGTAAACTTAATGAAGTAACAGTCGACGACAAGTACCCTATCCCCAATATTGAGGAAATCCTGGAAAAACTGAGAAGAAGCCAATACTTTTCTACGCTAGATTTAGCGAAGAGTTTTTATCAAATAGAAATAATTGGTAAAGATATCCATAAAACCGCCTTTAACGTCAAAGGTGGACATTACGAATTCCTACGAATGCCATTCGGGTTGAAAACAGCCCATGCAACCTTTCAACGTCTTATGAATAATATTCTTTCAGATTATAAAAACAAGATATGCCTAGTCTATTTAGATGACGCCATTATATTGTCAACTTCATTGCAAAAACAGGTAGATTCACTAAACAAGATTTTTAACAGATTTCGAGAAACCAATTTGAAAGTTCAGTTGGATAAATCTGAATTCTTTAAACATGAAACTGCTTTTCTGGGACATATCGTTACAAGAGGGGAATTAAAACTCAATCCAGGAAAAGTGGAATGTGTACAAAAATTTCCCATACCAAAGACCCCGAAACAAATAAAACAATTTCTCGGTCTAGCTGGTTATTATAGGAAATTTATTGAGGATTACTCCCAAATCATCAAACCGATGACTAAATATCTGAAAAAAGATGTAAAATTAAACTGTTCAGACCCAGAATACATTCGAGCTTTCGAAATCATAAAAACCCTTCTTACTAATGAACCTATCTTAGCCTATCCAGATTTCGATAAAACTTTCGTTTTGACAATCGATCCAAGCAAATACGCTCTTGGTGCCGCACTTTCCCAAGAAGGACGACCAATTAGGACGAACTGCACACTGAACGAACATGAAATCAACCATAGAGAGAAGGAAATGTTAGCCATAATCTGGGCAACTGAGTACTTCCGATCCTATCTTTTCGGAAGAAAATTCATAATCGAAACATATCATAGACCACTAACATGACTTTTTTCTATAAAAGAACCCAATTCCAAATTAGTTAGATGGAGACTTAGACTAGCCGAATTTGACTTTACAATTAAGTATAAGGAAGGTGCAAAAAACATAAATGCCGATACTTTTTTTAGAATTCCTATCTCCGAAATAAATTTAGCAGAAAACGCAAGTAATATACCCACAAGCAGCTCGTGTGTTAAAGTTTTCAAGAATCAAATAATTATAAAAAAATCAAATTCAGCCTCTCTCCGAATAAAAAAGGAAAGGATTTTTGACAAGAATAGAACTATAATCCATGCAAAGCAATTATATGAACCCGACACCATTATCCTGTTGAAAAACCACTTTAACCCAAACCGTTTAAATGCACTTTTTGTAGAAAATGAAGAATTCGGTAATCAAAAAGAAATCAACGGTAAATTTAGAATTATCAGATGCAATGCCCTACTAGAAGATACAAGAGACGAAGAAAAATTAGCAAAAATTATCGAACAAGAACATTTGCGAAATAACCATCGGGGCATGGAAGAAGTTTCAAGAGAACTTAAAACAAAATACTATTGCCCAAAACTTTTTGACAGAACCACAAGTTTCATAAACAATTGTGAAATTAGCAACTGTGAAAAATACGTTCGAGATCCACCTAAACCCTTAATTAAACTTACCAAGATTCCACAAAAACCTGGTGAAATTATCCATGTAGATGTATTCTACACACTCGAAAAACTATTATTTTTTAAGTTTTTATAAAATAAGTTTTCGAAACATGCTTGCGCAATAAAGATTCTCGCAAGAACTTGGAACGAGTTCAAAAGAGGATGAGCGTATTATTTCAGCCAATTTGGCACCGGCAAAAAGTTAATAGTTGATAATGAACTGGGATTCAAAGCCATTCCCTTGAGAGATTTCCTTACGAACGAAAATGTGGAAATTCACTATACTTCTAGCAGTAACCATACTTCTAATACAGACATAGAAAGACTGCATAATACAATAAATGAACACATACGATTATTAAAGCATGATTATTTAATAACTAGGGTACGGTTGAAGAGAAAATATTTAAAATTATATCATTCTACAACAACAAATAAAAGGCCAATAGACTTCATTAATGGGAAAATAAATCAAGACGAATACAATTCCATACATGATATGATCCTCCAGAAAAAACAGAAAATTATCAATAAATTGAACCAAACCAGATCTAATAATGAAATTAATGCTTGACTTAATTTTATTAAAAAAACTAGAAGAGGGAAAAATCACTCCAAATTTAGAAGAATCAACGCAAGAAAGTTAGTTGAAGAGCATATAATTGACGTTAAAAATCAAATCAAACTCACATTTAAAGTCAGAAGAAAAACCAAAATTTCAATCATGCAATAATTAAAGCTACAAGAAAGAAGAAAAGTAAAAATCACCCTTCAACTTCTCGTGCCCCAGCCCATGACCAAAATACATAAAATATATATTCTCATATCTCTTTCAGAAATGACTCTACTCCTTAAGATAACCTTCTGCACAACGGTAAAAACATCCTTACCAAGACAGAACTAGACCTCTTAGAGACGTTGACAAATACTTACCTATAAAAACGGTTGTTTCGTCGATTGATAAAATTATCAAAATAATTTTACCAATACCAAAATCTTCAAGGGAAACCCTTTCGAAAGTTACTCTGAAACCGATCCCAACCATCCAAAGTAGGTCATTAATACCAATACAATAATAATAAGCCCTACAATCAAATTTATAATGTAAATGTTAAAAACAATTTAAATATAATTTAGAGGAAATTAAAGATAAACGTATCAGAAGCATTTTAGAACCCAGGGAATCTCGATGTAATACGAAAATATTCAATTACCAATAAATTAAACAAATTGTACCAGGCATTTTAATTTGTAAAAACTTTTATGAAGAAATAGAACATAATTGTAATAATAATAACGTAACAATCCATGGAACATTTATGATTAAATTTGAGAATTGGCAAATTAAAACATTAAATAAAACCTATTCGAACGTTTACTTGGAAATATACGATAAAGTAGTTCTACCAAAATTGATTTAATCCATTAAAGAGGATAAATCTATGCCTGATATTCAAATCGAAGAATTATACCTGAAACAAGTAAATAACGAAAATAATATCGACTCAATTGTATTACAGACAAAAACAAACAATATAATAAGCCTAAGTTCTGGTATTATAATTATTATCATAGTAATATTACCATTGATTATGATGTACGTGTACATGGACCGCAAACACCGTAAAGTTTTCATTTCGTCGGAGCCTCAATTTAACGGTGGGGGTGTTACACTTACCCAAATCGATCCCTCAATATGCAAATCACACACATTGAATTAATACAAACAAAGTAGACATAATTATTTTGAAGTTTGTAAACAAAGCAGTCATTAATATTTTGAATTGAATTAAAGCAAACAAAGTAGGCATTAATATTTTGAATTGAATTAAATTAAACCAAGTAGGCAATAAGTGATATAAATAGTAGTGAAATTGTCTTAAAGAAGGAGAGTTATTTTTTCGCGTCAAAAGGTACGGACAACCCTCTGTTCCCTATCACCCAATGTGAGGCTGTATTGGGGTGCCTTTTTGAATACCGGTCCACGTATACAATATAAATTGTAAACGGTGAATATAAGAAATATAAATTAATAAAGTTGGTGTAATTAAATGAAACAAGAGTTTTATTTATCTCTCCGTCTAAGAAACATAAATGTTAACGTCTCGTAAAATTCTTCAATACATTTTTCATCAAAATTGTATTATGGATCGATACCATTAGATTGGGAGTTTGTTTGAAGCGTAGTATAACTGTGAAAAACCATTAAAAGTTCGGAGGAGTATCACAGAGAAAGAGATATGAATATTTACGAACTTAAGATACGAAGTTAAGTTATTGTGTTCATGTTGGTGGCAATAAATGGTACTTGGAAGCTGCCGTTGGGGTATTTTTTCATTAATTCTTTAAGGGGTGATCAGAGAAAAATTCTTGAGGCGCGCTTACGCGAACTGTTTTGGAACGGCATAAATGTTGTTAATGTTATGTTTGATGGGGCCAATTTGAACATTAGCACGGCACCCACCTTAGGATGTGATTTTATAAAGTCTCAATCAAAGTATTCTTTTCACTTTGATTCTCATGATGTAACCCTTTCCTTGGATCTCTCACATATGATTAAACTTGTAAGAAAAGCTTTAACTGAAATGGTTCCTATTATTGATGAAAATGAAAAAATAATTGATTGGAACTTCGTGGCTACATTACATGATCTTCAAGAGAAGGAGGAGTTACATTTAGCAAATAAATTGAGAAAATCGCATATTAGTTTCTTGAAACAAAAAATGAAAATTCGCCTTGCAACGCAAGTTTTCAGTTCCTCAGTTGCCGACGCAATTGAATTTTGCAGTCAAGTGATAAAATTACCAGCTTTCTTGAATTCAGAAGGGACAGTTAGATTTATTCGATACATGAATAACGCCTTCGATATTCTGAATTCCCGTAGCATGTATGCGCCAAGCTTCTAGCAGGCATAATGCACCGACAACTTCGATGATATTTTAAAATTTATTGAAAGTTTTGAACAATATATTGGTAAATTAAAATATACTGATGGAATTTGTGTTGTTAAGATTAAAAGAAAAATTGGATCTTTGGGATTGGTAGTGACTCTAAAAAATTCTTTGTTTTTATTCAAAACACATGGGGAAGAAAAAAAAAATACTAAAGTATCTTGCAACATATAAACTAAGTCTAATAAACTAATAAACACTTAGAAATATTCTTCTCTCATATTCGCTCTCGACTGGGATTTAACAACAATCCTACAGCAAGGCAATTTGAGGCTACATACAAACGTATTCTAAAACATGTACAATTACATGATATAGGCTTTGGTAATTGTGTTCCTCGGCAAGAAATCAGCATTCTAAATGTGTCATCAACGAAAGTGCTGCAGGATACTTGAGACACATCTGGGGACTTTGAGGATAATTTCGTTCATATGCAAGAATTTGGCCCTTTTTCGCCTTACATCGAAGAAGTCATCGTATATATGAGTGGATTCATTGCAAAACCTTTAAAATCAAACACCACATGCCATGAATGTGTTACATGTTTGATTGGAGGGAAGGAAAATTTCGGGCCTTCATTAATAAGTCAAAAATCAAGAGGACGTTTGCAATATCCCAGTAAAGATTTCCCAGTAAAGAGTCCCGATCTGTACAAATCAAAACAAAATTCGAGTGAGTTGTTGACAAAATTTATAGGGAAATTTATGCATCAACATTAATTGCCTTACTTTTCACACATAACGTCGATACCGGTCCAATAGACGGTCATAAATGTATATTAATAAAAACAATTATTGCTGATTGCCATCCGATTAAAACACATAGCGAAAAGTGAAAGTGAGCACATAGAATATTGTAGGAACTTTAATAAAAAAAATTCGTGGCCAATGATAGTGTATTCTGGTTTCAAAGTGTAGCTCTAATTTACTTTTCACTTTATATATATATAACACATGTATACATGTATGTACTATATATTATTGCGCTTTCTCAAGTGCGCGACCTGTTTGGTTCGCAAATGTTCGCAAAAGTGAATTAAACACACACGAACTAATTTAAAATTAGTTGTTTGATAATTTATTCTTTTCATAAATTTCACTAGCACTTCACAATTGTTTTATTACAACTTCATTTATTCACTTTTACTTTAATTAATTGATATATTACTTTCATTAGCATCACATTCATCGCTATTTTAAAATTCGCATACGATTGGACTCACTATCGCACTAATATGCGCGTGCACTGTCGCTTAATCAAAAAGACATCGCTTCATCCACAAGACTTCTCTCTTTCTTCGCCGCTCGCTGTATTCGCTTTTATATATGTACCAACCAATCATTGAGTAATTTAAGTTCATTTGTCGAACTCAATGCACATAATGTGTTTACGTTATGCAATCATCAATTTATGAATTTGCTCTTGAGACGATTACAGTAGCGTGTTACATTATTCGAACATGTCACACTATCCCCGCCTTATATGTTTTCGGCCCGGAAAAAATGTCACATCAGCTATCTCCGCGTCTTCCTGCTGATAATATGGGGCGAGGCGGTCCAGGTGCACAATTTTCATTTTTGCCCTGAGTTTCTGGTGCTCCTGTATCGAGTATACCACATCGATGATTCTATAGGGTCCGTCCCAATTTGACTGTAGCTTCGGAGATCTGCTTTTCCGACGACGTGGGTTATACAGCCACATATATACATATGTATATACATATACATATATATAGAAATCGAAATGTTATCTATGCCACTCTACTTTCAAATATCTAATAGCTCCTTGCTGTGACTCTCAACAAGCGGTGTAAAGTATAGAAAAAATATCTTTAAAAATGTTAAGAAACATGAGTGACAATTGAAGTGATGATATGTTTGTCAGATTCATTCCATAGAAACTGTAAAGGTTACACATTGGAAGAGAACTGAACCAAAAGCTATTGTGGACTATGATAATAAGTACATGAAATGAATTGACCGTGCTGACCAGTACATGTCTTACTAGTATATTCTTAGAAAAAGCACCAAATGGACGAAAAAGGCAGTGCTGTATTTTTTGAATTCTGCTCTTTTTTATTCAGTTCTTATCCAGAAATAGGAAATGGCAGAGCAAAATATAATAAATCGTTGCTCAAAGTGACAACAGCCTTTTTTGAAAATGGAGTAGGAGGAAATTCGAAATATTCACCAAACACAAGCAAGACCATCGAATATAGTTCAACTAACAAGAAGACCACCGAAACAGAACCCACCAAGACGTTTATCTCAAGATATGAAAAAACACAAACTAGTGCCTGTTGTTACAAATGAAAACAAGACATATCCTCGACGGAAGTGCAGAGTATTCCCGTAAGATATAATTGATCATATAAATAATTTTCGGCCGTTTTTACGGCCTACTTCAGAAAGATGCGCGATGGACAGCGTAGTTTGGTCCCTAGCACTATGGAAACTGTACAAATCTTTGTGGCGCGTGTGGTTGGCTCAATGTTAATTATCAAAGAAGACACACTTGTTTTTCATACTTGTTTTTCCAAGGCATGAAAAAAATAGGAGAAACAAAACTTTGATGGATAGCATCTTTTCTTTTAAAAATCAGTCCACTTTGTACAGTCGTGTCGACATCAAAAATTAAAAATATAAGATTTCACTTTTATAAGAAAAATCGTTGTTTCCTTTAAAGTAAGTAAAGTGATTTGTTAATTCAAACATATCAATATCAACACATTACGATTGTCGACAGAAATGAAATGTTAAGATGCAAAAATGCTGACCAAGTAGAATTGAATTATAAATTATAAAAGACCTTTTGATATGATTTTGTAGTCAGTGAATATATTGGGGTTCAGAAATTCAAACGAAATAAGAATTAATAAAGTTAGAAAGAGAGGTTGGAAAAGCTCAAGCTGGTTTCGAACATGCGCCCCTGCCGCTTCTCGTCAGGTGCCAACTTATAAGCTGGAACGCATCGATTGGCACAAGCAGCTCGATGGATGCCGTCTAGTTATTTTACTTTTTTAAAATCCAAAACTATGTAATAAAATATTATTAAAAACACTTTTTTGGGAAGATTTGCACCTGAAAAATATAAAAAGCGTTCGAGTACATTTGATAAATCATAATACTTTTATATACAATATATTTATAAGAATATATAATGACATTTATCGCCCTTATAAAATCATTGCTATCCGATTTTCGGAGCTTCTACGAGAAGCAAAGACAATGCCTCCTTTTTGTGGAGATGACGGATTCCAACTCCTGAGCTATATCCTGGAAGTAGAATCGTTAATGGCACTGGTTCCTGCAAACCAGCAAACTAACTACATATCGGAGGAGGTTGTCAAATAAAAAATGGGAAAATGTAAATCAGGTCTTGATCCGAACATTTGGAATGCGGGAAACTTGTCTTAAATTAAATTGAGATGCCAATCGATTTCAGAACCAAAGTGTGCACCAAAATTTTAGTTTTTTAAGTGGAATGTGGAATTAAGTGAATTAAGTGCAATGTGGAATTAAGTGCAATGGAAATCAAGTTGAATTTGCACCCGAGGTGGATGAGGCAAGCATTTTCGAGAAATTTCTAAGTAAAATCAATCAAACTGAAAGTATGTATCTACGAACCGGCGAAACACTTGTGTGGCCCTGCATCCTCATCCACATATCTTAGCGCCATCACTTTCCTCCTGAAAACAGGAAAGTCCGATGGAAGAAAAGAATAGATTTCCAATTAACTATTCATTTCTCTATCCAAACACACTTAAATATTATTACACTGAACTAAATAATTCAATTAAATATAATTCTAAATCATTTGTCAATTCGAATACATTTCATTACATTTCTATACAAGATTAATAAAATAAATTCTCCTAGTGAATCGTAAATGAAAATGGAACTGGGCATATTCTAATGATACAGCGAAATCCATGATACAGATCCATTAGCTGACGAGAACTAAAACCCAACTGAATTTCAATACTTAGTCAAATCTACTCTAACTGCATTTGAATCAATACCACTAATTGGATGACTTTTAGTTCCAACTCCGTATAAGGCGCACAACAAAGAATTCACTCAGGCACAACTATACAATTGATTGTTATTAAATGGTAACATTTAGATAGTTTAGTAACATTTAGATAGCGGGGAACTACGCATGACGCCACTAACGTCCCGAAATTTTATATAAGAATACGAATGACTTTCCAAGACTGACATTTACTAGATTTTCCTTTGATGGACTTAATGCGATATCAATAGGAATCAGTTTGACCAAGAGGACATTCTTGTCTATACATATACATAGATACATAGATAAATATAAATGTATTTGTGTATTTATGTATGTATCTATGTTTAAAAAATTAAAATTTATAATATATATATATATATATATATATATATAATATGAGTTAATAAAAAACTTACCTGCTAAGCGGAACGAAATGAAAAAAAAATCTTTCGACTTAATTAAATAAGATGAAATAAAAGATCTTTAGACTTAATTGGATTTATCTGTACGTAGTATACACAAAACACTAGCTGCCCACCAATTCGATTTGTCGATACTTTTCCCTCAAATTAAATACGCGATCCTTATAGAGAACTGGGTCTAAACGTACATTGGAACGTAATCATGGCATGTATCTAAAGCAGCATCAAATGAGTTTATGTGGTGTTTTGTGTTTTGCCGCTGTGTAAAATGATCAGAATCGTTCCATGGTAACCGTCCACCCTCACGATCCTTATAACCTTTACGTTGTTGCATGTTTTAATAGGCGGCTCACGTGTAACATGTGTACGAGGAGAATTATAAGGTTATCTTCACTATTGGAGGATTATTGAAAAATGTGCTCTTGCTGGTTATCCCACTATCTGATCTGGAAAATCCCGTCACCGTATATGCGAAAACCAATTCATCCGGTAGATGCGGAACGCAGGCCTCGCCATGAACTTGTAACTCTCAAGTGCGTCACTTGGCGTAATTGCCACACATGAGAGGTTAATTACTACACCACAAACCGGTTATAAAGACAGTGAAAATACTATTAGAAAGCCAGAAAAGGATGTTAGAAAGGGTTTTGCCAACGACAGATCTCAAAATAGAAATTTTCAGTTTCAGAATTCAAGATATCACAGACAGAATCATAACAATAATTTCCACCACCCAAATTATCAACCAAACTTTAACAAGTATCGACCAAATTACAACAGCAATAATTATAGACAAAATTTTAATAATAATTCCACAGATTTTGGTATAATAATCAGTTAGACAGGAATAAAGCAGGAATTTAGAGGGGAAATCAAGACAATGACCGAAACACCACCCGAAATAGGAAGCAGAAATTATACCAAATGGAGGTTGGCAGATTTGAAGAATTGTCGATTTCAAGCCATACTGCAAGCCAGCATTTAGGACCAACTAACGCAAAAAAAGAATTTTCCAAAAAAGAGGTTACCTTTGGAACAAATATGGTTCCTTTCGACAATAAAATGGAAGATAAACATGAAATTCAATATGAAGCAATACACTCCATGGAACGCATCGGAAAATTAACATCGATAGTTATAACCGATAGTAGTAGTTACTAAAAAACCAGACTATTGGGGATAAATATAATGGCGACTAGCAATTGATTGCCGAAAACTAAATGCTGTTACAAAAAGCCACAAATATCCACTACCTAACACCGAAGGTATATTGGCGAAACTCGGGAGGGCGCAGTATTTCACCACCATCGGTTTGGCAAAAGGTTTTCACTAAATTCATATGAAAGAATGTAATATAAGATTCGATTAGAAAGATTAGTATATTTGGACGACATAATTGTATTTGGAACATCACTAACTGAACATGTACATCAAAATTGACGTCGAAAAGTAAGAATTTTTAAAGAAAGAAACTAAATTGGGATAAAAACCAAATGGGATAAAACCGAATATTGACAAAATTGAAAAAAATTTAAGAGTTGAAATCTCACGAACAACAAAGGAAATTAAATCATTCCTCGGATTGAAAGGGTAATACAGAAAATTTATTAAGGACTATGGCAAAATAGCTCAGCCCTTAATAAAATACTTCAAGAAAAATACCCCTTTCAACGTAAATGATAACGAATACATTAGAGCTTTCGAAAAACTCGAAATTCTTATAACATCCGCACCAGTACTTGGACATCCCGACTTTTCACAGAAATTTAAAGTAACAACCATAAATATCCGCAGGGGGATTGCTGGTTACCAGGACCGTTCCTGAAAGCTAGTATTCTTTGGGGAGTGCCACCTCCACGCACCCGAGGAAATTGAGGACATCACGGAATATGACCCTGAACCAATTGTGGACTACGATTCGACTGATTAACCAAAATTGATGTTTTGGGCTGGTGGCTATGATGTTTTGGACCTAGTTGCGTCGCACGGTAGCACCGAGGTGACACTCGAGTGTGAACGGCCCCACTCTAACGATCATACCATCTCCGTCCCGGTAAAAGGGCCTTGGAGTACGTTCGAAGCTCGCACCATTGAGTTGGTGGTGTAGGTTCGGTTGAGACGAACTCCCGATTAGCGCCGGTCTGGCCCTGAGCACCTGTCCCCATAAGGGCTGGTGCCAACCCTCGCATGGCCTCCCTGCTTAGCAAAGATAACCATGGGACCAATAAGGCGACTATACACACGAGTGGATATAGCGGCTCCGAGGGGAGACCCATAAGAAATGATAACAAACAAATTATACACAAAAGAAAAGATGTCAGAACAGAAACATTCGAAAACGGATGGACGAAAAGTAGGAGATCTGGTACAACCAGAGATTTTAACAGCATTTGGGCGCAGCAAGAAAACCATGCGCACACCAGAGCGATCAAAAAAAAGAAGAACAGAGCCTGTTGCAACCTGGAAGAGACGAACACACGGTGGAGAAATGCGAAACGGTTGAGAAACCTATGATTGTTGCCATCACCACCGAAGCAACTGAAGCACGGGACACATATAAAGAAATCCCTGCACGTCAGACACGGAGCACTTCGATTATCATGGATCATGCAGAGGAAGAGCGGCTATACCGTAAAGCAGAGAGGGTTATGAAACGCATCACTGCCACATGCAACGCACAAACGAACCTTAGCAAAGAGGCTAAAAACGGAGTTCTGGAGTTGGAAGACCTCCTAACCCGAATAGGTCATTATAGACGCAGGTGGCTAAAGGCAGAGGAAGAGCAACAGGCTAATTCATTCGACAGCGCAGTAGTCGTCCCGATTTCTACTGCTACCAAAAGGTTGGCCTGCAGCCCAATCAAAGGGGATCGAGATAAACAGAGCAAGGACGAGGACAGGACGCCGAACGATCAAATCGCGATTGAGGAGGGTTTCCAGATGGCACTATCCAAAGCTGCCAAAAAGGCAGCTAAAAAAGCGGCCCTGAAGTCTAAAATCGGTAAACATCCACAGGAACCGAAATGCAGTGAATCATTTCAGATAACCCTAGAAACTAAGATTAAGAAGCGTCGAAAACCCATTGGGCAGGCACTGCTGGCTAAACCCACTGACGGTAGATCCTATGCGGATGTTCTGTGAGAAATCAAGGGAGCGGTAAAACCCGAAGACATACAAACTGCAATAAAAGCTGTACGGCCAACTCTCTCGGGGGATCTACTTGTTGAGTTCGGATCAGATGCAAACAATAAAGACGCGTTCCGTGACGCAGTCAAAAGAGTCCTTGGAGAGAAGGCAACTGTAGCCTCACTCGAGCCTAAGGCCACACTGGAAATTAGAGACATTGACTGCGTTACGGATCTGCCCGAAATAGAAGACGCCTTAAAACGCGACTTCCCCGTACTAGGCGAGACGAAAGTCAGGCTGGCCAAACCGAACAACAGGGGTCAACGCATGGCCATAATCGACCTCACAGAGAGGGAAGCAGAACAGCTTTTGAAGCAGGAGAAAATAAGAATAGGGTGGGTTATTTGTCGGATTCGGCGAAGGGCCATTCCCTTTCGGTGTTTCAAGTGCCTCGGATACGGTCATACCGCACAGACATGTAATGGAACTGACCGAAGCTCCTCGTGCTACAATTGCGGTAAGACAGGGCATAAAAAGAAGGAATGCACAGACGAGTCACACTGTGTTCTTTGCCAGGAGTATAACCCGAGACTAGATGATTTGAAACTGTTAAACTGGCAGGGTGAACAATAAATAACAAGGATTGTTGAGGATATATTTTTAAATATGTCTGCAGAAAGCTGAATGCAAAAGAAATGTGGTAAAAATTTTATGTCGTGAGTTTTATGTCAAAGGTTGCTATGACTGTGGTGGGCCTTAAGGGCCTGAATACATTAAAAGAGTGAGTGTTCGCATGAGAATGAAAGTTAGTGCGTACAATTTGAATTATTTTTTTTTTTAACTTTGTTTAACAGAAACATATTCCAGGCACAAGGAAGTGTCGGGTCTTCCAAGAAGCCCTAACCAAGGCAAAAGTGCTTCTGCAATGTTTCGTATACTCCAAATCAATCTACATCGAAGTATCATCACCCAAGACCTACTGGAACAGTTCGCGAGAGACAGGCAAGCTGACTTCCTATTGCTGAGCGAGCAACATCACACCAGAAACTCACCAACATGGTATCCTGACGAATCCGGTACAGCCACCATCTGGGTTCGGAACAGTGCACACCTACAAGTGCAGGATCGGGGGCAAGGAAATGGTTTTGTTTGGGTTCGGTGTTCGGGCACTACACTCTTCAGTGTATATCTAACTCCGAACGAATCGTTGTCGTCCTTAGGCTCAATGCTTTGGAGGCCGCTGTTTCAAGTATTGAGGGCCATGTGCTCGTCGGAGGTGACTTCAACGCAAAGGGAATCGATTGGGGCATGCCCCAGTCAGACGCTCGGGGCAAACGGATCATGGAAATGGCAGCACGAACTGGACTCGTCGTACTGAACACAGGCCACACCCCTACTTTCCGTCGATGGGGTTGCGTCGGCACCATACCTGATGTGACATTCAGCTCGGATTGCCTAGCACAATCAGTTAAAAATTGGAGAGTGCTTGAGGATTACTCAGCCAGTGATCACCAGTACAAAGCTCTGGAGATCCATCACGATGGTTCCCGAAGACCACGCGCTTGTTCTTCTGCGCTCCGGTGGAATACTGAGAAAGCGAATATTGAGAAGTTTTTTGAAGTGCTTATGGCACGATCACCGCTGTCGGAAGCAACGCTAGAGGATGGAGGACCTGCGGCAAGAGATGTCGTTAACTCAACTATGAGAATCATTACATCCGCCTGCAGGTCTTTAATGCCTCTACGAAGACCCCGGCACAGCAAGTCTCCAGTATACTGGTGGTCACCAGAAATTGACGAAAAACGAAGGGAGTGTCACAAACTACGACGCAGGACACAGCGAGCTCAAACCCAGAAAGAAGCATGTATCCGATAAGCTGCTTACAAGTCATCTAGAAAATGCTTCCGTAGACTTATCAACAGCAGCAAGGCCAGCCGCTGGCAAAACCTGGTGGACGACGTGAACAGAGACCCATGGGGCCTGGGCTACAAAATAGTAATGCGGAACACTCGGACACTCGGTGTCCAAAGGTCACCTCACTCATACGAGGCAGAAAAGATGGACGAAATGTGCGGGCTCTCTTCCCCATCCATCCCGCCATCGTTGAAGCCGTTCACTATGAAACACCAATGGAAATTCCATTTTTCACGAAGATGGAATTGGAGAAAGCAGTCTTGTCTATGAAGGCCAGAAAGGCTCCAGGACCAGATGGGATTCCAGCACAGGTGCTACAAATGGTCTTCCACTTTTCCCCTGACCTATTCCTCCGCATGTTCAACGCATGCCTGCGCGAAGGGCTGTTCCCGGAGTGCTGGAAATTGGCGAGACTTGTGCTCATTACGAAGGGAAAAGGGGATCCCGAGTCACCAGCTGCATACCGCCCACTGTGAATGCTTGTGACACAGTCGGAAAAGTTTTTGAAAAACTTATCAGGGGAAGACTCGCTGACGTGATTCGTATTGCCGGGGATCTATCTCCACGGCAGTATGGCTTCAGAGCAGGCCGCTCTACCATCGATGCAGTTGGAGAAGTAGTGAGCGCGGTCCAACGTGCGGAGTCTCACAGTATTTCCACACGACGGGTCGTCCTGCTGGTTACTCTGGATGTCCGAAATGCATTTAACAGCGCTAGAATGGTGGATATTCTGGAAGCGCTAGAAAGTCGTTTTCAAGTACCAGTGTACCTGATGCGGATTCTCACGAACTATTTGAAGGACCGCAGCCTACTTTACGACTCGAAGGAGGGTAGGCGAAGTACAAATCTTACTTCAGGTGTCGCTCAGGGCTCTATCCTTGGCCCGGACCTGTGGAACATCTCCTACGATGGACTCCTGCAGCTTGAACTGCCGGATGTGTCACGTTTGATCGGCTATGCGGACGATATCGCGGCGCTGGTCTCTGGACGCACAGTAGACTATGAGCAACTCAGACTCAATACGTTAATGCGGAGGGTAATGGACTGGACGACCGCTCACGGATTAAAGCTGGCACTGGAAAAAACCGAAGTGGTCATCCTAACGAAGAAGAGAATCCCCAGAATACGGCCTATCAGTATAGGGGACGGGCTGGTCGAATCGAAATCAGCAGTATAGTACCTGGGCGTCCTCATAGACTCGAAGATGAGTTTTTCCCAACAAATCAGGACAGTAGCTGACAAGGCTGCAGCGCGTGTGACGGCACTCACCCGATTACTGGCCAACATAGGGGGGCCCACCACATCAAGGAGACGGCTCTTAATGAGCATTGTGCAGTCGCTTCTACTCTACGGATCAGAACTGTGGGGCAACACTCTCAGCAAGGAGTCACACCGGAAGCGGTTGGCACAGGTGCAGAGACAAGAAGCATTGCGAATCGCATGCGCATACCGAACGGTCTCCGGGGCGGCAGTGCTGGTAATCGCAGGGGTGATACCCATCACCCTCCTTACGAAAGAGCGCAGAAGTATTTACCTGCGCAGAGGCGAAGATCGAAGAGAAGAGATCACCAAGGAGGAGATACGTCGCTCTATCGGCGATTGGCAACAGTCCTGGGAGCAAGAAACAAGGAAAGTGGACTGCACGTCTGATCCCTGACCTGAGGCCGTGGTTCAGTTGAGTGCATGGTGAGACCGATTTCTACTTGACCCAGCTCTTAAGGGGGCACGGTTGTTTTCGGTCCTACCTGTACAAAATTGACAAAGCACGGTCTCCTAACTGTGTGTTTTGCGCAAGAGAGTTGGATGACGCCTGTCATACATTCTTCTACTGCAAAAGGTGGAGCGAGGGGTCCTACTCAGCGAAATCGGAGAGCTCTGTCCGGAAACTACCGTCGGAGTAATGCTAGAAACAGTTGACAATTGGAATCACGTGGCGCAATATGCTCGGGCAGTGTTTACATTAAAAAAAGCTTTATTGGAGCGCTGGGAGGCATTGGGGATGGATGGATCTCTTTTGTAGCACTTCCTTCCTCTCCCGTCCTTCCCGTTAGAGAAGAGATACCCATCATGCGAAGGCGCCTCGAGGCCTAGCCCGAAGTAATGTGTCAAACGGTTCCAGGCTAGGTTCTCAGGTTGACAGGTGAGGTGTTTAGTGGGTAGTCCAAAAGCATTTTGCGTCTGGGAGTCCCACACTCAGGGCGTAAAAAGCCTTCACCTCCCTACCACAAAAATAAAAGTAACAACAGATGCTAGTAATCATGCGTTTGGAGCAGTGCTTAGTCAAAATGGACATCCCGTATGCTATATATGCAGATCCTTGAACGATCATGAGAAACGTTATTGAACTATTGAGAAGGTAATGTTAGCCATTGTTGGGGCCGTTAATTATCTAAGACCATACCTATACGGCAGGGAATTCGGCCTTCAAACGGACCACCAGCCAATTAAGTGGTTGTACCAGAAATTTAAGTGGAAAGATTTGACACTTCGATTGCAGTGCTGGATACTCAAATTAGGAGAATATAATATTAATCTTGATTACATAAAAGGAAAGGAGAATATCGCTGCCGATTTTTGACCAAATTGACCAACTGACCAAGATATTTGACCCTTGAACAAGCTCAAGGAAGTGCAGCAAGCTCAGGTTAACAATCACAGTTTTATGCAGAAATAACTAAAGTAAGAAATAATGAAGAGCACAATTTAACAATACATTCTCAAGCCGAAAACTTTAACGACCATTTGCCAAATGGAGACGATATAGTGAATCGATTTAAGCAACAAATACTATTGGTAGAAGAAGAAAGCAATGAGCATAGTTTAAAAATACATAACAGAAGGAGAATTATAATATATTATATAATTATATAATATAATACGTTATAATAGCTGTTAAATGAAGAGAAGGCAAAAATAACCAAGACCAAGGAATATTTCAAACCTAGGTTAATGGCAATATAGAGTGAATTAAGTGGTGGAGATTTCAATATACTGCAACAAGTCTTGATTAAAGAATTCGATCGGCTTCAAACAAAATTTGTAAAAGTAACAAAATTTATTACTGAAATTGAAACAGAGGAAGTACTTTTAAAAATTATCAAACATTATCACGAACAAGAAACTGGACACGCAGATATTTATATGGATTTATTATATATGGATTTACATATTTATTATATATTTTTTATTATTATATATTTTTAAAAGGATTAATTATTTTAACATCCATCGATAAGTTTTTATGTATACGGCAGGTACCTGTAGGTATAAGGATTAATACGGATGAAGGCAATTGCGATTCAAAACTGCTAAGTGTAATTAAAAGCAGGGATAATTAAGTTTAATTAAGTTTAAGTTTGTTAGTATATAAGCATGTTTCGAGAATCTATTAGTTTAGTGTACTGAAGAAGACCACAAATAGTGGTCGAAAACGTTATACAATAATAAAAAAATCAATCTAATGTTTAAAGAAACAAAAACAATTTTCATTTTATTTTTCAATTATTTTACACATTAGAAACCGACGGACATAACACCTACTTAAGTTTTCAAAGTTTGCAATAGGAGTTAAATTAAGTTGTAAAAATATGTTGGATGAACGAGAAGGGCTATTAAAGATATTAGCAACTACGGGACGATCTGAATTAATAGTTCGACACGGAGTTTTTGATTCTATATTGTTACGGGAATTTTATCAAATAAAGAACATAAAAATACCCATTACAAAACTCCATTCACACATCGGAAATGCTGACGTCGAAAGACTACATGTAACAATACAGGAGAAAATGAGAAGTGCTTGAACCCAAATACCTAATCAAACAAGTCAAGAAAAATTTTTCGAATCTATTGAATTTCACAACCGCTAAATCCACTCAACAACAGGAGAAAGGCCATTGGATATACAACAAGGATGAGTAGACAAAAACATCGTGTATGAAAGAACAATTTTTTTTTTTGGGTTGGGGGGTGAAGGCAATTTACGCCCGGAGTGTGGGACCCCTAGCAGCGCATGCTACCAGACTACCCACTAAACACCCCCCCTGTCAAGAGATCCTAGCCTGGAACCGTTTGACACATTACTTCGGGCTAGGCCTCTTTTTTACTTCGCGCTAGGGCGCCGTCAGTCTAGAGAAATATCCCTCCAGTGGGAGGGGGCAGGATGGAGGAGGACTGCTGGAAAGGAGACCTTCCTAGACCCCGCGCCCAAGGCTATCTATCGTATATTTTTTGGCAATAAGTATTGCCCGAGAGTATTGTGCCACGCAGGTCCATTTGTCGAAACTTTTCAGCATTTCTCCGACCAGATTGTCTGGAGAAAGCTCTCCCATCACCTCCCACAAGTCCTGCCGCATCCTGTTCCACCTTCTACAGTTGAAGAAGGTGTGACATGCGTCATCCCTTTCCCCTGGGCAGAAAATGCAGTCTGGGGACCGTGATTTACCAATCTTGTGCAAGTAAGACTGAAAATACCCATGCCCGCTAAGAAGCTGGGTAAGGTAATAATCAGTCTCACCGTGCCTTCGATTTAGCCACGATCCCACGTCCCCTATAAGGCGGGCAGTCCAGCGGCCATTGGAGTCGCCTTCCCATGACTGTTGCCACTCGAGTATTGTGCGCTGCCTCTCTTCTCGGTTGACAGCATATCTTGAGCCCTCCACTTTACGGTCATAAATTCTCCGTCGTTCTCTAGCAAGGAGGGCGATGGGTATCACTCCTGCGATCACCAACACCGCCGACTCAGAGACAGTGCGGTATGCAGACGCAACCCGCAAAGCTCCTCGTCTCTGTACCTGGGCCAAGCGCTTTCGGTACAGCTCCTTACTGAGAGCTCCGGCCCAAACCTCAGAGCCGTACAGTAGCACTGTCTGTACAGCACTCATGAGAAGTCGGCGTTTGCTCGGTGTTGGCCCACCGATGTTGCACATTAGTCGACTCAAAGCTGAGACGCCCATCGCGGCCTTTTTCGCCGTTGCCCTGATCTGTTCCGAAAAGCTCATTTTGGAATCGATCAATAGTCCCAAATATTTTATTGCGACTTTAGACTCAACAGTCGCATCTCCGATCTGCAAAGGAATTACAGTGGGAATTCTTTTCTTCGTGAGAATGACCACCTCGGTTTTCTCTAGTGCCAAACTGAACCCACGGGTGGTCATCCATTCCCTCACTTGACGCATTAGCACTCCCAGTCTGCGCTGCGCATGTTCAACTGTACGTCCGGCGACCAGTGCTGCTATATCATCTGCATAGCCGACTAAGCGCGACTCATCTGGCAGCTCAAGCCTCAATAGTCCGTCATATGTGGCGTTCCACAAGTCTGGTCCCAGTATGGAGCCTTGCGCTACACCAGACGTTATCTCCATACTGCGTCGCCCATCTTGTGTGTCATAGAGCAGTTTGCGGTCCTTTAAATAATCCCTCAAAATCCGAATCAGATACCCTGGCAATCGGAAAAAATTTTCCAATGCGCCAAGAATATCCGACCATCTGGCGGAGTTGAAGGCATTTCTGACGTCAAGCGTCACTAGCAAGACAACTCGTTTTTCACTTTTGTGCGCTTCGGCTCGACGGACTGCATTCACCACTTCCATGATGGCATCGGAAGTAGATCGCCCTGCTCTAAAGCCATACTGCCGAGGAGATAGGTCCCCTGCAGCACGAATTGCGTCTGTGAGTCTTCTTTTGATGAGCTTTTCGAACACTTTCCCGGCTGTGTCCAGCATACAAAGCGGCCGGTATGTAGATGGCAGCCCGGGGTCCCCTTTTCCCTTGCTGATCAATGTGAGCCTCGCCACCTTCCAGCGAGATGGGAACACACCTTCTCTCAGGCAAGCGTTGAACACATTGAGCAGCAAGTCAGGACAAACGTGGAAGACCATTTGTAGCACCTCGAATGGAATGCCATCTGGTCCTGGTGCCTTTCGAGCTTTCATAGAAAGCACCGCTTCCCCCAGCTCATTTTTAGTGAACGATGGACATTTGCCTGAGTCGACCTCGTGGGCAGCATCAACACGGACAGGGTGAGTTGGAAAAAGCGCCTGCACTATGCCGTCCATCTTATCTGCTTGAAGTAAATACGGCTTCCGTGAGGTACCGAGCTTGCGCCACACTAACTTGTAGCCGAGCCCCCATGGATCCCTGTTCACATCGTCCACAAGTTCTCGCCAGCAGCGTGCCTTGCTCTCGTTGATGAGTCTTCGGAGTTCTTTCCTTGCTGATCTGTATGCTGCTGTCCTATCGGATGCTTCCTCTACGTTTCTCGACCACTGAGCTGCACGTCGAAGTCTGTGACACTCGCCTCGTTTGTCTGCGATATCTTTTGACCACCAATGTACAGCAGGCCTGTCGTGTCGAGGCCTCCGTCGAGGCATAGATGAGCTACAGGCAGAAGTGATAAGGTTCATCGTTGACTCCGCCATTCCCTCGACTCCAGCCCTTCCGTTCCCCGAAGGGCATCCCGATGTCGTTCCGCCTTTTAGAATCACATTGGCGAAAGTCTCCACGTCCATTTTTCCGATATTCCACCCGGGAGTGAAAGATCGTTGAGACGAGCGAGGAGTGGTATCGCCGATCTCAAACGCGATGTATTGGTGGTCACTCGCTGAGTAATCCTCGAGTACTCTCCAGTTCAACGTCGTCGAAGCGAGGGACTCCGAGGCGAATGTCACATCTGGGATTGTTCCTTCGCAGCCCCAGCGCCGGAAGGTCGGTACATTACTGGTATTTAAAACCACCAACCCAGTCCTCGCCGACATGTCCAGAATGCGTTGCCCTCTGGAATCGGTTTGAGACATGCCCCACTCAACGGCTCTGGCGTTGAAGTCTCCTGCTACGAGTACTTTGCCATCTGTGTTCAGAACAGCATCCTCTAGCGCGTCCAGTCTATTTTGAAAAGATGGCATTGACTCATTCGGCGTCAGGTATACGCTGAAAATCGTTATACCCGAGCACCGAATCCACACGAAACCGTCTCCTCGGCCGTGACCTTGGATCTGGAGTCGCATGCTGCCACGAACCCAAACGGCAGCAGTATGGGAGTCATCGGAGAACCAGGCTGGTGAGGCCTTATTTCGATGTTGTTCGCTCAGCAGCAGCAGATCAGCTCCCTTTTCTCTGGCGAACTGCTCTAACAGATCTTGTGCATTGACGCTACGGTGCAAGTTAATTTGAAGGGTCCTGATCATCACCTTAGAGCTGCTTTTACTTTTGCTAGTGCCTCTCTAAAGATTGGGCACGCGCCTGTTCCTGCAACGTGAAGGTGCTCTGTCGGTTGAGAGTTAAGATGATTACATAGCAAACAGCGCGGAGTCTCAACGCACTCTTTTTTCTTATGCCCAGGTGCTCCACACTTAAAGCAAAGCATACTACGGTCAGGGCCCTTGCAGTTCGAAGTGGTGTGCCCGTATCCAAGGCAGCTGTAGCATCGTACTGGGATGGCGCGGTGGCGAATTCTGCACACCACCCAGCCGATTTTTATTTTTCCTTTGGCCAGGAGTTGTGTAGCATCTTTCTCCGTTACTTCGAGTATGGCCAGCCTTTGCCCTCGGCGATTCTCTGGAGAAAGCTTTACTTTTAATACAGTTATTCCAGGGAACTCTTTTTGAATGGCTTCTTCGACCTCAGCCGGATCGGCGATGCAGTCCAGGTCCCTTACTTCCAATGAAGCTCTTGGCTCCAAGGTAGAGACGGTGGCTTTTGCCCCAAGGACGTCCTTTATTTTGTCGCGGAATATCGATTTATCGGAGGAGTCCGCTCCAAACTCGACGAGTAGCCCTCCGGACCTCGTCGATCGTAGAGTTTTAATAATCGTCCCTGTTTCCTCCGGCTTGACGTTCTTGCGGATATCGCGTAGAACGTCGGAATAGCTCCTTCCGTCGGTGAGCTTCACAAGAATGGCGAGGGCTCTTCGCTTTTTTCTTGCTGGTTTATCCACGGTCTTTGTCGTTGTTTGAACAGGCATTGTTTTTTGGCTAAGCCTATGTTCGCGTTTTGCAGATTTTTTCGCCGCCTTAGATATCACAAGTTGGAAAGCGTCTTTTCTTTGTGGCGTTTCTGTTTCTGGCTCAACGTTCTCTTTACGCCTTTTCTCCTGTTCGCTCTCAAGAGGGCTAGCAGCAGTCCTCTTGATACTGGGAAGGAAAGGTTGGGTGACTTTAACGGGCACCGTTTGATCTGGATGTTCTTCTTCCAACTTTTTCCAGAGTCTCCTGTAGTGGCAAACCCGATCCAAGAGGTCTTCGAGCTCAAACACTCCATTTTTTACATCTTTACTGATTGTTTTTTGGTTTATGCACGCTCCTTGCATACGTTTGAGTATCGCATAACATTTTTTAGTCAACCGTTCTTCCTCGGAACGGTTCTCCGCGATAACCTCCTTAACAATCAGGTCTTTTTCGCCGACTTTCTCCTCCGGGGCTTTCGTTCTATGGTCTGCGTTCGTCCTACTGAGGTCGATTCAGCAGTAGCAATCTTAAGAGTGAGGTGGTCGTAAACCTCCGGAGCCGCATTTACTACCGGCCCATCACTGCTCCTTCCGCTTGGGGCTGAATGAGACCGTGGTGGTGAACGCAAGGTTTTTCCACTACGGGAAAACATGCCAAGATAATCGTTATGGTTGTCAGAATTATGTTCATCGGCTCGTTTGTTCGTCTCCTCTGCGTTATTCTGTTTATTGTTGTTGTTGTTGTTTTTCTTCATTTTGTTCTTAAGGGTCCCCCCTCAGAGCCGCTATCTCCGCTCGGATGTGTAGTCGCCTTAATGATCCCATGGTTATCTATGCAAGCAGGGAGGCCATGCGAGGGTTGGCACCAGCCCTTATGGAGTCAGGTGCTCAGAGCCAGATCAGCGTTAATCGGGAGTACGACTCAACCGAACCTACACCACCAACTCAATGGTGCGAGCTTTGAACGTACTCTGAGGCCTGCCAAGGTTTTATCGGGACGGAGACGGCGTGATATTAGCCTGGAGCCGTTCGCGCACGGGATGAAAGAACAATAAAAGCTACAAAAGCAGCGTTGATACGTGAAAATATGTTATGTTATGAAAATAATTATGATGAAGTTAGAGAGGAAATTTTTGTTACAAATCCAAAAGCCGAGAGGAATAAACTTGAGCCTGAGTCTAAGAAAATTGCATATAACCGCAAAATAGCAAAAGTAACAGTAAAAAGGCCTAAAAGAAATATTATTATTACAGGAAGTAAAACAAACGTGAACAACGACGAAGGGCAAGATGATGACGATTTTACTTCTTATATTTCAACTCTGCCTAAAATCGGCGACTTTAGTTAACAACAAACTTGACCGCAATTCAGGATATGCAGAAATAAAAGGCGACCAAATAGAAATAGTGAAGGAGAAACGATTAATCTTTCACAAAACATATTCAGAATAGATAGAGGAAGTAATAACTGACATTTGGAAAAGCAAACTCATTAGGCATATACAACCACAGACAATGGATACTCCACCAAGAACTTGACAATGTAGAAAACCTACTACACCTTGTTACCAAAGCAATACAGACGAACACTAGCAGAAAACCCCAACAACAGGCAAAATCTTGCACAATCACGATCAATTTTACAATCACGAAATAATAGACAGAATGAAGAGACAAATAATAGAGAAAACAATGCAAAATGTAATTGAAACTGTTACAATTGATCGCATAATCATAGAACAAAGTTTAAGTTTTTATAGAAATATACAGAAATGGAAAACAAAAAATTAATTTCTTATGTAGCAACAATTTTAATATGTAATCTGCTTCTATATTTAAAATGTCGTAATATGCTTACTAAAGAAGAGATTATTGAATTTGGTATAGATATAAACAAAGTAAAGCATTTGGAAATAGCAGTTGCAATAAACAATAATAATCAGAAGGAACTAATGTTTGTTAAAAAAATATGTCATATAATTATCACTGTTTTTAAGTACATAGTTGTACCACTACAAGATAAAGACAAATTTAAAATTGAATCGCTTCAAAACAGAACGGGAGGAAGGTTCAATTACAGAATTGGATATTGGAACATTATTAATTATAAACTCAGTAATATATTGTTTAAGTACTCGTGATGTAAGAAAACATTATCTTAAAGGCAACTTTCATTTTACTTTTAACAATTATTCAATTACAGCAAACAATATAACTTTCATAATAAATTACCTGGATTCAAAGCTAGAGTAATCATTCCAAATTTCCGACCGTCATGCACAGAATTAAATGAAACTGGCATTGATAATTATAAAAATATTCAAGCAATAAAATATCATACACGGAACCATATTGTAGTTAATATTACAATAACCCTAATTATTGTAATCGTCCTCATAATCATGTTTACTTACCTTTATCTGTCACGAAAATCATTCACTTTAAAAATCAAAAGTATTAAAATGAATTCGAGGACGACTTTAAAACAAAGAAAGGAGGTGTTATGTTAGAACCAACATTAACTACAATAACAAAAACCATAGGTTCAGCACAATTTGCCAAACCAAAAAATGCTGAAACTTAAACAAAGACTATATAATTAGAAAGAAAGGTGGAAAGAGCTCAAGCTGGTTTCGAACACGCGTCTCTACCGCTTCTCGTCAGGTGCCAACTCACAGGCCTAAGCCCTTCGCAGAACGACATATGTCCGTGAATCCAATAAATTCTATTAATTAAGCCATTTGAGGAAAGAAGAAAGAAGCAAACTTCGAAGACTTTTTAATAAATACAAAAATGTCCTCTATCAGGAAAGAACAGATTGGTCATATACACATTCTATTAAACACGCGATTAAAATACTAAAAAACAATGCAATATGTTCGAAAAATAACAGATATTCTCAAGATGATAGTGAATAAACAAGAAGTGAATAAACAGATTAACGAAATGCTCCAAAAAGGTATTATCCGCCCTAGTTCTTCACCATATTCATCTCCAATATAGCTCGCCCACAAAAAGATAGATGCGCCAGGAGAACACAAAAGGAGAGTTTTCGACGACAAATTTCCTATACCGAACAAAGACGAAATACTCGACAAACTTGACCGAGCAATGTATTTTACACAATTGACTTGGACAAGGGTTTACACCAGATCAAAATTCAGTTTATTCGAAATTCAGTTATTCAGTTATACAAATTAGAAAATAGTTATTTAGTTGTAGATATTTTAGTTTTAGTTATTTTAGATAATGGGCATTACGAGCTTACAAGGATGCCCTTTGGATTCAAAAATGCGCTTGGAACTTCCCAAAGACTCATAAACTCCATCTTACAGCCAAACATAGGGTAAATTTGCTTTGTGTTTCTCGACGACGTTATAATCTTCAGAATATCGATCGAAGAACATTTAGTGTCGCTAGAGAAAATCTTCAAGACCTTACACGAACAAAATTTTCAAATTCAAGTAGACGAGTCTGAATTCCTTAAGGGTGAAACCGAATTTTCGGATCACATTGTAACACCAAAAGGAATCAAGCATGCCATTAAAGAGTTCGAAATTCCATTCAAGTACATGCCATTCAAGAGTTCCAAAAACAACTAAACAAATTAGGCAATTTCTTGGGCTTGTTGGTTTTCAGGAAATTCATTAAAGATTTTTTCTGAAGTTGCAAAGCTTTTGACCTTGCGATTGAAAAAAGATACTACAATAAACCCCCGAGACTGTGTCAAATCGTTCGAAAAACTCAAACTACTCACAATGAGTCACCCAATCTTCATCTACAAAGACTTTACCGAAAAGTTTGTTCTTACAACTGATGCTTCCAAATACGAAGGACATCCCGTTTGCTTTGCCAGTCACACAATCAATGAACATTAGGTAAATTATTCCGTAATTGGAAAGGACCGACTGGCATGGCCTGGGCTACTAAATATTTTAGACCATACCTTTATGGAAGAAAATTTATGATAAGAACAGACCATAAACCTCTTACATGGGTAGCAAACTTAAAGGAAGCCAATCCAAAACTCCAAAGATTCAAATCCAAATTAGAAGAATTCAATTACTAAGTCGAATACATTAACAGTAAGGATAACATCGTAGCAGACTTTCTTCCCCGGACTGAATATGAATGAAGAATACAACGACTCGATAAGTGGTACGGTTCAAAGTGTCAAGGAAGATAACTCGCTTATTATTTAAATTTCAGTAAAACCCATTAGTCTCTATAGAAACCAAATTATAATTAAAAAGGGTAACATTAATGTAACAAGCAAAACAAAAAAACTGGAAGATAGAGAACCATATTCATAAGTAAAGAGTCGAACGAGAAATTGATGAGTTACATTTTGAAAAATCATTTACCAGGAAAATGAATCAGTGGACTTTATGTGCCTGATGTGGAAATATTGAACTTATTCCAAACGAGTACCTTAAATATATAAGCCCCCATAGTAACATTAAAATTTTGAAATGCTCCTATGTCCAATATGACTGCGAAGATTTAAGCCAAATTCAAGAAGTACTTCAGAGAACATCCTAGAAATAATCACAGAGGAATCGACGAAGTATACAGAGAATTTAAGAACAAATATTATTATCCAAACTTAAAAACTGAAATGACTAAAATTATAAACAACTGCAGCACTTGTAATATAGAAGAGTAAGAACGAAGACCTAACAAATCACCTTATTATAAGACAGAAATTCCTTGCAAGCCCCACGAAATAATACACATGGTTCAAAGTAAAAAATACAATGTTTCTAACCCTTTTCGACAAATTTTCAAAATTTATTCAGGCTTCCAATTAAAATCCATAATTGGCCGGATATAAAAACTACTTTGAATACGTATTTATAATCGTGTTCCACTCCTCAAAAAATTGTCACAGATAACGAGACAACAATGACACTTAATTTGAAGAATTTTCTCAATAAGCAAAACATTCAGGTTGACTTTACGACCCCCGGCTTAAAAACTGGTAACTCCGATATAGATCTTCTTTACAATACCCTTAATGAACATATTAGAATAATAACAATAAGGAAACAAAATAGGCCCGATAATTTTGTCTGTGTACAAGAAGCGATTAAATTCTATAACCAAACTCATCATTCAACTACCGGAAAAAAGGCAATAAAAATAAATAATGGTGCTATACACCCTGATAAGTTCGAAGTAATCAAAGAAAGAATTTCAAGAGATCAACAAAAATGACTTAAATACCATAATAAAGATAGGACTGAATGCGACCTTAACCCAAATTGTTTAAGAAATATTCATAGAAAGAAGAAGTTGTAACGCATCTTAAAAACAACCTAAAACTGATAAAATCGATTCATAAAAAAACTGCTAATAAGAGCCAAAGACTTTCAACCTAATAGGATATCTTTTCACTCACCATCCTGCTCGCCTTATGCCTCTCCGTCACATGGACAAAACTATAATTCATAAAAATCAACTAAATAAACCAAGGGATCCCTCTAACATAGTTGCGCTTTCCCAGGTGAGCGACATGTTTGCTTCGCAAATGTTCGCAATAGCGAATTAAACACACCCGACTTATTTAAAATTAGTTGTTTAACAATTTATTCTTTCAATAAATTTCACTAACACTTCACAATTATATTCACTTAATTACTATTTCACTTATTCACTTTTACTAATTGATTAGTTGTAACAATAATTTTAACTTGTTTTTTTTTTAATCCGCGTACGATTTTATTGTATTTTAACAGTTTTCGATTACCGCACTACTTTAACGAATTACAAGTATAGACGTAAATGTCCTATACTTGTTCCTTAAATTAGAAAAAAAATTGCAAAGACAAGTTTGTAATTCTATAGAGTTTATTCTTTCGTGGTTGATTACTTACCGAGCTAGTTACAAATCCTATTTCCTATTTATACTTAACTTACATCCTATATCCTATTTACATAAATGTATTGCCACGTAATAAATTATTTTACAACTTAACCAAATATTGCTCAACTGAACAAATATATTAAAAGTGCAGACAATTTCCTTATCCTCTACAAACATAACAAAATCCTTAAAGTAGATGTGGCATCTTAATTACTAATAAGAATTTCGCACCCGTCCTTTGAAATCCTTTGAGTTGCCGAAAAGGTAATAAAAGAAAATGTGCGGTGAGAAGAGATAGTTATCATGTGTACAAATATGATGTGTATGTAACTAACGCGCACTGTCGCTTTTTCGCTTTTGCAACTCACTTCTTCACTTAATCCCAAATCTTCAACGTGGCTCATTTTCGAATTTACGCGCTGAGTCATTTGCACAAATATTGTCGTACTCAATGGACGCAATGTGTTTACGTTATGCCTGTTGTCTCTTCGAGAATGATCGAATGGTATTGGTTATTGATACTTGCTTACGAATTTTCTCTTAAGACGACTACAGTGGCGCGTGACATTATTCTAACATGTCACAATATCATTGATAGTGTTGCGACCACTGCTGCTTCGCTATTTTTCTACGTAGCAAGGTACGCAAGTTGACGTCATTCCTTGTTCATTTATCCCATCTTCACCTTTACCTCTCACATGTCATGTTCCTTTTCATCTTGTTCCTCACAATATTCATCCCAGTATCCACTCCAAATAGTTGGTACACAATCCAATATATTTGAATTTCATATAATTCAAATATGCTGGATTCTATCAACAACAATCCCTGCCTTTAATTACCCGACGTCAACATCGCGAGTGGCGACGGAGATCCCTGTTCTTTGTTATAAAATAACATTCATCAGGTGACTCTGGGCATAGTGGATCCGATTCAGGTTGTGGAACCCCGACTTCTGAGTTCGAATCCATCGTGGGTAGTAATCTTTTAACCTTTTGTCAGTTCCTCTTTTTCAGGGCAATTAATATCTTAATCCAATTGCCCTGGGGAAGTTGACCCTGACTGAAGGGTGAAAGGTTAACATCCGCGAGCCGGTGAGGTACAGTTGTCGACAGCGGGATGATGTACCGGTGACGACAGCGGGTTGGCGGTGATGGGGATTTGCTGGATGATGAGGCAGTTGCTGGATGGTGCTGATTGAGGGTGGTCGAGAAGTTTTTTGTTCGGAAAGAGGAAGAGAGTTGGTTGACAAGTTGGCGGTGTTACATATAGAATTCTGAAAATTGTTATTCTAAATTTTTAAGTGAATTTATGCGATTTTATTAACGTTGTGTTACCCCACGGCTTAGTACTTTCAATTTATATTTCACACGTTGTTTTACGGAGATACAATTCATCGTGCGCCGGGAGAAATTAGTGAAATTGTTGAAATCGGTTTTTGGCTAGGAATCGTTACAAAAAATAACATTTTTGTTCGTTAAGGGCAAGATTTAAACAAGTGAATTTTGAAACAAAAATACCAATCGTGCGCAATTTTTTTTATTAAAACTTAAAAAAAAAGAAAAAAAGAAAAATTATGGTGTTCATTGTAATTGAAGAAAATCTCTGTGCCCAAGAGTACCATTTGAAAAATTGTGAAAGTGAAATATGAATTCGTTGCTTCCATTGGAAGCCAATTAAATTAAACATTTGAAAATAGTAGAGTTAGATAAAGGCGTGAAATGCTGAGAGGTGACAGTGAGAAAAATGTTTTTTTTAAAGGATACTCCATAAAAAAAAAAAAAAAACAAGAAAAAGGGAAAAAGGAAATATATGGTGCTTATGTGACTTTGTAACAAAACCTATAAGAGACATTTTACATTAAATGAAAATCTTATCTGAATAAGCTTAAATTGAAAATCCAGCGAAAATCTACTTGGTACGATTAAACTTTTATTTTGAATTGCACTCATCGTGAAAGGCTTTCTCTGAACGAGGAATAGTTGGTCATCGTATGCGACGAGAAAATATGGAAAACATCATCAGAAAAATAAAAAAAATCAACAAAAATCGGAAAAATAGAATAGGCAATTTATTATATTTATTTTTATAACTGCACTTAATATATAGCATGCTGTGAACCGTACCCGATCGGGTTTGGTGGTGGTATTTTATTGGTATAGTAGTTTTTTTTTTGGAATTTTTCTTTATTTTGTTCTTTCTTCCTTTTTTTTTATAGATTTAAATTTAAAAATTCTCTTTAAGTTTCCTTTTTTTTCATTATATTTTTTTTTCTTTTTCTTGTTTTGTTTGTTATTTTAATAAAAAAAAAAAATGAAGTAAAGTAAAAATTTTTTTTCATTTCTCCAAGCCATCTCTCCTTCGTCCTTATCCCTTATTCCCCTCCAATTTGTAATGTTGTGATTCTGAATTAGGTGGCCCAGCACGGGCAGTGATCTTCCCCGAACGACCCCGACCAGCTGAGCCTAGCCGGCCTCAGTATGCCACCTGGGGGAACATGAGATCACTGCCATATAAATGTCTGCGACCGCGGCAGCGTGATCGCAACAAATGGCGCCCAAATCTCTGGTTTTTTTTTTGAAGCAATAGCGTTAATATTTAGATTTTTTTTTTGTATTTTAATTTAAAGTTTTTCTTTTAACAAATTTTATTTAAAGTTAAACCGAATCCTTGTAAAGTTTTAAATTTTAAGTTGCGGGTGAAACCTTGGGGTGCCTGGCTTGAATAGTAGCCTGTGCATTTCAAGGGATTGTTTTTTTGTTTTTTTTCTTTGGTTGAAGGTTTTTTGTTTTAAATGTTTCTGTTCTTGTTTTTTTTAATCATGAATCGACGTTCGCCGCTGTCGCAGTGGCGCCCGCCGTGCTGGACTTTATGTTTCAGTCTTCACCGACTATGATAGCTCGCATTGGTTCGTGTAAATGATGGTGGGAACCATAGAGTTTTGTGTCGCTGGCTATATCTCCCTGTACGGGATAGCTGGACATCGATCCAGCTCTTGGAATTAGCCAACGCTCTCTAGCCTTCCATCATCCTGCTTGTGTTTTCAGGAAACTTTCGCGTCTCTTGTCCGAGGATTGTGGAATCTGATGAGATCCATAATAGCCTCGTAGTCGACCCTGGAGTGGTCGCAGTTTGAACGGAGTCCGCAGTGGAGGTTCATGGTCAGGCAAGGCACGGGCTGACCTATGCGGGCTTCTATGTGTGTTCGAAATTTCATCCTCTAATTTTTGCCTTGTGTGTTTCCCTTCCTGAATATCCCATAAATGAAGGAGAATTGTTTGGAGAAATGAAATACTTTCACGGCTCTACGGTTTAGTGATTTGACTGCGACCTTTTTGCTTCTAGGTTTTTTTATTAGGTTAATTTTTCAACTTTAATCGGTCCTGGGGTAAGTTCGCTCATAATGCATCGTAGGAGAACGGCAAGCTGGGATCCCAGCTTTACCCATTTGGATCGTGAACTGGAGCGTCTCAGCCTATCCACAAGTACCAATGAGGCATTGGAGGGACCAACATTGAAACCAGGTTCTTCACGAGCCCCGTCCACCCACCATCCCAAAACTCCTGTGGTGGTCTCTTCAGCCATAAGAGCAACAGGGACCGCTATGGAACCTCGTGTCAATTTTCAAGAGACATGTGGCAGTGCGGAGCGCTACAAGACCCGACTGCCCATAACTAAGTGGGGATTGTCCTATGATGGTCGAACAGGTAGTATACCGGCCCGGCAATTCCTTTTTCGGGTCACCACTATGGCCGGGGATCATGGATTTTCGAACGACGAGTTGGTGCGGGATCTTCACGTGCTTCTAAAGGGTGATGCCGAAAATTGGTACTGGCAGATGCGTGATCTTTATCCTGACATCAGCTGGAACCATTTGAAATCCTCCCTACTAGACCGATTCTCACCACACCACACCGATGTTGACATCCGCCGAAGCATAGATGCAAGAAAGCAGCGCACAGGAGAAAGCTTCATTCAGTTTTTCGAGGCTCTCCAATCGTTATCTCTCCAGCTACAAGTGCCCCTGCTAGACGCGGACTTCCAATACATTGTGACCAAAAACATGGATTGGCGCTTACAAGAACATTTGGCGGGATTCACGTTTCACACAACACTTGATCTTGTTGACCGGTGTCGTAGGGTGGAAGCGGTGTGGAAGGAAACGGAGGCAGCGAAACGAAACACTACCCGCCGGGTTACAGGGACAGTTCAAGCGTTGCATCCCTGGGAAGAGATTCCTCCGGAGGCTCGTAGTGAGGAATCCAGATACCCTTCGTCGCCTTATGAGATCGCGGTTAATAACCGACCTCTCGTGCAAATGCCATTGGGGGGAAATAACCAGGCATCGGAATCGGATTACGCCAGGCCGGTCCAGCTCGACGCTGTCGCTCCTCCAGTGACCGTCTTCCCCGGGAGCAAAGCTCGTGGAAAGTATTTGGTGTGCTGGAATTGCCGAGATCTGGGGCACTCATTTTTTGACTGTCCTTCTCCTATTAGCCATGTCTTTTGTTTTGGGTGTGGTCAAGAAGGCACTATGAAGCCCCGATGCTCCCGCTGCCGTGCACGTGGTGTACCAACACCAGTGACCACTTCCCTCAGGATCGCCTCTTCTTCCAGGATGCATAACAAAGTAGACGTGGCTACCAATGTGGATCCCGAACTGCGCCGCTCCTCATGACCCAATTTCGACTACTCCTCGTCACCGTCTCGAACCTTACACACAACTATCAACACCACCTTTCATGGAACCGTGCACCAGAGTGGTGGTTTACCCGGTAACGGGCAAGAATCCCCTGCTTCTAACCATTCGCGCTTTCTTCGGGACCGTTTCAACCGATCCTGGAGGTACTTTACGGTCCGGCGTCTGTTGAAGCGTGCTTGCTTGGAATCGATTGTCACAGCTGCTGGCGACAATAGGCCCCACGCTGACTTCTTCATTAAGGGGCATAAACTCACGGGCTTGCTCGATAGTGGTGCCAGCGTGAGCATCTTTGGATCCGGAGCCTTGGACCTACTATCTGACTTGGGATTGCGACTTCACTCGTTGCACGCCCAAGTACAGACAGCATCAGGACACAAGGACCCGGTTCTAGGATACGTCACAGCATTCGTCCGGTTCAACAATACCACCAAATTGATGAGGTTTCTGGTTGTTCCAACCCTGACACACTCGGTGTACCTTGGTATAGACTTCTGGGACCTTTTCAAGATCGCGCCCATGCAGGTCAGTGCGGTAAAGCCTGTTGAAGACCGTCTAAATCCGGAGTTCCATCTATTGTCCCCACAGGATCAGCAACGACTTGAGTTGGTCAAACAGCAGTTTCCTTCTTACAACGAGAGAGGCTTGGGCAGAACCAGTCTCGTGTCACATAATATCGACACTGGTACCGCCCGACCCGTTAAACAGCGACATTACGCTGTCTCCCCAGTGGTCCAGAAGCTGCTGTATGATGAACTCGATCGTATGTTGTCTCTGGGAGTAATAGAGGAAAGTCTGAGTTCCTGGAGCTCTCCCGTGACCCTGGTAAGGAAGCCCGGCAAGGTCCGTCTATGTCTTGATGCTAGGCGCCTCAATGAACGTTATCTCTCGTGCCCGGCTGGATGAGACACTCAGGGTCTGGGTCGTCCCCACGATTGTTGCGACCACTGCTACTTCGCTATTTTTCTACGTAGCAAGGTACGCAAGTTGACGTCATTCCTTGTTCATTTATCCCATCTTCACCTTTACCTCTCACATGTCATGTTCCTTTTCATCTTGTTCCTCACAATATTCATCCCAGTATCCACTCCAAATAGTTGGTACACAATCCAATATATTTGAATTTCATATAATTCAAATATGCTGGATTCTACCAACAACAATCCCTGCCTTTAATTACCCGACGTCAACATCGCGAGTAGCGACGGAGATCCCTGTTCTTTGTTATAAAATAACATTCATCAGGTGACTCTGGGCATAGTGGATCCGATTCAGGTTGTGGAACCCCGACTTCTGAGTTCGAATCCATCGTGGGTAGTAATCTTTTAACCTTTTGTCAGTTCCTCTTTTTCAGGGCAATTAATATCTTAATCCAATTGCCCTGGGGAAGTTGACCCTGACCGAAGGGTGAAAGGTTAACATCCGCGAGCCGGTGAGGGACAGTTGTCGACAGCGGGATGATGTACCGGTGACGACAGCGGGTTGGCGGTGATGGGGATTTGCTGGATGATGAGGCAGTTGCTGGATGGTGCTGATTGAGGGTGGTCGAGAAGTTTTTTGTTCGGAAAGAGGAAGAGAGTTGGTTGACAAGTTGGCGGTGTTACATATAGAATTCTGAAAATTGTTATTCTAAATTTTTAAGTGAATTTATGCGATTTTATTAACGTTGTGTTACCCCACGGCTTAGTACTTTCAATTTATATTTCACACGTTGTTTTACGGAGATACAATTCATCGTGCGCCGGGAGAAATTAGTGAAATTGTTGAAATCGGTTTTTGGCTAGGAATCGTTACAAAAAATAACATTTTTGTTCGTTAAGGGCAAGATTTGAACAAGTGAATTTTGAAACAAAAATACCAATCGTGCGCAATTTTTTTTGATTAAAACTTAAAAAAAAAAAGAAAAATAGAAAAATTATGGTGTTCATTGTAATTGAAGAAAATCTCTGTGCCCAAGAGTACCATTTGAAAAATTGTGAAAGTGAAATATGAATTCGTTGCTTCCATTGGAAGCCAATTAAATTAAACATTTGAAAATAGTAGAGTTAGATAAAGGCGTGAAATGCTGAGAGGTGACAGTGAGAAAAATGTTTTTTTTAAAGGATACTCCATAAAAAAAAAAAAACAAGAAAAAGGGAAAAAGGAAATATGTGGTGCTTATGTGACTTTGTAACAAAACCTATAAGAGACATTTTACATTAAATGAAAATCTTATCTGAATAAGCTTAAATTGAAAATCCAGCGAAAATCTACTCGGTACGATTAAACTTTTATTTTGAATAGCACTCATCGTGAAAGGCTTTCTCTGAACGAGGAATAGTTGGTCATCGTATGCGACGAGAAAATATGGAAAACATCATCAGAAAAATAAAAAAAATCAACAAAAATCGGAAAAATAGACTGCACTTAATATATAGCATGCTGTGAACCGTACCCGATCGGGTTTGGTGGTGGTATTTTATTGGTATAGTATTTTTTTTTTTTGGAATTTTTCTTTATTTTGTTCTTTCTTCCTTTTTTTTATAGATTTAAATTTAAAAATTCTCTTTAAGTTTCCTTTTTTTTCATTATATTTTTTTTTTCTTTTTCTTGTTTTGTTTGTTATTTTAAAAAAAAAAAAAATGAAGTAAAGTAAAAATTTTTTTTCATCTCTCCTTCGTCCTTATCCCTTATTCCCCTCCAATTTGTAATGTTGTGATTCTGAATTAGGTGGCCCAGCACGGGCAGTGATCTTCCCCGAACGACCCCGACCAGCTGAGTCTAGCCGGCCTCAGTATGCCACCTGGGAGAACATGAGATCACTGCCATATAAATGTCTGCGACCGCGGCAGCGTGATCGCAACAATAGTTCTACAAATAACTATCAAAAAATTACTCACAGTAAAATTAGAAAATCACTGATCATATTAACTCCCAGAGAATCATTATCACTAACAAATTAACCTAGTGATTGAAAAATTTCTTTTCTTTTTCTGTGAATTGTAATGGATTTTTATCTCGCAATCGTCACAGCGACGAAAGCAGGACGAGTCGGCCTCGCACCGACATCCGGACGTGAAGTCCTACAGAAATGGCAACGAGTTGTACCAAGAGGGTCAACAACTCGGCCACTCGGAAGTTCACTACGATGGTGGCTGCTGCCGGACTAGCTCAGTGTGGCGAGGTTTACGGACATGGGTCAGACCCGAGTGAACTTCCGCTCTGGTTCCATTATTGAACCAGCCACCGAAAAACCCGATTAACCGAAGGCAACATTTCAAAAATTACGTTACTTTACCTCTTACATTCTTTTATAACTCAATCCAACAAAAGCGATTGCGCCTCCGCTACACAAAATACCGCAGTGCCCGAAAATACACTACGTTAAACATTACGTAAAAATTAAAAAAAAATCGAGTGGTTACGCGACTAACTACAGGAAATTTACCGACCGATCTACAAACGGCACTGCGGAACCCGAACCGACGAAACACTTGTGATTCACACTAAACACTACATCCTCCTGCAATTATTTAGGCACAAGGTCCAATTAGGTTAGAAAACAAGGTCCAATGGAAGGAAAGAATAGTTTTCCAATTACCACTTCATTATTTTTATTCAACAAAAAAAAAAAAACCAAAGAAAAAAAACAAAACTTTGCAAGCCTGTTAAGAGGCCTAAGAAAAATTTTACAATTACATTCCTGTATTAATACAACGTCTATTGTCTTATAATTATTAATCGAATTAATCTATATTAATCTAAAAATGTTCTGTTTAGCCACCCTTTCGGACGAATCTATTTCACAAACTCACTCTGCTATTGGGGAAGCTCCGAATCGTTGCGGCATCCAGTTGTTGAGGCTCCGATGAGGAAACTTGTGTTTTTTCTTGCTGGTCCGTTCTTGCTCTGCTTTCTGCTGATGTTGGTAGCGGCCGCTCCAATGGTCTCTTCGAAAATTTCATTGGCGCGAGCAAGGGGGCGATACGAAGGAAAAAAAAAATACTTGCACACTCGTTAGCACGTGTTGTCGAATTATTACTGTACGGCGGGTTGCTCGTTCGAGGGATTTTTAAGCAACAAAAAGGTTAATGCCATGAAAATGGGGGTCACGCGGTATTGGTTTCCAAGATTTTTTTTTAAAAGAATCGAGTCACTTCGAATTGTCGAGGACAAGCACCGTCGCGCGTTATTTGTTTCCAGTTTTTTTATTTTTATAAAGAAATGAGTCACTCCGAATCGTCGAGGACAAGCACAGTCACGTCTTCCCCGCTCGAAAAGAAAAATCCAACAGAACCTCCAAAAATGCCCGCCTTCGACTCATCTCCCAAGACTTTCCTCTCTCTCTCTCTTTTTTTGTTGTCCCCTTTGCGAGGTGAATTCCAAATAAACTTCCTTGAAGTGTGTCACCTTGGCGGGATTGCCACACTTGAGAAGGGAATTACAACAGAATGTCTGGTGAATTAAAAGTAAATAATGAAGTTAAAGAAAACTTGATGGTAATATTGGACTCAGTATCTAAAATAGAAGACTTAATTCTGGCAAAAGAATCGGAAATTTTAAACAAGAATATTTTATGTACAACGGAGATACATTACTACAAGTTAGACATTCATAAATTATCAAACATAAGAATTTTAATTACGCAATAAATCAATGTCAGGTTGATCATACAACTAAAATTATAAAACATTTATAAAACATTAACTGTTCCAACTTAAATTAAGTAAAGCATTCAGAGATTTTAAGAAACCAATTATAAAAATAATCCAGCGAAATTTTGAAAGCAGATTGAAATTAATTTCCGACAAATTAATTATCAAATTCGTTACAAACAGATGTTCACAATTGAACAATTATTGAGAATGTGGAGCCTAGAATTGTCAAGGCTGGACCAAACAATGTAATAGCAAAAAAAAAAAATTAGTATAATGAATATGTAAGGTTACTGAATGCCATTTACAATACAAACTATATAGAAACAAGAAACCTACCATCCCTAACATCGATACCAACTCCATTGATAATGTGACGTGTTCAGGTTACGGTTACTGTAGTCGGCGTAAACAAAAAGTCGTAAGCATGTTTACAACTACCAACACATCGATTGTTCTCGAATCCGTAAACACGTTGCGCGAGTTATAGTTGTGATAACTATGTTATTAAAAAAAAAGATATTCGTATCTCTTACGCGAGACTATCCTTTTTAATAATAAGAAATTTTACGTTTTTAAAATATACTTTATTCAAACGGAGTTTATTAAGTATACGCTATTCGGTTAATAGCTGATTAATAACTAACTTGTTCTTGCACAGAGTTCCATTTATATACTAAGTCTTATCTTCTAAAGCAGGATGCGATTAAGATTTTGGTTGGTCAGCTAAATGATTCTTACAATGATCTTTAATCTAAATAGCGTCTATTCTGCGAGCGTTTGCAGTTATTTGATATGGCAAGTTGGAACCATAGAGTTATTAGATATAGAGAGCACGATAACCCACTTTTTCGTCGTAACCGCCCCCTTTTTACAAACATTTGCAAAAATTTACAAATACCAACAAAATTTTAACAACTTTTGAACGATGCCAATGGGTTCGCGAAAGTTTAACGCACAAAAAATTCAGGTGAGTGTCAAAACCCCGAGCCGAAGATTAAGCCACGCCTTTGTAAACAATCTTATTGACCAACAAACGAATAATTTCTACATTATTATTGAAAAAGGCATCTATCTTGACCTAATCAACGCAAAAGTTAAAAATAAATTAATTATCCAAAATTTACCTATGAAACGACACCCCGGATGGCCGCGAACAAGTGTGATTTCTGCAAGTGAAAATTACACACTTCATTGTCTATATTTGTCTTTAAAAATCGCTGTCACTATTGTCTTTGCACTTGTCCACAATCACAAATAAAGTAGCACTCACGATTTGTAATTTTTATCATTGAAAAATTCGTCTGACACAAGTAACATACAAAATTTGCCCGTAAATCACTCCGAAAATGAATCAAAACATAGATTATTAGTCTTGTTTTGACAATTCATTCAGTTCGGCTGCAATCGAAAAAATCCGAGCATTGAACCAACTGAAATAGGAGAAATGGCTTCGACGAATTGAGGGTGCATGTACACTATTCTACCAACATTAAATCAAAAAAGAGTTCACAAAGAAATTTCTATCCAACTGGGTTCTTGCAGATATTCAATGAATAAGCATTTTGAGGAGTAAAATTTCTCGTAATTTAGAGTATACTCAGCCGCCGGTAATTCAATTTCATAAAAATATTAGAAAAAAAAACTTGGCCATACACTTTTTGAGTGTGCGCATACCTTCAAGTAGAATTATTTATCTAACTGTATATTCAGTTCAGTGTCAAATTGAAATTACGAATGTATCCGACAATTCGCATCGTATTAAAATTTGTAAACATTGATTTCAAGTTAAGTTTTATCAATAAAAATATATGTTTTGCATGGCGAGAATGTTTCATTCTCCCACAAAATATGAATAAGATTCTATTGCCACCAATTTATGTGGGGAAAACCTCGACAAAGTTTAGATATTTATCTTTAAATTTCACGAGAAAAAGTATCATCCTTAACAACTTAGTTTTAGGGTTTATAAATAATTAAATGGTAGATTTCCCATTTGAGGGCTAAAGAAACTTGTAGGTAATATGGTTAAGTTGTTGCGCAAAGAGATAATTGGGCGGGCTTTTAGAAAATAGAAAATTTTTCACCATTTAAGCTGTAATATATTTTGCATTTGAAATATGGAAGTTCCGAAAATTGCCGAAGGTGAAGCAGCTACGAAAGGGGAAAATTAGCTAAATCCAAGTCTTTGGACGCTCACGGACAGTCACATACACGGGAATAGCCTCTCTATTATCTTATACCTCTATGGTTGCAACGTTGGATTTTAATATGATATCGTATTTATTGAATTCGGATGTTATTGTTGAGTCTATGTTATAAGTGTTCATATCTACGTTAGGAATATTTATGTTGCAAGTTTTAGTACTACTAGGTTGTATGAGGGGATGTGTAACTCCTCCCTCCTTATGTTTATTGCTGTCCTCAGCAATTTTTACAGTTGGCAATTCTATATCTTTAGTTATGTTGATTTTGACCGTATTTCGTTTTTTGTAGTAAAATATATAATATACAAAGATTAAAACTGTGACCAAAATTATGGATACTACGCTTCCTGTGACAATGGTATGTTGTTTTTGTATATATTTTATTTCATTAATTTTTTCAATATTTTCTATATTATTTATTTTAATATCTTCAAAGTTTATATTATACACGAATCTTGTTATGTTTCTAATTGGTTCTAACAGAAGGATTTGTTGAAATTCTTTATAGTCGTTCGCAAATGTTTTTCCTAGAATTTTGATTTCACAATTGCTAAATCTTATAACGTACGAACCATTTATTATGTATTCTTTTTCATTACAATTTTGTATAATATTTCCTTGAGTGTTGTAAATAAGTAATAGTCCTTTGTCTATTTCTTCAATGTTATTTTGTTTTTTCATTTTAATAATACATTCTTTCTTACTGCAATTTAATTTTTTACTTAAAGATTTAAGGTGTTTTTGATATTCATAATAGGTATTATTGTAGTGTACAATGTGCTGTATATCGATGTCTAAGGTTTCCATTTTCTTATTCGGTATTTTGCTTACATAATATGAAAATATAGGGTTTGTGAGTATAGGAACATTGATGACGAATACTATAATGTTATCTTTGGTCAAGACATTTATCGTTATTTCTTTGAGTTCGTCGAAGGTAAGGTCATATTTATTTACTTCGTCGTAGGTTAAAACTGATCTTGTCATTATTCCGGTTTTTGCTGAATTTACATTGTCTATGATTTTTTCCAGTTCATCCTTGATTAAATCTAAATTGTGGTTTAGTTGGATATCGACTAGGATTTTGTTAATATAATCGGTTGTATTGTTGATATCGAATACTAGTTTTTTTATGAAAGTATTTGTGTTATTTATATTTTCTACTATTTTATTTAAGTTATTTCGGAAAACGTTATTGATTTCTAATTGTTTGTTCATAGTTTCAATTATATTGTGATTGTTGGTGTCAATAATTTTGCCTAATACTGATTGACATATTTCTGATAAGGGTTGAAGGGGGTTCTTTTCCTTAATGTTATTGTTTTCGTTAGATCCTCTTGTGATTTGGTTCTCGAGAGTGGATACGTTGGCTTATGGAAGATTAGTATGGTCGAAGCGTAGTAATTTTAGTTCTCCTCTAATAGTTTTGATGGTTTCGGTGACATATGGGGATACGTGAATTATGTTTTCTATTTGACTGACTGCATTTTCATATTGGGCAAAGTCGATTTTATGATAGATTCGCTTGTAATCCTTGATTAGTTTGACTGAATTTTTTTTAATGAGTACTAATCCTGAAGTTGAATATATGTTTTCTATTGTCATTTCGGTTGCACTGATTTGGATTGTTAAGATTATTGCAGTTATCAATAGCCAGGCCAGTAGGGTATAGCTCATTTTTCTGGGGACCTGAAATATTAATTTTCCATTAACTTTCCGTCTAATATTTCGAAGATCATAATTTGTCTCAGATCTGATATGTTTTCTTGTGTAAAGAGGGTTTTTTTGTCTTTTGCTATGTATTCTGCTAATTTACAGGCGAAAACTCCACAATCATGATTTGATTATTCGTGTCTCCTAATGAATCAAAGTATTTAATTTTTCTGGTTTTGAAGTCTATGGTTGCTAGACACCAATGTGATTGATTTACATGAACGGGAATAATTATAATATCGTATTCAAATATATTTGTTCTTCTGGTCCAACGGCTGACGGCGTTGTATCCTGATTGGGAGAGTTGTTGTGTGAAGAATGTATTCATACAATAAATTTTGGGCGAAGTGTTGGATTTATGATTATATTCCTCTATTAGCTTCAAATAGAAGTTTATTACTTGGTCATTAAGCCATGAGTTTCCTATTAATGTTTTCAGATCTCTTCTGCATATGTTGATATTGAATTTCGTTGTGAGGATGTCATTATCAGTTCCTGTATTGATTATTGTGTTTATGAATTGTTTCTGCTCATCGCTAAGTGGTTATTTACGAATTTCCTTTCTTCGTTCGTATTTCTTAAGTCTTTTGATTCTATTTGGATGTATCTTTTTATTGGGTTTATTATTTTGCATTAACACGATGTCTTCTCCTTTTTTTGTCACTTCGACTTTGCGATACTTTGGTGTTTCCTTATGTCTTTCATTGGCATAATTTTTTATGAATATTTTTTCGTATGGTATTTCTTGTGGTTTTTCTCGATTTTTATTATGATAGGCGATACACTGGTTTTTCTTTTCTAATAGAATCTGATCTATTTTCTGTTTATCCTGGGTTTCTTGTTGAATTCGTAGCGGTGTGTACTTGGTTACCGAATGTATAGTGTTGTTAAAGTACTCGGTTGCTTTGAGAGTCTTTTCCTCAATATTTAATTCGGGTTCCGTTAAGGTGAGAACTCTTATGTGTTCTAGTAATGAACTATGGCATCGATTCATATCAGCGTTTCCCGTGTGGGATTTAGGTGAAGTGAAATGTACTTCTATTCCTTCTTTGTTTAGATATTCTCGCACATTGACTGTATTGAATTCGTTATCTGATATAATTTTCTTGGGTTTTCCCATAATTGCATTATGTTCTCTTAGAAGTTTAATGAATGTTATGGCATTTTTATCAGTAGTTTCTTTTACGTATAGATGTTTAGAGAATTTATCTATCATCGTGAAGAAATGTCTTTTTCCAATTGAAAATATATCTATGTGGATAATTTCCTTGATATCTGAGGGTGTCTCGGTGGTTGTGAATAGAGGTTTTACGGGTTTTCTGTCATATTTGGCAAGGTTACATGTTTCACAATTGTTTATATATCTGGTGACCATACTTCTCATATTTTGGTAGTAATACTTATTTTTTATTTCTTCGAAGTTTTCTAGTATTCCTCTATGATTACTTTTCTCATGTATCTCTTTTATTTTTGCGAAGCATTGCTCTTCGTCTAATAAATCCATTGCGTGATTTGTGCATTTAATGAACTTCATGTTTTGGTTAGAGAATAAACTGACTACACATAGTTGAACTATGTTCCATTTAGAATCACTTAATTCACAATATAGACCAACTTTTTCTGTTCCTGAAATGTATCGTCTTAGAATATCTTTAATCGTTGTTTCGTTTTCTAGATCTATTTCATCTATGTATATTTTTAGTTTTTTATTTATTGACTTATATTCTCTTTGTTTTCTTTTTACGATGATAACCTGAGTTTTATATATGTTCACCATTCCATTCTTAATGGATATGAAGTCGTTTTGGTCTTCTTGCCCTGAGTAGATAGTTACATGTTCGCTTGAGTTATCTATGTCTATTGCTTCTTCTGAAATTACGTTTATTTCGTGTTTGTCGTTATTTGTTCGACTGAGGAAATCTGCTACTTTATTGTCTTTACCTTTAACATATTCGATGTTAAAGTTATACTCATTGAGTCTTATTTTCCATCTCTGTAGTTTACTATTGGGTTCTTTCAGATTGTTGAGCCATACGAGGGGTCTGTGGTCAGTGCGGATGTCGAATTTGACTCCAAAGAGGTAGGGTCTGAAGTATTGCGTAGCCCATACAATAGATAGTAGCTCCTTTTCTATTGTAGAGTAATTTCGTTCGTGTTCGTTCAGTGTTCTGCTAGCAAAGGAAATTGGGTGTCCTTTCTGGGATAGGACGGCGCCGACTGCTTTGTCTGAGGCGTCTGTAGTCAATACGAACTTTTGTTTAAAATCGGGATAGTGTAAAATAGGATAATTTGTTAATAGTTCATTAAGTTTCTCAAATGCTGACACGTATTTAAGATCATTTGTATTTATTTTGTTGTTTTTCTTGAGGGCGTCTGTAAGAGGGGAAGCTATTTTAGCGTGGTTATTGATGAATTTCCGATAATAGCCGGTAATGCTTAAAATGACTTAATTTTCTTCGTTGTATCTGAGATTTTGAGTTTTTTTATGGTTTCTATCTTCTGAGGGTTTGGTTTGATACCTTCTGTTGATAGGATATGTCCTAGATAATCTGTTTGCTTAGCGAAGAAGTTGCACTTGTTTATTTGTATTTTTAGTTGGTATTGTCGCAAAGTATTAAATATTTTGTGTAAGTTTGTTTGCATTTCTTGGAGTGAGGTTGCGAAGACGAGAATGTCATCTAAGTATACTACACATATCTTGTTAATATGTTCTCTTAGAACTTCATTCATCATTCGTTGGAAGGTTGCAGGTGCATTTTTTAAACCGAAGGGCATTCGATTAAACTCGTAATGTCCTTGGGGTGTCGAGAATGCTGTTTTACATCTATCGTGTTCTTTGATTTCTATCCGGTGAAATCCTTTTGCTAAGTCTAGGGAGGTAAAGTATTGGGCTCTTCCTAGCTTATCGAATATGCTTTCGACATTAGGGCTCGGAAATTTGTCTTCAACTGTTTCGTCGTTGAGTTTCCTATAGTCTATTACTATTCTTCACTTCTGTTTCCCTGAATTGTCCATTTTCTTTGGAACTATCCATATGGGAGCATTGTATGGGGATGTGGAATGACGTATTATTCCCTGTTCCAGCATGTCTTCGATTTGGATTTTCACTTCCTGTTCGTGTACTTGAGGAAATCTGTATATTTTCGAGTAAAGCGGTTTATTTGACTTTGTTACGATCTCATGTTTCGTCTGAGTGGTACAAGTCAAGTTATCTCCTTCTTTGTAAAATATATCACTGTGATTCCTTAAGATATTTTTTAACGCGATGCCTTCCTCATTATTAAGTTTTTCAAATAATTTCTCCATTTTGTTATGTTGCGGTTCAAACTCGCACTCAAAGTTTATTTCTTCGGGAGCTGCATAGTTGAATTTTAGTTCTTTATTATTGATTATGATGTTCCCTGTGCCTAAATTCAGAATTGCGTTCAGGGGGTAAAGGATATTTTGTCCTATTATTGCTTTGAATTGTTTATTCGAGAAGTCCATGACGTTCCAGATGATTTTGTGGGATGTTGGTAACTCGAATTCTTGTGGCATGTTTGATTTTAATTTTGTTTTTACGAGGTATTTTCCTCCTAGTCCATGTACATGTATTGGGGTTTTTAATTGAATTCGTTCGTTATTTAATAGGTTTTTTTTTGTCGATGCTAGACGTAGATGCTCCAGTGTCTATTAGTACTGCAATTTTTTCATTGTCTATTGTTAAATGTGTTATTGGTAGAGGGTTCCCGAGGCAATTACTTGAAAATTTGTGTCCATAGGTTCTGGTTTTTGATTGTTATGTTGGAACCTATTGGATCTATTATTTTGTGCGGGTCCTGCTTGATCGTTTTGGAAGTTGTATCTATTATGTTGGGATGGTAGTCTAAATTGGTTAGGTCTGAAATTTTGCCAATTGTATTGTTTTTGTCCAGGGGGATTTTGATTCTGTCGGTAATTGAAACTACGATTTGTATTGTAACCTTTATTGTTTCCGAAGTTAAAATTTCTGTTTTGGAAATTAGGATTGGGGTTAAAATTCTTTGGATGAGTTGGATTATTACTATCTATGTTCTGTCGGATTTCTGCCAGTATTTTATATGCTTGATCGAGAGTTGTACAATTTTTCATTTCCAATAAATATGCCTTGTACTCCGGGACGAGGGATTTAAATTTATTTAAGATGAAACTTTCGTTTCTCATAGGACTGAATTCGCTATGTAACACGGCTTGAGGGTCTTGCAGGTATTTGGTATTTATTCTACTTAATAGTTCGTTAAGTGTATTATAAGTATCATCAATATTCCTATTTGTATTACTCATCCTATGTATCTTATTTATGATACTACTATACCTCTCGTGTTCTCCAAAGGTGAAAATTAGGGTTTCCTTTACGCTTTGCCATGAGGGGTCCAATATTTTTAGTATCGTGTTGCGTGCTTGTCCTTAAATTTTGTGCAAGATCAGTCGGAAGATGTATGTTTGTTCGTTTCCCTGCTGTGTGAGTGATAGTAGCGTGTTGGCTTCTTCGATCCATGTGTTCAGTGAATACTCGCTGTCTCTGCCTGTATATATTGGTAGTCTTCTAGCTTCTTTTATCAATTCCTCGAAGGAAAGTTGTAGTGGAAACGGCGGAAGTTGTATTTCTGGATTTGCCATTTTCCACAAATTTTATTTTTTTTTTTATTAGAATTTAGGGCTCCCTGGCGGTCTCACCAGAGTAGTTTATGTACGTTTAAGACCTCAGTTTAACTTTTCACTTTATTATTTTTTTTTATTAGTTTTTATTTATTTCGTAGCTTCGGTTCAAAGGGGATCCTCCCTCCTTTGACGGACGACTGCGCCAGTTATAGTTGTGATAACTAAGTTATTAAAAAAAAGATATTCATATCTCTTACGCGAGACTATCCTTTTTAATAATAAGAAATTTTACGTTTTTAAAATATACTTTATTCAAACGGAGTTTATTATGTATACGCTATTCGTTTGATAGCTGATTAATAACTAACTTGTTCTTGCACAGAGTTCCATTTATATACTAAGTCTTGTCTTCTAAAGCAGGATGCGATTAAGATTTTGCGTGGTCAGCTAAATGATTCTTACAATGATCTTTAATCTAAATAGCGTCTATTCTGCGAGCGTTTGCATTTATTTGATATGGCAAGTTGCAACGTTGGATTTTAATGTGATATCTTATTTATTGCATTCGGATGTTATTGTTGAGTCTATGTTATAAGTGTTCATATCTACGTAAGGAATATTTATGTTACAAGTTTTAGTACTGCTAGGTTGTATGAGGGGATGTGTAACTCGCGCATTAAGTACAACAGATCCCGGTGCAAGCGACTCAACGCGTACACGCGAGAACAATCCGCATGGAAGGTTCTGGGATGGTTGGTAGTTGTATAAAAGCGACTACGGCATGCGACGAACAGCAGTTGTGAATGAAATGAAATCGTGAGCGACGGTGCGCGCAAGAAAGGTGCGGTGATGTAATTATAATTGAAAAGTATTGGATAAGTGAATAAGTGTTTAATTACGTTTTATAAAGTGCAAAAGTAATTAATTTAAATTGGATTCATAAAAGTGATAAGTGATTTTAATAAAATAATTGTAAATCGTAGAGGAAACTTAAAATAAAACTTTTATAATTAATTTTAAATTATTCGCGAGTGTTTTATTTTCACTATTGGCACTATTTGCGAATAGCAAACAGGTCGCGCACCTGGTAAAGCGCAACACTGGTGTCAGAAGTGGGATTATTCGTGCAATAGTGAAGTGAAAGAACTCAAACACTTAAAAAAAAGAAGAAGAAAAACGCGAACTATAGTGAAAACTTTTTGTGAACTTTTGCAGTAAAGCAAATTCGTAAGAAAAATGCCGCGCAAAATCAACGCTCTCACTTTGCCGGAACTAAAGGAGGAGTTGGAAAAGCGGAATATTTCCATCGAAGGAAGCAAGGCTAGATTAATCACCCGGTTAAACGAAGGCCTGGTAGCGGAAGGAATGGATCCAGAGTCCTTTGAGTTTCCCGATGCTGAAAGTTGCACTGGAGGCGAGGAGGAAGAACAAATTCTGAGTGCGCAAGGGCTGATGCGAATGTTGATGGTAATGCAAAAGCAATCAACCGAGTTGAACGAGAAGCTGAACTGGCAGTCAACTGACTTAAATGAGAAGTTCGACCGGCAGTCAACTGAGTTAAACGAGAAGCTCGACCGGCAGTCAACAGCGTTCAACTAGCAATCAACTGAATTAAGAGCAGATTTAGGAGGACTAAGCCGAAAGCTTAACCATCAAATTGAAGGTTTCCAAGAAAGGATGGACAAAGTGGAAGAAAGGATGAGCAAAGTGGAGACGGTTCGGGAAGAGATTGAAAGAATAAAAGAAGACTTAAAACAAGCGAGAGTAACGATAGCGAGTAGCCGGCCCCGTTGGTGAGTAACCTGATTCCGATAGTGAGTAACCCAATCCCCATGTTGAGTAGCCCGAGCCAGATAACGAATACGGCCAGTATCTCAACAAGGAGCGTAAAAGCATCAACTTTCGATGGGCAAATAGCTTGGAGCATTTACAATACCCAGTTTGAAGCTGCCGCTCAAACGAATCACTGGAATGACCATGAGCGAGCAATAGCTTTAATTCTTGCCCTAAGAGGTCCAGCCGCGGAAATACTCCAAACTGTCCCTGTCGAGTTTCAGTCAAGCTCCGTTGCTATCATGAACGCACTCGACATGAGGTATGGAGATAATCACCTGAAGCAGATCTACAGGTCGCAGCTGCGCAATCGGATGCAGAAACCAGGCTAAGCTCTACAGCAGTTGGCTCAGGATACTGAAAGGCTTGCACTTTTGGCTTACCCCGCATACAACCAATATATTCGGGATGATGTGGCAGCAGAAGCATTTATTAGCGCGTTGCAGGACAGGGAAATGCAACAAGCTGTACGCCTAGCTGAAAAATGCTCAGTAAAAGATGCACTGGCATATTGTTTAAACTTCGAAGGTGCCAAAACAACGACTCGTAACACAGTCAGGATCCGGCAGGTTACAACAGAAGGATGCAGATGTGAACGTGTGGGCATGGACAATAGATCGAAGGTGAATGTTTCACCTAGATGTTGGATTTGTGGGTAACAAGGGCACCTGCAGTGGGGCTGCAAACAGTGAAAAACATCAAGCCATTGCCCAAGCTGTGCCACTAGATGGAGACGCCGACCAGAGCCAGAGCTTGAAAATAAGGCCTCTCTAACTGATGGGTCAGGGAAACAACTTGAAGAGAACTTCGTAGGACAAGAGTTGACTAGAAGGAAGGAAACACCACAGTTATATGACCACAGCACCATTCATCAGAAAGGAGGAATGCATGGAAATGCTGACGCCTTATCCCGTCGCCCACGTCCAGTGGCTTTTAAACAATGCCGGCGATCTGAGGAAAAACAACAAGGTGTGGATACGCGTGTAATCACGACAGAGGTAGACGAGGGTTGGACGCAGCACGAAATGCGGGACGCTCAGCTAGCAGATGATGATATTGGACCATTGTTGGTGTGCAAGGAGACAACTGGACGTCCTGAATGGAAGGACATATCAGCACGCGGCACGGTGTTAAAAAGCTATTGGGCTCAATGGAACTCCCTTGAGGTCGAAGATGGAGTTCTGAAACGGAAATGGGAAACGGCAGACGGCACTTCACATAGGATGCAAATTGTTCTTCCTAAGAGTCGGGCCAAAGGAATACTGAAGGAGATGCATGAAGGAATATCGGGAGGTCACCTTGGGGTGAACAAGACCCTGGCAAAGCTGCGAGAAAGGTTCTATTGGCTCCACGCTCGAGACGATGTTCTTGACTGGTGCCGTAAATGCACAATATGTGCTTCCGTTAAAGGACCAAATCGAAGAACGAGAGGGCGAATGCAGACCTATATCGTGGGGGTACCATTTGAAAGAATAGCTGTAGACATAGCAGGACCTTTTCCCGAGTCTGAATGGGGAAATCGGTTTTTACTAGTTGTAGCTGATTACTTCAGCAAGTGGCCAGAAGTCTACCCAATTTCTAACCAGGAAGCAACTACTGTAGCGGAATCGTTTCTCAGTGGGTTAGTAGATATGGCGTACCCCATGAACTACATTCAGACCAAGGCAGAAACTTCGAGTCACAAGTTTTTGCTGAAATGTGTGAACTGCTGGGTATATGGAAAACACGGACAACACCACTTCACCCTCAGTCCGATGGAATGGTCGAACAGTTCAATGACACGCTTAATAAACATTTGGCCAAGATGGTGGATGAAAACCAGAGGGATTGGGATCAACGCATTCCATTAGTTTTGATGGCATACCGAGCTGCGGAACATGCATCGACTGGAGAAGCACCCGCGAAAGTCATCTTTGGAAAAATGATTTGTCTGCCAGCTGATGTGAAGTTTGGGACACCCCCTGAGAAGCCCCAACCTATTTCGGAGTATACAAGCGACTTAAGGCAACGCCTGAATCAGATACACCAATTAGTGCGGAAACAAATAGAGTCAGCCACTGATCGCATGAAGACCAGATATGACTTCATGGCAAACTCATCTGGTTTCCAGCCGGACGACTTGGTGTGGCTATATAACCCCCGGCGTCGGAAAGGCAGATCTCCTAAGCTATAGCCGAATTGGGAAGGTTCCTATAGAATCATCGACGGATCAACGATGTGGTATATCGAATACAGGATCACCAGAAACCTAGAGCAAAAATGAAAATTGTTCATCTGGACCGCCTTGCCCCATATTATCAGCAGGAAGACGCGGGGATGGTTAATGTGACTCTTTTTCGGGGCGAAAAAGATATAAGGCGGGGATAGTGTAACGTGTTCAGGTTACGCTTACTGTAGTCGGCGTAAACAAAAAGTCGTAAACATGTTTACAACTACCACCACATCGATTGTTCTCGAATGCGTAAACACGTCGCGCGCATTAAGTACGAGAACAGTCCACATGGAAGGTTCTGGGATGGTTGGTAGTTGTATAAAAGCGACTACGGCATGCGACAAACAGCAGTTGTGAATGAAACGAAATCGTGAGCGACAGTGCGCGCAAGAAAGGTGCGGTGATGTAATTATAATTGAAAAGTGTTGGATAAGTGAATAAATGTTTAATTACGTTTTATAAAGTGCAAAAGTAATTAATTTAAATTGGATTCATTAAAGTGATAAGTGATTTTAATGAAATAATTGTAAATCGTAGAGGAAACTTAGAATAAAATTAATTTTATAATTAATTATAATTAATTTTGTAATTAATTATAATTAATTTTAAATTATTCGCAAGTGTTTTATTTTCACTATTGGCAATATTTGCGAATAGCAAACACCTGGCAAAGCGCAACAATAACTTCATGTGTGGCACTCCTCGAGAAGACAAAGAATCACATTGTTTACCTTATGTCGCGAAGATTGTTTTAAAATCAATCGCTTTATGGGATCGACGCATGCGATTTGCATAAATTAATATGTAAATAAATATTGTACATACATTTAATTTTTTAAAGTATCCGAATCCTTTTTCTAAGGCATAAATAAAAAAGGAGAAACAAAACTTTGATGAATAGAATCTTTTCCTTTAAATATGAGTCCACCTTGTACAGTCGTGTCGACGATATCGAAGATAAAAATATAAAATTTTACTTTTATAAGAAAAATCGTTGTTTTCTTTAAAGAACTTACGCAAGTAATATCGACCTTTTACTTATGTGATCTACAATGAATTATGACCGGATAATCGATATATTTGGGTATACCATTGAGTGATTAATGTTTGTTAATATTTTTGTTTAGTTTTGAAATTAGGCGAAGAAAATTTGTATAAATAGTGCATAATGTGAAATAAAGAGTTAATTGTTGTCGTAAGTCGAAACAGAGCGATTCGCTAGTATTGCACAGGATGAGTCACGAGACAAATCACTAATCTAAGTGACCATAGCGTGGTGGACATATTCACATAATCTTCGTCACCTTATCTGTTTCATAGCCGCTTGTGTAGGTACACTAAAATTGAGTATCCAAATATTTAGAAAAATCAAAAATAATCGTCCAACAGTAAGTTGTAGCTTAACAATACTCGAACAACAGGCTAAGTAGCAGCGGGTGCATCAAAAACTACATGTACCAGCCAACAATTATTGCAAATAATGCGAGTAGACTATGACTAAATTCCATTATATGTTTTACAAGAGCTAATTGAAACAAAACACAACACAATTTTAGCGCACAAAAAAAAATTTGACCAATCACCATGGATTGTAAAAAAAAATGGAAAAAAGGATGGAAAAAAGCTATATATTTGGTTATGAATCAAAATAAAGAATTTCATTGCTCTGCATATATATCAGCATTAATTTACTTACAAGTTTTTATGTATTTGACAATAATGTAAATTTGTAATACTGTAGAAATAAAATAGTTGAGAATTGTGGGAATATAAATATAATTATAAAAAAGGCGTTTTCAACCAAAATATTCCACAGATTTAAAGAATTTCGTTGTGAAATTTGTTTGCGAAAGAAGAAAGTTTGCGATCATAATTATGTTATTATGTGAATATGGATCAAATTGAAGTTTACTTTTCAGTACATCTGTTAGATCCCTTCATTTGTTTTAAATCGACTATTAAAATTAAATTTTGGGATACGCTACAAAAGACGCAAGCAGCGGCTCCTCTTATTTCCTCCCTCATCTCCTGGAAAGCTGCAGGTTCGAACGACGCACAATCATCTAAAAACTTCCAGCCTGGCTAACAATATCACCAACGGCGGCTGAAGAATTCTATGTCTTTGATACCTGTCGTAGACATGCCTTTCGGAGTATCGACGACCTAATAAAAAATACTTTAAGAAATAAGTCCTGTACAAACAAGTTGGGGTTATACCGCTACTACATTATATGTTAGCTACGAGTAAGTACTGCATAGAATGTCGGAGAGATTATTTACTCCGGAACATGGGTGCACTTTAAGACTTACTGCAAGCCATTCACATTTCCTATTTCCCCGTAATTTCCTAGATAAATACTATCCAGGTTCCGTCAATCCTTGATAAATACTTTCAAATGACCCTAAGAAACGACAATTTTACGTTTCATTCCAACTAATATACCGGGACTGAAATAAGTAATGCAAATAATATAAAATTGTCTGAAAACATTTGCAACGTACATCAGTTAGCCAGTACCAAAGTAAAAATAAAATTTACGATTGATCATGAAACATAGTTGTAAGCTGATTTCTATCTATTCTTATTGATACCTACCTAAATCCAAGCAGCGGGAACTGGTGAGGTGCCGATCGGAGGGAAGTACAGACGGCCCCTGCGTAAATGACTTCATAAAATCCGCATATACCTTTATAGTTATAGTTAAAGATTATTTATAATAATAAGCATAGATTTAGATTTAATTATAATTAGGAATGTGGATGTTGCAGATTTAAGTTGTCTTAAGTTTTAAAGTTATTTATGTATTAAGTTTTCTGAATATTAAGTCATTAGAGCTAATGGCAACTTCCAACTATCTAAAACATGTAGCTGCATGTGAAACACGTAGAGGTACGAGATGTAAAGTGTCCCTAATCCCAAGTTTTTGTCCGCAATCACCAAAATTTACTCATATTGACACAACTTCATCAATCCTTACATGAAATACTCATAAATGAATGGGCGAAAAATTCGCGATCTGAACTCTAGTAACAAACATTAAAATATTTTCTGGCTATAATTCAAGCACATGTTTTATTTTGGTTCCGATGGAGTATTTAAATCCTCATAAACATTCTTTCGTCATTAATGTAACAAAATTACGAATAAATATCATTACATTAAGGTTCTTACCATCAACAGAGTTGTGCTGCCTATGGGTACAGGAGAGTCTTTTTAACATTAACTCCACACGCCATGCCATACAATTTTGAGAGATGAGCGACTTAGGACTAATTTTCTGGAGCCAAGTAAACAGAGAAATTATCAAAGTAAGTATAATAAGCACCTGATTTCTCAAAGTTGCAGAAACGTTTAAAAACTCTTTCACCCTATGGTGGGGGTAAAAGAGTTAGAAAGGTAAAAGATTATGTGTGACTTGAATTACTGCAACTAATTTCATGAAGCTAACGGTTTATTTCAAACGGCATGTATATTTTAACGGTAGTTAACAATGGATTAAAACCGAGGAGAATCCAGGATGTCCACTAGTTTCCCACACAGCTTTAAAACCAACATCACAGTGCAGAGATATTGATGTGAGGCCATCAGGCAGCTTCCGAGAGGCTAAGGGATATAAAGCAGATCCTGTTGCGAGATTTGGAACTGAAAATCAAGAGCATACTACACGGGTGACAAATTTATTGGCCAACCAAAAGCCATAAATCATATTATGTGTTAGTTTATAATTAGCTATCATTATTATGAAGACTTACCAAGTTTCGTCGAATGCAATGGCTATATTAATATTTTTCTTCCAAGCACTGCGTTTTCAGCAATTTCAGAGACATCTAAATGAGGTGGACTTGTAGCTGTGAAGCTTTTGAGAGCCACTGTCTGTTGCAAAAAGCTAGAAATATGAAACAATTCTAGGCACTAGTGTCTTCACTGCAAATCTCATACCGATTCAATCGACGTAGCTCATAGCATTTGGTTATCAACGATAGACGTAAAACCTTGCTCGTAACATTTTATTGTTTCTGTATAAGATGTAATGACTAACAAAAATTCAATGAAAGATCTAAAAGAAATTTCCACAGGTGGAAACAACGTTGGAAGAAGTATGTCGGTCAGTAGTGGCGTTTTTGATCAGCGTTGTCCAAAATGTTCAATTTATAAAGCATTTGTGTTGAGAGTATTATACTTTTCATCAATTCCAAGTAGAGCTTGCTGCATGAACATGCTAATGTTATGCCCATTGGGCCCCGTAACGCAAATAAGACTTCGTCGAATTCAGTTATCGTCTTCTTGACAGTCAAAGACTGCTTCTGAAGGTTATCATTCCAGAGTATGTGTTTATTAAATATGTTGGACTTACATGCCTGAATGTTTTCGAACATGCTTGACATATACACGTTTCTAATAGGTTTTGTCATTTTACAAGATTAATTCCAGAATAAATGAATTAAATAATACAAACTCGTGTATAAATTTATTCTCAAAAAAATTGCTCGTTATATTTCCTTAACATTTAAATTACTGATTTTCGGAAGAACAATTTTATTAAATGATTTTTTACAAAACAATTTCGTACTTAGTTGCTTTACCTGTGTTTTTTGATTTTACTTATGTGTAATTTGTATTTAATTCAAAAATTGAACGGTACAATAAAAATATTTGAGTTTGATGTAGCAAAATAGAACAAACCTGAAAAAGGTTGTTTCTCAAAAGGGCTGAAGTTAGTAGTTACTATTACCCTCATTCGACAACAAATTTATATTTAAATAACAGTTAAAACATGTGATTCAAATCATCTGAAAAGATACAAAATGGTTGTAACATAGCGTAACTACTGACAAGCGCTAACACTTAGATCAAATGCATACAACGTTATTTGACGAATTTACTCCTAAACGCATGGTTTTTTGAAGAAAATACCTGGAAGGAAGTGGTTCATAAAGCGCAAAGTGTATAATGTAGTTTAATAATCACACTCTCAGTCGTCTGTTAGATGATTTATTTAGTATGAGAGTGTGCAGGTCCCGAGAGTGCCCCGAGAGTGCAGGTCCTGTATGTACTTACGGTATGGCTATTATGCGAATAATATCAGAAGTAATATCAGTATTTTATTATAATACACCTTTCAAACTATGACCTTTATTGCGTTTCATTTTTCACACTCTACACGCGATGTCTCTATTTTATTGCATCCAATTTTACAAAAAAGAGGTGCTCAAACCAAAAGGTATTCAAAATTACACAAAGAATGATGGCGAATCCAAATAATGAGCAGGGAAGATTGGGATCAGTTATGGGTGATGATTTGGTGAACAATCATCATTAGGAGCTTCAAATACAGCTCCAGTCTTTTGGGCATTGGAAATCAATCCACTAAAATTCGCGTTGCCAACTTACGATAGATCGGAAGGACCGTTGAAAACATGTATTGACAACGTTAAAAGTTTTCAGTCGCTACATTACCTGGATGTGATCAGTTCTCCCATTCGATTGTCTTCAATATTTTTCGCTCAAAACTTGAAAGTAAAGCGCAACAAACCATAAATGTCAATAGTCACGTAAATCAATGGGGTCAGTTGAAGGAAATTTTAGTTTCAAATTTCGGAGTCAATAGTAAAAGTCGACTTTTACTTGATGATTTCAAATTAACAGAATTTCGCACAGTCTTACCAAGTTTTTTTAGTTATAAAAAAACAGTGAGTTAATATTATATCTGAACTTGAAGATAGGTTTAGTGAAATAGAAGGAAATAAAAGAATTGCTCTACATGTTTTATTAAATATAATGACATAGCCTGTTCGAAGTGTCGCTCGGATTCAAAACGCTCTTATAATACTGACATAGGGTAATTATTTCCCTCATAAACAAGGAACTCAAGTATTCAACAAAACAACCACTTTAAAACAATTGATTGCTCCCAACCGTCCGTATAATAATAAATATAACCAAAGTCCCAAGTGAATACCAAAGTATCCAATCCATCAAACAATTCTCTTCTGTCATGAATTTATCTAACGTCACCCAAAACCGATGAAAGTAGACAAAACCATGCAACGAATTTAAATTTTCGGCAAGAGGCCTCGGAATTGGATCAAACTTGCCATCTATCAAAATAGCATTCTACGGATCATTAAGATTTTTAATAGATACTGCTACAAAGATTAGTGCCATTCACCCTGGATTATGTGATCCGATATTAAGGAAATACATCCTGAAAAGTAGATTATTTGCCATTAATTCAAAGCACGGGTATAATTACGTTATTTCTGTAGAAATAACGTACAAAGCACAAACATGCTAGAGCAACAACGAGGGCAACATGCCGTGGTGCTGAAGAGGATAATTCTAATTGCGCACTGAAAGGTGAAAAACCTGTCAATATTTTCAGAGCTCAGATTATAATCAAACAAGGAGATCGGAAATCCCCAAAAGTAGAAAAACTTTTTTAAAACTATATTTTTTGTAACTTTTTACCGTCGAAAGGCTTAGTTGGTATCTACGTTTCAAATGAAGTGTTGTTCATTGATTTCAAGAATGCTTACATTACAAATTATACATATGAATATTTGATTCAAAAATATAAATTCAATGTCCATGACTTTCATGGATGAGTTCAATAGGTCGAACACGTTCCCCCAATAAAATGATATAAAGAAAGAAGGCACATCTTGAATGAGAATAGCTAAAAACAGGCAATGAGGAAAACAATGAGGAATCAGAATGTAAGGGAGGCAGCATCATAACTTAGAAATATGGTTGAACAAGCTGAATGTAATGATGATGGTGATGACTCCAATAAAATTTTGATCCTGGCCAGAGCTCTTAATGAATTTTTTTGTCAATGCCAAACCGAAAAATATAATTACGGATAATGAAGCAGCTCACCAAAATAATCTAGAATATTTTCTATCAAATAAGGATTGCATCTTCATTTCTGTAAACCTGATGTAAAAAAGGGTCAAATCAAAAGTTTTCATAACACTCTTAGTGAGAATTTGAGAATAATGACTGAAATAAACAAATATGATAAAACGAAACCCATTTGCGTTCACGAAGCTGTGAAATTCTACAAGAATTCCAGACATAGTACAACCAATGAAAGACTAATCGATCTTAAAAACAGCGCTATTTCACAAACGAAATATCCAGTTATTAGAAACAGGATTATAGAGATACAGAGAAAAAGGTATGAGTATAATAATAAAACTAAAAAATATTGTAAATATAGCCCCAAATATGAAAGTAATTCACAAGCTTAAACAAAACATGAACCAAAATGTGAGATTAATAATGAAAGACAGCAAATCAACAAAAAACTGCTTAAATGGCACACATATTTTCATCTTAATAAAGCCTAGCTTCAAAAACAATCCTCATTCCTGCTCTGCGTTTCCCTTCAACGTCAAGATTAATGAAATTTGATCAACTGTAGTATCTACTGAATAAATATATATACAAAAATTACATTTATCCGAATTAATACAATAGAAATCTATGTATATACTTAAATTACAAAATAATCATATAAGTGTATCACAAAGTCACTAAATTTAATTAAATTTTAACAACTTTTCTCATGTCTGTTAATAAACACAAAAAAACATTATATCAGTAATTCAATAAAAATTTGTTCAATGAAAATTAATTGGGAGCAAAATCTCACAATATTAAATAACTACAAAATTTGAGGATTCAAAGATTAAGTAAAGTGATGAGGATTGTTAAGTTGAATAACTGAAGCGTAGAATATTAATAAAAATATTTTTGCATAACAAAATACCAAGTCATGTTTATCTCACTTTGTGAAACATATCGAAATATTGAAATTAAAATGCAAACAATTCGTGGTGACTCAAATGAGAAAATTTAAAAACTGTTTATATCATTCTTGTTACAATTATATCTCAATAAATGTGTAAAACCTCATCAAACAAACATTTAAAGATAAATATTAATTTTCAACCCCCCCCCCCCCTCGCTTACTTAAGGAGCGAGAAGTTATGTTACTATTATATTACTATAAATCTTTCATTCATCCCGCTTATACGCGATAATCTTTTTTTATTACTTCAAACTTTACATCTCAATACACGTCCTTTTTCCGTATCCTAATTGTTTAATGAGGTTGTCGATATCAGATTTTACGAGGATAACGTTTAGAGATAAATCGTACCATACATTGTATGTTGTATCTATAGTTTTTGAGAATTAATAAGGAAAAGGATAAAATAAGTAGTGTATGAGTAGTCACGAATTTATTTTTTGTACAGTCAGTAGAGAGTCAAACTGGGGAAAAGGAAAGAGTGTCTGATTTAAGGAAGTGAGTTTTATTAAAAAAAAATTCAAGACTATAATTCAGGGACCATGTTTAATTCAAAGGCATCCATTACCCCAGCAAGCACACCATGGAATTTTATCTCCCTCACTGGAAGCCTCTGAAACTTCCCTCTGTGTCAAAGGAGTGCTTTGACACGTTGATGACTTTGTTGATGAAACTAAACTTCTACTTTTCCATTCCATGAATGATGTTATGAATTGATTACTGTTTTTATAGTGAGTATTATCAAGCGGAAGAACATCGTTATTGCTCTCATCAGTTTTACTTTGAAGCTGTTGACAGGGATTAGATGAACCCAAACGGGATGTTCGGTGATATTGAGTTAAGCGCAAGTAGTCTGCATTATTTGCTGTCCATTCTCTTTTTGCGGGATTGTTATCACTTAAATCGGGAGAGCTTTGAGTCATGATACTGAATTCCGACATGTTCTCCATTTCATTATTATCGTTAGTAATAGCAGACAACCGTGCTTTGTATCTGATGCTTGAATTTCGCTTACAATGAATTTCACTGACTGTGTCTACAGAAGTAATGTACGACATTCGAAGAAATTTCCTCTGGTCAGTTTCTGTTTGAAGTGAACACTGAAAAATAAAATGAAACTGTTTATAGGCAACGAAATTTTATGGAGAAGATAATTAGACATCTTATAAACCTTATGCATGTCACTGAACTAATTTTATCAATAGAAACTCGCCGTTTCGTTGTTGCCGTTGTTCGTTTCGTAGCTAGCTAACATGCTTAAAAAAGTTCGATAGTTGTGGGCATAAGAGCACAATGAACTAAATCAAAAAATGATTCAGAGAATAAAGGAATAAAAGCAGCCGATATTGACTGCTAAAAAATTGTATTAGGCTACATACAACTATAAAAATTTTAATGAGAGATTTAAATTTCTACAATACTTTCAGCAATAGCGTTTTTGAAGTAAACATGCACAATCCCGTAAAGAATAAAGCGGTTTGTCAATGAAAATGTACACCAGACGTCATTGTTTTAAGGTTGTATTATTGTACATCCTTTTAATTCTTTCATTTCATTGTTGATATCAAAATAATAGAATGGACATTAAAATCGGAATTTCGATCGATTTTTCAAGGTTTTCCTTTCCTTTGTCCAAATGGGTTTCTTTGTGAGGCCACGAACTAAAAGTAATTTGTTCTGACTTTTTTGGCCTTGAATTTCTTTATTTATATTTATGTGGAAATTTTGCTACACAAACCTGTTAACAATAAATACTTAATAGAAAGCTACTTTGTTGGATATCAAATTCCCAAAAAATCAATTATAGGAAAATTGAATTGGATGGATGTAAGAAAGAAGCCATAACTGAGCTAAATAGATTTGTCAAGCACAGGCAAACAAGCCTGTACATGTTTAACAAATATGTACAAGTCTGTACATGCAAACAACTTTTCGGATTCTGAATTTGGGAGTTCATCGTGACTATAATCATAATACACGAACAAATTTTTTAGATTAACTTTGTCCTTGTCACATGCCAGTCCACTTTTTTATAGAGAGCACCAATATGCACGAGCCTCCAAAATAAACAAGATAATGCAATGTCAGATTTTTATTAAAAACGGGCTAACTAAAGTGTATCCCATCAAACCAATAGGGTAGTAGGGTTTTTCAAGTCCAAAAACCGCAACAAAAGTTAAGCCAGACACAACATTTTCATCGTATACATAATGAGCCTTTTTGGAAAAATCTTACTAAAGTTGATCATTATAAAGATCTGGGTCTAGCTAAAATGTTAATTTAGGTAACGGGAAAGTAAAGTTCTTGCCATAATTAATCGTGTTATGTTAGGCAACAAACAACGAAGATTTCTTCGAAACAACTTATACAGGCTTGAGGCTGCATTCACTATTACTAAATCTTGAGCAAAAAAACTGGACGAACGTAGAGCCTGAAATATAGCCGTTGGACACAAGCTCCTTCCAATGAAGCGAATCAATGCAGAACTCATCTTTTTTGAAGTGAAACAATCCATTAATTATTTACTAAGAAGATATGTTGACCCATTGCCTAAATTACTGGAACGTAGAGGTAGAAATAGAAATAGAAATAGAAAACGCAAAATAAGCAATAATATTAAGATGTTGGAAGTTTGTAACCTTATAAAGGTAATGGTTGCAATTTTTTTCACCTTGTTATTTTTCTGTATAATTGATCTGGCTAGCATGTGATTTTTATCGGTAATCAGACCTTTTCTCAAGATCATGTCCAACTAGGCTAAAACTGAGAAAAGCAACAGTAAAGTATCGAAGGTACTATACGAAAAAAGTATTTCATTTCGCGTTTCATTCAAAAGTATTTCATTATCATTATTTCATTGTTGGACGCAGAAACATGCGATCAAATGAATTTTAAATCAATGAATCCCATCAAAGTAACTGAACCTATATGCCTGCTTGTAGCCGGCATTAATATATTCAGCCGGGCCGTATTTGAACTCATCATGAACCGGGAATTCATCGGCAAATGTCGAGAATATTAGTAATTCCGTTTTGCTAATTTTCACTAACTCAAGGCAACTTGAGTTTATGTGAACCAAAAAATTTGCATTTCTGATAATGAGAGATTATTCTGTTTGAAAATTCAATTAAAACAGAACTATATAGGAAAGTATTCTTAATCGAAACGCAATTTGTACTTTGAGTTGAGCCTAGTTGATTTTATCGGTATTGCTCATCATTGGAAATATCGATAATATCTGGTGATGATCAAACATCATTTGATAATCACCTGAAATATTGATATTTTATTGGCAGTTTCTTGCTTGACCCTGGGTGGGTTTGTGTGTTATTGTTTTTGGCAACTCGAAATATTATAATTCGTTCTAGTCAAGAGATAGTAAGAAAAATGAGAAGGAATTTCCAACGATTTCGTAAATGAGGTTATCGGAAGGCATTTCCGAGGACTAATTGGAAGTAATTTGTCTTTAAAAGACTATTTTCCAGTTCCTTTGCAACCTATTGGTTGACAGTATGAAGTATCAGGACTTTACAATTTATATATTGTGCAGCTCAACAGTATTGACATTTTTTTGAATACAGCTGGCTTTTTATCTCGTTTGACATAGTTATCGTCTTGGAATAAACCGGAATCTTCCACGTGGATCATTCTCGAGTCTATGCACTGAGTCATTTACACATGTAATTTTGTACTCAATGCACGCAATGTGTTTACGTTATGCCTATTTCCGCTTCGAGAATGATCGGTGCATTATGCATATATCGGCGCATTGGTGTACTGATACTTGTTTATGAATTTGCTCTTAAGACGACTACAGTAGCGCGTGACATTATTCGAACATCTCACAATATAATTAAACCATTTATTGTATTATGGAGTTGTGGTTCAAGGTGGTCATATTTTGATTCGAATATTTGATTTATTAAACGATTTTTAAGACTTGAAAAGCATTTTAGCGCGTAACATCTCGGTGGCCGGTCGTATGTCTGGATCGCGGCTGAAAGAAATTCGAATTTCATGGCAATTACGTTGACCGCAGAGCAAATTAAATGGCATAAGACGAAGCGCTATGCGGACTACTAACAGTATCGAAAATGTTCTTCAGCGCTACTGGCATTGTAACGAATAAGGCAAATGCAGTACAAACATCGGAAAAGCTGCCCGTCATTAAATTAATCCTTATTAGTACTACATACGCGAGTTCTTTAATGCACGAAGACGATTTTGAATGTCTTCAGGTGTGACCTCCACTTGGGCGTTAATCCTACTGATGTGTTTCATCATTTGAGAATTCAGTGGACAGCTTCTTGTGAATAAGCTAAGAGGAATTAATTCCGGTATTTTATTCACTTAAAAATCGAAGCAATAAAAACAGAGGAGACGAATGAACAACAACACTGCAGATAAATCTGAAAACATACATCTCTATAGTGCGAATTATTTGAAATTACTACCTATAACGTTAAGCGACCGAGTAATCTTATTGTAATTATTTTCTTCTTATTATTCTTACGACTCATATGGTAATGAACATACAAGTATACAAGTGCAAGTGTTATGCATTTAACTGCATAGTGACTACAAAAGACAATCATTGACGATTGGCTTTGTGTCCTTTGACGAATATTTTGTATTCAGGAGGTTCATATCACTAGGAAATTTATGATGTCCCTCGGCCGACTCCAACTGACATCCTGCATTAAATTATGCTTATAATCATGCATTCTAAGGTTAAGTGACAGTTGATCTGTGTGGTTTGTTGATTTTCTGTGCCGGTGGTCATAGTTTATGCAGGACCAGTTCGACTAAAATAAGTTTAAATTGAGCTGCATATGCGGGATCACATCCAAAAGATCATACAATGGACCCCAGACAAAAACTTGCTATCAATCAGCTGTTGCAATACAAAAGTCAATGCAGCACGATGTGAGGTCTGAATTGCTACACCTCTGATGACATAGTATGATGCCTTATAAATCAATAGCAAATGAAACCAAATCAAAAACATCGAGCAAACTACCAAACCCAGACGACAAACGACCGAACGAACACAAAAAGGCAGAGAGCCTCTACCATACTACAATTCTACAATACTAGTGGCATTCGGACGCGGCAAAAAAACAATGCGCACGCCGGAACGTCCTGTAAGACAAGGGGATAAGCATGAACAACTAATGCCTAGGAAACACACGGAGGGAGAAACCACCGATAATATTCAGATCATGATTCAACGCGATGCTGCCACTGACACTGTTTCTGATGCCATCAGAGCTCTAGATCCTCACGCAAACAAAAAAAGCCCGCCTCAAAACCAGGCGCAGGACAATCTCATTGTATTGGATCGGCACGAAGAAGAGCGTCTCATGCGTAAGGCAGGAAGCATAGTTTAAAAGATCAAAGCTTCCTGCCATACCCAGAAGAACATAAGCAAGGACATTAGGGACGGTATTTTACAGCTTGAAGAGCTCTTAGACCGTATCGGGCACTACAAACGCAAATGGCTTAAAGCTGAGGAAGAGCAAAAGACCAGTACCTCAGTCGTAATGCAAGTGATTCCCGCGCCTAGCACTACGAAAAGATTTGCCAGTAGCCCAATCCAAGGGGACCGAGACAAAAGGAGGAAAAACGAAGCAGCGAACAGATACGTTACGTGACATGATGAATTCCAAGTGGTGGAAACCAAGGCCACCTAAAAAGCGTCCAGAAGGCTCCTCCTTGAAAAAGTCACCAATGATAAGCTCCTTCCTGGGGACAAAGGAAAATATATCCCAAACAAGAAACAAGAACCACGAAGCAAGCCACGCCGCAAAACACTAAGGCATTCACTACATGTCAAACCGAAGGAAGGGAGAAGTTACGCAGACGTTTTTCGGGAAATCAAGGGAGCTGAAGACCCGATGACACTCAAACTGCCATCAGAACCGTCCGCCCAACCAAATCTGGTGGCCTTGTAGAATTTGGACTGAGACAACAAATAACGACTCATTCCGGGATGCAGTCAAAAAGCCTCTAGGGGAAAAGGCAACAGTAACTTCACTTGAACCAATGGTCACCCTCGAAATCAGGGACATTGACTGCGTTACGGACAGGATGGAGGTGGAAGAGTGCCTCAAAAGGGTTTCACCCGAATTAACTGGGATCAAATTACGACTAACCCCTGAAAATAATAGAGGGCAGCGCATGGCCATAGTTGCTTAACCGAGAAACATTTCGAAAAACTCCTCTGCATGGACAAAATAAAAATAGGTTGGATGGTCTGCAGAATACGGCGAAGAGCAGTTCCTGTCCGCTGTTTCAAATGCAAAAGCTACGGTCATACAGCACAAGGCTGCAAAGGGTCTGATAGGAGCTCCTTGTGCTATAAGTGCGCCAACGCAGGACATAAGATAACAGAATGCACGGGAGAGGCGCACTGTATTCTCTGCGAGAACGCTGATCCCAGACCTGATGACCTGAGACATATTCTAGGGACAGGGAAGTACCGGGTATGCCGGGTAGTGCTAGGGACCAGAGAACTGACTGTTGAAGATATGGTGTACTCCACAATGAGTACCATTATGTTTGCTTCATCTATGTCATCTATGCCCCGCCGGAGACTTAGACACGGAAAGCTTCCGGTGTATTGGTGGTCCACTGGAATAGCTGAACAACGAAGGGAGAGTCACAAACTCCAGCGAGAAGCTCAACGAGTGCGAAGCCAGGACGAGGCATGCACCAGGATGGCAGAATATTGGTCAGCCAGGAAATGCCGTCGCGGACTGATCAACAGGAGTAAGGCCCATTGTTGGCAGAACCTCGTCGAAGTCGTGAACAGGGACCCGTCGGGCCTGGGCTATGAACTATTTATGCGGAAGCTCGGTGCTCTACAGCTCTCCTGCGTACTTGAAGCAGACATGATGGAAAGAGATAATACGGGCACTTTTCCCCCAACATCCCGTCCGTGTTGATGCCGTTCACAGGGAAACAACATCAAACTGTCCACTCTTCACGAGAAACGAGCTGAAACTAGTAGTTCTTTCCATGAAGGCGAAGAAGGCTCCGGGGCCAGACGGTATTCCAGCCGAGGTACTGCAACTGGTCTATCACCCTTGCCTTACTTGCTGCTCAGTGCGTTTAATGTCTGCTTGCGGGAAGGCGTATTCCCTGAGCGTTGGAAGACGGCAAGACTCGTGCTGATCAGTAAGGGTAAGGTAAATCCCGAGTTGGCGTCAGCATACCGACCGTTATGCATGCTAGATATGGCCGGGAAAGTGCTCGAGTAACTGATAAAGAGAAGACTCGTTAACTTTATCCACGCCACTGGGGACCTTTCGCCTAGATGGACGGATATTCTGGAAGCCCTGGAAAACTCATTGCAAGTACCAGAATATCTGATGTTGATGGTTCGAAATCACCTCGCAGCCTGATCTACGACATGGCGCGAGGTCGACGGAGGATGCTAGTCACATCAGGTGTGGCCCATGGCTCCATCCTTGCTCCGGACTTGTGGAACGTCTCCTACGACGGCATGCTCAGATTTGAACCGCCGGAAGAGTCGTGACTGATCGGTTATGCGGATGATGTAATGGCACTAGTGGCTGGGCACACAGTCGATCAAGCGCAATTAAGGCTAAATATGCTAATGCGCCGGGTAGGAAGCTGATGACCACTCATTGGTTTAACCTAACGGTAGAGAAACCTGAAGTGGTCTTCCTGACCAAGAAGAGGATCTCTAGAGTTAGAACGGTCCGAGACGGGGACACATAGGTGGAGTCGAAACTATCAGTTAAGTATCTGGGCTTGCTGATCGACTCTAAGCTGAGTTTCTCGGAGCAAATCAAGGCAATGGCAAACAAGGCCGCAGCAGGGGTCTCTGCAATTAGTCGACTAATGGCCAATCATGGGGGACCAAGTCCAACTGCTGATGAGTGCCATAAAATCTACTCTTTTATATGGAGCAGAGATATGGAGTGAAGCTCTCAACAAAGAACTGCACCGAAAACAACTGGCACAGGTGCATAGACGAGGAGCACTGCGGATTGCATCAGCATACCGTACAGTCTCTGATTCAGCGGTGTTGGTAATTGCAAGGTAGATACCCATCGCTCTCCTTGCTAGAGAACGTAAGAGAGTATATCTCCGAATGCACGAGGGCAATAAACAATAAGTTGCTCGCGATGAAAGACGATGCCCTCTCGACGAATGGCAGCAATCTTGGGAAGGTGAGCTGAAAGAAAGATTCACCGCGTGGCTCATCAACGATTTGAGATCGTGGCTCAGCCGAACGCATGGTGAGCCAGACCCAGCTTTACCCAGCTACTAAGCGGACACGTTTGTTATCAGTCTCGAAGGGGTCAAAAGACATAAAATTGAGAGGCCTAGCCCAAAGTCATGTGTCAAACGGTTCCAGGCTAGGCCTCCCGGTTGACAGGGGAGGTGTTTAGTTGGTAGTCCAGTACGTGTTTTGTGCTACTGGAAGCCCGAAACCCAGGGCGTAAATAGCCTTCACCTCCCTACCCGAAAAAAAGCACTAGTCAGGCCCATAGCATCAGTATCGAGCAAGCCAGTGAAGTTACGACCCTTGATGGAAAATTTGTTGTGGGGTCTTTTGACACAAACGGATCCGACAATCGATTCTACTCCGGTACATTAAGTAATGCTAGGAACGATTGAAGCGGTACCCAGAGGCAGCAATAGTTGGTGTTTGCTCTCCACGTTCACTGCAGCGGGAACATTGGGGTTTGATGATGTCTGCTGATGCTTGAGCATCCGTCAAAAACGTTAAATTTGCCTTTGACTGGCGTGAATGCGTGAAGGCGTTGAATGAAAACAATCGGAAGTCTAAGAGAAATAATTTAGGGAAACAAAATTAAATTGTTTAGTCAGTTTGAAAATGGTTTTTATTTATTAATAAGCCATCACCTAGCCCGATCGGGAACAGTTAACATGCGTTTTTATGTAACTATCAGTATACCATCCACTCCAAGAATATTTGGACTCTTCTAAATTCAGTGTTAATGTTCACATATACTTCTGTTTTTCGCTTTTTCTATATTTTTGATGACTGTTAAACTAAATTTCTTTCCTGGGTACAATACAAACTGTTGAGCCTTTTAAATAACACTTTTTCGGTATTTGTTATTGATGTAACGGTTTTCTTTCAAATGGAATTTTAATTGCCGTGCGTAGTAAATAAAACAAGAACAAACGCTTTTTTCCTATATTATCAAAATGAGACACAATACACACAATGTGAGTATTAAGGTTTCTTTTTGTTTTAAATAGCAAAACCCATTGTTGTTGGCATCGGCATTTGATACATCTCACTCCTGCTTTTTGATTTGTTTTTTAAGCCTATTTTTCTTCCTCACTTATCATCAACTGAAACGAATTCAGACAGTATATTTTCAAGGATGTTTTGAAATTTTTATATACTACCGGGATCTTAAGAATTTTTTTCGTGCACTTCGCACTTTAAAATTCACTTTTTTTTGTCGAAAAACCCTCTCCTTCCCTTTTCTCCCAAAGAATTCAATGCAATGGAATTATATGAAATTCAAATACATTGGATTGTTTACCAACTATTTAAGATGGATGTTTGGAAAATTGCTGTGGGTAAAAAGGTGAAAAGGAAATAACACATGAGAGGAATAGGTTAGAAATAAGATAATACACAACACATGACGTTACCATTTGTATAACTATACGTAGAAAAGCAACGAAGCAGCGTGAATCACAACAGATTTGTGAAACGAAAACATCGTTCCATTATGTTCGCCTACCTTCGTTTTTAAAATGGCTGTCATTTAACATTACAGTTGGAAAAGAAATTTCTGCGAAAGGTTGGACCTCTTTGCCCTCTGTCATTCGTTTAACTAGTAAAAAAAAGCATCAAAAATGTTTTTTAAATGCAATGCTTATCATAGAACTTTGCTGCTGATGCGAAAAATGCTTTTGATTCATCTTTGTTGAAGATGCAGAAGATACCTTTCAGAATATAATGACATTTGTATGGGGTGACGTATTGTGGCTTTACGTTGCCATAATCGTCACTGAACAATATCGCATATAATTTAAAATTCTTTTTTTTCATTTTATAGTTCTTAACTCACGTGTTTCTTCGTTTCGGTGTTTGTTCCGTTTTTAGATGTCGCTAGAACTTCTGGAAGATTTTGAATAAGTGTTTGTAGAGATGTTTTCCTCTTCGTAGAATTGACATTGAATCTGCTAACATATGGTGTCTGCCGTTCAATCGGAAATATATTTGGTTTAAGGCCGTCACAAGAGACAAGTAAATTGATTTCCGATCGAAAGACTTTGCTAGTGAAAAGAGCTTCACTATTTCCGTTTTTGTCTTGAGAACTTGACTTTATTGTTTCCAAGTGAGTTTGGCGGGCTTCTAACTCATCTAATAAGCCTCCTTGAACGTCATCCTGTAAACTGAAATCGTTAGTTAATCTATGAGTTATAAGGCCAAATCTTCATTTTTACTTGTAATAAATATGAAAGTAAACTTCTGTAATATAAAATGAAATTGAATTTAATGATCATTGAAGACTTCAAATAAATACCAATAAATGCAAATGAACATTCAGTTTAATATATATATCGGCCTGGATATCGTTGAAGTTTCCAACATAACACAGTTCTTTTACCGACATCGGCAAGTTCTTTTTGTCTTCTTATTCTAATTGTCAATTGTCTGTTTAATTGTGAATTGTACAGGTTTTGGACCTTTTGAAGGATTTTTTGCGGTGTACTTTTTTTGGTCTGCCTTTTTGTAAAACTACTCTCCAAAATGTTCCCGGCTACTTCTATAATATATTTGTGTTAGATAAGTATGTAATGTGTAACTATATATATAGAAATGTTCACAGAGCATATGTTTCTGAAAGAAAGGCGCGAAGAACGAAATATGAGAAAATCACCGATTATGCGGCCTTGACGCGCTGCGTTTAACAGCTTCACCATTTAACATACAAATTCATTTCGAGTTTTATATCATTTCAAATAGATTCTTTGAGGCCTTTTGAACCAAAATCAATCATATAAAATTGGTTTTTTGAAAATTCAGAGGTGTACTGTCCCCTTAAGTTCATTTAACTTAACTAGCCCTCCTTGTTCTGAATATATACAGCCGCATGCTTCATATTCGGAGCACAAATCGGGGCAGACTGGTGATAGTTGGCGGTGATCTGTATATTATTAAGTCAATAAATCTAAACGTTGTATTTTCAGCTAAGATTCCGGGTTATTGTTTTTAAATATATTTATAATAGATACAATACAGTTTTGGGAATTTTTGTTATTAGTGTTTTAGTAGTTTTAGATAAGGTCTTTAGAGATCATATAAAAGAGATATAAGCAAATAATATTTAATCAAGCCAAGAAATAAACAGTCATTTTGTAAACTGGTGCAAATACCAAATTAGCTTCACTTATTCATCAGACAATATAGCAACAAACTGATTCCTAATGAAAGTAAATATTTTTTAACAATTTATATTGCGTACATAGAATTTATATGCAATTTAATAAAACAAAGTTGAAAGTAAGAATGGAAAACAATCAATTAAATAGCATCAACAATAAAATTGTAAACAAATGTGACTACACAAGGTCTACAAGTATTCTTTTAAAAAGGAAGAATGGTGAAAAGTTAATTATAGTAACATTTGAGAGAACGATGATTGTTAGGAACATTGCTTTCTCTTGGTCGGGATCTTCATTCATTGTTACCTCAAGTAAATATTTAATCACGACTGACACCAGTAGGAAAGCAGTTGATAAAAATAAACACATATGCGGAGAGCAGTTAGTTTCGAAATTAGAAATTGACATTAAAATTTACTTTCTAAGATAAATATCACATCCATCCCAGTATTTTCATATATAAATGAATTATCTGGCGCCATTTTTGAATTTGAATGGGATGAATTACAGATTTCCGCCACAAACTGGGCGCCTTAGAAGCTATTTTTCAGTCAAAATTAATTCACTCACCTCTGTTCTCGAAAATTTATCAATTGCTTGCGTTTGGATTTAATTTGACATTTCTACAACGAAATCAGGCAAAAAATTCAAGTTTTTAGATTTTATGACCTAAAAAATGAGAATAGTGAATGGATTTGCATTAGAAATACTGTGGGCATACTCTGTGTAGCTGCGAAAAAGTGGAACTACATTCGTATTTTGAAATGGTTTGCATGATCGTTAACTAAATTCGTTTGCCTATGATCACGTCTAATGTTCTTATTGGACTTTCCGATTTGCCACTTGGCACCACTACCGCGGGTGATTATATCTAGTTTATTATAAATGTTATATGAAAAGCTCAGTGCAAAGTAGCAAGTTTCCATTATTAGAATTTAATTGAAAACATGTCAAAATAACATGAATTAAAAAAAGGAAAAATTTAAGGTTACAAAGGCTCTTGGGGAAAGCCAACGGTGGCCTCACATGAACCAATGGCCACCCTGGAAATCAGAGACATTGACTGCGTTACGGACATGACGGAGGTGAAAGAGTGCCTCAAAAGGGTTTCACCCGAATTAACTGGGATCAAATTACGACTAACCCCTGAAAATAACAGAGGGCAGCGCATGGCTATAGTCGCTTAACCGAGAAACATTTCGAAAAACTCCTCTGCATGGACAAAATAAAAATAGGTTGGATGGTCTGCAGAATGCGGCGAAGAACAGTTCCTCTCCACTATTTCAAATGCATAAGCTACGGTCATACAGCACAAGGCTGCAAAGGGTCTGATAGGAGCTCCTTGTGCTATAAGTGCGGCAACGCAGGACATAAAATAACAGAATGCACCGGAGAGGCGCACTGTATCCTCTGCGAGAACGCTGATCCCAGACCTGATGACCTGAGACATATTCTAGGGACAGGGAAGTACCGGGTATTCAAAGAAGCCCTAAACAAAGCCATAGCAGCTCTGCAATGACCCGTGTCCTGCAGATAAACTTACATCGGAGCTCAAACGCCCAACACCTACTTGACCAATTCGCGAGGGATATATATAAAAGCCGATTTATTGCTGCTTAGCGAACAGCACCGAGATAAAAATTCATCAGCATGGTACCCTGATAAACCTGGTACTTGCGCCATCTGATTTCGAAACGGCCCCCAACTGAGTGTTCAGGGCTGTGGGCGAAAAAATGGATTCATGTGGGTCCAGTGCCCAGGAATAATATTCTTTACTGTGTACTTGACACCGAACGAACCAATAACATCTTTTCAGGCGAAGCTCAACTCTTTGGATGACGCCATCTTGAGCACAGAGGGTCATGTTATTATCAGGGGAGACTTTAACGCCAATGCTATCGAATGGGGCTTGCCTCAGTCAGATCGTAGGGGGAAACAAATCTTGGAGTTGGCAGCCAGAGTATGGCTAGCCGTGGTGAACACTGGTAACACTCCCACTTTCCGCCGCTTGGGTTGCGTGGGCACCATTCCGGCCGTGACATTCGCCTCGGGGTCCCTCTCCTGAATGGCATATAATTGGAAAGTTCTAGAGGTCTATTCGGCCAGTGATTATCAGTACATAGCATTCGATATCTACGAAAATGTTCCTACACTCCCAGACACACAGCGCTCCGCCTTCGTGTGGAATACGGAGAGGATGGACGTGGGGAAGTTTGTCGACATGCTCATGACATGCTCACCACCGTTTGGCTCTTCGCCAGGGACCAGAGAACTGACTGCTGAGGACATGGTGAACTCCACAATGAGTATTATCAAGTCTGCTTTATCTATGTCATCTATGCCCCGCTGGAGACCTAGACACGGAAAGCCTCAGGTGTATTGGTGGTCCACTGGAATAGCTGAACAACGAAGGGAGTGTCACAAACTCCGGTGATAAGCTCAACGAGTGCGAAGCCAGGACGAGGCATGCATCAGGATGCCAGAATATCGGTCGGCCAGGAAATGCCATCGCGCACTGATCAACAGGAGTAAGGCCCGTTGCTGGCAGAACTTGAAGAACAGAACAGAACTTTCCATGATGGCGAGGAAGGCTCCGGGGCCAGACGGTATTCAAGCCGAGATACTGCAACAGGTCTATCACCGATTGCCACTTGGCACCACTACCGCGGGTGATTATATCTAGTTTATCATAAATGTTATATGAAAAGCTCAGTGCAAAGTTGCAAGTTTCTATTATGAGAATTTAATTAAAAACATGTGAAAATAACATGAATTAAAAAAAGGAGAAAAGAATATACATTTTTGCCAGTGTAGCGCCACTGAAAGTCTTTGGGGACTTGATCTTACTTTCAAAAGTGAATTTATTGGAGAATTTATTTGTTCGATTGTAGAGTGTGTATTTGCGCTTTACTAGTGTTTAACTTCGCACAGATGAAATTCGCACAGGACATTAAAAGTGATTATGCTATTTTTTGTCCTCGGAAATTATTACTTCTGAAGTTTTATGATTTAAGAAGAATACAAGCATCCAGATATTCTATAAAATTCTATTTAAGTGTGAAGTGCTTTGTGTTAAGTATGAAAGAGTCTTAAAAAACAGAAAAAGGGTAAGGTAAGATACCTTGAGCTTATTGTGATTTATTTTGTGTAATAGTCTGACAAATCTGGATTCAATTTTAAGAGGCGACTGAACACAACTGAGAGCGTCTAAACCTAGTTCTGAGTGGCCGAAAAGAGAGATAAATAACGTTTAACTCGATTCATCTCAAAATCAAAAAAAAAAAAAAAAATCGAAAATGAGAGCGAAATTCTTTAAACCTCAGGATATTTCGGTAGTAGAGCTGTAAATGACTTTTGCGTCTCTCAATTGATGAAGTGTTCATTCGCAAGAAATCGAAGTTGATGGTAAAACAAAGTAAATGTAAAGGCAATTTAGAAACAGTAGCAAATTTAACAGTTTCTCTGACGATGGACCAACAATAATCGACAAGCATAGAGGGTTCCCATTTTCCTTGGTAGCGTTTTTCAAATGACGCGATGTCTTGGTGGAATCGCTCTCCGTGCTCGTCACTTAATCCCATCAATCCTCATCCGCATCCTATTTTTTTATATGCTTTTAACATGGTTTTGACGATATTTCCATATTGCGGAGATTTGTGATTGCCAAGAAAATTTTTGATCTCTCTTACAAAGCACAACCAGGCTTCTTTTCCAACGTCGTTTAATGCTGCCAGAAACTCTGAATCCTTCATGAGTTTCCTTACGCCAGGTCCAACAAATATGTCTTCTTTTATCTTAGCATCGCTAAGAGATTGAAATTTATTTTTCAATTATTGAAAAATAGGACCATTTTTGTCCATCGCCTTAATGAAGTTTTTTATTAATCCCAACTTTATATGTAAAAGTGGCAATAGTTTTTTTTTGATCGACTAATGGAACAATTTTTACATTTTTCTGGCCAGAGATATAAGCTGTTCTTTCAGGCCAGTGCTTTCGAATGTAATGTTTTGACATAGTACGGATCGGTCATTCACACAAGAAACAGTAGAATTTGGTGAAGGCACTTTGGAAGTCTTTGTTGTTTATTTTGTCTAAAACAAGTCTCATCGCTTCCTACGTTTCTTTTAAAATAGCACTGCATGCTACAGGTATGGATGGAAGTTTGTTACCATTATTTAGAAGCACAGGTTTCAAACTTGTCCTAAAGGAGTCGATGAAACCATTCTTTAGAAGCACAACTTTTAAACTAGTACTAGAAGAGTCAATGAAAAGCCGCCATCCGAATTGGGAGGCAGTTAGTAATGTGATCTTTTGGTTCACGCCAAATGACCGGTTACCAATCGGTTAGGTTTGTGTAGCACGTTGTAAAACAGGCATGTGGTAACCACGATATATCTAGATTGCCAGCTCTAACTTTAAAATAGTTAAAATACGCTCTTCAATATACACAGTGATAGACTTATTTTGGCCATCTGTTGTGAACTTTCCACACACGTAACAAAACTGATCGGGAGCATTTATGCAACTGCATGACATCTTTCGAACACGACTGAACTTGTTTCAATAGTTTACTTATACTACGAAGTATCGTAAAGGGCAAAAGTGTAAACATGAAGAATTCACACAAGTTATTTTTTTGAAAACGGAAGCTAAATGTTACATACCTTGTGTATCCTTCATGTAAATTTCGCACATATGTTTCCGCGACATATTACACCTCTCATTAAATAATACGATATAAAACCATCACATTTTTCCGATCGTATTTAGCGCGGCAAACATCCTTAGATCTTTTTACTGTTATAAAACCATCACATTCTTCCGATCGTATTTAGCGCGGCAAACATTCTTAGATTTGTGTTTTTTTCGAAGTATACAAAGAGATTATTAGAAGTTTAAAGATAAACTTGTGCTTTGTCGAAGTGTACAAGGAAATTATCAAAAGTTTAAAGATAAACTTGTGTTGTTTTTTTTTTTGAGTGTCCGAGGAAATCATTAATGGCGCAGTCTGTAGGATACGCGGAGTAAAAAGATTACTCGATTTTTTTAAAAATCAGTCGCGTATAGTATCACGTCTGTCAAAAGATATTCCCCAAGAGGAGGAAAATTTACGATTAACGCAGACGCGAAAATAAAAGTAACCTCGAAAAAAAAACACAACCTAAAATCGTTCGCGATAGTGCTAGCAGACAAGGAGCCTGTGTTCTTCGAAAAAAAAGGAAAGAAAAAATTCGTGAAAGTGAATAAAAAGTTTTAAGAAAAACCCGACATGCTGAAAAAACTAGCAGATTACAAGGTAAATGGAGGAAGGAGTGCAGAAATAGAACTTTCTCAAACCAGGAATCACGCTGAAAGGAGTCTTATAGTCGGTCCACAGGAGCTCCAACACAGAACCAAGTAAAATTACCAAATCATTTTATTTTACATATTCTAAAAACAAAATTTTTTATTATATTTCTTAAAATTCGATATATATATACTTTATGACCATTATCTAAAAGTCTTGTATTTTTATATACTTAAAACTACCCAAAAATCTCAGTTTATAATCATTTTGTAAGAGTGGTTTGGAATCTGGTGTAAAGAAAATTTCTTAAAAAAAATGACGAACAACGAAACCCCTGCAATACAAATCAACCCCCTTAAATATCTAAACAATCTCCCCGAATATGATGGTAAACACGAGAACTTACAATTATTCATAAACTTAGTAGATAGAGTGAAACCCATTCTAGAAGCTTACAATGAAGCTTCCCAACTTCTTTTCAGCGACATCATTAAAAGTATGCTTAAAGGGAGAGCAAAGGAAACAATCGACATTAACTGTCATGCTGTCCTTTGGTCGGAAATTAAACAAATCCTCCAAAATAACTTTGGAAATCGTCTGAGTATGGACGAACTCTTCGACAACCTTAGAGGCGTAATCTTTAAAACTAATATGAATTTTATAACGAAATTGGAAGCAAACTTAGGCGACTTAATAATAAAACCCGTATAGTCCTAGGAATAAGTACTGCAACCAACGAGTGTGCTAGAAATAATATGAAAACAGCACTCAACGTCTTCAAAAACAAATTACCCGAACCCATGAAGACAATATTATTTTGCAGAAATCCCGAAACCCTTGAATGTGCCATGGATATCCTTTTTACAGCTGGGTACGCATACTATGGTTCAAATGGACAAATTTACAAAAACCAGACTACAGACGGAAACAATGACAAAATCCAAATCAACAACAATAATAATAATAAACCAAATATTCCAAATAACAGTTCCCGTAATAATAATAACAATAACAGGCCTAATAATAACAATCAAAATGATAACAGACAAAACAGGAATAATAATAATAACAACAACAACAATCATAGGTTTAATAATAATGCTAGTAACTACAATAATAACAACAACGCTAACAGTAACAACAATTATCACAATAGATTCAACAACAATAACAACCGATTTAATAATAACAATCAACGAAGCGAACAACAAAGACGACCTCATGAACACAACTACAGAGCTCATCAAAGCGAAACCCAATATTCATATAACCTTAACACATCAGGAAATCCTCGGTATTTCGAACGGCAACCATCGCCAGAACCCATGGACATAAATATTACTGAAATGGCACAAAATTTTCTTTTGTGCCTAATACACGGTCTAATACACATCCCTGGAAAGACTTCCAAAGATGGAAAAGTCCAACTTGAGGAAGGTATTTACGACGCAGTAAATTCTAAAGTATTAGGTTTAGTAAAGATACTAAACGAGCGTCCCACAAAAGTTTAATTTACCCCACAAGAAACCACACCTGTAACCTTCGAAAACTTTAATGTAATTGACAACGAGGTTAAGGGATCTTTCTCCATTTCTGAACAGATTAGAATTGATCATCTGAATAACGAAGAAAAAGGCAAATTACTGCCATTAGTAAAGAAATTTTCAGACATCTTTTATAATGAAGAGTCTGATTTGTCCTTCACTAACTTAATTAAACATGAAATTCGCACCACAAATAATATCCCAATATACGCAAAAACATACATGTATCCGTATATTCACAAGGAGGAAGTACGGAAGCAAATCAAAGAAATGCTAGAGAAACGTATCATACGACCTAGCAAATCACCCTATTCAGCACCAGTTTGGATCGTTCCAAAAAAAATGGATGCAAGTGGGAAACCTAAATGGAGACTTGTAATAGATTATCGAAAACTCAACGAAGTTACGATCGATGACAAGTACCCCATTCCCGATATCGAAGAAATCTTGGAAAAACTGGCAAGAAGCCAGTATTTTACCACGCTAGATTTAGTAAAAAGTTTCTATCAAATAGAAATCGAAGAAAAGGATATACATAAAACCGCCTTTAGATTCGAGGGTGGGCACTGTGAATTTCTACGAATGCCTTTCGGGTTGAAGACAGCCCCTGCCACATTCCAACGTCTTATGAATTGCATACTTGCAGATTACATAAACAATATATGTCTCGTATATTTAGACGACGTAATAATATTCTCTACTTCTTTGCAAGAACATGTTGATTCACTCAACAAAATATTTACTAGATTTAGAGAAACTAATTTAAAGGTACAATTGGATAAATCCGAATTTTTTAAACACGAAACCAACTTCCTAGGCCATGTAGCCAGAGAAGGAATTCAACCCAACCCGCAAAAAGTTGAATGCGTTCAAAATTTTCCGATACCTAAAACCCCGAAACAGATCAAACAATTCCTTGGTCCGGCTGGGTATTATCGTAAATTCATAAAAGACTATTTCCGTGTCATAAATCCCATGACAAAATGCCTCAAAAAGGATGCTAAGTTAGACATACAAAATCCAGAATATATCCATGCTTTCGAAACGATCAAGAATCTTTTAACAAACGAACCCATTTTAGTACATCCGGTTTATAATTGAAACTGACCATCGACCTCTCACTTGGTTTTTTTCTATAAAGGTGCCCAACTCTAAACTCGTAAGATGGAGACTTAAACTTTCAGAGTTTGATTACACCATCAAATACAAAGAAGGAGCAAAGAACGTAAACGCCGACACTCTGTCCAGGATACCTAAACCAGAAATAAACTTAGTCGAAAATCAAACTATAATCCCAACGAGCTCTTCTTGTATCAATGTTTTCAAAAACCAAATAATTATAAATAAATCAAATTCAGGCTCCCTCAGAATTAAAAAAGAAAAAAATCTTCAACAAAAACAGGACTACTATCAACGCCAAACAGCTGGATGAGCAAGACACCATCACATTGTTAAAGAACCATTTTAATCCCAATGGATTAAACGCTATTCTAATTTAAAACGAAGATTTCTTCCAAACCATATATTCAACATTTAGCAACAATTTTATTACCAATGCAAAATTCAAAATCATTAGATGTAACGTCCTCTTAGAAGACGTAACAGACGAGGAAAACCTAGCCAAAATTATAGAAGAAGAACACCTTAGAAATAATCATAGAGGAATTGAAGAAGTGACAAAAGAACTTTAACTAAAATACTACTGTCCGAAACTGAAGGATAGAGTCACAAATTCCATAAATAACTGTGAGATATGCAATTGCGGAAAGTACGTCCGAAATCCACCTAAACCCCTATTCAAACTAACAGAAACTCCACAAAAACCTGGAGAAGTAATTCATGTAGATGTGTTTTACACATTAGAAAAATTTCTATTCTTAACAATAATTGATAAATTCTCCAAGCATGCATGAGCTATTAAAATTATTGGAAGAACTTGGACCGAATTTAAGAGAGCTCTTGCCTATTTTTTCAGCCAGTTTGGTACAATTAAAAGAAATAGTAGTTGACAATGAGTTAGGATTTAAAGCAATCCCTTTGAGAGAATTTCTATCAAATGAAAAGGTTGAAGTTCATTATACCTCTAGTAACAACCATACTTCCAATGCTGATATAGAAAGACTCCATAATACCATTAACGAACACATTCGCCTTCTCAAACATGACCCTATTAATAACCAAGGTACAGTAGAAAAAAAAATTCTGAAAATAATTACCTTTTACAACAACACCATACCCTCCTCTACAAACAGGAAACCCATTGACTTCATAAACGGTAATATCCACCAAGATGAATATCCCGCAATCCATGAGATAATTCACCAAAGGAAACAAAAAATTATCGATAAACTCAATCAAAACCGAGAAAATGTGGAAATAGATACAGGTCCAAATTTTATTAAGGAAACCAGAGGGGGTAAAAATCACACTAAATTTAGGAAAATTAACTCTGAAAAAAAAACGAAGACCACATTGTAGACACAAATAACCAAAACAAATACTTTCGCACAAATGAAATTTCGCCAAATGAAAAAAATAAAAAAATACGATGTGAATACTAAGAAAAAAAAATATAATAATTTAGTAGAACTAAAAGATGTATGCATTAAAAATACCATAGAACCTAATAATATAAATTACAATACAAAAGCGTTTGAACAAAGAAAAAAAATATATATATAAATCATACTACGGATTTTAATCTTTAAATTACGGATACTTTTTCAAAGTATACAATGAAATAGTTTTTTCAAAATTAATTTTGATATAAAAATCAAAGATTTGTATTTGAAGCAAATTGATAATATAAATACTATTGATAACTTTATATTTAGAACAAAACTAACAATATTATAAGTCTGGGGTCAGATTTCATGATTGTAATTGCAATAATTTTTGTAACAGTCGCACACCTAAACCGTAATTAGCTATTTTCGTCGGAGCCTCAATCTAACGGTGGGGGTGTTACATACCTTGTGTATCCTTCATGTAAATTTCGCACATATGTTTCTGCGACATATTACACCTCTCATTAAATAATACGATATAAAACCATCACATTTTTCCGATCGTATTTAACGCGGCAAACATCCTTAGATCTTTTTACTGTTATAAAACCATCACATTCTTCCGATCGTATTTAGCGCGGCAAACATTCTTAAATCTTTTATCCGTCATAAAACCTATCCTAATCCGTAAACTATTTCGACCCTGTTTTACTATCATAAAACTCATCCTTCTCCGAAACCCGTTCGAATCCTTTAACACATGTGCGAAATAATTAACTAGTAGATAGTATATTGAAGCGATTGAAGAAGTATATAAGAAATTAATTCTTAAGTTTAAGTTAGTTTTAAGAAAGATTTCAAACGGGACGTGTAAGTACTTAATCGTTGAATAAAATAAAAGTAAAAGATAAACTTGTGTTTTTTTTGAAGTTTACAAAGAGATTATGAGAAGTTTAAAGATAAACTTGTCCTTTGTCGAAGTGTACAAGGAAATTATCAAAAGTTTAAAGATAAACTTGTGTTGTTTTTTTTTGAGTATCCGAGGAAATCATTAATGCTAAACAAATGTAAGTATTATTATTTTTGTGCTAAGGTGAAGAATCCCTAACAAAAACAATATAAATCGCTTAGGTGGGAGAACTGTTGTTGAAAAGTATTATTCGATGAGATTGATTATGTGATCGAAAAACAGGAGAAAATAATATTTCATTCTTGTTGATTGGGTTAAGTCGGTGACTTAAACATAGCAATGAACATAAACCAAATGGTCGTCAATGATCAAAGTTAGTGGCAGTTATCACAAAACTTTATATCTAAATGAACATCATGTGATAATTACCGACCGATAATTCGCATGTAGTTCTATGATCGTCACGAAATATTCCATATGTTTTCACGAAAACACTGAAAATCACAGGAGTTCAGATCGCTTATGCCCTTGTGATGTCACGACATATTCTGGGTGTTTTGTAGTAAACATCATATGACCACCACAATAGTTCAGATGGTTTATGCTCCTGTGACCGTTACGAACATTTCTAGATGGTTTTATGTTTGGTTATCATATAAGAACCACGGAAGTGGTATGCTCCTGAACTCGCACGAACGTTTTTATATGTTTTAAAGAAAACCATCATGTGATGAAAATAGAAGATCAATTTGATAACAATAGAACAGATTGCTTACCACAGTATGAAAACTGTTCTCGACAAGAATCTTGAGTAGACCTCCGTTGTCGAAAGCAAAGCACGAGGTTTTATTTGTGTATCAAAAGGAAACAACAAACAAAACAAAAAGGACTTGATAAAAAGGGCTTGAGTTTCATCTACGAATATGAAAAAAGGCGAACAATTCATTCAAATTTAAGTTAAGTCAAGGACTTAATCCAATACCTTAAAAACGAAACGATGTTCGCCAATGATTGAAATAACTAGCAATCATTATGAAGTTTTCTATGTAAATGAAATTTAAATGACTACAGAGATTTCCTATCAATCGCTTGGATCATCATCATCGCTTCGATCATCGAAATTTGGAATGGTCACGAAAGTGTCCTGATGGTTTGAAGGAAACCATCATGTGATGAACACAGTAGCTTAATCTTGTAGGAATAGACCAGATTGTTAACCACTGTAAGAAGTAATTTGCGATTCGTTATCGACAAGATTCATGAGTAGACTCCTTTCTTGAAAGCAATGCAATGGTTGTGATGTATATTTCAAAAGGAAACAAGAAAAGAAAATGATGTGGCATCTGACAAAAAGGACTTTGACTTTATCAACGAAAATAAGAAAAGGCTAATGATTCAATAATATTTAATGGAATTTTCGTTGTTTTCAAACCAGTGTAAACAAGTAGCCTTTGGAACATTAAAGCTTCAGTCATCGTTATTTATTATTGATAGGAGACAATTATAATCGGTTTGTAAGCATTAATTCAATCTAAAGTGCTGTTATCGTCATTTCAAGGGATTAAGTTTATTGCGATAATCCTTAACACTGTAGTTAGCAACATACATTTTATGACCTGTCTATAGTCATTCAACAACTTTATTGTTTAGTTATGTAAAGAAGAAATGAAAATTGAAGTTCAAAGATGTTTGGTTAACACTAACTTCTTCTTCGAACTAAGCGTTCTTTAGAATGTGACCAACGAACTTGAAGTTTGCTTACGCAAACTAATCATCATAGTCATAATCATAATCGTTACACAAGTACCATTTTATGGGTCCAATTCGAATGTTAGGATGGTGTTTCCATATAATAAAACTACTAATCGAGTAAAATCAAAAGATAACAAAAGATGAAAACAAAACTATCTAAGATAACAGATAATTTAATACATTTAGCAAATAAATTGAATAAGACGTACAGTAATTGCTAAGTTGGACAAAAGAAAGTTTGTCTTGCAACACAAGTTTCAAAGCACCTTCAAATAATAACATCCAATATCATTCTGAAATTTAAAATGTACTGTTGGTATCATTCGAAATATGAATGACGTCTTAACTATTCGGAATTGTAGCTTATTTATGCTGAGTTTCAATCAGGAATTACGTACACAATCTGTAACAGTTTACTTGGAAAGGAGGAAAAAAATTTATTACTGAAATGTATTGCAAGTATCATGTCCTCAACTCATCCATCATATATGCAACTCCGTGCGAAATCATACAAAGCAAATGTTTAAATGTTTGTGACCATATTTCAGATCACCAAATTTTTCGCATAGGGAGTATTTTTCAGAGGTATAGTACTTTAAGTTCGAAACACTTTTTGATGCTACGTATGGTGTGACAGTTGTAATGCATTAAGTGGTTAGTTTGCTTTGCCATTTTATCATAAATAGGTTCAACCCTGAGCACCGCCTGCTAAATGTGCAGATTTGTTTTGATAAAAATGGTTCTGTTCGACAAAGACATCTTGTACTCCAACAGTTTTGTGGATGACATAATCGTCCATTAGAATAAATAATTTGATTAACATGGATCGTTTTCACACCACGTTTATCCTCATTGACGACATAAATCCATCCACACGTCAAATACTGTGCAATAAAGAAATCATACCAGCTGTAGTGCGCAGTATCGATGAAGGCCCAAGTAAGTGCATTCGACATCGAACTCAACAATTAAACCTTCATTATGGAAGATTTTACAGAACGGTCTTGGTTGGCGCGCTCAGAAAATATAACTCTTGCAGGAATTGGTAGGGTATGGCGTAGATTAGACCGTATAGACTCGAGAACGATATGGTGAAGATCCGGAATTTCATAAGAAAATTTTGTTTACCGATCACGTTGAATGACCTTGTCAATTAACAAAACTACCGCATTTAGAGTGATGAGCATCCACTGGTGGTTGTCCGAAAACCGTTGAATCCATAGAAAGTCACTGTTTGGTGTATTTTTTTGGGGCAGCGATATCATCAGACAATGGTGACCACTATAGAGCAGTAATCAATGACTCTCTCGTTCCAGAATTGACTTAACGTAATTTAGGTGACCTCTGGTTTCAGCACGATACCTCGACATGCAATACAGTGCGTGCAACCACCGACTTATTGAAAGATTTAGTTGATTACCGCATAATTTCTCATTTTGGATCCAAGAACTGGCCTTCAAGATGTTGTGGCTTTATACTATTGAACTATTTCTGCATCTTTGCCGACAAGCCCAAAGCTCTTCATTATTTGGAAGACAACATGCAGAGCACCATTTATTGCTTAGAGTAGTCGAAAATTGTTTCGCGCCATTTTTGGTGCTCACATGCGCAAAGTCAATTTTAAATAAAAATAGTAAAAAATTATATTTCCAAAAAAAAACAATTTCATCACAAAAGAAATAGTTTATTTGTATTTTATTTTATTTTAAAATGACACTCCTTTAGGTATTTTGATTTAACAATTTGTATCAATGTGCGTAAAAATCGTAAATCGTGCGTAAAAAATAAAAAGAGCGTAGGGGCCTTCTATATTTTATACCTATATAAACCCGTCTCATGAGTGGCAATTTAGGTACCTTTCAGAGATGGATTAGTTTGCCGCTATAGGAGTGTGTACCAAAAAGTGAAGCCCTTCCTCAATAGTTGATAATTTTGCGAGTTTCAGAAGGAAAGCCTGGCGAATGAAAAATGGGCTGATTAAGTGCAAAAGTGTGAGGTGCATAACGTAAACAACCGTGTAACTTTATTTTTTAAAATGATATTGACAAGCGGTTGGAAATATTAACAAAGGAACGTCTGGAAAATTTAAGAAATTTTATTGCTTGGTGCCGGTGAAAGAAAACCATGCTCGTAAAGAAGAGAAAAATCATTCACTCTCTTGACAAGTCCCAGTTACTTTGATATGGACCAGTTTCGAATAGGAAAAAGTATTAAATTAATTGAGAACAGCAACAAGCAAATACAAATACATGTAATTTAGATCGTGAACTTGAGAATTATCTGCATGGAAAGCCTGAGAAGGTTCTGGATTGGCTAACTGTAAGTATTTAGGAAGGTTCACAAAGCGTAGAAGAGGGTGAGTAATTATGAAGAAGTACAAAACAACTGTGCGAGTTATAATTGCTGAATCCCCAAAACCTAACAAAGACTCAATAATAACAACTAAGTTTGTTGCATAATTATTCCCAATTCATTTAATGCTAACTCTGCATTTCTATCATTAAATTCCTTTCCCACACTTAAGTAATGCTGACTCTGCAAATTTGCCTTTTCATTAAACTACTATTGACGAATCATCAGAATATAACAAAGACTCATTTTTTGCTTCATCAACCATTTGATAATTCATTCTTACTTATCTTATATAAACACCCGATCATTCGATCTGCAGATTTAACTAAAATCTTATCATTCAATAACATAAACATCTTTTGTTCTTTGTCCACATATGCATGCATCCAAATGTGCAACCTAGCACTTTTTACAGTATAAAAGATCCAGTTCTCCATAGAATAAGTTAGTCTGGATAAGAGTCTAATTTTAAACAGACCAAGTGTAACTATAGTAATAATAAAGAAAATTTATTATAATAAAAATATTTTTTTTATTAAGACGTTAGATGAATAACGTAACTGGCGCAGTCTACCGTCATAGGAGGGAGGAACCCCTGTGATCTCGAACCTAACAAAAGTCGTGAAGTTCCGCTAAGTACAATAGTACAAGGAACACATCGAGTAAAAATCGTGAAAAGTGACTTTTACAAATTAACGAAAAGTAATTTTGTAACGAAAGTGACTCCTGCGAAAAGCAAGAAAAAAAAAAATTCAAAGTTAATAAACAGAAATAATAAAAAGGACTTTGCATTGTCCTAGGACAGAATTTTCCGAGAATTCGTCCTCCAACCAAAGAAAATTTGAGTTGGCCTAACAAAATTCTAACATACAAAATTTCAACCAAAGAAAATTTGCGTTGAAATCATAGCAACCAAAGAAAATTTGGATTGCCTAATAATATATAAATAAAACACACAAGTGTTACGACAAAAATGGCGAATCCTGAGCAACGACCACTACAACTTACCTTTGAAGAACTTTTGAAGGAAGCCCGTCGATTACCCATCTACAGTGGAAACAACAACGAATACGCATTGACAGCATGGCTTGATGAAGCCAGTACTATCATAAACTTGGCTAATCCTGGCGATCAGCAAACATATATTTTCCGACTAATCTTGAACAAACTTCAAGGAAGTGCTCGAAATACAATTCAGAAGATTCCGGAACCCACCTGGCAAAACATCAAAGTGATTCTAACAACAACCTACGGTGTCAACGAGAGCTACAGCAGTCTAGTAAATAGAATACATAAAGTAAGTACAAGGAATATTGATGAAGCCTATCTTAGTCTAAATAAATTATTAAATAAAATCAACACAAAATTTCTACAAGACACTAGACAGGACTTACATACTGAATTTCACCCTGCTCGTAACGAAGGTCTTGCCCTTAATCGGTTCAAATCATTGCTTCCCGAATTTAAAACCTTCCTTTTAGAAACAAAAAGTTGCGTCACATTGGATCAAGCCTATAACTTACTTAAAGAAATTCAACAGAATACAGATAGTGTATCTGAAGAAACTCATAAATATCCAAATAAAAACCGTAACAAGCATAATCGTCACCAAAATAACCCAAACCAGTATAATCATAATAACAATTTTCACCATAAAATTAATTACAATAACCAGAACTATGTCCCACATAACTATCAGAATAACCAAAACTATTTTAATAGACAAGGAAATAACTCTAATATGTACCGCAACCGAGCAAATCAACAACCTGCCCCTGAGCCTATGGACACAAATTTTCTTCTGACTGCCTCGGAAACCCTCTACCAATGATTAATCTTACCATCGATTCCGAAACAATTCCGACATTAATAGATACAGGTGCCTCAACTTCAGGAATAGACCAAGGTTACCTTCAGAATAATCATAGATTTCAGTTAAAAAATCCAATACCCGTCAGTGGACTAACAGGGAAATGTTATATAACTGAAAAAGTTAAATCAAACATGCCCCTGGAATTTAAACTTTCTACTTCCCATAAAATACTTTGGAACGTTATGAACTTCTACAATAAGCCATTTAAAGCAGTAATTGGTCAAAATTTATTGTATCCCTTAAACGCAAAATCAAACATGGGTGAAGGAAACATTGAAATCAACAATCAAAAGTTGAATTTCAATTACGCCGTACCTGAAGAGATAAATCTTCATTACGGACCCGAAAACCCAAACAGTACAATGAGTAAACTTTTTGAACATTTAAATAAGGAAGAAAATAATATACTGAATAAATTACTAAAAAATAACTCTGACCTGTTATATTGTGAAGGTGATAATTTAACATGTACTACCAAAACCAAACACGAAATTGTTACGAAATCTAACAAACCACTCTATTCTCGAATTTATCGCTTCCCCCAAATTCATGAACAAGAAGTCCAAACCCAAATAAGCGAAATGCTTAAACAAGGTATAATAAGAAATTCCTCTTCCCCATATAACGCACCAATTTGGGTGGTTCCCAAAAAATTAGACAACTCTGGAAAGACCAAATGGCGAATTGTGATCGTTTACAGGAAACTTAACGAAGAAACAGTAGAGGATAAATACCCAATTCCGAATATAGAAAGTATCTTCGATAAATTGGGTAGAGCCCAATATTTTACAACCCTAGATCTGGCAAAAGGCTTCCACCAGATAGAGATCAATGAACATGATCGATATAAAACAGCCTTTTCCACACCACAAGGACATTTCGAGTTTAATCGTATGCCCTTTGGCTTAAAGAACGCACCTGCAACTTTTCAACGCATGATGAACGAAGTTCTTAGCGATTTTATAAACAAAATATGTGTGGTATATCTGGATGATATCCTCATATTCGCTACTTCTTTACAAGAAATGGAGGTCAACATAAACAAAATTTTTAACGCATTACGAAAATATAAGTTGAAGATTCAAATCGACAAGTGCAAGTTTCTAGCTAAGGAAACAGACTATCTTGGTCACATACTTTGCACTGAGGGTATTAAACCAAATCCTGACAAAATTGATGTTATAAAGAATTTGAAAGTCCCGGATACACAAAAGAAAATTAAATCCTTCCTGGGAATCACAGGATACTATCGTAAATTTATTAATAACTACGCAAAAATTGCTTCCCCACTGACAGATGCCCTAAAAAAAGATAGAAAAATAAATATAAATGATTCCAAATATGTTTCAGCATTCGAAAAACTCAAGGAGCTTATTACTAATTACCCAATTTTACATTACCCCAATTTTAACCAAAAATTTCTTCTAACGACCGATGCTTCTGAAAAAGCAATAGGTGCTGTCCTTTCTCAAAATGGACACCCGGTTTCTTTCGCTAGTCGTACCCTCAACGAGCATGAGAGAAATTATTCCACAATAGAGAAGGAACTATTGGCTATAGTATGGGCAACAAAATACTTCAGGCCATACCTATTCGGCGTTAAATTCAACATTCGTACTGATCATAGACCCCTTGTTTGGCTTAGTAATCTTAAAGAACCTAACAGTAAATTGCAGAGATGGAATATAAAACTTAATGAATACAATTTCGATATTGAATATGTTAAAGGCAAGGACAACAAAGTAGCCGATTTCCTTAGTAGAATAGATAACATTAAACATGAAATAAATGTACTTGACGAGTATGATAATGTAAGTGATAATGCTACAATCCACTCTGCAACAGAAGACCAAAATGATTTAATCCCCATTAAAGAAGGTATTGTTAATATTTACAGAACCCAAATCATAATGACAGAATCGAAACAAAAAGAAATACGATCTATAAACAAAAAACGAAAAATTTACATTGATAATAAGGATGTCAACAATGAAAGTAACCTAATTAACATATTCAGACGATATATTCCAGAAAGAGGACTTGTAGGCATCTACTGTGAATTAGATGATCATACATGGAATAAAGTCCAATTATGTCTCACAAAATTATATTCAAATAATACGAACTTACGATTTATTAAATGTACCAATCAAGCAGAAGACCTATTAAGCGAAGAACAATGTTATGCAAAAATCAAGGAAACACATGAAAAAGGCAACCATCGCGGCATAATCGAAAATTACGAGCAAATAAAAAATAAATACTTTTTCGACAAGATACTGAAATTAATAGCCAAATACATAAACAATTGCGATATATGTAACCAAGTTAAATCTGATCAAAATCCAGTCAAACCGGAATTTAAACTATCCGAAACACCTAAAGATATAAACGAAATAATACATATCGATATATTCCTAATCGGAAAAAGACAATTTTTTACAGCAATAGACAAATTCTCTAAGCATCTTTACACGAAGGAAACTACCGATAAAAATTCCATAACTTTCATAAAACTCATTCGAGAACGGAACGCGATAATGGGAAAACCTACAAAAATAATTGCCGATAATGAATTCAACATGATAAACATTAAAGAATACTTGAGAAACGAACAAATAGAAATACACTATACATCACCAAAAGCTCATACAGGAAACGCTGACATGAATCGATGCCATAACACATTATTGTCACACATCAGAACATTATGTCTCACAAGCCCAGAACTCAACATTGACGAACAAGTATTAAAAGCCACTAAATACTATAATAACACCATACATTCCGTTATCCAGTGTAAACCATTAGAAGTGCAACAAGGATATAAAGATAGAAGAAAAATATTTGAACTACTCACTAGTAAAAAATCAAAATGGATACAATATCATAATAGTAACAGAGAGAAAGAACAACAAATAGAGCCCGGAAATATATATATCAAAAACTACGAACACGAACGACATAAGGAAAAACCAAAATATCGTAAAATAGAAGTTACAAAAGAAAACAGCGACATAATACTTACAAAAAAACCATACAATAAAATACATCCTAACAGGATTAGAAGAATAAAAAAATACACAACTGAGGATCATAAAGGTGAATCAAGTAAGCCACGCTACTCCCTAAGCGAGGAACAAAAAACGGTTGTTGAACAATCTCTTAATCAAGGTCCCCTAAACGAAATTCTAATATCTAAATACAATTTACAAATCACCCGAAGCGATTTAAAAACTCTTGAAGAAAACTCTTGGATTAATGACCAAATTTTCAATTTCTATATCAACCTTATTGCTGAAAGAAGTACTTCACAGAATTCGACAAAACTTCCAAAAGTTCATGCAATGAACACGTTCTTCATTCCAACCCTTTTGAAATTCGGATATGACTCTGTCAAACGATGGACTCGAAAAATGGACATATTTTCCTTCGACATTATATTAATACCTGTACATATAAATCAAACTCATTGGTGTTTGGCAATCATAAATTTTAAAAATAAAACCATAAAATACTTTGACTCCCTAGGCCAACCTAACAATACCATCCTAAATACTATTGAAGAATATTTACAAAAGGAATCTCAAGACAAGTTAAATAAAAATTTAGAACTTACCTTTTCAAAAATAAACGAAATAGGAATTCCCCAACAAGAAAATACAAGTGACTGTGGTGTATTTGCTTGTATGTTTGCAGAATACATTACCCGAAACGCGGAAGTAGACTTCTCTCAAGAAAATATGCCATATTTTAGAAATAAAATGATACTTGAAATTATACAAGGGAAATTATTCGATTGAACTACCCTTTTTGCAGATATTTTCAATCAAAACATTGATGATTGTCCTGCTCTTACTTTCAACAACTAAAGCTGAAATCTCTATCGAAAAAATCGAATCGGAATCTGGCATTGTATTAATTAGAAAAGATCCCATAAGACTTATACAAAACTATCAGCGTATTTACCATAAAATCGACCTGAAACAGTATGAAATTGCTTTAAACAAAATCTCTTCGGAAATCGAACCCAATCCTCATATAATAAATACAATTCAAACAATTAAAGGCGAACTTAAACTTTTACACTTTAACCAAAATAATCGAATCAGAAGAGGACTTGTAAATCCAGTGGGAACTGTTTACAAATGGCTCTTTGGATTAATGGACAATAACGATTATGAAGAAATAATAGAACATTTAAAAATAATAGACAGTAACAATCACGAAATAATTAAAGCAACAAATGAACAAATAAAAATAAATGACGTCTTCCAAAATAATATTAACAAAATAATACAAAACATTAACCATACTACTTTTATGCATCAACAACTAATAAAAGACATTAATAATACCACACAACAAATAAATAAAATTTTACTGAATATGCAATTAAGTTATAATCTGGATCTAATCAAAGACGAACTTGAGAAAATTATCGATAATATAAATTCGGCAAGAACTGGTATTATGTCCCGATCCATACTTACCCATGACGAAATAAACAAATTTAAACTAACATTTGAAGAACTTAAGGAAGTACATATCAATGCATTTATAAAAGAAAGTAATATAGTTTTTGTCATCAGTATTCCTGAACTTACTGGACCTTTACTATCATATTACGTTAAGAAAATACCAAATAAAAACTCAGAAACATTGAACATTAAAATGGATCAAGTTGTATTCTACAAGGGAGAACATTATGCAATCGAAAAACAAACGAAATTCTTGAAAGATAAATTAACTTGTAGAGATACCAATTGTATTATAAAAATGGAAAATAATACTCACGAAGAAGAAATTGAAAAAGGATTATTGTTATTAAGAAATGTAAAAGCAAAAATCAACCATAATTGTAACGAAAAGACATATGAACTTAATGGAAATTACATAATCAGATTCAGTAACTGTAAAATTAAAATTAAAGAAAAATTGTATACAAATCAAATTAGAGAATTTCAACACTTACTTATTCTAAACCCTATAAAAAATATAACTGGGTATAGCTACGAAATAAATGTGGATAAACTAGAAATCGAAAACGTTGAAAACATAAAAAGAATTGAAGAAGCAAAATATATACATAACAAAAATAATGTAATAACAGGGATTTCACTTTTCACTATTATTATTGTAATAACATCAGCATTCATAATATACCTTTATTGTAAAAATCAAAAAACAAATTTCAAAATTAACATCAATCGTGATGATAACAAACAAAAAGATATTGAACTTTCTAAAACAAATTTTGTTGAGGACAACAAAAATCCTAAGGAGGGAGGAGTTATAATTGCTGAATCCCCAAAACCTAACAAAGACTCAATAATAACAACTAAGTTTGTTGCATAATTATTCCCAATTCATTTAATGCTAACTCTGCATTTCTATCATTAAATTCCTTTCCCACACTTAAGTAATGCTGACTCTGCAAATTTGCCTTTTCATTAAACTACTATTGACGAATCATCAGAATATAACAAAGACTCATTTTTTGCTTCATCAACTATTTGATAATTCATTCTTACTTATCTTATATAAACACCCGATCATTCGATCTGCAGATTTAACTAAAATCTTATCATTCAATAACATAAACATCTTTTGTTCTTTGTCCACATATGCATGCATCCAAATGTGCAACCTAGCACTTTTTACAGTATAAAAGATCCAGTTCTCCATAGAATAAGTTAGTCTGGATAAGAGTCTAATTTTAAACAGACCAAGTGTAACTATAGTAATAATAAAGAAAATTTATTATAATAAAAATATTTTTTTTATTAAGACGTTAGATGAATAACGTAACTTGCGCGTCGACGAAAGTGTTCGAAAAAATGTTTTAAGAGTGGATCTGAATTGAACGCGAGTCAAAGGCGTTGAAAGTGTACATGAAATAAATAAATTCCAAGTGATAGAAACGAAAAAAAAAGACGAATAGAGAAGTGATTGACAATTTAGTGAAGTTTTATTTGACACTGGTGAAGTGCTTTAAAATTAAATTGAAAGAAAATTTTAAATATTTCTAATAGGGTTGTTTCACGCGCATGAAATTTAGTAAGTTAAAAACCCGCCTACCTGGGTAAGTGCAACAATTTAGAAAGAAAAATTTAGCAAGAAAAGATAAAATAAGATAAGATAAGATTAGATAAATAACTTATTAGTGAATAACTTCACCATCATCATAACTTCACCAATAGAAATAAAAATTTCCATGTTTTGGTTAAATCCCTTTGGATCCTATTTTTCGATATGTTTTGGTTGTTTTATGTTTACGCTGTGACGAATCTATGAAAGAAGAAAAGCCAAACTAGATGAGAAGAGGAACACGCGAAAAAATGATTCTTTTATCTGCGTGACCATCCAACATGTGCTACACTCTCCCAAGGTGATATGTACACAATAGGGTGTCCCTTAAATTTCAATTTCAATATATTTTTACGCATACCTTCTAAAAACTTTCGTATTGACCTAATATAGTCTAGAAATAAATATTAGCCCGATTTATAAACGATAACCCGTGCCGACTTGAGTTTTTAACTTGTCCATACAAGTCGCGCGAGTGCAGCGCTGCGACCTGTTACTGCGAGTTTCAATTGTCATTTCATACGTGATTTCTAACATTATTAGTGCGTTGTTGTTTATTGTGTGAAGATGTCTGTGGAATTACGAAGTGATAAACAAAGTATTTACCTTATCGGACTTCCAACCCACCAGATAAATGGTGCAAAATTACCATCTAATCGACAAGTTCTCACCGTTTTATTTTACAATATTCGTGAAGTCAATCTGACTGTTAGTGAAAGTGCGAATCTTGTTATAAGAGAGTGCATTATATTTTGGGAAAAAGCCAGAATTCCTACAAAGGCGTTTCCTAACTGCGTGAAGAAACTTGTTGACTTATATCATGTTTGGAGGGATCTGCAAAAAAACTGTAAGAAAACTCAGGGGACGTTCAAGAACCGTGAAAATAATTTTGTAAAAGACCTTGGTAACTTATTTGATATTGCACATGCTGATGCCTTCGACAGAATGAAGTTAGAGGAAGACAAAGAATTTTTAAGGAAACAGAAAGAGCCTGGTCGACCGGGATGCTTAGGCGGAATTGACAAAAAATTGGCGGAGAAAGAAGAACGAATTAGGCAAAGACGATTGGAAGAAGAGGAAAGAAAGTTAAAACAAAGAGAGTTATTGGCTGTTGCATCTACTTCTTCGATAGACAGCTTGGAATATCTTGAGAATTCGTATGAGGAACAGATTTCGAACTCTGAACTTAGTACTCAGATTCCTTGCCCTGAAAAAAGTTCTAAAAGAGGCACGAAAAGTTTCTAAACTGGTAGCAGCTTTAGATCGATCCCAATCAAGCATAAGGGACTCAGTTTACATTCTCCATGTGGTTGTAGAAGCGCTTGGTCTGAACAGCGATGATTTCCCTATTAACAAATCCTCGATTCAGCGAATTCGGACTCAGGCGAGAAAATCCAGGGCAGATGCAATAAAAACTGACTTCCAGAATAACTTGCCAGACAGTGCCTCACAGTCCATTGGGATGGAAAACTATTACCTGGATTGGATGTACGAAGTTCAAAAGAAGAACGCTTGCCAATTATTGCTTCATTTCACGATAGAGAACAGCTTCTTGCAGTACCAAAATTAGAGAGTTCTTCTGGAAAACATCAAGCTAAAGCCATTTCAACTGCACTATTTGACTGGAACCTCCATGATAAAGTACAGATAATGTGCTGCGATACAACAGCTTCAAATACTGGCCGTTTCAGTGGAGCTTGTTCTATTTTGGAGCAGACTTTAGAAAGGGAATTGCTGCTTTTTGCTTGTCGTCATCATATTTATGAATTGGTGCTTAAAGCTGTTTTTGAAACCAAGGTCAAGCAAATTATAAGTAGCCCAGATATTCCAATTTTCAAAAAGTTAAGAGATAATTGGAAACATATTAACACCGATAACATTGAGCCACCTCTCGATTTCGTTAAAGCACATATTTCTGAGACAAACATTACATCTTTGTTAACTTTTTAGAAGACTGAACTGGAAAAACCTTTTACTAGAGACGATTACCGCGAATTGGTTGAACTATGCGTTGTGTTCTTAGGAGGAGATACAGAGAATAAACTAAAACTCAGGCCCCCCGGAGCTTTGCATCAAGTGCGATGGATGGCGAGAGCAATCTATTCTATAAAAATATGTTTGCTTCAATCGCAACTTAAAATTACTGCAAAGGACAAAAATGCTCTACAAGATGTTTGCTTATTTATCGCCACCTTGTATACTAAACCTTGGCTCGAATGCACAGTTGCAATTAAAGCACCTAACCAAGACTTGTGCTTTTTGAAAGCTCTAAAAGAATATGAGAAAGTGGACGCGACAAGTTCCAAGGCATCCATAAGCAAGTTTGTTCATCATTTATGGTATTTGTGTGAAGAAACAGTCATGTTATCACTCTTTGATGAAGAAGTTGATTCCAAAACCAAGACAAAAATGATTAATAATTTAAACAAAGGCGAAAGTTCAGATTCCGCTAAACGCTATCTCCCATCGAAGGAAGAAATTACGCAAAATTTGTTTGGTAAGCTTAATATTTTCTTGTTTCTTTTTTCAAAGTTTCGTGGCTTAGTTTTTGCATATTTAAACTGTTTTTTCCTTCTTACAGAAATGACGCTGGATGATTTTCTGACTCAAAGAAGCAAACAATTTCTATCTCGACTGCAGGTCGACGAAAGTTTTCTTCGGGAAGATGTATCTTCTTGGGGTGACAATCCTGCTTTTTTGGAAGCTAGAAGACAAATAAGTCGTTTGAAGGTCGTAAATGACACTGCTGAAAGAGCTGTTAAATTAATGCAAGATTTTAATGGACTTATCACGGCTGAAGAAGAGAAAAAACAGTTTTTGTTGCGTTGTGTTCAGGAACATAGAAATCTGTAAAAAACTGTAAAAAAACTACACTAAAGAGACGTTACCCTAATTAATTATTTATTTATAATATAATTTGTATTTAAATTAAAGTTTATGTTGATGTTGTTTTATTTTTACTCATATTTACTTTATTTGTTGCATTTTTATTAGTTTTGGATCAAACCAAAATGTTAGGCCAAAACACCATTTTCTATTAAACTTTAGAGCTCGGTCGGCACGGGTTGCAATCATGCTACAAATATGAAATTTCATATTTAAGTACATTTTAGCATTTTTTTAAAAAGTAAAGGGTATGCGTTTCGAAATTCTAAAAAAAATTTTGTTTGCCATATAAGGGACACCCTAGTACACAACCATCCATAAACAAACAACCAGGTAGTACTTTCTACGGTGGCAATTTGGGAAAAGTACGTGTTTTTATATGACCAAAAGTTTGCAATCCGCATTTTATGTTACGGCAGTGAAAATTCCGTATTGATTTTCAAAACATAAAATAAAATGATTTTCAAGCAAATGGTTCGAATAGAGCAATGTGGGGAAAAAGAGTGTTTGATTTGCTTGCCTAGCACCTTTTTCACAAACTACTCAATATCGCTGTAGAGAACTAAAAATATCTACAACTACTGCAAATATAATATATTTTCATTTAAATCTGAAAATAATTATGGAATTATGACGCTGAAAAAGTGTGAATACGTAATAATCAGAGAAAAAATACGCTTTGTAAGAGTTAGTCTGATCGGAATGAAACAGATGGAGCCTTCCACAGTTTAGAAGCAACAAAAATAACTGGTAGAAAGAATGCAACATCAAAATTTCAGGATACTAGTATTTTTCTAATGTTGAGTTAAGAAATGCAAAATAGAAAATGTAGATCTGAAACGATCTACAAAAAATGGAACAAACGGCTTAACAGCTAATTGAGTCGTCTGAATATTCTTACACAAGTGGGTAAAAGTGAATATTGAAAACTTGTGCTCTAATCATTTTAAGAGAATAATTGATTTGTTTTTTGTTTTTTTTTCTGGCATGCGAGCAATGTTATTTAATTCAAATACTGCGTTGTCTTAGATCTAGTCAAGTCCTTTTATATGCTTTACTTATTTCTAATTAACGGCTTATTCGGAACTTAAGTTATTTATACTTTCTCAGAACTTAAGTGTATTTTTCTTATACAGAACTTGAGTATATTTTGCTTATTCAGAACTTGAGTGTATTTTGCTTATTCAGAACTTGAGTGTTTTTTTTTTGTTTAATCAGAACTTTAGTTTATTTTGCTTATCCAGAACTTGAGTATATTTCGCTTATTCAGAACTTAAGTGTGGGATAATATGCTGGCTTATCGCCATATGATATTGTGGGAGAGTCATCAGGAGGGGCTGGTGACGTAACTCGCGCGGCTGTGCTAGTCGTTTAAACTTAAGTCCCTTTGGCCGCATAATGGCGGCCAAATTACTACCAAAAGGATATAATAGCATAAATAAATACAGGTTTAACAATAACTATATTAGACGGTCAATACAAATACGAAAACAGTTTGAAAAAAGAAAAGTCGAAAATAATACACTCGTGGGGAAAGAACTTATAAACTTTCAATCGATAACGATATGTCTGCTCGACTTAAATGGTATAAAATGAATTTAAAGAATATGGCATCTCAGGCAATCTTGGGAACAGTCATCGTAGAATCAACCTCCGCTCAAATCAATTATGAAAACAAGATTATAAACTCGAAAGGGAAAGAAAAACCATGGTTAAAAAAGGAATCAAGCATAAAATATGAAACAATTCTCTATATAGAATCAGTAGAAACTTTAGAAATCGACGCAAAACATTTGATGATAAATTGACGATAAGACGATAAATTAACAGGTACACATCAAATAAAACACGAAATTAAAACTATCACCGAAGAACCGATAGACTCTGAAATGTATAGAAACCCTAGAAACAAATGCTAAAGATGACATAATTCGTCCATCCAACTCATCTTACAACAGTCCAATTCTAATGTTATCAAAGAAAATGGATAATACACGCATCAGAATCAGGGACACTACGAGTTTCTAAGAATGACCTTGTGACTGAAGAATGACCCAGCTTCCTTCGAAATATTGATGAACGTTGTTATGGCACCTGTCATTAATAAAATCTGCGTACTCAACCTCGACGACATCCTAATATTTGGTACGTCCTTGAAAGAACACCTACAAAAAATTAGAAAAGTATTTGACTTACCTAGAAAAGGAGCACTCAAAATTCAGTTAAATAAATGCAATTTCTTAACAAAGGAAACATTCTTCCTTCGTTATATAGTCAACGAGGAAGGACTGAAATCAAATATTGCGAAAAAAATACTGGAAATACCTTTACCTAAATCAGAAAAAAGAAATCAAGTCTTTCCTTAGATTTACGGGTTACTTCAGAAAATTCATTAAACGAAAATCGCGTTACCTATAACAAGCTACCTCAAGAAAAAAAACCAAAATAGATCCAATTAAAATATGCAGAAGCCCATGAAAAACTTAAAACTATCCTAACAACAGATTCCGTTCTAAGACATCTCATTTTTTCCAAAACCTTCATATTGACCACTGATGCAAGTAATTATGCAATAGGCGCAGTCTTTTCGCAAGACAAGCATCCCATCGTATTTATCTCAAAAACATTAAGCGACCATGAAAAAAAGAAATGCTACAATAGAAAAAGAATTATTAGCTATAGCCTGGGGAACCAATTATTTAAAACCATACCTGTATGGCAGAGAATTCAATTTGTACACCGATCATAGACCCGTTTGGATTTACCAGAAGTACAAAGGTAAAGACGTAAATCAACGAATACAACGGTGGATACTAAAACTTGGAAAATAGGAAATAAATATCAAATATATAAAGCGGAACGAGAACAGACTCGCCGAATATCTATCGCGAATAACTAATGACGATATACAAGAGGAAACTAAACCAGTGACCACTATCAAAGACAGATTAACTACACCTGAAAATCAATTTGACATAGAGGCAACGGGAGGAAAGCAGATATCTCCAGGAATCTTGGTTACCACCCAACAGCGAAAAGATTCAAGCGACCACATTCCTATACTTATGCTTATTATATAAGCAAATATAAGCAACAACTAATCCTCGCTAATTCCAAACGACCGGATATAATGAAAAATATAAATGCACAAATTATAATAAATTCGAAAGAAATAGATGGACATCTCGTAACTTACCTGAAATCGAAAATGAACCCATGAAAACTGCTATATATTGTGAACTAACGGATTTAGATTATAATACAGTACAACTGAAATTAATAGATCATTTCGATACACGTTCAATAAAATTTATACGCGTCAATAAAATACTAAGAGAGCCCGCCAACGAGGAAGAGCTAATGAAAATAATAGAAAAATACACTTTTAAGGAAATCGGACACTAAGGAGTCAATGAGAATTGTGCAGGAATATCCAGAGAATATTACTACCCTGATCTGAAAAATTATATTAACAGACATATAAATCTATGTGAAACATGCAATTCAGCTAAAAACGATAGGAATACTATTGAACCAAAATATCAAATAACAGATAGAAAAGATACAGATACAAAGATAAAAAACTGAAGAACATAAAGAACAGATAAAAACTGAAACGAAATATTGTAATTATAGACAACGCACATCGTGTGACAAGAAGTGCTCAAAGATCTCTAATTGGTGCAGAAAATCCCGACAATAATCATGAAGCTACCGCAAGTTATATTATCACAACTATCCCTCAAGTTTGTACAAACCCAAATATTTACCGTAGGATCACTTAATAACGAATCGGGGTATATCGACGTAAAAATCAATACAATTAATTTTTAACGAAGACCAAAAAAGTATCCTCCATAAAGTAAACCTTTCGTAAATAAAAGAAATCATAAACGACTTCAAATAAAAAAAAATCAAGCCAACACCGATGCTATATTCTCGATACATCAGAGAATCCTACTAAATGAGATACAAAACATAGAAACCCCATGTTTAAAATTGCTCCCTAAGCAGATTCACGTAGTAAAAGATATGTTATAATCCAGCCAATCAGTACAATCTATAAATGGCTATTTGGGGTGATGGATGACGGAGATTCACGTTATCAAAGGTAACATGAGAATAAATGATACAAATAACAAAAATATAATTGAAGGATTAAACAAACAAATTACTATCAATGAAGAGTACAAAAAGGAATTTTACCTATTTAAGGTATATTATTTAAACGGACAGAGTTGATATTGCTCATACCATTGAAGCAATCCAGAAAGAAATTCGTTATTTAACATTACTACTAGCAATACATATGCTAGCAGATCAAATCAAAAGATTACAAGATAATGTAATGTCCTCCAAATGAAACATCAATGTACGTCACAGTAGAAGAAATAAATGATAATGAAATTTCGGTAAAAAATTAGAACTCATAGAATCTAGTTTGGCTGTAAAATATTTTAATATGGAAGAACTATTATTTGTAATTAAATTCCCCTAATCTCTCTATATACACAATGTACAGCAAAATACACTCAAGTTCTGAGTAAGCAAAATAAACTCAAGTTCTGAATAAGCAAAATACACTTAAGTTCTGAATAAGCAAAATACACTCAAGTTCTGTATAAGAAAAATACACTTCACTTAAATATATATATATATATATATATATACATTTTTTTTGTTTTTTTTTGTGGTAGGGACGTGAAGGCTGTTTACGCCCTGAGTGTAGGACTCCCAGACGCAAAATGCTTTTGGACTACCCACTAAACACCTCCCCTGTCAACCTGAGAACCTAGCCTGGAACCGTTTGACACATTACTAGGGCTAGGCTTCGTGTTCCTACGCCTAGAGGCGCCTTCGGATTATGGGAATCTCTTCTCTAACGGGAAGGACGGGAGAGGAAGGAAGTGTTAGAAAAGAGATCCATCCATCCCCGATGCCTCCCAGCGCTCCAACAAAGATTTTTTCAGTATCAGCACTGCCCGAGCATATTGCGCCACGCGATTCCAATTGTCAACTGTTTTTCAACAGAGCTCTCCAATGTCGCTGAGGAGGTCCCCTCGCTGCTGTCTCCACCTTTTACAGTAGAAGAATGTGTGACAGGCGTCATCCAATTCTCCTGCACAAAACACACAGGAGACCGTGCTCTGTCAATTTTGTACAGGTAGGACCAAAAACAACCGTGCCCGCTTAAGAGCTGGGTCAAGTAGAAATCAAGTCAGGGATCAGACCTGCAGTCCACTTTGCCGTTGTTTCTTGCTCCCAGGACTGTTGCCAATCGCTGAGAGAGCGACGTCTCTCTTTCCCGGTGATCTCTTCTCTTCGATCTTCGCCTCTGCGCAGGTAAATACTTCTGCCCTCTCTCGTAAGGAGGGTGATGGGTATCACCCCTGCGATTACTAGCACTGCCGCCCCGGAGGCCGTTCGATATGCGCATGCGATTCGCAATGCTCCTTGTCTCTGCACCTGTGCCAACCGCTTCCGGTATAACTCCTTACTGAGAGTGTTGCCCCACAGTTCTGATCCGTAGAGTAGAAGCGACTGCACAATGCTCATTAAGAGCCGTCTCCTTGATGTGGTGGGCCCCCCTATGTTGGCCAGTAATCGGGTGAGTGCCGTCACACGCGCTGCAGCCTTGTCAGCTACTGTCCTGATTTTTTGGGAAAAACTCATCTTCGAGTGTATCAGGACACCTAGGTACTTTACTGCTGATTTCTATTCGACCAGCCCGTCCCCTATACTGATAGGCCGTATTCTGGGGATTCTCTTCTTCGTTAGGATGACCACTTCGGTTTTTTCCAGTGCCAGCTTTAATCCGTGAGCGGTCATCCAGTCCATTACCCTCCGCATTAACGTATTGAGTCTGAGTTGCTCATAGTCTACTGTGCGTCCAGCGACCAGCGCCGCGATATCGTCCGCATAGCCGATCAAACGTGACACATCCAGCAGTTCAAGCTGCAGGAGTCCATCGTAGGAGATGTTCCACAGGTCCGGGCCAAGGATAGAGCCCTGAGCGACACCTGAAGTAAGATTTGTACTTCGCCTACCCTCCTTCGAGTCGTAAAGTAGGCTGCGGTCCTTCAAATAGTTCGTGAGAATCCGCATCAGGTACACTGGTACTTGAAAACGACTTTCTAGCGCTTCCAGAATATCCACCATTCTAGCGCTGTTAAATGCATTTCGGACATCCAGAGTAACCAGCAGGACGACCCGTCGTGTGGAAATACTGTGAGACTCCGCACGTTGGACCGCGCTCACTACTTCTCCAACTGCATCGATGGTAGAGCGGCCTGCTCTGAAGCCATACTGCCGTGGAGATAGATCCCCGGCAATACGAATCACGTCAGCGAGTCTTCCCCTGATAAGTTTTTCAAAAACTTTTCCGACTGTGTCACAAGCATTCACAGTGGGCGGTATGCAGCTGGTGACTCGGGATCCCCTTTTCCCTTCGTAATGAGCACAAGTCTCGCCAATTTCCAGCACTCCGGGAACAGCCCTTCGCGCAGGCATGCGTTGAACATGCGGAAGAATAGGTCAGGGGAAAAGTGGAAGACCATTTGTAGCACCTGTGCTGGAATCCCATCTGGTCCTGGAGCCTTTCTGGCCTTCATAGACAAGACTACTTTCTCCAATTCCATCTTCGTGAAAAATGGAATTTCCATTGGTGTTTCATAGTGAACGGCTCCAACGATGGCGGGATGGATGGGGAAGAGAGCCCGCACATTTCGTCCATCTTTTCTGCCTCGTATGAGTGAGGTGACCTTTGGACACCGAGGTTCCGCATTACTATTTTGTAGCCCAGGCCCCATGGGTCTCTGTTCACGTCGTCCACCAGGTTTTGCCAGCGGCTGGCCTTGATGCTGTTGATAAGTCTACGGAAGCATTTTCTAGATGACTTGTAAGCAGCTTATCGGATACGTGCTTCTTTCTGGGTTTGAGCTCACTGTGTCCTGCGTCGTAGTTTGTGACACTCCCTTCGTTTTTCGTCAATTTCAGGTGACCACCAGTATACTGGAGGCTTGCTGTGCCGGGGTCTTCGTAGAGGCATTGAAGACCTGCAGGCGGATGTAATGATTCTCATAGTTGAGTTAACGACACCTCTTGCCGCAGGTCCTCCATCCTCTAGCGTTGCTTCCGACAGCGGTGATCGTGCCATAAGCACTTCAAAAAACTTCTCAATATTCGCTTTCTCAGTATTCCACCGGAGCGCAGAAGAACAAGCGCGTGGTCTTCGGGAACCATCGTGATGGATCTCCAGAGCTTTGTACTGGTGATCACTGGCCGAGTAATCCTAATATAGCATAAATATAGCATCTTTAAGACAGTCATTTGAACCTTACTCAACTCACCATTATCACGAAATGTAGAAAAAAATTAACCTTTTTCTCGCCAAACTCTTCAACTACTACATACTGTATGCATACTTTCCCCGCTTATGGCATCACCTCATCGTGTCTCAATCCTCAAATAACATGAAAACCTGGTGCTACCCAATAGCTACCGACCAGTTTTCCTCCTACTCTGCGTCGGAAAGATTTTCGGAAAAATCAAAATCCTGGCTACAAATAAAAAAGTCATACATGTTCAGCTCGCAAGCTTCCCCTCAATTTAATTGTTCAAGCTCTCCTTATTCTCCAAACAAACATCTACTCTAGCTTGCATAATTATTTTCACCTTTCTTATAGAAATCCGTATACCCCTTGACACGACAACCTTTCATCCTCACTTATGTTGACACTTGAGTTACATAATTATACATCAAAGGACGGTTGTGAAATAGTTACAGAATTACATTCCAAACAACGGGTGCGAATTATGCCACATACAAAACTTCTAAAAATATCAATATGCGCATATTTCGATCACCCTCATTAGGAATGGAAATCCTTTTTTTATTGTTTTATGAGGTCTTGAAATTTCAAGACACGGACCAGACTAACCACATAACGATGTCTGGAAATAATAGTTTTACTACATTTAGGATATTCATTAAAATCTAAAAAATTATGTAAATTTTTAGGATGAAAGAAAACAGGGTAATTGTAAGGGAAAAACCCTGAAATAGGATAAGATGTACTCTAAGTATAAATAGGCAATGCATTTTGTGTAACTAGTTGGAAAGTACTCAATCGCCTACGAGCGATATTCAAATATTATATATATTTAAAATATAAAAAGAACAAATAAACTTCTAATTTTTGTTTCTTCCTTTCTTTCGTACTAAGATAAAGGAACAAGTATAAGCAATTTGGAGCTATACTTGTAATTCTTGTTCCTCACGATACGAACATCCTCAGTCTGAGTTTGCGGCCCTCAGTCGCGTTGCGCTTCAAATTCAGCCAGAATTCTACATGTTACTGTTCTTTCTACCCTCCTCTTCCCAATATAAATCGCGGATATGACCCACCCCTCATGGCTTAATCCGAGCTTCAAATGCCATTGCCATTTGTACAGCTTCTCAAAACACTCCCCAGGTTTTTAAATGCGTATTCATCGAAATGAAAGGCTCGTCCTTCCATCAATTCAGAATTAGCAGGTAATAAACAGGTAACTCTGATATAGAAGTTTGAATGAGAACCTCAGAACTTATCTTCTACGTGAGCAAATAAATAAAAGCTTCCTTTTAATTTTGTGTTTTATTTTCTTTCTCGAAACCGGTTTTCGACCGTAATCGTTCGGTCTTCTTCAGCGACTTAACTAATTTCTATAACAATTTCAGCTTATGTACTAACAGGTCTAAAGGTACTTAACCGAATAAAAGCAATAAAATGTAATTTTCAAGGGGTAATTAGTGAAGATATGAGCAGATAAAGATTTTTTAATTACATTATTCAACGTTTTGAAAAGAGATTGTTACTTAATTAGTTGGAATAACCATGACCTGCAATTTCCCTCATCCTGGTTCATCAGCTTTTTCTTCTCCCGGCTTATTGCGAGGCTTTCTATGACATCCAACTCACGTGTGTCCCTAGCTTCCTTGATGACCTTTGCATCCCCCATTGTTATGTCGTGCCCTTTCGTGACCATATGTTCCGCTACCGCAGACTTGAAATTTGAAGTTCTTCCCTTCTTCTTTGCTGTTGCTGCTTCGCTTAGATGCTCCTTGATTCTCGTGCCAATAAGTCTCCTCGTTTGCCCTATGTACACTTCGTTGCAGGTGGAACATTCTATGCGATAAACGCCAGATTTTTCCTGTGTTTCCCGTTTGTCCTTCGTTGATCCGAGTATGTTTTTAAGCTGGTTTTTGCTGCTTGATTCGGTTAGTTGCACGGAATTATGCCGATTGATTTTTCTTTTTATCCGAGTGCTGATACCTTTATGGTAGGTCAGTGCCTTCCAGTATATCCTTTCCGTGCTTGCATTTGGTAACGTTGATTGCTCCTGTTGCTGTCTGGTGTTTTGGATCTTCTGTGCCATTCTCCTGATCGTCGAGCGTTTGAATCCGTTTAATCTCGCTGTTTCAACGATGTACTGCCATTCTTTTTCTTTAGCTTCCTTACTTAGCGGCAAATCGAGCATTCGGTGAATCATAGCTCTGTATGGGGAGACTTTTCTGTATGGGGAGATCAACGTTACCAAATGCAAGCACGGAAAGGATATACTGGAAGGCACTGACCTACCATAAAGGTATCAGCACTCGGATAAAAAGAAAAATCAATCGGCATAATCCCGTGCAACTAACCGAATCAAGCAGCAAAAACCAGCTTAAAAACATACTCGGATCAACGAAGGACAAACGGGAAACACAGGAAAAATCTGGCGTTTATCGCATAGAATGTTCCACCTGCAACGAAGTGTACATAGGGCAAACGAGGAGACTTATTGGCACGAGAATCAAGGAGCATCTAAGCGAAGCAGCAACAGCAAAGAAGAAGGGAAGAACTTCAAATTTCAAGTCTGCGGTAGCGGAACATATGATCACGAAAGGGCACGACATAACAATGGGGGATGCAAAGGTCATCAAGGAAGCTAGGGACACACGTGAGTTGGATGTCATAGAAAGCCTCGCAATAAGCCGGGAGAAGAAAAAGCTGGTGAACCAGGATGAGGGAAATTGCAGGTCATGGTTATTCCAACTAATTAAGTAACAATCTCTTTTCAAAACGTTGAAAAATGTAATTAAAAAATCTTTATCTGCTCATATCTTCACTAATTACCCCTTGAAAATTACGTTTTATTGCTTTTATTCGGTTAAGTACCTTTAGACCTGTTAGTACATAAGCTGAAATTGTTATAGAAATTAGTTAAGTCGCTGAAGAAGACCGAACGATTACGGTCGAAAACCGGTTTCGAGAAAGAAAATAAAACACAAAATTAAAAGGAAGCTTTTATTTATTTGCTCACGTGGAGTATTTTGTGAAGAAAAAGGAGAAAAAATGAATTCGATTACAAATAATATCTTCTACGTCAACAACTGGAAGACAAAAATCTAAGGGAACTTAATCTAGTTCAAGAATGTGGGAAATACTATAATAGTACAATTCATTCTGCTCATAATGAAAAACCAGCTGCTGTATTCTTTCAGGAAACAACAATTCCCCTCGCAATCATTCTAGAACGAATTACAAGAAACCAGCAACAAAAAAATGAATACCACACTAATAAAAGAAAACGCGTTAATTTGGATACAGAATTTATTAAAAACCCAAACCCAACCAAACTTCAGTCTACGTATATACCAGCTAAGAAAAATCAGAATATCGATCCCCAAAGATATCGCAAATCTAAAAACATTACTATTTAACTGTAGGAACATATTTACAACCCAATGAATAGATTCCATTCATTCATATCCCAAGTCAGAGCTAAAATGAAATCTTCAAAATCATCAATACATCTAAAATTTTGCAAAACATTGAACTGAAACATTGAACATGAAAAAAAATCTTTCTCATGGAACAGTTATCGTGTAAATCCTAACCACATTTCGATAAACTAAATCTGAGGACAGATTTTTTCACTTGGGTAGGGAGGAGTTACATAATTACACATGAAAGGACGGGTGTGAAATAGTTACAGAACTCAGTCGTTCCACTACTATCAGTCAGTGCGGTCGTACGAGCGAATTTTCTGTGTGTCAGAAGCAATTGATTCCATTGTTTTATATCCTATCTTTCAAATTTAATAAATTAAGTGTATCATAAAAACCGAAGTGAGTATTGATTGTTGTGAAAACTCCAACCCTGCCCAGCGCAGGAAAAGAAGTCGGGAATCATCCCCGATCGGAATGCTCCTCAGGGACCAATTCAAGATGGCGCGAAGCACATCTAAGTAATCCGTGTCAAACAGATTCTTGCCATTAGCTGACCTTGAGGGTAGCAGCGACATCGGTCAACAACCCAGAATTAACAACAAGCTAAGGTGATAATTCCTCTATCACCTTAACTGATCTGCCCCGCGATACAATTGATGCCATCCTCAAAGAGCTTAAAATTGAAATTTTTTCAATTAAATTAATCTTCATTGGAAAACGCCTTTTTCTTCATACGTATGAAGATTACGCTAATATTGAAAAATATCTAAAAGCCAAAAAAGTGAATTTTTCCACTTTCCAACCGCCAGAATTACGTCCATTAAAAGTAGTCCTAACAGGGCTCCATGTTTTTCCTACGGAAGATCTAAGAAAAATCCTGAAATGCGATCATGATGTCAATTCATTCGACTTAAAAAAGTTCATTTCTAAGATAGGAGGAAGTGAACAGATATATTACTTGCTCTATCTACAAAGAGGGACAAAAATGGCTGATCTGAGGAAAAATAAAACAATTCTTCACACAATTGTACGTTGGAGCTACTACTCTAACAAACGTAAAGGCCCGACGCAATGTCGAAATTGCCAAATGTATGAGCATGGCTCCTCCCATTGTCATTTACCCACTAAATGTGCCATATGTAGCGGCCCTCATGAACACTATAAATGCACACTACGAAAAGAGCAGAGTAATAGAATAGTATGCTGCAATTGTAATGGTCCCCACTTCTCCAATGCTCCCGAATGCAAGAGCAGAACAGATTATATCGCGCTTAAAGAAAAGCTACAAAAAAGGAGAAGCAACCCGAAATCTCAGAGGAGCTCCGATACGCTTGCACTTTCGGAGAAAAATTTCCAAAGTTTGTCTATACTTAAATCTAAGACACAAACCTGTGTTGAAAATATTCCAAAATTACCGACAAACTTAATTAGTACAACGAACGCAATTGGAAATAGACCTCAACCTCAACTCTCCTACAGTGCGGCGACCACAAACACCTCAACACTTTCTGGTAAAATTTGTAATGAAGAACTTTTTTCACCAGAGGATTTATTAAAGCTCTTTCAAGAACTGATCATAAACTTATCAAATTGTAAAAATAGACAAGATCAATTCAATGTAATTGTTAGCATTTCAGTAAAGTTTCTTAATGGCTGAAGAATTGAAAATTCTTATATGGAATGCGCAAAGCATTAAAAACAAGATAATCGAATTCTTTGATTTTATAACTAAAATTAAGGTTGATATTTGTATTTTAACGGAAACTTGGTTGAGGCCGCATGATAAGCTAAGTCATGCTAACTTCCACATATATCGATGCGATCGTAAAAATAAAATGGGTGGCAGAGTTGCAATTGCAATTAAAAAACAATTAGCATTATTAGGCCATTGCCCCCTTTTGAATCGTCTGCCATTCAAAACATTGGGCTAATGTTAGAAGAATCTGAAATCAAATTGTACGCCGTTTACTTTCCGGGGACAAAACTCACGAAGGACAAATAAACTGAATTCAAAAACGATTTAAAAAGGCTTACACGTCCAAACCAAAAGTACTTGCTCTGTGGTGATCTTAACGCGCGTCATAGGCTTTGGAACTGTGTTCGAGCTAATAAAATAGGTCAATGCCTATATGAAATGTTGCGTGAAGGGAATATATTTATTCACTTCGCGACCGAACCCACATTCTATTCGCCTCGAGGTGCCGGATCTACCCTAGAAATTATATTAGGCGATGATAGTATTGGCCCCTCAGATATTAGAGTATTACAAGCGCTATCATCGCCTCATTTACCAGTGCTTTTCACTCTAGATTCAAAGGGAGTTTATCGCAAGAAACCACATCAAGCCTTCCTCTTCAAAAAAGCTGACTGGAGAAAATTTCGAAGACATGTGAACGACAATATATCGATTTCGCAAAATACGTTTAATTCTTTGAACACAGCTCAAGCGGGCGATGAAAAAATCTCCGAATTTAAGCACACTATTTGGAGGGGTATAGAATGCAGTGTACCCAAATCAAATGCCAAATATACAAGCTTCGAATTATATCAGGAAGCCCTGAAGCTTATTCGTACCCGAAACAACCTTAGAAGACAGTGGCAAAGATCTAGGGATCCGACCTTGAAGTTAGGCGTGAACTTACTCATTACAGCAATCCGGAAAAAAATCTCAAACATACGGAATCAGTACTGGAATCAAATGCTCCAGAGCTTAGATTTCAACTCAAGGGGACTATGGCGCTTAAATAAAATCTTCAAAAGCAAATCTCACAACCTGCCCTACCCAATTAAAGACGCAAGAGGCCAGCAGAATTACTCTTGTGAACATAAAGCAGAAATTCTGGCTGATAAATTTCATAATTACCACAAAATCTCTAACAAAAGGTGCAATGATATCATAGAAACGATGATAGATAACTGTGCAAAGTATGTCTAACACATCTAACTTGCCCCCCGGCGCCTACATCAACACCAGGGAAATTGTTAGGCAGCTTAAAATATTTAAGAATCAAACAGCTCCTGGGATCGATGGAATTCCTAATTATGTGATGAAAAATCTGCCAAAGAAAGGGATTGTGCTCACTTGCCTCTTATTCAATGCTTGCCTCAAACTATCTTATTTTCCACTCGCCTGGAAACAAGCTGTTGTAGTACCTCTGCTAAAGCCTGGGAAGGATCCACATGAGCCAGAAAGCTACAGGCCAATAAGCCTTTTGCCAGCGTTTGGTAAACTATTCGAAAAGCTAATTCTCAAACGACTCACAGACTTCGTGGAAATGCCAACATACTTCCTGACTTTCAGTTCGGTTTCAGGCACGGCTATTCAACGGAGCACCAGCTGTATCGCGTCTCAAAGGACATTAAGACAGCCCTTATAGGGAAGCAATCAGTTGGAATGGTCACCATCGATATTGAGAAAGCTTTCGATAGAGTCTGGCACGAAGGTTTACTTTATAAACTTCAAGAGTACAATACTCCAGCATACATACGTAATTTGATAGCTTCCTACCTCAAAGACAGATCATTTAAGGTAAAGGTCAGAGATAGCACCTCTACTGTAAGAAGCATCCCTGCTGGTGTTCCCCAAGGCTCATGTCTGAGCCCCACCCTTTTCAATATCTACACCTCCGATCTCCCGACAAGCGAGCACTGTCAAATAGCTGCCTTTGCGGACGATACCTGTTTTTATACTTCAGGAATTAACCCAAGTACAATAACAGCTAACTTAGAGACAATGCTTGAAAAAGTTTATCAGTTCTTCTACAGGTGGAAAATAAGCATAAATATTGATAAAACTAAGGCAATATTTTTCACTTAAAAACGTAAATATTCCTTGCTGCCTAATCGACCGATCAACTTTTTAGGACAAGCCATACCATGGTCAGAAAATCTGCAGTATCTTGGGCTGATGTTGGACAAGAAACTCATGTTCAAAGACCACATTGAACGAATAAGCATTAAAGCATTAAATTCTGTACTTCAACTGTATCCAATACTCAACAGAAGGTCCCAACTGAACATAAAGAATAAGATAATAATTTTAAAAATGGTAATTCAGCCTATCATATTATACGGAGCGCATACTTGGAGTCAATGCGCAAAATATTTGATATCAAAGCTTCAAGTCACTCAAAACAGGTACTTAAAAATGGCGCTAAATAAGCCTTTTTATTTCTCATCACGCAAATTACATGAGCTTGCTAATATTAGCTCTATCAATAAACTCGCGCTCTCACGCAGAGATAATCTACTAGCTAAGGTAGAACACGCTTCGAACCCATACATTCAAGCACTCAGGATGTAAATTAATAGATTATCCTTAGAGATCATGCGTCCTCAACCGAGTATTCATAGTTATTACTAAGATTCAAAATAGTATGTAAATAGGTTTTAACATAGATACTAGTAGTTTAAATTAGAGTTAAGTTTAAAAGAGGTATTTGTTGTATTTTCCTCTACTATTATAAATATATCATATGAATAAGAAACATTTGTGGTACATACAGAAAAAACACAGTAGATGCAATGAATACCAAATTCAGAACTCTCACTTTAAGTATTAGCTTAGTCCTGTAAAATTTTGAGATACAATAAAGAACTTATTAAATAAAAAAATAGTTACAGAATTACATTTTAAACAACGGGTGCGAAATATGCCATATACAAAACTTCTAAGAATATCAATATGCGCATATTCCGATCACCCTCATTAGGAATGCAAATCCTTTTTGATTGTTTTAAGACGTCTAGACTAATCACATAACGATGGCTGGAAATAATAGTTTTACTACATTTAGGATAATCATTAAAATCTAAGAAATTATGTAAATTTTTAGGATGTAAGAAAACAGGGTAATTGTAAGGGAAAACCCCTGAAATAGGATAAGATGTACTCTAAGTATAAATAGGCAATGCATTTTGTGTAACTAGTTGGAAAGTACTCAATCGCCTACGAGCGATATTCAAATATTATATATATTTAAAATATAAAAAGAACAAATAAACTTATAATTTTTGTTTCTTCCTTTCTTTCGTACTAAGATAAAGGAACAAGTATAAGCAATTTGGAGCTATACTTGTAATTCTTGTTCCTCACGATACGAACATCCTCAGTCTGAGTTTGCGGCCCTCAGTCGCGTTGCGCTTCAAATTCAGCCAGAATTCTACATGTTACTGTTCTTTCTACCCTCCTCTTCCCAATATAAATCGCGGATATGACCCACCCCTCATGGCTTAATCCGAGCTTCAAATGCCATTGCCATTTGTACAGCTTCTCAAAACACTCCCCAGGTTTTTAAATGCGTATTCATCGAAATGAAAGGCTCGTCCTTCCATCAATTCAGAATTAGCAGGTAATAAACAGGTAACTCTGATATAGAAGTTTGAATGAGAACCTCAGAACTTATCTTCTACGTGAGCAAATAAATAAAAGCTTCCTTTTAATTTTGTGTTTTATTTTCTTTCTCGAAACCGGTTTTCGACCGTAATCGTTCGGTCTTCTTCAGCGACTTAACTAATTTCTATAACAATTTCAGCTTATGTACTAACAGGTCTAAAGGTACTTAACCGAATAAAAGCAATAAAATGTAATTTTCAAGGGGTAATTAGTGAAGATATGAGCAGATAAAGATTTTTTAATTACATTTTTCAACGTTTTGAAAAGAGATTGTTACTTAATTAGTTGGAATAACCATGACCTGCAATTTCCCTCATCCTGGTTCATCAGCTTTTTCTTCTCCCGGCTTATTGCGAGGCTTTCTATGACATCCAACTCACGTGTGTCCCTAGCTTCCTTGATGACCTTTGCATCCCCCATTGTTATGTCGTGCCCTTTCGTGACCATATGTTCCGCTACCGCAGACTTGAAATTTGAAGTTCTTCCCTTCTTCTTTGCTGTTGCTGCTTCGCTTAGATGCTCCTTGATTCTCGTGCCAATAAGTCTCCTCGTTTGCCCTATGTACACTTCGTTGCAGGTGGAACATTCTATGCGATAAACGCCAGATTTTTCCTGTGTTTCCCGTTTGTCCTTCGTTGATCCGAGTATGTTTTTAAGCTGGTTTTTGCTGCTTGATTCGGTTAGTTGCACGGAATTATGCCGATTGATTTTTCTTTTTATCCGAGTGCTGATACCTTTATGGTAGGTCAGTGCCTTCCAGTATATCCTTTCCGTGCTTGCATTTGGTAACGTTGATTGCTCCTGTTGCTGTCTGGTGTTTTGGATCTTCTGTGCCATTCTCCTGATCGTCGAGCGTTTGAATCCGTTTAATCTCGCTGTTTCAACGATGTACTGCCATTCTTTTTCTTTAGCTTCCTTACTTAGCGGCAAATCGAGCATTCGGTGAATCATAGCTCTGTATGGGGAGACTTTTCTGTATGGGGAGATCAACGTTACCAAATGCAAGCACGGAAAGGATATACTGGAAGGCACTGACCTACCATAAAGGTATCAGCACTCGGATAAAAAGAAAAATCAATCGGCATAATTCCGTGCAACTAACCGAATCAAGCAGCAAAAACCAGCTTAAAAACATACTCGGATCAACGAAGGACAAACGGGAAACACAGGAAAAATCTGGCGTTTATCGCATAGAATGTTCCACCTGCAACGAAGTGTACATAGGGCAAACGAGGAGACTTATTGGCACGAGAATCAAGGAGCATCTAAGCGAAGCAGCAACAGCAAAGAAGAAGGGAAGAACTTCAAATTTCAAGTCTGCGGTAGCGGAACATATGATCACGAAAGGGCACGACATAACAATGGGGGATGCAAAGGTCATCAAGGAAGCTAGGGACACACGTGAGTTGGATGTCATAGAAAGCCTCGCAATAAGCCGGGAGAAGAAAAAGCTGGTGAACCAGGATGAGGGAAATTGCAGGTCATGGTTATTCCAACTAATTAAGTAACAATCTCTTTTCAAAACGTTGAAAAATGTAATTAAAAAATCTTTATCTGCTCATATCTTCACTAATTACCCCTTGAAAATTACGTTTTATTGCTTTTATTCGGTTAAGTACCTTTAGACCTGTTAGTACATAAGCTGAAATTGTTATAGAAATTAGTTAAGTCGCTGAAGAAGACCGAACGATTACGGTCGAAAACCGGTTTCGAGAAAGAAAATAAAACACAAAATTAAAAGGAAGCTTTTATTTATTTGCTCACGTGGAGTATTTTGTGAAGAAAAAGGAGAAAAAATGAATTCGATTACAAATAATATCTTCTACGTCAACAACTGGAAGCTCTAGCGTTGCTTCCGACAGCGGTGATCGTGCCATAAGCACTTCAAAAAACTTCTCAATATTCGCTTTCTCAGTATTCCACCGGAGCGCAGAAGAACAAGCGCGTGGTCTTCGGGAACCATCGTGATGGATCTCCAGAGCTTTGTACTGGTGATCACTGGCCGAGTAATCCTAATATAGCATAAATATAGCATCTTTAAGACAGTCATTTGAACCTTACTCAACTCACCATTATCACGAAATGTAGAAAAAAATTAACCTTTTTCTCGCCAAACTCTTCAACTACTACATACTGTATGCATACTTTCCCCGCTTATGGCATCATCTCATCGTGTCTCAATCCTCAAATAACATGAAAACCTGGTGCTACCCAATAGCTACCGACCAGTTTTCCTCCTACTCTGCGTCGGAAAGATTTTCGGAAAAATCAAAATCCTGGCTACAAATAAAAAAGTCATACATGTTCAGCTCGCAAGCTTCCCCTCAATTTAATTGTTCAAGCTCTCCTTATTCTCCAAACAAACATCTACTCTAGCTTGCATAATTATTTTCACCTTTCTTATAGAAATCCGTATACCCCTTGACACGACAACCTTTCATCCTCACTTATGTTGACTAATTCACTTGAGTTACATAATTATACATCACAGGACGGGCGTGAAATAGTTACAGAATTACATTCCAAACAACGGGTGCGAATTATGCCACATACAAAACTTCTAAAAATATCAATATGCGCATATTTCGATCACCCTCATTAGGAATGGAAATCCTTTTTTTATTGTTTTATGAGGTCTTGAAATTTCAAGACACGGACCAGACTAACCACATAACGATGTCTGGAAATAATAGTTTTACTACATTTAGGATATTCATTAAAATCTAAAAAATTATGTAAATTTTTAGGATGAAAGAAAACAGGGTAATTGTAAGGGAAAACCCCTGAAATAGGATAAGATGTACTCTAAGTATAAATAGGCAATGCATTTTGTGTAACTAGTTGGAAAGTACTCAATCGCCTACGAGCGATATTCAAATATTATATATATTTAAAATATAAAAAGAACAAATAAACTTATAATTTTTGTTTCTTCCTTTCTTTCGTACTAAGATAAAGGAACAAGTATAAGCAATTTGGAGCTATACTTGTAATTCTTGTTCCTCACGATACGAACATCCTCAGTCTGAGTTTGCGGCCCTCTGTCGCGTTGCGCTTCAAATTCAGCCAGAATTCTACATGTTACTGTTCTTTCTACCCTCCTCTTCCCAATATAAATCGCGGATATGACCCACCCCTCATGGCTTAATCCGAGCTTCAAATGCCATTGCCATTTGTACAGCTTCTCAAAACACTCCCCAGGTTTTTAAATGCGTATTCATCGAAATGAAAGGAAATGCTCGTCCTTCCATCAATTCAGAAATAAAAAAATCCCAACCTTAAAATAAAAAACTCCACTATTTCACTTTCAAAGCGGGTAACCTACCTTGGAGACACCATTACTCAACACCTGTCCCACTAACATTGAAAAAGAAATTAACATATAACATTAACATATCATAGCCTCAGCTTTTGGTTCTGAGTTCAAATGGAATGCCTCCGCATTTTGGAGTGTTCGATTATTCGCCACAATGTAAACGTTTTCAGACATGCAAACTCCTAAAATTTCATCAACAATCAATCCCAAGCACAATTCCTCGCATTTGTTATGCGTATTGTTTATTATGCGCATTGTTATGCATATGCATATTCCCTTACATCCCTTTTCTATTAAGATATGTTATTATTCTTATGAACTCATAAACGCATGTTGCGTTTATGCGTATTTTCAAACATCTGTCGTTTATGGTTATCTTTCCTTTTTGTTTATTGACCATTGACCGAAATGCATGCAATGTGCATATGTCGGGTTGGTTTATGGACCAATAAATGTATTGTCCCGTCTGGTATAATGTTTCTAATCTATATCCTTTGTATGTTAAATGTTTCTATGCGATTTCTTGTAGACCGTAAGCATAGTTTTAAGTTATGCGAGGTGTTAAGGAAAAAGTCTTAAGGATATGTAAAACACTCGCAGCTGAACCACCGACAAGTTCGGCTCGCTGCTATTTCAACATATTTAATTTATAATCTTTGTAAAAAATAACTTTTCTTACTCAATTTATATAATACTCAATTTATATATACTCCATTTTTTTTTATTAACGTGTTCTCTTATTATTCCGATTATCGCCGAGGGCATAACACATTGAATATTTCCTTAAGGCCAAAATACAATACTGTCGATGCGAGACGGAAAAATTCGGAAAATCGAATATTCCTCGCAAAGAGGTGCGTGACGTTTGTCAGATGCTTGATGGCGCTTAAATGAAATTTGAAATTCAAACGCCTTTATTACTTTTTAAGTACTAGGGTTATTCTGAATGAGTTTTGAATGAAAATTTCGTGCATCCTTGTTGAGGTTATTATTTGCCAAACGAAGGAAAGTTCCAAATTCAAATTTTTAAAAAATCAAAAACAATTTTAATCGAATTTCATTTAAAACGTCACCAATTTGACATTTATCATATGAACATTATTCTTCCTCGCATTGCGCACATTGCAAATTGAATGCGTTGCGCGACGACGAGCGAAAATCGCATCGCGCTCACGCATCGCCGTCACGGCCTTTATACATATCTTCTCAAAACGCAAGTTAAATGTATCGATCACCCAAATACCATTGTCTGTAGCCTTAACATTATAGACGAAGCTGTGAACGCCATCCCCCCGAACAAAAATCGTTTCCCTTATCTATATATTTCTTGTATTTCCTCAACTATTATTTGTATATTTCTTGCATTGTATTTAGGATAGATGAAGTTTTTTTATTACAAAAAAGGGTTTTTTCTGGGTTTCCTCTAGATTAAACTTATAGACATAAGAACATGGAACTTTTTGTAATTTATGTATTGTATATTGTGTATTTATATTTATATATTTAATAATAAAATGCGAAATACAAGATCAAGATTTTTTTCATGGAAAAACCTACCTCAACAGTATTGTCAGAATCGAATTCCAACACATGCGTCCGTTGTGCGCGGCAATCATAAGATGACTGATTTGTTCTCCCAGCACACTGGTAAGAACTAGCCAATGCGTTTGTGACAAATAAATCGGGTGGACTTGCCAGAAACAATATTTTTTCAGAGTTTGGCTTTTCAGTATGTCCTTCAGTTACTGAAGTTAAAAGGTGTTTTGGAATATCGTTTTGGTATGATTTGCATTTACATGGCATATTTTCCTTTATCTCAGCACATTTATGGCATATAAGTCGTGCTGCGTGAATGTCATTGACTTCGGAGTCAATTTTTGATATTAATCTGAAGAGATCTGAAAATTTAAAAAGGGTTCAATTGTCTTAAGCAGGCCATCTATATGAAAAATAAAAATATTCAAAAGTCTACGGTTTATAAGATAAAATTGGTTTTAAAAGGTATTACCATGATTCCTCTCATGATTCGGTTGTTCATGCTGCATCAAAACGTTTCTATCGACATTGAAATCGTTTCCAGAACATTGAATCAAACCATCGGTACCTAAATCCAATTGCATAGAAGATGAAGAGCCACTGCTGGTTAAATTTTCTTCAGCGAGAACAGAAAGCTGTCCCATGTCCGGTATTTGATTACCAACACCAACCAATGATCCATTTACTTTAGAATTAAGTTGTGATGTACGCTTCGACAGAGAATTTATTGCCGACGTATTCTTTAACATTTGATAAAAGTTTTCGTATGTCCTGCTTTTTTCGCTAGAATTCTCTTCAACTATATCAAGAGGTACATTAGTATGATAAGTGGAATGTTCTATATATGACAATTCGTTTTCTTCGCGACATTTGAGTTTCTGTGCATCAGCTTCTATTGATTTATGCATCTGTGCCATACAGTGATTTTTACCCAACTTGCTTGCATCCGACTCCTTAATTTAGCAAATAAATAAGATAGTTCTCAATGGATTATGTTATCTAACAACCTCACTCTGGCTATCATTTTGATGAAAACTATGAGCATTCCTGTCAGCCGCCATTTTCTTATTAACACGTTCGTACTCATCTCGTAAACTCCAAATTTCTTTCTTAAGCTGCTCATTTTCTCGTCGTAATTTTCTTATATCTGATCGTCCTAAAATTTAAATTTTTTTTAAAATTAGAAACTGGTTTTATACTAATATAGCAATGAAGGTGCATGAACTACCTTGCTCAACTTCAGCATTTATATTGATAGTCCTCAGTCGAAGTTCTTCATTCTCATATATCATGCCTCGAGAAGATTTTCGATCCAGCCTGATTAATTAAATAACTATTGAATTTTTCAATAAGATCATGTTTCTTTAAAACAATTTAATATTTTCAATTTCTGTATCAAATTCTTGTACATATATGAGCTCTTATCTTTGGTTGCCATGATAATCAAATAATTTGTATTAACTCAGCTAATAATTTGTGGTAATTCAGCCATAAATTTACCTCCTGTTGGGCTTATAATTTGCATTTTTTCTTCGTTCTCTGAGCATGACTGTATGTTTACTGAAATCAAAACAGAAAAATTTAAATTTAAACAGCATAAGACATCGACTTCGTACCATACTAATTTTTATAACGGAAATCAAATTGCGGCAACATTTATAAATTGACATGAAAAATTAAATTTGTTCATTTTTTCTCCGAACGATGTTCTGTTGTTCCCCGTATGTTTCCTTGTACCGTTTACATACATGCTTTGACCTTGTGCCATCGTCGGTGTGTGGTTTGTTTAACTAATCTGTTTACGCAACAGAGGGGGATTCTTTTATACATATAGGGGTCCATTTCATGCGGGAAAATGTCCATGATTTTTCTAGATTGAGGTTTGGTATCGCGCTCCTTTTTCTGCTGGCATTGTGTGGTGTAGCAGGAAGTACAACAAAACATCAAACAAATGTGAATATGAAACATATAGTAAAACCACAGACACGATAGACACGATAATACATCAATCTTCCAACGACCCACCCATAAAAACGCACCTATAAGGCATTCGACTTATTGCTAACACCAAGGCTGATGGGGAAACCCTGAACTTATGAAGCCTGCAACAAAGAGTTCAACACTATATTCACTATAGCAGAAAGCAATGGATATAAAGAAGACCTCGTGAACACGACAAGAAGAATTTCGAAATCACCTATAAAGTACAGCAGAGAAGAAACCATGGGCAACAAAGTAATTTAGCGGGTAATCAACATTCACTTAATACAACAACACCGTAGACTTTAAAATATGAAACCGTTCGTAGAAAATATTAAGCATAAACATGAACAAAGAGGTCCCGTTGGAAAAACAGGGTGTATATAAGTTTACTTGCGTATATAAGTTTACTTGTGTTTTGTTACTACTTGTGCATTCCAATATAGCTATTTCTGTCAGTCAGGACGTAAAGTAAGAATAAGATTTTGCCAACACATAAAGGACTCCAAAAAAACTGGAGCCAACTTTGCGAACCTATAAAATTCTTTTTATTTGTTATCCTAATGAGGTTGCTTGCCGCAGGATACTATTTTGCTTGCTTCGCATAGAAATTTAAATCGTAATATTTATTTGTGCCAAACCTGAGGATGAAATAATTCAACTTTTAATAACTAGTTATCTCGCGAACTTATCGCTCAGTAGAATACGAAAATTATTAAAATAAATTGTGCTTTTATATATTATATGGTAATGTAATAACATTTTTTCACTTTACTCTGTACACTGATATAAAATATAAGAATATATAAAAAAGTTGTAGTAACAATAGCAGTAGCAGTTATAATTGGATGGCTGAGAAACATAGTGGTGTAAGTCAATTTTTTACAGTTTTGAGATATCCAGCTTTCCGGCATCTAAAATAACCAATCTATCACGACACTTGATTGTTTAAATAAAACTTAGCCTTTTAGCCGCAAGGCAGCAACATCTTCTTGGAGCACTCAATAAAACGTTAAATGCCTTGAGAATCATAGTGAAGTAAGTCTGACTTACACCACTATGTTCCTAAACTTTGCAACAAACATTATGAAAAAAAATCAGTACAAGATATTAAGCGGTATCGCTTATTGGTGGTGATATCGGAAGCGAGTAAAATACGAAACGTTTTTCTGGGCAGAAAGTTAACGGAGAATCGTATCACTATGCATTATGGCATTTTATCGCATTTGCGAGACGCATACTTTTTTACTGGGCAAACCCTTCAAAACTACTTTGGAAAATATTTCGAAAAAAATTTATTTATTTTTTGTTTTTATTTCAAAACGGTCGCAAAGGCGGCACTATGGCAATAACTTTCGTGGGTTGCTGAACTAAAATTCTAATAAAACAAACGAATAAGTAGTTGTAAATCTGGATTATTACCAGTTTGTTGTGTCCACGGTGATTTTGCTAAATTTAAAAAAACCCATTATTATTGGAAAGTTTCGCTCGCATTTCCATCACCTGACACTATAAAATAATATTATGAATTTCCTGCCTTTGAAAATTTTCGCGTAAATCGTTATTGAGTTGTATCACAAAAATCAGGCAAGCTATATACTAGCACCATGGATAGAAACATTGATGGAACTCGTGATATACTTTTGAATAGTGATGACAGTGACGCAGATAAGGATTATAATCAGGTCAGTTTATTTTATGTAAAAGCTATTTCACACCATTGTCGGGATATTTAAGGTTGTTTTTTTTTCACGATTGCAACAACATTGGTTTTTGTTTTTACAGATATAGACAGCAGTAGTAAGCTACAAGCGCCACTAGCATTGGAAGAAGCAGTTGGAGAAGATGCTCGTATAGAGGAGCCTTATATGGAAAATGTAGAAGTCCAAAGTTGCCAGAATAAACCGGCTGTACCACGGAAACGCCAAAAAAACGAGTCAAAACGGGAACGAGCAAAGAGGCTTCGTAATAATGGAGAGCCATATGTAAATGTCAAGGGTAATATTGTTGCAGGTAGAAATTTTACAAATGTTGATTATGGGTGCCCTAAGCAATGCTTTGCATTATTCACGGAAAAAGAAAGACGGATGCAGTTTGAAAATTTTCTTGAAATTGGTGATTTTAGTAAACAAAATGCATACTTCTATGGACTTATCCATCAGGTGCCCATACAGTGTAGACGTCCACGTTCTGGAGCAAAAGGTGAAAAGAAAAGTACAAATTTTTTCCACATTCAGAAAGAAGATTGCACAGTTCGTGTGTGCAAAAAGTACTTTTTGGCAACCTTTGCCGTAAGTGATGGTAGAGTCACCAGAGTCATTAACAAATTAAGAGAAGGACGTGGTCCAGGGGAAGACTTACGAGGCAAACATGTTGCTGCACAAAAAATGACACAACTGCAAGTAAAATCGTGATAGACCACATAAATCGTTTCCCGTCCTATCAAAGTCATTACACTCGGAACGACAATCCCAATAGGAAATACTTAAGCCCAGACCTTAATATTTCAAAGATGTACAATCTTTATACGCAATGGTGCGTGGAAAATGAAATCGATCCCGTCAAAGAGCATTACTACAGAACTACTTTCAATTCTAAATTTAACTTACAGTTCCATTTGCCTAGAAAAGATACATGTAAAAACTGCGATAAGTACAAGCAAATGATTGATGTAGAGCAAAATCCAGAAATGAGGACCGAGCTAGAAAGAGAACATAATCTCCATTTAGCAAAAGCTGAAAAAGCACGTGATACTTTGAAAGCTGAAACCGAATTGGCAAAAGAAAATGAAGATGTATGCACCTTAACTATTGACTTGCAGAAAGCCCTTCCGTTCCCAAAACTAACAGTGTCGGAGGCATACTACCGCAGAAACATGTACTGTTACAATATGGGGGTACATGATATGGGAAAAAATTTAGGATACATGTACTTATGGGATGAGACCATAGCAAGCAGGTGATCACAAGAAATTTCTGCTTGTCTTACCAAACACATAAAACAAAACCCCTGTAAACGTATGATAATTTTTAGTGACACTTGCGGTGGGCAAAATCGTAATATTAATGTAGCCTTAACCCTAATGAAATTGACTCAAAAAACGAGTTTAGACATCATTGATCTGAAGTTCATGGTTTCAAGGCACTCGTATCTACCTAATGATGCTGACTTTGGTCAGATAGAACGAGCAGCACGAAATCAAACTATCTTCACCCCGGATGATTGGTGCAGAATTATACTATCTGCAAGGAAAACAAACAAATTCGTGTTATTAAAAATGGAAAGTGACGAGTTTCTGAGTATTGACACCTTGAAAAAGGCAGTAAAAAACCGAAAAAAAATATTAAAGACGAAAAAGTGAACTGGTTGAAAATACAGTGGCTTCGGTTTGATAAGGAAAAGGAGTATTCTATCCTGTATAAGTATACTTTGAATGAAGATATGCCATTTGAAGAGCTTAATGTAAAACCTGCCCAGAATGGTGGACCTTATATATATAGATAAATCTTTTTGAACATAATATTTTCATTTTAATACCCAACCTCAGTATGATGAGAGTCATTCAGAAAAAAAAACATAAAAATACAAATATTAAAGTAATATGTTCTTCTTTAGTTTCAAAGGTTAATGTAGTACGTACACTGTTAAAAATTTCCAACAAAGTTACTCTTCACGACTCACTGATTTTTCTACAGCGTCAAACGCAAAACTTTCATTATTGAAAAAATGACTTTTTTGACTTACACCACTATGTTTCTCAGCCATCCAAATAATGTTATATTATAAAGTCACAAAATACAATTAAGAAACACTTGCTGAGATGCTTAAAAACTCAAAAAATAATTATCGCAAACATGTCCATCTACGGAAAACGGACAAATGAAAAAAGCTTGAGACGGAAGTAAAGGTTGTTTATACGCGTTGAGTGTGTACGCACAATCCTTCCAGACGACTACCATCCGTGATAACTTGTGTTATTAATCTAGAATAGCTTTACACATTACTTCAAGCAAAGCTTTGTGTTCCAGTGCCTACCCGAACCTTCAATTATGGAAATCTGTTGTCTAGCGGGTGGAAGGTACGATATGTTCGAATAATGTCACGCGCCACTGTAGTCGCCCAAAATGCAATCTGTAAATAAGTATCTCCAGGAGGAAATAGCCATGACGTAAACACATTGCGTGCATTGAGTACGACAATGCATGTGTAAATGACTAAGCGCGTAAACTCAAAATGACCCACGTATGAGATTACCGATTGGGTGAATCGTGTATATAAGCGACTGCAGCAGATGGCGAAGGAGAAGTATTGTTGATTGAGTGCGCATTCATGTTAGTACGATATTGAAATAGTGACTTATGTTCACAAGTTTTAGGCTGTGAAATGTTGACCGTTTTTATAATATTATTATATACTTTAAATGTAAAAAAACAATATTTGTTATGGTTAATATATTTTACACAACGATGTTTACTCTTTACTTCTTTTTGAACGACTGACGCCTAAATCTATAATTACAAGTCCTTTTATGTCTAAGTCTAACTTTATTATGATTTATTTCTTTTTTTACTTGTTTATTTGTTCCCTTTTGCGTTATAATTTGCTTTTTGTAAGCATTTATGGGCTTTTCTGATATGAAGATGTAATAATTATTATCTTCTAAGGCTGCGTGTTGCGTGGCTAACGATTCATTTTCGTTATTATTGAGTGCGTGTATTTCGACTCGTGATAATGCGTCTGCAACGGAATTGTTTTATGACAAAATCATATTCTAGAAGTTTTGACTTCCATTTTTGCAGTTTTGCATTATTTTCTTTTATATTTTCCAGGAAGGTTAGTGGTTTGTGATCCGTTTGCAAAGTGAATTTTCTCCCGAATAAATAGGGTCTAAAGTAATGTGTCGCCCACACTATTGCAAGCAACTCTTTTTCAATTGTGGAATATCTAATATCGTGTGTATTCAACATTGTACTTGCAAAAGAGACGGGGTGGCCTTCTTGAGACAGTACCGCTCCTATTGCGAAATTAGAGGCATCCGTAGTCAAAGTAAAATGTTTTGTAAAGTCAGGATGCCTTAGTATCGGATCATTCATTATGTACAATTTAAGTTTTTCGAACGCTTCTATATAATCATGTTCGTTCGGGTTAATTCTAGAGTCTTTTTTTAATTGTGTGGTCAAAGGTTTTGCAATTTTCGCAAAATCTTTTATAAATTTTCTATAGAAACCTATTAATCCGAGGAATGACTTGATATCTTTCTGGGTTTTGGGTATAGGAAACTTTTTGATGGCTTCTACTTTTTTAGGGTTTGCTTTGATACCATCTTTTGTTATAGTATGTCCGAGAAAGTCGGTACTTTTTTGTAAAAATAACGTTTTAGCCATTTGAACTTTTAGATTTGCTTCACGAAGTGTATTGAAGACGGCTCTGAGTGCGTTTTCATGTTCTATTAGTGATGTACTGAACACCAATATATCGTCCATGTACACGATGCATATTTTCCCGATATGCTTATGCAATATAGAATTCATGAGCCTCTGGAACGTTGCTAGCGAATTTTTCAATCCGAAGGGCATTCTTGTGAATTCAAAGTGACCTTCATCGGTCGAAAAAGCTGTTTTTTCCCTATCTTCTGGTTCAATTTCGATTTGGTGGAAACCCTTAGCCAAATCAATTGTTGTAAAGTAATTTGCGTTACCAAGCTTTCCCAGTATATCATCAATTTGTGGTATCGGATATTTGTCCTCTACAGTGAAGTTATTTATTGTCCTAAAATCGATAACAAGTCTTTGTTTCTTTTCCCCTTTTTTAGGAACTATCCAGATAGGAGAATTGTATGGAGATTTTGAGGGTTGAATAATACCTTGTTCAAGATCTTCTTTTATTTGATTTTTCACAAATTCTCTGAGTGTATATGGATATCTATAATTTCTTCGATAAATTGGATTTGGGGTGGTCAATTTAACTTCGTGCTTAATTTCATGGGTAAAAGATAGTTTTTGGTTTTCATGGTATTCTAAATCGGAGAATTCCCTTTTTATTTTTTGTATTACTTCTACTTCTTCTTTCGTAAGATGTGACCCATCGTCAGTCTTAGCTTTATTTTCTGGCTCAAAGTGTGCTGCTTGAGCCGTATACATCACTTCTTGTTAGACACTTATAGGTAAAGCAATATTATTAATTGAAATAGTATTATTTTCAAAGTTAATTATTGCTTTCGTTGGCCTTAGAATGTTTTGTCCTATGATGCAGTCAAAAGTCTTACTTTCAAAAGGTAGTAATTTTCACTCAATTTTACCCTTAAATTGAAATTCTTGTGGAAATTCGGTGTAAAATCCCTTGTAAGTGGATGAAATTCCATTTACATAACAAACTTGTAACGGTTTGGATAATTTATGTTGCCTATGTTCGGCCACTAACTTTGAATTTAATATTGAAGTAGAGCAGCCGGTGTCGATTAAACAACGGAGCTCCTTATTTTCCATAGTTAGTCGAATAATGGGTAAATGAGGCTCTCCTCCGAGGCACATAGCCGAAAATCCTCACTTGCATGAAGAGAAGTAGAGCGAGAAGTAGCTGTGTTCATAGACACATCGGAAGAAAGAGAAAAATCTGCGTTATTTGGAATCCTAGTATTTCTCGTAGGAGGTACGTCCTGCACTTTTAAATAATTTTTGTTTCCGATAAACTGATTTGTATTGCTATTTGTATATTTAACACCACTGTAACTAACGTACCCTGTTTCAACTAGCACCTTATATGCACTTTCAAGTGACTCCGGTTTGTAGGCACTTAAGATGCCTCTTATGGGTTTGGGACACTTGTTTATAAATGTATTTTTTGCTATTTGATTTTTTAATTTAATCTTTTCAGACTTTTGAGAGACGGAATATGCAATGTTATATTTAATCTTATGATTAAATTTGAATAGGCACTTACATATGTATTCATAGAGTTGTCCTGCTGTTGAGAATCGAGCTGCTAATAATCTCTCGGTGAGTTGGATCTCGTTTCCAGGTGTGTCGAAATGATTTATGAGGAGCGCCTTAACATCTGACCAGGATTCTGTGATGTGTGTGTGCAATACTTCCCTTGCTTTTCCGATAACGCGTCCTAATATTAGCTGATGAAGGATGACTTTGGAGGGATTGTTACTTACCTCGTTTATTATTGCGACCACCGTGTCAACAAAAGGAAATAAGTCCAGCTATGTTCAATCAAAAGTTGAAAGAGCTGCAATATAGCTAGATAAGCTCGTGAAGTCCATTCTGTTGTTGTTTAGTGTTAGAAGCGAAAAATCTTCGACGAGTTCCTCCAGGTTACTTTATACTGTGAATAATAATTTTATCGATAAGTTGATGTTCGTCGAGGTTCTTTTGTTAAGCGATTTGAAAAAATTCGCAATCCGACTGCGTCACTTATGTTCACAAGTTTTAGGCTGTGAAATGTTCACCGTTTTTATAATATTATTTTATACTTTAAATATAAAAATAACAATATTTGTTATGGTTAATATATTTTAAAACCGATGTTTACTCTTTACTTCTTTTTAAACGACTGACGCCTAAATCTATAATTACCTTTTATATCTATGTCTTACTTGCTAACAAACCATCTTTATTTGCATATTATTACTTGTGCTAAATCCTACTCGTGTCCTTTTACAAAACTTATTTTCTAACAAATAGGTGCTAATTTTATAAAAGGTGATGTGTCCTAGAAACAAGGTCGTGAACAACAAAATACTTAGTCTTACATTTATTGCTTATGACACTAATTTACATATTCCTGTGTCGGCATCGACAAAGGCCGATGCCGACACATTGGTTGTACATTAAAATGTTATGACGTAACTAGTGAGTAAAAGTGTACGCGGACTTAAAAAGTGAAAGTGATTTTGTAAAAGTGAAAATAAATTACAGTGAATAAGTAACAGTGAAATCGGGGAAGTAGTAATTAATTGAAAATAATTAAGTGAAGTGTTTGTGGAATTTTTGGGAGGAAGTCGTGTGTGTTTAATGAGCTTGCAAAAATATTTGCGAAGTAAACAGGCCGCGCACCTGAAGAAGCGCAACACTGGTGTCAGAAACTGGGATTACTCTTGCAATGGTGAAGTGAACAAAATCGAACACTTAAACATACAAGATTGCAAATCATGCAAGGGACAACACACAGGACAGCACTAGATGCTACAGTAAAACTAATTCCCTGTAGAATCGCCACTAATTAGTACCACGAGCAGCTGCTTACGCCCCTTGAAGGCAAGCTTCGCAAAAAGGTCCATTCGGGGAAACATCTCCACATCCAATAGGGAGCCTGAAATACCTTCGGGGCTGGTAATCTCCAGCAGGCTGCTACTCCTACACAGGTCGGCGTATGCCGGATATCTGAGCAGAACGTGCCACTAGCACTCATTCTCACATTGACATAGAGGGCAGACACTCTCAATGGACAACCTACGTTTACACAGCCATTCGTTAAGACTCCCGTGTCCCGTCAACAAGAACCCAAAGGCTCGACCGAAATCGAAGTCCGGGTTTCTCCAAGTTGTCGTTACATCAGGGATCCATACATACGTCACTCTTCCTTTCACGCATTCATTCCACTTCGTTTGCCAGCTACTCAACACTCCTTCCACCAGTAGTTTTCACAACGAGGTCACACTCATACTTTTTGGATTAATGCCTCTGAACCATTCATGTTCTTTGAATGGGAGTCCCCTCCGTAGTTTGAAAATTAATCGTTCACGGACAATCTCCAGGTCCAGCGGAGGTGCACCCATCAGCATCTGCATGGCTTCAGTAGACACTGTCCAACAAACAGCGATTCAACATAGTAACTCAACACACTGACAAGATCCGATAAGTCTCCTGTCAGTTAAGCTCATTGCGGACTCAAAGAAGACCGGTGACCCAAACGCCGAACAGGCAACGAATAAGCCCTCATAAATTCTCTTAATAGCTCCACGCCTAAGACGCCATTCCTTAAGGCATATACGTCTCAGCGTTGCTACAAGTAGCAAAAGACGTCGTTCCAGGTCCCTAAAATGGGGCCAAAACGACAATTTTTCACCGATCAGTATTATCAAGTATCTGACCATAATCACATACTTGAGATTACTTCCCCTGTATTGGACACAAGGAGGACGCCTTCGACTGAGAATACCTTTCAGGTGCATCATCGATGTCTTGTCAGTGGACACAGACAAACCCACGCACCCACACCAGTCATGCACAACATGCATATATCGCACCGCACTCGCCTCCAACTGTGACCGACTGTCAGCCTCAACTAAAAGGAGTAATCCTCGCCAGCACTTTACCAAGTGTTGGGAGAAGGGAAATACCCCGATAAGAATTCGGCAAGCTAGGGTCCTTGTCTGGTGACTTAAGCAATATAGTGAGACGAGCACGCTTAAAAAGATGCTCTTGCCGCATGCCCTTGTTTAAAAAAGACAGATGATGTACTCCGGCACGGCCCGCCAGCTGCTTTTACACATCTCACCGGTCATGCCGTCCCACCCAGGCGATCTCAGACAACGGAGCTTTCCTACACACGCATCTATCTCACAGTTCTGCACTACAGGATCGTGCTCCTGTTCTGCAGAGCTGACGACGTGTGGAGTTCCAGACTCCACCCGCGGGAACAACCTCTTTAACAAGTACATAACACAGTCAGACCATGTTGGGGTCGCATTAACATTAACATGTACGCCCTTTATTGACTGTCTATTGCTTCTACCTCTGCAAACCTTGTAGGCCTGCCCCCAAGGATCTGACGCATTATCACTGACAAAGCACCGCCAATGCTCCTTTTTCCTCTGAATGATACGTTTCTGATATTCTTTTGTAAGTTTCCGTAGCTCGTTTTGAAGGGAGGGCGCAGTGTCCTGTTTTCGGAACCAGGCACCTTGGAAACTGCTTCTGGCTCGTCGCACCTCTCGACGCTTGGCAGCTAGCGTACTAATCTACCACGCAACATGCCCAGGAGCGACCGACCAATCTTTCGTGAGCATCTTGTTATTCACACGAACGAAACATTCGTAGACAATTCCTACCACCTCGTCAATGGTAGAGGCTAGCAAACTCAGCAAGGGACAGAGTTTCAAACTGTGCCTGCATCATCGCTTCATAGATCACCTTTTGACTTTCTTTGATTGAGCGCCACATTGTCCCGGTCGGTTCACCCTCTCATCAGACGTCATAGTGACCTCAATGAGGTTGTGGTCACTCGTTACCCCCCCCCCCCCCGGGAACAATGTGCCACTCAAACACCCTTCTCCTCGCAGCAATATTTATACAGGTAACATCAATATCGCTACAACCCATCGGGCCATCAAATGTTGACAATTCATTAGGAACATGCAAGACACACAGACAATGCACAAAGATCAGCTCCTTTAGCTTACCCCCCCCTAAAGTATAGCAGTGCAACTTGTCTTCCGTGTGGAAGACTTGCTATGCCACATCGGCGAGTCAGTATTGGCATCCAATCGTAGGATACAGGGTCTGCCATCAATAAGTGGCGGCACCCGATCCAGATACCTCATATATGGGTCGATGGGGCTACTATCAGCACAATTAACACTTAAAAAAAACAACTCAGTTACACGCATCAAAGCTGGAGATATCATCGGGAGCTGTCAGCTTGTCTCCACTGTTACGCCTTTGGAAGTCGGAGATAGCAGCTTGGCCTGCCCCCTTACATGGAAATACACGTATGTCAGATGGCAGGCCCTTCACGTTAACAAACAGCACCCACAGTTCCTGCACTATTGCAATGCAGATCTGGTTCTGTCTCATGTACTGTCCACGCTCAGCCATCATTGCAGCTGATATGGCGCAGTTCAACTGAACGATTCTACAGATAGTAGATACAGCTAATATCTCAGCAAGGAATGTGAAAGCTCCAACTTTTGATTGACGAATAGCTTGGAGCATTTACAAAACCCAGTTTGGAGCTGCCACTCAAACGAATCACTGGAATGAACAGAAGCGAGCGACAGCATTAATTCTTGCTCTAAGAGGTCCAACTGCTGAAATACTTCCCAGTCGATTCGCAGTCAAGCTCCATCGTTTTCATGAGCGCACTCGAGATGAGGTATAGAGAAAATCACCCGAGCAAATCTACAGGTCGCAGCTACGCATCCGAATGCAGACACCAGGTGAAACCCTACAGCAATTAGCACAGGAAATTGAAAGGCTCTCACTTTTGGCTTACCCCACATCCAACCTAGATCATTGGAAGGATGTGGCCACAGAAGCATTTATTAGTGCGTTGCAGGACAGGGAAATGAAACAAAATGCCTGACTAGCCGAAAAACGCTCAGTAAAGGACGCACTGGCCTATTGTTTAAATTTCAAAGCAGGCAAAACAACCGATCGTAACGCAACCAGAATCCGGGAGATTACAACGGAAGAATGCAGATGTGAATGTGTTAGTATAAGCAAAGAGATGCAGGAGAATGGTACGCCTATATGTTGGTATTGTGGCTAATAAGGGCATCAAAATGAAACTGCAAAATGGAAATCAAGCTATTGGCCGCCGTGGGCCCCTTGAAGGAGATCAAAGCCAAAACCAGAGCCCAGAGCAATCAGGCCCCTCAAACTAAGGGGTCGGGACACGCATAAAAGCCAACTTCGTGGGGCCGAAGTTGGCTAGAAGGATCGATGTCCCAGCACCACCATCATAGTGTCAAGGGTACAACGAGGAGAAGCAGATGTTTGTGGACAAGTCGACGGTGAATATTGCACCCTCACTATTGGTACTCGTGCAACAAGGTCAATATTGTGACCGGATCTGGTGAGTGGGCGTCTACTTAACAAAGGTAAACCACTTTTGCTACGAACAGCAATGGGAGAAACAGCGCCCGAATACGGCGAGATTTTTCAACTTGAATTTCTTGCCGCCAATATCATAGACGACTGCATCCTGGGAATGGATTTCCTACGACCCCATGGGTTCACGTTGGATTTGGGCAGACGGGTTTTGATATGGCGGAATGTCGAGATCCTGATGGAAAATCACTACGAGAACATCTCAACACAGAAAGTGGTCGTAAGTGCCGACACTGAGTACCAAAATCATCCGAAAGCATCGTATGGGCCAAATTTGAAGGTGATCCTGGAGACCATAGATCCTACCTAATTGAGCCAACAAAAACACCGGCACTGCGTAATCTAATTTTAGGACGGACACTAGTAAGAACAAATAAAAATGGATGCATGCCGGTTAGAGTCCTTAACACCTCCGACTCAGTTACATACATCAAAGCTGGATATATCTGGAGCTGTAAGCTTGTCTCTGCTGTAACATCTTTGGAAGTGGGAGATAGCCAATATCCACATAGGAAACAAAATACCGGTGATTTAGTGTCCACCTTATTGGAGCCAACCAAGATATCACCAGAGCAGTTCAAGAATGCCTCGGAATTGGTTAACAAATATCGCGATATTTCCTCAACTCGTCAAGACGATCAAGGACGTACGAGTATGGTGACTCACGTTGTAGACACACAAGACGCAAAGCCGATTCGACAAGCGCCAAGACGACTTCCATTAGCCAAGTAGGGAGAAGTAAGTGCAATGATCTCAGACATGGAAAAACAAGGAGTGATCGAGCCGTCGATCAGTCCCTGGGCCTCACTTGCAGTCCTAGCAAAGAAAAAGGATGGAAGCACTCGGTTTTGTGTCGACTACAGGCAGCTCAACGATGTCACGAAGAAAGACAGCTACCCACTTCCACGCATCGACGACCTTATGGATACAATGGCAGATTCGAAGTGGTTCTCCACTATTACCTTAAGAGTGGGTACTGGCAGGTTCGGTTAAGTTCAGGTTAGTTGGCAATTGATAAGAAAGACAGAGAGAAAACTGCATTTTCAGTTGGTCCTAGACTGTGGCAATTTGTGGTGATGCCGTTTGGGCTTTGCAATGCTCTAGCAACATTCGAATGCTTCATGAAATGTGTACTACGCGGGTTGAGCTAGAAAACGTGCTTGATGTATCTGGATTACATCATTGTCATCCAGATACATCAGGTCACCCAGATCAGATCATCCAGATCACAGCAAGGACGTTCGACGAACATAAACGTAACCTGAAGGAGGTGTTCTCAATGCTTCGACGGGCTAACCTGAAGCGAAGTTCAAAGAAGTGCACACTTTTTGCAGCTGAGGTAAAGTACCTAGGATATATTGTATCAGCGAAAGGTGTGAAAATATACCCCGAGAAAATAGAAGCTGTGAGAAGTTAGCCGCAACCTAATAACAAACGGCAACTTCGAGGTTTCCTTGGACTGGCGACCTATTATCGCCGATACGTCAGAGACTTCGCAAAAATAGCTCACAGAAAAGAATCGCCCCTTTATCTGGAGTGAGCAGTGCCAACAGCCTTCGAGATGTTGAACAGGAAGCTCTGTGAATCGCTGGTGCTGACGAACCCCAAGCCAGGATAAATGTTAGTAGTTGATACCGACGCGAGTAACAATGGGATTCGGAGTAACACAGCAGGTTGACGTTGAAGAGCGAGTGATTTCATATTACAGCCGAGTTCTGTCAAAGAGTGAAAGGATCTACTGCGTAATACGGAAATATTTTCTGGCTATAATTGAAGCAACAAAGCAGTTCCACAAGTTCCTATATGGACAGAAATTCGTCTTTCGAACAGATCATGCTTCGCTGAGATGGCTGCTCCATTTCGAAAACCCAGAAGGGCAAGTTGCTAGATGGATCGAAAGGCTACAGTCCTATGATTACGAATTCGTCCATCGAAAAGGAGGAGTGCATGACAATGCCGACGCTTTATCCCGTCGTCCATGTCCAGTGGCTTGTAAACACTGCCGACGGTCTGAGGAAAAAGAACAAGGCGTGGATCTGTGTGTAATCACAACAGAAGTCGACCAGGGTTGGACGCAGCACGAACTGCGGGACGCTCAGCTAGCAGATGATGATATTGGACCATTGTTGGTGTGCAAGAAGACAACTGGACGTCCGAAGTGAAAGACATATCAGCACGCGGCACGGTGTTAAAAAGCTATTGGGCTCAATGGAACTCCCTTGAGGTCGAAGATGGAGTTCTGAAATGGAAATGGGAAACGGGAGACGGCACTTAACATAGAATGCAAATTGTTTTTCCTAAAAGTCGGATCAAAGGAGTACTAAAGGAGATGCATGAAGGAACATCTGGAGGACACCTTGTGGCGAACAAGACCCCAACGAAGGTGGGAGAAAGATTCTACTGGCTCCACCCTCAAGGCGACGTACTAGACTGGCACAATATCTACTTCCGTTAAAGGCCCAAATCTGAAAATGAGAGGGCAAATGCAGACCTAAAACGTGGGGTCCGAAAAAATAGCTGTGGATATCGCATGACCCTTTCCCGAGTCTGAATGGGGAAATCAGTATTTACTTGTTGTGGCTGATTACTTCAGCACGTGGCAAGAAGTATACCCAATTCCTAGCCAGGAGGCAACTACTGTAGTTTTACAGTGGGTTAGTAGGTATAGCGTACCCCGTGAACCGCATTCAGACCAAGCCCGAAACTTCGAGTCACAAAATGTGTGAGCTGCTTGGAATACGCAAAACACAGACAACACCACTTCACCCTCAGTTAGATGGAATAGTCGAACGGTTCGTGGGCATGCTCAATAAACATTTGGCTAACAAAGTTAATGAAAGTCAGAGAGATTGGGTTCGACACATTCCATTATTCTTGATGATGTACCGAACTGCAGAACATGCATCGACAGGAGAAGCACCAGCCCAAGTCATCTTTGGAAAAGTGATTCATATACCAGCTAATGTAAAAATTGGGACACCTCCTGAGCAGCGCCAACCCATTTCGGAGTATACAACCGACTTAAGAATCAGATCAGGAATCAGATACACGAATTGGTGCGGAAGCAAATTGAGTCGACCACTGACCGCATGAAGACCAGATATGAATTAATGGCAAACTCATTCGGATTCCAGCTGGACGACTTGGCTATATAACCCACGACGTCGAAAAGGCAGATCTCCGAAGCTATAGCCGAATCGGGAAGGACCCTACAGAATCATCAAGCGAATCAACGATATGGTTTACCGGATACAGGAGCACCGGAAGCCAAGAGCGAAAATGAAAATTGTGCACCTGGACCGCCTTGCCCCATATTATTAGCAGGAAGACGCGGAGATAGCTAATTTGACATTTTTTCGGGGTGAAAAACATATAAGGTGGGGATAGTGTAACATGTTCGAATAACGTCACGCGCCACTGCAGTCACCCAAAATGCAATTTGTAAACAAGTATCAATAACAAATTCATGGATCATTCTCGAAGGGAAAATAACCATGAGGTAACCACATTGCGTGCATTGAGTACGACAATGCATGTGCAACTGACTAAGCGAGTAAAATCGAGAGTGATAGAAGATTCCGGATTGGTTGAATCGTGTTAATAAGCGACTACAGCAGGTGGCGAAGGAGAAGTATTGTTGATTGAGCGGAGAACGACAGTGCGCGTTCATCTTAGTGCGATAATGAAATAGTGAGTAAAATAGTACGCGGATTTAAAACGTGAATGTGATTTTGTAAAAGTGATAATTGGTTACAGTGAAAAAGTAACAGTGAAATCGGCGAAGTAGTAATCAAGTGAAAACAATGAAGTAAAGTGTTTGTGAAATTTATTGGAGGAAGTGAATAAATCATTAGACAATTTTAAATTAATTCGTGTCTGTTTAATTCACTTGCAAAAAAATTTGCGAAGCAAACAGACCGCGCACATCGAAAATCACAACAATATAAACAACTAATACAGACGTCCAACAATACAACAATACAAATGCAAGTGATTTACAGCGTGAACTCGAGAACGATCTACATAGAACGTCTGACAAGGTTCCGGATTGACAAGTATATTGGCCGCTACAGAAGGCGAAGACGAGCAATATTTTTTTGAGTTATATGAATTTTTGAACGAGCAATATGAATTTTTTTCTTGGAATTTTCTGATTCGGAATGGAAGCCATCTACGAATCCATTCGTAAATTGATCGGGCCACTCAATGCACAAATTGAACTTGCCAAAAAATCAGATGCTAGACTTTCAGAACAAATGAAAGCACTTTCAGTCATAAACTCGTACATCAACAAAAAAAGCGAATTGAGAGCAAGTTGTTAGCATCGAGCAAAGATTATAGATAGACCGTTTACTCAATTCTTTACCATCGATAGACTCAAGCCTACCTAAAATGGAGAAGGATTTCGACAATATTCAGAAATGACCCGCCTCTATGGGAGATCTGCAACCCTTTAGTGGCTACTCAATTCAGTATTTGTCATGGGTGCGTTATATTGGGACAATCCTTCACGACTATGAAATAGTGCGCGAAACGCCGATATTCAGATAATGCCATACTTTGTCATATCCGGCCAACAAAATTGAGGGTCAGCTGATGTTGCCCTCATATCGTCTATAATTTTTGATGATAATACGTCCTACATATCACTACATCCTCTCACTTTATTATGCAGACAAATGGAATACTCGTGCCTAGAGCATCAGTTGCATTCTATGTCACAGCGTAATAAGAGTGCCGATAAACTCTATGCGGCAGTGATCGCTGAAAAAAATTCTTCGTGCTCACTGATAATTATAAAAATAGAACATAAGATATTTTGGTTAGAGGTCTGAAAGCAGATTAGAAATCCCAAACACTCCCGGATGCTTATGTATCCTCCTTAGAAGTTCAAAACTTAAAGTTTTGGGAATTATCCGAACCATCAGCGAAGCAACACAATTTCCGCAAGCGTCTGCCGGTTGTTTAGTCCTCATTGTAATCATGGCAAGCTTGCGGTATGTGCACCTTATTAGAAATCAGGCCTGTCAGATAGGAATCAAATGTGTCGATTTCAAGATGGGATCACTAATAATCACTAATCACAACCTAGACCTACGAAACTCAAACCACCGAATATAATGAATGTGGATAAATCTGTTCAGACGCGGCTGGTTGATTTTATGAACAGGTCGTTCAACAACCAAAACCAGCTACGTTCGAATGAATCTGCGAATCTCTCCAAGCAATCGAAACGCGTCTATAACTTACAAACTCAATACGAATTGGACGAGCCTCATTCAGCATTCTATCTGGCTCATAAACCCAAATATCAGGAGTATCTTGAAGATAATTAAATTACCTAGCGTGAGGAGTGTGGTGATGAGTCGGAAGGAAGTCACCAAAATTTTATGATCAACGCTTCCCTAGCGTTCCATACATAGAATATAACAAGCTCGATGGGAAGATCTTAAGCATCATAAACGATAGTGGGGCCAATGAAAATTTTCTTGCATCTAGAAACGCTTTTAATGCTTAGCTTGTTTGGGCACCTTTCGAAATACATTCGGTTGGAGATGAGATATCTATAAAGTAAAATTCTTGAAAAGCGTAGGTAGCACATTTTGGTGGATATCTATGTTCACTTAGGGTTGAAACCGTTTTCAATTAAACGCAACTATCAACAGAAAATATAAAAAAATAAAAATCGGAGGCTTAAAGAATGTAAATCGGTTAATCATGTGAAGGGTTTATGCGGTCATCTTCCGGATATAACCAGGAGTAAATTGCAAGTCTTAAAGTCACCCTGTAAATGTGGGGCCGAACGTTGATAAGCAAACAAAGAAAATGTCGGAGGATGTTCTACCTTCAAAGAGCCCCTATAATTTCTCCTTTTGGGTTGTCCTCATAAAGCCAGTACATCGTGTGAAAACAGTGTAGGGTTTTCATCGATTATTAAAGGCTAAACGCAGCTACTATTGGGAGCGCTGGTTAATAATGTCGATTTAGATAACAGATGGCGCAACTTTTACATATGGTTTGTGTCTATAATAACTTATATGGTATTTGGGAGAGTCAACATCTGTCATTAGTTCTCACTTATTTATTGAACGAAATAGCGTGAAAAACAAAGTTTTTTGCTTAGCTTCGAAATTGTTGAATTTTGTGCCTGAAAAAGTTGTTAACTGCAACGTTAACGTACAATGGGAAAGATTCGAAAACTTGGAAAATTGGTCCCACATCTACTGAACGAAAATTGACTCAATGCCCGAATCACAGCATGCCAAAAACATTTCGGAGAACACAAAAAACAAAGATTTTTGAGTTGAATCGTTACTGGCGATAAAAAATGGGTTTATTAAAGTTACAAAGTTCTGTTCCACGGTGACCAATGCCAAACCTCATCGGGCAAACATCGTTTAAGAAAAAATAGAAAGCTTGATCACCCCTCCTAATCTCCAGACCTTGCTCATTCTGATTACTGTTTGTTCATGCAGATCACCTAGGCCGACGTACGCCTTCGAAATGCTGAAGAAGTGTGAAAATGGGTCGATGAAAGGATTGCCTCGAAAGATAAGGACTTCTTCAAACGTGGAATCAAGTAATAGCTAACAATTGGCAATATATTGGGTAATGTACTAATTCGTACTAATTGTACTAAAATTTAGTTATTTAATTTGTAATAAATGCTTTTTCCAAGCCGAAAAATCGACATTATTAACCAACACTCCCGATATATCGGATACTGATATTACCAACACGCTTGCATGTTTCGGAAGCTTCAAGTGTTTCACCTAAACAAGGATAATAATTTCACTAAATAAAGATGCTAGACAGTGATATTTTCCAAACTGTGATATTCCACAGAAAATGCGAAATTTGAGACGACTGGGCTGCCATTTGGCCTTAATTATGTGCCCACCATTTTTCAGAGGATGATCCACATGTGTTCGAACGGTTAATCGGGTGACTCTGTTATGTTTACATAGACAAAATGATCATCCTGGGGAAAAACGACGACGAGCACCTACAAAACATGAAAACTATACTCTTCCAATTCAAGCGTGCGAACATTAAAATCAACCTAGATAATTCTTTATTTCTGAAAGCTCGGGTTGAATATTTGGGTTACACTGAAAGGCATTCTCCCAGATATTTCAAAACAAATCAAGAAATAGCCCCTATTTCGAAAGTCAGATCTCCTACAAATAGGACTTAAGGACTTTAATGAATTTTGGCTTAGCTTCCCACTAAAGAACATTTTTAGGGATTTCGCAAAGCTAGCAAAGCCCGTAACGAGTTTAAATAGAGGACAAAATGCTGATGCTAAAGCTCATGAGTCAAAGAGAATAAAATATTCTCTGGGTGAAGCTGAACTCAAAGCCTTGAACATTTTAAAGGAACATCTTACTTCTTCGGAGGTCCTTTAATTTTTTTACTTTTGCAAGGCGACCTCGGAAAAGACCGTCCGATTACTTACTTTTCCAGATCTGAAAATACAACAGGGAAGAACAATGCCATGGACGAGCGAGAATAATAAGTCATCGTCTATGCCTTGACCAAGTGACGAACTTACTGGTACTTTATCAACCACTTACCATTGCGCTAAGGAACAGTAATCATAACACGAAATTTAGACTTCTCGAAGCATAAATTTGGCTTCGTCAGCGAATTGTTGAGGACATCGTGAACAAAAACAATATAGCAAAAGTCAGAGGTATATGAAACATTTGTGGCAAAATATCCATCAGAAATCCAACAAATGGGTATAGTACAAATTGTAGGTGTATGTATGTATGGAGCATGTATGGGTAAATTAAGTAAGTTCGGTGAATTTTTCTGAACAAAAATCAATTCGCCCTTAATGTTTGGGAAAAAATCATCAAAATTCTACATTATACCGCCGTACCCAAGGTCCAAGGTTACAGAGAACGAGGATGGTTTCATGAATCCAGTAGTCATTAATCTCCTTTTTTAAGGGAAATAATAGTAGCCAAGGATAATTGAGTAACTGTCACCACAGATTTAAGCAATAGAATTTATCAATCGTATCTGAAAATCACCATTCCTCTTTCAAATCAATCACAACGACAATGTGGACTTCTATAAATTTCTTTGAATACAAAGGATCAATAGTTCTAACTTGGGACAGAGAACGGGCACAATCTTAGGCGGAGATATCAAGATAATCCATTCGGCATATTCAAAGAGATGGCGGCTAACATGAGGTCCAAAGTGCAACACCGCGTCAAAAAATCCACAATTCATGGTAATTCATGGTAAAGCCACAGCTTTACCATGAACTTTAAAAGATAGAGGCTTTACTCGACCAATTGCAAAGCAAGAATAAAAGAAAAAATAGACGATTAATCAAGTGGATTGTCTCGACCTGGAACTGGCTGTCAGCTAGCCCAGACAACAGACTGAGATAACATCATCAAGTCACAAATTTGGATGATTGCCACTAATAATAACCAGTGCAAACTGAATCGTTACATTAGCCAGATGACGGCTCAATTAACAGATAATTACAAAAAGATAGTTGCAGATATGAATACGTTCACCAATGATAACTTCGAAAATTCTTTTTTATTAAAATGACTTTTTTCAAAGACATTACTAACTTGCTAGATACTTCTGAGATAAGTGAGTTATTGCCGCCAATCGAAATACTCCCGTATAAAAACAAAAACCGTAAATTTTCGCTACTCCTATACGTTACATGTCTCCCTTAAAGCTCCAATATCGACTACTATCATGTTCTTATTAGACCCACAATAAGAAATCACAAAATGATTCATCTCAGCCATTCTGACTTCCTCCCAGCGCAGTCTTGAAAATATGCCCTAAGGGGTGACTGCATTCGTATTCAAAATATAAACATTTGCAGAAAAAACCAACTGATAAATTCACATACGTCGGATTGCGATTTCAGATGGTAATTCAATTTATCCTACTAACTTCAACGGAAGGCTTAGGCATTGTAAAATCACCAGAATCCTTTCTGCAACGTACCTTCTCAATCTCCAAAACCTTACAGTCTGAATTGTTGATATCAAGTACACCAAAAGGGAGGGGACATACATTTCAAATTAAGCCTTCAATTCTTAACCCTAATTTGAATGAAGAAATGTTAAACTGGATCTCCATCTCTTACACAGACTCCATTTGGACAATGTAGGAAAATTGGACCAAAGTGCTTTTAAAAGTGTTTTGTATTTTAGTTATTTATTTTCAGGTAACGGTTGCCTCACTTGAACCAATGGTCACCCTGGAAATCAGAGACATTGACCGCGTTACGGACATGACGGAAGTGGAAGAGTGCCTCAAAAGGAATTCGCCCGAATCAAGTGGGCTCAAATTACGACTAACCCCTGAAAATAATAGAGGGCAGCGCATGGCCATAGTCGCTTAACCGAGAAACATGCCGAAAAACTCCTCTGCATGGGCAAAATAAAAATAGGTCGGGTGGTCTGCAGAATACGGCGAAGAGCAGTTCCTCTCCGCTGTTTCAAATGCATAAGCTACGGTCATACAGCACAAGGCTGCAAAGGGTCTGATAGGAGCTCCTTGTGCTATAAGTGCAGCAACGCAGGACATAAAATAACAGAATGCACCGGAGAGGCGCACTGTATCCTCTGCGAGAACGCTGATCCCAGACCTGATGACCTGAGACATATTCTAGGGACAGGGAAGTGCCGGGTATTCAAAGAAGCCCTAAACAAAGCCATAGCAGCTCTGCAATGACCCGTGTCCTGCAGATAAACTTACATCGGAGCTCAAACGCCCAACACCTGCTTGACCAATTCGAGAGGTATATGAAAGCCGATCTATTGCTGCTTAGCGAACAGCACCGAGATAAAAATTCATCAGCATGGTACCCTGATAAATCAGGTACTTGCGCCATCTGATTTCGACACGGCACCCAACTGAGTGTTCAGGGCTGTGGGTGAAAAGATGGTTTCGTGTGGGTCCAGTGCCCAGGAATAACATTCTTTACTGTGTACTTGACACCGAACGAACTAATAACATCTTTTCAGGCGAAGCTTAACTCTTTGGATGACGCCGCCTTGAGCACAGAGGGTCATGTTATTATCAGGGGAGACTTTAACGCCAATGCTATTGAATGGAGCTTGCCTCAGTCAGATTCTTGGGGGAAACAAATATTGGAGTTGGCAGCCAGAGTAGGGCTAGCCGTAGTGAACACTGGTAACACTCCCACTTTCCACCGCTTGGGTTGCGTGGGCACCATTCCGGCCGTGACATTCGCCTCGGGGTCCCTCTCCTCAATGGCATATAATTTGAGAGTTTTAGAAGACTACTCGGCCAGTGATTATCAGTACATAGCATTCGAGATCCCCGACAACGTGCCTAAACTCCCAGACACTCGGTGTTCAGACTTCATGTGGAATACTGAGGGGGTAGACATCGAGAAGTGTGTCGACACGATCACGACATGCTTACCACCGTTTGTCTCATCGCCGGGGACCAGAGGACTCACTGCTGAAGGCATGGTGAACTCCACAATGAGTACCATCATCTCCGCTTGTAAGTCATCTATGTCCCGTCGGAGACCTAGACACGGAAAGCCTCCAGTGTATTGGTGGTCCACTGAAATAGCTGAGCAACGAAGGGAGTATCACAAACTCCGGCGAGAAGCTCAACGAGCGCGAAGCCAGGACGAGGCATGCACCAGAATGGTAGTATATCGGTCGGCCAGAAAATGCCTTCGCAAACTGATTAACAGGAGTAAAGCCCGTTGCTGGCAGAACCTCTTCGAAGTCGTGAACAGGGACCCGTGGTGCTTGGGCTATAAACTAGTAATGCGGAAGCATACGGGGGAAGCTACAGGCCCCCTGCGTACTTGAAGCGGAGATGATGGATGAGATAGTAGCGGCACTTTTCCCCAACATCCCCTCCGCGTTGATGCCGTCCACAGGGAAACAACATCAGACTGTCCACTCTTCACGAGAAACGAGCTGAAACTAGTAGTTCTTTCCATGAAGGCGAAGAAGGCTCCGGGGCAGACTGTATTCCAGCCGAGGTACTGCAACTGGTCTATCACCCTTGCCCTAACTTGCTGCTCAGTGCGTTTAATGTCTGCTTGCGGGAAGGCGTATTCCCTGAGCGTTGGAAGACGGCAAGACTCGTGCTGATCAGCAAGGGTAAGGTAAATCCCGAGTCGGCGTCAGCATACCGACCGTTATGCATTCTAGACACGGCCGGGAAAGTGCTCGAGAAACTGATAAAGAGAAGACTCGTTAACGTTATCCACGCCACTGGGGATCTTTCTCCAAGGCAATATGGTTTCAGAACGGGATAGATGCAGTCGCGGATGTGTTAAGTGCTGTCCAACACGCGGAGGCACGCAGTTAATCCTACCGTCGGGTAGTCTTTCTAGTGACGCTGTACATAAGGAATGCTTTCAACTCCGCTAGATGGACGGATATTCTGGAAGCCCTGAAAAACTCCTTCCAAGTACTAGAATATCTAATGCGGATAGTCCGAAATTACCTGAAGGACCGCAACCTGATCTGCGACCCGGCGCAAGGCTGTCGGAGTATGCTAGTCACATCAGGTGTGGCCCATGGCTCCATCCTCGGTCCGAACTTGTGGAACGTCTCCTACGACGGACTGTTCAGACTTGAACTGCCAAAAGAGTTGCGATTGATCGGCTATGCAGATGATGCAATGGCACTAGTGGCTGGGCACACAGTCGATCAAACGCAGTTAAGGCTGAATATACTAATGCGCCGGGTGGGGAGCTGGATGACCACTCACGGGTTTAACCTAGCGTTAGAGAAAACCGAAGTGGTCATCCTGACCAAGAAGAGGATCCCCACTGGTCCGAGTCGGGGACGCATTAGTAGAGTCGAAACTATCAGTCGAGTATCTGGGCTTGCTGATCGACTCTAAACTGAGTTTCTCGGAGCAAATTAAGGCAACGACAAACAAGGCCGCTTCAGGGGTCTCGGCAATTAGTCGACTAATGGCCAATCATGGGGGACTAAGTCCAACGAAAAGGCGTCTGCTAATGAGTGTGTTGCAATCTACGCTTCTTTATGGAGCAGAGATATGGAGTGAAGCTCTCAACAAAGAACTGCACCGAAAACGGCTGGCAAAGGTGCAGAGACGAGGAGCACTGCGGATTGCATCAGTATACCGTACAGTCCCTGAGCCAGCGGTGTTGGTAATTGCAGGGGTGATACCCTTCACTCTCTTTGCTAGAGAGCGCAACAGAGTCTACATCGGAAGGCACGAGGGTAATAAAGAAAAAGTTGCTAGCTATGAAAGACGATGCACTCTCGACGAATGGCAACAATCATGGGAACGTGAGCTAAAATGAAGATGGACCGCGCGGCTCATCAACGACTTGAGATCGTGGCTCAGTCGAACGCATGGTGAGACTGATTTCTACCTGAACCAGCTACTGAGTGGACACGGTTGTTTTCAGTCTTACCTGCACAAGATAGGTAAGTCACGGTCTCCAGATTGCATATTCTGCATTGGTGTGAAGGATGACGCCTGTCACACTTTCTTTTTATGCAGAAGGTGGGACAAAAAGCACGGTGATCTTGCCGGAAAAGTGGGAGGGATCCATCCAGATAGTCTAATCGAAGAGATGCTGAAATCATTTGATAAATGGAATCAACTGGCATATTACGCTCGGGCAATCCTAGTAATGAAAAAAGGCATACTTGATCGGCTGGAGGCCTAGAGGTTGGAGGGTTTCCTTCTCTAGCAAACCTCCTCTTCTTCCTCACCCGACTGGAGAAGGCATCCTTGTAACCCGAAAGAGAAGGCATCCTTGTAATGCCAAAAAGCATAAAATTGGGAGGCCTAGCCCGATGTAATGTGTCAAACAGTTCCAGGCTAGGCGCTCCGGTTGATATGGGAGGTGCTGAGTCGGTAGTCCAGTAGGTCCACTGGGAGTCTGACACTCATGGCGTAAATAGCCTTCACCTCCCTACCCAAAAGAAATTTTTTACCTATATCAAACTCAGTACCAGCATCTCAGCTACGGCCCATTGTCTTACTATTTCAATCAATGAATTACAGATTGTTAAGGAGAGAAAGATATCACCATGCACATTCTCGCCTATACCCGTATTATACGACTTCCCTCCCTATACGCATAAGGTAGATTGATTTACGTAATTGTTTATGACTGACAAGTCAGTAGGTAAAGTTAAGTAATTGCGTTGAACGTAACATATTAATTGCTAATATATGTTATGTTAGAGCCTCGCTGGTTGAAGTGATAATCTTATTTCTTTTACTAGCGAGGAACTATGAGTCCACCCAGTTGGTCCATGTATTTTGATTGAACAAGATTCTCTTCTCAAACCTTCTCTTCTACCTTTGGTTTAGAAATAAGCTATGAAATAATCCATGGTCCAAGGCCCACTGTGAATCGTTGCGTCACAATAATAGCAATAACTTCCCTCACCTGAGACACCATTCAAGATATCCTGGAGTTTACGGGAGCACACTTTGGTTCTTAATTTTTTGCAGTACATTTCCAACAAATCCCGGAGAGCGTGAAGTTTTTGTGGCGAAATATTTTTAAAAATTCAGTGATAGCCGATTCAAAAAGCCGGAATTTTTTTTCATATAATATATAGTATATAAATGTTTCTATATAAATCCAATAAAATATTATTCGTAATTTGAAAGAAAACACTTTGTAAGCTGACTTTTTTACAATCGAATTCATATGATTTGATTTTAATAGCTTATACCCTGATAAACAAGGTTTTCTTGCGTGTGTAATTCATCACAGGATGAAATTTTCACTACATGCCTTATATCATCCTCCTGATTATCTTTTCTTCGAACGTATGGCACTTTTCCTTAGAAACATACCTGGATAAAATTTCTTAGAATACGTGCTTCTTATATTTGTTAAAATATTGTGAATGAAAATCAATGAATGAAAAAACTGATAATTTACGAAGACAAAATTAAATTAAATCCATTAGAAGCTTAGCACATGCCAAATAATGTGCTGAAAATCTGTCTATTTGAAAATCAAACTTCGTCCCACGACAATATCGGAAAGAGTAAAAATAACCTTGTGCACTCAGGGCAGGTGTTAATACAATTGTTTACGTAAAATATACTTAATAATGTATCTACCGCTCTTACTTAGAGCATTCGAAAACCATTGATGAAGGATGTATTCTGAGCAGTACAAATATCTGGACTTCCGAAAAAAGACTTCCGGACTTCATGTTGTGCCAGGGAAGATGGCTAGGTAGCTGACTAGGTTATCCTCTTCCTGCCAGAAGTGATAAACGATCAACGATGAAATTCTTGACGAAAGGAATCAGTTCTCACACGTAATGTGAAACTTTATTTGTGTTTTGATGCTAATATCTTATCCACTCCGATTTATGGATGCAGCACGCTACCCTCAGACTATGGGTTCCATCACATTAAGGTTCTGTATGCAAGTAAAAATACTTTCAGTGTTGTCATTCAGTATGAGAGCTTCAGGTACCACCTAGTAATAAAGTTGCACTAGCGAATCTCTGAGGCTCATCGCTTCACCGAGTTCCTTCCTCACTAGCTTCTCGAAAAGTTAATAAAAAGATACTCAATATATCGTATCTAAGCACCTGATCAGCAAAAAGCCATCCCCTTGATGAATTTCCTCTTACTGGTAGCATTGTAAGTATCGGTAGACTCTTCAGGACTGATCTTTTTCTTCATTGATTTCTTCAGCTTTCTAGCCGTGAGTTTAGTTGCTTCTTTGGACACTACGCATATTTTTGGACTTACGATTCTTCATTGCCCTTTTAACCCTTAACAGCCCATCAAATGAAAGTATGATAGTGATTTTCATTCTCCCTCTTTTTACTAAGAGCTTTGTGTAGGATTGATTTTGATTTTTCCCTTTGATCCTCTAGCTCTGTAGCTCGTTAATTAGATTCAAGCTACTGTCAATGACACCACATCTTCAAGTTGTGCAGTTAGGAATCTACAGAATTTGCACAGCTATGAAGTTGTACCACCTGATTGCAACATCTGATTTAAGCAAGAAAGTGTTGAGGAGCTCTTCCAGTTTGTTAAACGATCGAATATCTATTTTGAAATAAAATTAGAACTGAATTGATTATAACCCATTATGCTTCCTGGCAGATGCCTAATTTTTTTGGGGCAATGCATACCATGCGACAACGAATTACCCTATCTCGGGTTGGTGCTAGATCCAAAATAAACGTTTCGACAAAAGACACATACGCAAAAAGACATTAGACTCCGTCCTAGGATTATATCCACTACTAAATCGGAAGTCCAGCCTCAACTTGAAAAACAAGACACTCATCGTCAAAATGGTGGTACAACCAATCATTCTTTACAACTTGGAATCACTGTACCGAATATCTAAAAACCAAGCTTCAAGCCACCCAAAACAGATTCTGGAAAATGGCGTTTGACAAACTTTTCTATTTCTCTGCTCGGAAATTACATAAACTTATTGAAATTGATATTGTAAAACAGCTCGCGGACTCGCGGCAACATAAATTAGTGGCTTCAGCCAGTGACTCATTAAACGCTCTTATAGCTTCTCTTAGCAATTGAAGGCTCTTTCCGATAGTGTCTGTATTGCCTCAACCAAATCCTCTGTTACTGATAAATTCTTAATGCTCAGAAAATTGTATGAGTACATTAACTTCAAAATAGAATACAAATAGTACATAAGTATGGAAACTAGGGTTTTATTTAGTATTAGGTGTTATTAGGCCAAGCCAAGGTTTTTTGTTCACTTTTTCCTTGAAATTTCAAAATCAACTGTAATAAAATTAATATCAGCACAGCTGAAACAGCTATCGGTGAAGAAACGAATTAAAGAATTTTTCAGAACTCTAAATTAAGTGACATGTATGTTATAATAAAAATGTATTACTGTCAATAAAGATTTGTTCAGTGTCAGTTCAGTATGAAAATTGCTTACTGATTTATGACTTATGTGATTTAATATTAAGTATAAATAATAAAAAATAATAAACAGTAAAAACAGTGTATCTTGGTACTTGGATGCCTTTTCCCCGCGTACTAGTGTATTGAGCTTATTTTGCATCCTATCTAAATAATTGGTTGAAATTGCCATATGTATGGGCATGGCTCCTCCCATTGTTATTTACCCACTAAATGTGCCATATGTAGCGGCCCTCATGGACACACTAAATGCACACTACGAAAAGAGCAGAGTAATAGAATAGTATGCTGAAATTGTAATGGTCCTCACTTCTCCAATGCTCCCGAATGCAAGAGCAGAACAGATTATATCGCGCTTAAAGAAAAGCTACAAAAAAGGAGAAGCAACCCGAAATCTCAGAGGAGCTCCGATACGTTTGCACTTTCGGAGAAAAATTTCCAAAGTTTGTCTATACTTAAATCTAAGACACAAACCTGTGTTGAAAATATTCCAAAATTACCGACAAACTTAGTTAGTACAACGAACGCAATTGGAAATAGACCTCAACCTCAACTCTCCTACAGTGCGGCGACCAAAAACACCTCAACACTTTCTGGTAAAACTTGTAATGAAGAACTTTTTTCACCAGAGGATTTATTAAAGCTCTTTCAAGAACTGATCATAAACTTATCAAATTGTAAAAATAGACAAGATCAATTCAATGTAATTGTTAGCATTTCTGTTAAGTTTCTTAATGGCTGAAGAATTGAAAATTCTAATATTGAATGCGCAAAGCATTAAAAACAAGATAATCGAATTCTTTGATTTTATAACTAAAATTAAGGTTGATATTTGTATTTTAACGGAAACTTGGTTGAGGCCGCATGATAAGCTAAGTCATGCTAACTTCCACATTTATCGATGTGATCGTAAAAATAAAATAGGTGGTGGAGTTGCAATTGCAATTAAAAAATCAATTAGGCATTCATCATTGCCCCCTTTTGAGTCGTTTGCCATTGAAAACATAGGGCTAATGTTAGAAGAATCTGAAATCAAATTATACGCAGTTTACTTTCCTGGGACAAAACTCACGAAGGATAAATTAACTGAATTTAAAAACGTTTACACGTCAAAACCAAAAGTACTTGCTCTGTGGTGATCTTAACGCGCGCCATAGGCTTTGGAACTGTGTTCGAGCTAATAAAATAGGTCAATGTCTGTATGAAATGTTGAGTGAAGGGAATATATTTATTCACTTCGCGACCGAACCCACATTCTATTCGCCTCGAGGTGCCGGATCTACCCTAGACATTATATTAGGCGATGATAGTATGGGCCCCTCAGATATTAGAGTATTACAAGCGCTATCATCGCCTCATTTACCAGTGCTTTTCACTCTAGATTCAAAGGGAGTTTATCGCAACAAACCACATCAAGCCTTCCTCTTCAAAAAAGCTGACTGGAGAAAATTTCGAAAACATGTGAACGACAATATATCGATTTCGCAAAATACGTTTAATTCTTTGAACACAGCTCAAGCGGTCGATGAAAAAATTTCCGAATTTAAGCACACTATTTGGAGGGGTATAGAATGCAGTGTACCCAAATCAAATGCCAAATATACAAGCTTCGAATTAGATCTGGAAGCCCTAAAGCTTATTCGTACCCGAAACAACCTTAGAAGACAGTGGCAAAGATGTAGGGATCCGGCCTTGAAGTTAGGCGTGAACTTACTCACTACAGCAATCCGGAAAAAATCTCAAACCTACGGAATCAGTACTGGAATCAAATGCTCCAGAGCTTAGATTTTAACTCAAGGGGACTTTGGCGCTTAAATAAAATTTTCAAAAGCAAATCTCACAACCTGCCCTACCCAATTAAAGACGCAAGAGGCCAGCAGAATTACTCTTGTGAACATAAAGCAGAAATTCTGGCTGATAAATTTCATAATTACCACAAAATCTCTAACAAAAGGTGCAATGATATCATAGAAACGATGATAGATAACTGTGCAAAGTATGTCTAACACATCTAACTTGCCCCCTGGCGCCTAAATCAACACCACGGAAATTGTTAGGCAGCTTAAAATATTTAAGAATCAAACAGCTCCTGGGATCGATGGAATTCCTAATTATGTGATGAAAAATCTGCCAAAGAAAGGGATTGTGCTCACTTGCCTCTTATTCAATGCTTGCCTCAAACTATCTTACTTTCCACTCGCCTGGAAACAAGCTGTTGTAGTACCTCTGCTAAAGCCTGGGAAGGATCCACATGAGCCAGAAAGCTACAGGCCAATAAGCCTTTTGCCAGCGTTTGGTAAACTATTCGAAAAGCTAATTCTCAAACGACTCACAGACTTCGTGGAAATGCCAACATACTTCCTGACTTTCAGTTCGGTTTCAGGCACGGCTATTCAACGGAGCACCAGCTGTATCGCGTCTCAAAGGACATTAAGACAGCCCTTATAGGGAAGCAATCAGTTGGAATGGTCACCATCGATATTGAGAAAGCTTTCGATAGAGTCTGGCACAATGGTTTGCTTTATAAGCTTCAAGAGTACAAAACGCCAGAGTACATACGTAATTTGATAGCTTCATACCTCAAAGACAGATCAGTTAAGGTAAAGGTCAGAGATAGCACCTCTACTGTAAGAAGCATCCCTGCTGGTGTTCCCCAAGGCTCATGTCTGAGCCCCATCCTTTTCAATATCTACACCTCCGATCTCCCTACAAGCGAGCACTGTCAAATAGCTGCCTTTGCGGGATACCTGTTTTTATACTTCAGGAATTTACCCAATTACAATAACAGCTAACTTAGAGACAATGCTTGAAAAAGTTTATCAGTTCTTCTACAGGTGGAAAATAAGCATAAATATTGATAAAACTAAGGCAATATTTTTCACTTAAAAACGTAAATGTTCCTTGCTGCCTAATCGACCGATCAACTTTTTAGGACAAGCCATACCATGGTCAGAAAATCTGCAGTATCTTGGGCTGATGTTGGACAAGAAACTCATGTTCAAAGACCACATTGAACGAATAAGCATTAAAGCTTTTAATTCTGTACTTCAACTGTATCCACTACTCAACAGAAGGCCTCAACTGAACATTAAGAATAAAATGATAATTTTAAAAATGGTAATTCAGCCTATCATATTATACGGAGCGCATACTTGGAGTCAATGCGCAAAATATTTGATATCAAAGCTTCAAGTCACTCAAAACAGGTACTTAAAAATGGCGCTAAATAAGCCTTTTTATTTCTCATCACGAAAATTACATGAGCTTGCTAATATTAGCCCTATCAATAAACTCGCGCTCTCACGCAGAGATAATCTACTAGCTAAGGTAGAATACGCTTCGAATCCATACATTCAAGCACTCAGGATGTAAATTAATAGATTAACCTTAGAGATCACGCGTCCTCAACCGAGTTTTCATAGTTATTACTAAGATTTAAAATAGTATGTAAATAGGTTTCAACATAGGTAGTAGTAGTTTAAGTTAGAGTTAAGTTTAAAAGAGGTTTTTGTTGTATTTTCCTCTACTATTATAAATATGTCATATGAATAAGTAACATTTGTGGTCCAAACAGGAAAAATTATGTAGATGCAATGAATATCAAATTCAGAACTCTCACTGTAAGTATTAGCTTAGTCCTGTAAATTTTTCGAGACAATAAAGAACTTATTAAAGAAAATAAATAATTGGTAATATGGTCATCAAATCATCTTGGCGTATTTATGCACAAATTCACTTTTCAGTTGGAAAAAAGAAAGAAAAGGAAGAAGAAGAAATTGACACATATTTCTTTGCGAATTCGATGCCCTATTGTTATTGATGAGAAACAACAGACACAAAAGTTTTATAAGCCGCATAAGTGAGAAAACTACATTAAAACCAGTAATACCTGACAACATCGAATTCCAAAGAAAGAAAAACACTGTTATAAATTCGAGTAGAGAATCCGGGAGAACTCTCATGAACTCTTTATCGATAATCAAAGGCTTTGCAAGAAAATGAGTAGTGTCAGGGGGTGATCTGGGATCATAATCGATTGTAGATTATGGAGAAAAGTAACTGTTTAATGAATCAAATCATTGGTAGGGAAACGAAGAAGTGAGCTGGGGAGGGCTTGCTGTAAAATCGAATACCTGAAACATATGCAAATACTTCCAGTTTGGTAACAAAACATAAATTCCCTTAATTCATTGTACTAATGGCAAAAATTTTGACAACTCAGGAAGAACAGAAGCCCTTGCAACTGCGCTGAAAAATTTAAAAAAAAATCAACATGCAAGAGAATTCTTTAAGAGCACGAAACCTAGAACAAGAAAACCTTTTGTTAGGCTTATATATGTTTAACATTAACTTACTGAAAAAATCAAAATATCATACAGGTGTCAGGCAATCACACAGCATTTAGCACCTAGCACCACCTAGACATGATAAATAACATGACAACGACAAACATATTACTAGGTATTATTAATAGTTATTATTTTATCTTTCATTATTTAAATTCTGATAATTTTCCTGGGATCTAGCGGAGTGTTTTTCGTTATGTTTGCAGTTTGTGTTTCACCAGAACAAATAAGGTTATGCTGGGCATCAAATTGAAGTTAATTATAATTTTTTTGACTTTATTTGATTCATTTTTCAAGTTTTAGTAGTAGCGGAACGATCTTTACCGCATCTTTCTTAAAATTAACATCATTTTTCTACTGTAAGCACAAGATTAAAAAAATTGATTCTTTCCCTTATTGACTCATTGACAATGAACATAATTTGAATGATAAGATCACTTTATTGTGAGAACCAAAACCTTGCTGAAGTTTGACAGAAAAAAATCTAAGATGTCACTTGATGGTTTAAAATTTAATACTTAGTCTTTATTATAAAGGAGTCACTAGTATGAACTGTTCATAAATGAATCAATAGCACATAAAATCACTGCACATAAAAAGACTTACGAACTAACCGTCTGCAGTCATATTTTATTGACTAGCTCACCGCAAATTCAAACTAAATGATCTTGTGTGCCACTTGTATACAACGCTTACATATAAACCGACCGTCATTACTAGTCCTCAAACGCTTCTGTTTTTGTTTGGATTTATTTATGTTCACGTCAAGTCCTTAACGTAAACTTTTTTTACTATGTTCAAATATCTTACTTTTATAAACTACTTTTGCAAGAGATAATTATTCACGAATTCAAAAACTAAACGGCTACAGTGTTCGTTTATCGATTTGTGATTCTAAATAAATATGTCGCAAGAGTATGAATAATCTAGATGCGAAACCACTGTTATACAATTTACGTTGTGATCGTCGATCGTAATTTGGGTCTATTGAGAACGAATTAAGTTTCTTTAGCAGCATCAGTGCGGGATATTTTCGGCTGGTGATTCGGGAAAATGTATATTTATAGAAACAAATATGACGGCAGCTGACTGAAGACTACAGCTTATGATCAAACGGACAAACGCCTTCTATAAAATTACATAACGCGATGCCAAACATACACGCGTATTCGATTTGATGTGATTGTACAGAAAAATGGATGAATTTTATAGAAGTCAAACTTTAAACAGCAAAACGATTCCCATCCTAACGCAAATATAAATTAGTATTCAAGCAGATTTATGAAAATTATGGCAAATGATTTAAAATATCTTTGTCATAATTTTATTGAGATTTTTAATTAATTGGCGTAATATGATAGAAATATTAAATTAAGTAAATCTGATAAGTGGTATTATTAACTCTATAGAAGTATTACAATTAGAATACGATGTTTGACTAATCTCAAAGTTTAATCAAATTTCAGTTAATTTCGACTTTATCAGCATCCCATTCAAGGCTTTCACATCTATTTCAAAAAAAGGAAATGGTATGAAAGCACATGTTATATGAGGGAACAGGTACGTTATGGTCATCGGCAAAATGTTTAATAAAATTTCGATTTGTCAACACGACACAAGCCTTAATTTTAATATATTGGACAGTGTTCCGCAGTATGAGTTAAAAGGTTGTACTTCTAACACCACAAGTAGCATTGTGTAGTAGCTGTCCCATTCTGTAGTAGCTGTCAAAATGAAACTCTTTTATCCATTGCAATAGATATTTGTGTCGAGGCAGTCTTCTTGAAGCTGAATAAAAAATTTTATTATTCTGAAGACATTTGCATATTAATTTACACATGATAATCATTTTTATTTTAAAAACCGCAAGGTAGCCCAAAAGGGCCTACAATTTCAGAAAAAATACCGATCTTGGAATATCATTAAAAGCATTTCTCTGAACGTTTTGAAATTTCTTTTCATTTTTTATAGCAGGTGTAACTTTTATCAACCTCAGTAAAAGATTAAAAAATGTTGGAATTTAAAAAATTGAGAAACGACTACTTGGATAAAACTGGATTCAGAAAAAGAGTTTGCAACGAAATTTGCCTCTATGATTAATTATCAACAACCTGACATTGTTTTCAAATTTTGGATGTGATTTTAACTACCTTCAAAAGGAGGATTGAAAAGGCTTTAAACTATTATCTTCACTTTCTTTGCGATAGTTGAGACTGGGATTTATACAATCGAGTATTTTTATAGAACTCATAAAAAAGTTTATATTGTAAATAGTTTTTTTTTGTAGTGAGATGCTTTCCCAAAGAGCTAAAAGTAGATAGGAATCAAAGAATTTTCATTAATTAGGTATGCAGAGTTTTAGTTTCTATTCATTTTATTATTTTTATTCCATTTGTTTCCAAACTTAAACTCATTTTCTTTTCCAAACTTAAGTAATCAGAATAAAACTTAAAAAAACTATAAAAAGCCTACTTAGTCTTGCAAAGATTCGCGAACATAATTTAATAATGGTGATTTATAGAATTTGGATATTTTATTCAATATTCCGAATCAACACTACTGAAGGGATCCAGTTCATCAGAGTCCATACACACTGTCAGGTAAATTAGTGAGTTCGACTGATTGCGCTCAGTGCGAAGATCGTACGCAAGTTAATTTCGTCGTGAACTTTTCGCATTTTCGGATTGCTAGTGTGGTTTAGATTCGAAGGAATCAGTTTCCTGGCAGTCAAGTAAGCTTCATCAATCATCTCAGAAGTGATTTCTAAAATGCATGTGCCTTTTCGTGAAAAAAAGTATATAGTACCTCTTTCAAATACCAAAAACTCAATTCTCACAAATGCGCTCATTTATACTCAATCCAATATTTAGTATCGCACTCATCTATCATTCAAATCAAAATTGCAATCATGAGTCAACACAAAGAAAGCAAAGAATTGTTTACCGATTTCGATCACCTAAACGGCAATTGTATTCATCAGCCATTCGAGGAGCTTAAGATAAAATAGGTTTGGTCGTTGCAATCGCAGTGGTCCTTTCTTATGTTTTTAATTTTTTTTCGGAATTGGTGTGCAGTAGGATTATTAATAATAATTAGAACTAGTATAGTGCAACTAAGCCCCTACAAATCATAGCGAGCTACAAGAACGGAATGATATATTAGATACTAATTTGATTAAAGTTCATTACAAATGATTGTGAGTAGCTTATAAAGCTTGTATGAATTACTAGTCCAGGCTGCAAGAACTATATTCGTGTACGGTGTCTTGGATATAGAACTTAATGAGCAGACTCCTAACTCAGTGTCATGCATTCTGAGGCTATTTGGAGGTAAATTCTGAGACAGGATTACTATAATATCTGCTTTTGTGGGATTAAGAACTAAGAGAAAATCTGTTTTTGTAAGGGAATGCGGATTGTTATTAACGAGAATCGTATTTCTGCATGCCAAGGTGGGCATTTTCTTTTGCGATGTCACTATACCGCTATCATTTGTGGACATCTATTACATATTTCATCAGTGATATTGTTGTAATTCACTCTGTCGGTTTGGCAATCCTGATCGGATGTCATACTTGAGATGCGAATTATCCCATTCGTATCGCAAATATGGCAACACAAACGGAAGGTCATACTGACAGAGTGGACATTTCCGGAACGGCAGTTCATCGCAGTGCTGGGAGAGAGCAGAGTTCGTCGAGGGCCGTGGAAGTACAAGCACGCGCTTGAAAAGGTCGAAATTGGTCGCGTTCCGCCAAACGCCCAAGAAACAACCCAAAAAAAACGGGATAGTGGAACCTATTGTGACAAGTGCTTAAATCTTGGATCATCCTTAATTCAACCTGCGATTCTGGTAAAGAAGGAAGTTTTTGATCATTCTACTTCGGTGGTACTGGCAGTTCCTAACCAGTGCTTCTCCGAAAATTTGTGAGTTTTCCTTGTGATTGCGATGGAATGCGATTTACCGTAATCCTTTTGATATTTGCAGCCCTCTGCACCTTTGGTTGGATCCAACGAAAACCGAAGGAAGGACCTTCTCATTAGAGCTTGGGGAAATTGCCAATAATGTGCAGAAAGTTGGTGGCAATTTATTAAAGGCTTGGCATTATATGAAAGTGTGACTAACTTTCTTAACGGAAAAGGGTGGCCGTGCCTTCTCACACCATAGAACAAGGAAATTTGCCCGCGATCGCGCTCTGGTAACAGACAGAGAAGAGGCGCTACACAAGGTTCGAAAGTGCGGAAATTGACAGGGCGGCATTTTGTTGGAGTCCCGTTGGCCCTCAAACTGTACTGGGAACCGCAATAGTAAGTGTGGTTATGTGTTTCGTACCGTAGCAACAATTTTCAAATTATTTTCGAATATGGAATCAACATTTTGAGAGAGTGGCTAGATAATAGTTGCCTTTATTACGCAAAGTTAGATTTTATCGTTCTTACATATAATATGTAAAGATGTTTGCCGATTGTATCCGCCAGTTTACTTAAATATCACTTGTGTATGCGGAAGGAAGACTGCAATCATTTGAAGTTTTTTTGATTTACTTATCGGGAAAATCGAAGATCGAACGTTAAACGCCGTAAATTTACGCAGTCAAGACAAAGCCTGATTCTAACCGACTATGTTAGTAATGTCAGCAGGATTTAGCCTAGATATTATATATGTTCCTTTAGTATAAATCTATAAGCTAAGCTTGTCCATGATTCGAGATTTTAAGTTACACCGTTTTGCATTTATTCGAAGCTTGATATTTTTGTTAGGTACGAGAGAGTTAGTATAAGGATTGTAAAGTTTCGGGTTGAATTACAACGTAAAATTTTTCAGTGAATGTCGTCAATTTCAATTCTAAACATAAGCAGATCCTCAAATGTTAAGTTTAATTTTAAGCTGAAAGTTAGCGAAATATTATATCAGCTGTAAATTTTTTTCGTGTAGAACCAAGTATGCCTTTATTGTTCGGCAATAATTTGGAGCTAATTTTAGGCTGCATTCGTCAAATTTTTTCTTGTATCAATTTGTGGAGCCAACATCTATGATCAGCTATCAATAATATCTTCATTTCAAATATTTATTCACATTTAAACTGAATGTTACTGAATGTAGTCTAGAGTTCTGAGTTAACATTCAGTTGGCGGATTGATTTGCTTAAATTAACCTTTTTCTTTGGAAATGCAATTTATCAAGACAAATCGTGTTCCAGTAAACTTATAATTAATATAAATCTCTAGTTCGAAAGCGTAGTTTTCACAATCTAATCAACCGAAAACTAATCTGATCTCATAACTCAAATATTAGCATTTCGTTATAGTACTTTAATACCAAATTCAAAAAAAAAAATCATTTTTGCTGTTTATTTAAACCACTTAGCTAGATCAATTGAAACAAAATCCCATTCAGTGGTTTAAAGTTTCTTTCAAAGATCACATTGAAACACTCATTTAACAAAGAATGTGCTTCTCTTAAATACTTAATGAAAATAAATTAAGTTGTTTTTATTTTAGATAATAAATTAGAAATAAATGTGCACTAAGCCTGGAAAAAAATTACAGAATAAAATTATAAATATATAATGAAAATGATAACCTCATATACATAAAATATAATAAAAATAAAAACATAATATATATAAAATAAAAAAAAAATAATAAAACGAATTACCTATTTAAATAATCAACAATCTAATTAATTAATAATAAAAAGAAAATTCTAATTTAGAATTACCTAGAATTATATGTGATATAAGACGATACTTTAAGCGACCGAACGGTTCGTAAAGATTGTAGTCATGATAGTTTGTTTGGTCCATAAAAGAAAGAAAAAACATATAAAAATGAAGTGCTGAAAAAAATCACGTTCTTTCATCAGCCATTCGAGGAGCTTAAGATAAAATAGGTTTGGTCGTTGCAATCGCAGTGGTCCTTTCTTATGTTTTTAATTTTTTTTCGGAATTGGTGTGCAGTAGGATTATTAATAATAATTAGAACTAGTATAGTGCAACTAAGCCCCTACAAATCATAGCGAGCTACAAGAACGGAATGATATATTAGATACTAATTTGATTAAAGTTCATTACAAATGATTGTGAGTAGCTTATAAAGCTTGTATGAATTACTAGTCCAGGCTGCAAGAACTATATTCGTGTACGGTGTCTTGGATATAGAACTTAATGAGCAGACTCCTAACTCAGTGTCATGCATTCTGAGGCTATTTGGAGGTAAATTCTGAGACAGGATTACTATAATATCTGCTTTTGTGGGATTAAGAACTAAGAGAAAATCTGTTTTTGTAAGGGAATGCGGATTGTTATTAACGAGAATCGTATTTCTGCATGCCAAGGTGGGCATTTTCTTTTGCGATGTCACTATACCGCTATCATTTGTGGACATCTATTACATATTTCATCAGTGATATTGTTGTAATTCACTCTGTCGGTTTGGCAATCCTGATCGGATGTCATACTTGAGATGCGAATTATCCCATTCGTATCGCAAATATGGCAACACAAACGGAAGGTCATACTGACAGAGTGGACATTTCCGGAACGGCAGTTCATCGCAGTGCTGGGAGAGAGCAGAGTTCGTCGAGGGCCGTGGAAGTACAAGCACGCGCTTGAAAAGGTCGAAATTGGTCGCGTTCCGCCAAACGCCCAAGAAACAACCCAAAAAAACGGGATAGTGGAACATATTGTGACAAGTGCTTAAATCTTGGATCATCCTTAATTCAACCTGCGATTCTGGTAAAGAAGGAAGTTTTTGATCATTCTACTTCGGTGGTACTGGCAGTTCCTAACCAGTGCTTCTCCGAAAATTTGTGAGTTTTCCTTGTGATTGCGATGGAATGCGATTTACCGTAATCCTTTTGATATTTGCAGCCCTCTGCACCTTTGGTTGGATCCAACGAAAACCGAAGGAAGGACCTTCTCATTAGAGCTTGGGGAAATTGCCAATAATGTGCAGAAAGTTGGTGGCAATTTATTAAAGGCTTGGCATTATATGAAAGTGTGACTAACTTTCTTAACGGAAAAGGGTGGCCGTGCCTTCTCACACCATAGAACAAGGAAATTTGCCCGCGATCGCGCTCTGGTAACAGACAGAGAAGAGGCGCTACACAAGGTTCGAAAGTGCGGAAATTGACAGGGCGGCATTTTGTTGGAGTCCCGTTGGCCCTCAAACTGTACTGGGAACCGCAATAGTAAGTGTGGTTATGTGTTTCGTACCGTAGCAACAATTTTCAAATTATTTTCGAATATGGAATCAACATTTTGAGAGAGTGGCTAGATAATAGTTGCCTTTATTACGCAAAGTTAGATTTTATCGTTCTTACATATAATATGTAAAGATGTTTGCCGATTGTATCCGCCAGTTTACTTAAATATCACTTGTGTATGCGGAAGGAAGACTGCAATCATTTGAAGTTTTTTTGATTTACTTATCGGGAAAATCGAAGATCGAACGTTAAACGCCGTAAATTTACGCAGTCAAGACAAAGCCTGATTCTAACCGACTATGTTAGTAATGTCAGCAGGATTTAGCCTAGATATTATATATGTTCCTTTAGTATAAATCTATAAGCTAAGCTTGTCCATGATTCGAGATTTTAAGTTACACCGTTTTGCATTTATTCGAAGCTTGATATTTTTGTTAGGTACGAGAGAGTTAGTATAAGGATTGTAAAGTTTCGGGTTGAATTACAACGTAAAATTTTTCAGTGAATGTCGTCAATTTCAATTCTAAACATAAGCAGATCCTCAAATGTTAAGTTTAATTTTAAGCTGAAAGTTAGCGAAATATTATATCAGCTGTAAATTTTTTTCGTGTAGAACCAAGTATGCCTTTATTGTTCGGCAATAATTTGGAGCTAATTTTAGGCTGCATTCGTCAAATTTTTTCTTGTATCAATTTGTGGAGCCAACATCTATGATCAGCTATCAATAATATCTTCATTTCAAATATTTATTCACATTTAAACTGAATGTTACTGAATGTAGTCTAGAGTTCTGAGTTCACATTCAGTTGGCGGATTGATTTGCTTAAATTAACCTTTTTCTTTGGAAATGCAATTTATCAAGACAAATCGTGTTCCAGTAAACTTATAATTAATATAAATCTCTAGTTCGAAAGCGTAGTTTTCACAATCTAATCAACCGAAAACTAATCTGATCTCATAACTCAAATATTAGCATTTCGTTATAGTACTTTAATACCAAATTCAAAAAAAAAAATCATTTTTGCTGTTTATTTAAACCACTTAGCTAGATCAATTGAAACAAAATCCCATTCAGTGGTTTAAAGTTTCTTTCAAAGATCACATTGAAACACTCATTTAACAAAGAATGTGCTTCTCTTAAATACTTAATGAAAATAAATTAAGTTGTTTTTATTTTAGATAATAAATTAGAAATAAATGTGCACTAAGCCTGGAAAAAAATTACAGAATAAAATTATAAATATATAATGAAAATGATAACCTCATATACATAAAATATAATAAAAATAAAAACATAATATATATAAAATAAAAAAAAAATAATAAAACGAATTACCTATTTAAATAATCAACAATCTAATTAATTAATAATAAAAAGAAAATTCTAATTTAGAATTACCTAGAATTATATGTGATGTAAGACGATACTTTAAGCGACCGAACGGTTCGTAAAGATTGTAGTCATGATAGTTTGTTTGGTCCATAAAAGAAAGAAAAAACATATAAAAATGAAGTGCTGAAAAAAATCACGTTCTTTCCTTCCAGCAACCTTTTCTTTCAGGAGGAAATGGCGCGAAGATAAGTGCATGATGATGTAGGGACAAAATGTGTTTCGTCACTCGGGTTCCGCGGTGCTGTAGGTTTGAACCGGGAATAAGTTGTAGTCGTGTCGTGGACTACTTGTTCGGTTTTTCATTTCTTTGACGGTCTCAAAAAAATAAAGTAGTTTAATTTTGGGCACCGCGGTATATCGGTTCGCGAATGCGCGTTTGTCGTCGGGTAGATTTGAATTTCAAGTGGTAGAAAAAAAAAATAACGTAAAGTAGAATATTTCGAAACGTCGCACAGGAAAATCGGACTTTCCGGTGGCTGGTTTAAAATTGAAACCAAGAGCGGAAGCTCACTTGGGTCCGACCCACGTCCGCAATCCTCGCCGCACTGGGCTAGTCCACCAGCAGCCACCAACGCGAGTGAATTTCCGAGTGGCCGAGTTGTTGACCCGTACAGCTCGTTGCCACGTCTCGAGGACTGCACGTCCAAGTGTCGGTACGAGACCGACTTCAGTCCTTAGTCGTCGTCGTGACGACTGGGACATGAAAACCATCACAATATCATTGGACACGAAAGCAGGTAAATTTGTTATTTTCAAACTGTTATATTGCTCAAAAGTGATACTTTGCTCCTGCCTGTCGTTGCCCAGCTCTTAAGCTGACATGGTTGTTTTCGGTCTTACCGGCATAAGCAGAGGCTTAAAGCATTTCCACACGACGTGTCATCATGCTTGTTACTCTGAATATCTGAAATGCATTTAACTGCGCTATATGGGTGTATATTTTGGAAGCGCTTGAAAAGCACTTTCAAGTACCAGTATACCCGATGCGGATTCTGAGGGACTATCTGAAGGACTGCAGCCTACTCTACGACTCGAAAGAAGGTAGCCGAAAGCCGATACTTACTTCAGCTGTCACTCAGCGCTTCATCCTTCGCCCAGACTTGTGGAACATCTCCTATGACGGACTGCTGCGGCTTGAACAGACAAATGAGTCTCGCTTAATCGGCTAAACGGATGATGTCGCGGCGCTAGTCGCTAAAGGCACAGTCAGCCACACGCAATTCAGACGAAATACATTAATGCAGTAGGTAATGGACTGGATGACCGCTCACGGTTTCAAGCTGCACTGGAAGAACCAAAGTGGTCATCCTGACAAGGAAAAGAATCTCCAGAGTAAGGCTTATCAGTGTTAGGTACGCGCTGGTTGAATCAAAATCAGCAATGAATTTCTTGGGCATCCTGATAGACGCAAAGATGAGTTTTTCCCAACAAATCAGGGCAACTGCTGATAAGCCTGTAGTGCATGTAACGGCGCTCACCCCATTGATGGCCAAGATATGGGGGCTGCCACATCAAAGCGACGACTTGAGCGCTGTGCATTCGGTTCTTCTCTATGGGTCAGAACTATGGTGCGATGCTCTCAGTAAGGAATTACACGGTAAGCGGTTGGCATAGGTACAGAGACGAGTAGTGCTGTGAAGTGCATGGGCACATCGAACAGTCTCCAGAACGGTATTGCTGGTATTGCTAATCGCGGGGTTATACCCATGGCCCACCTTGCGGGAGAACGTAGAAATTTACCTGCGATGAAACGAAGACAGCAGAGAAGAAGTCACCAAGGAAGAGAAGCAAATCGATTGGCTACAGGTCTGGGGTCAAAGTCCATCCCTGATCTGAGGCCGTGACACAGTCGAGTGCGTGGTGAGGCGGATTTCTGCTTAATCAAGCTCTTAAGTGGGCATCGTTGTTTTCAGTCATACCTGCATAAGATTGACACATTTGCTAACTGCGTGTTTTGTGCAGGAGAGGTGTAGATCTGTCACGCATCATTCTCTTGCAAAAGATGGAGTAACCAGCATGGCGACCTCTTCAGCGAAATTGGAGAGCTCTGTCCGGAGACTATGGTCAGAGAATTGCCGGTAACGGTTGACAATGGAATCGCGTGGCATCAAATTCTCGGGGAGTGCTGATACAAAAAAACCTATATTGAAGCGCTGGGTGGTCTTGGGAAAGGTGGGATCTCCTTTCTAGCGCTGCATTCCTCTCTCTTTCTCCCCGCTGGAGAAGAGATTCCCATCATCTGAAGGCACCTCTAGGTGTCGGAACACGAGGCCTATCTCGATGTTATATGTCAAACGGTTCTTAGCTAGATTCTCAGGTTGACAGGGGAGGTATTTAGTGGATAGTCTACAAGCATTGCGAGTCTAGGCGTAAATGGCCATCACAAAAAAAGTTATTCAGTTTTATTAAGGTGTTACTCAATAGTTTACTAATTGTAAACTTACTCAATAGCTTACCAAATTTTTTTAAGGTGTTCTTGACTGCTACATTTTTAAGTCGATTGGTTTATGTTATAAAACATCAGGATTTCCATTTTAGATTAGCCACAGCTTTGTAGTTGATATATTATTTCACTTTCTAAAATTAATAACGATATAACATGTGGCAGTTGTCACAAAATGTAAATCGATTTATTTGAAAACAGCAAGACAATTTTGAAATCACTTTACGTGGGGATAAACGTATAGTAACAATAATGTGAATGATTAATGAAATTCCCGACAGTTGAATTTCTCACTAATGAACTCGATTCATTGTGTTTCTATTGTGACATGTTCGAATAATGTCTCGCGCCACTGTAGTCGTCTTCAGAGAAAAGTCGTAAGCAAGTTTTGATAATTCTCAACATTGATAATTCTCGAAGGCATCACATACACATATACATTTTGCGTGCATTGAGTACAACAAATACGTGTGTAAGTGACTCAGCGCGTAAACTCGAGAACAATCCACATGGAAGGTTCTAGGTTGATTGTTAGATGTATAAAAGCGACTACAGCGAGCGGCTAAGAGAGTCTTGTAATTACGTGTGCGCACTTTAGGTGTGCATACATGCACTTCTAAATTTAAAAAGCAAAAAGAGAAGTTTTTGTAAATTAATTTTATTTGTTAAGAATAAGTTTCTCCTTCAATGGAGTGATACTTACTGACTAGCTATACAAAATATATCTCTATTTATACTTAAAATCTATTACAAGGATATGGTATTGGTATGGATAACTTAGATTCTAAGAATTCACACATTTTGCATTTTCTTTTGCTTATATCTATGACCCTCAATAAAACATAATTATTTCCAGACATTATTAGTCTGGTTGTTCTTGAAATCCCGACAGTGTCATGAAAAAGGGAAAAAGGATTATTGTTTATTGAGGATGGTCGGCAGATGTGGTGCATGATGTAACTCCTCCCACCTTTAGTGAGAAACCTGTCCTCAGATTAAAGAATTGTTATGTTCTGTGTTATATACATACATAGTTATAAATGGGAATAATGTATTTCAAATTAGTAGAGAAACGTAGCACTAATATCCGGATGTTTGTTTGGTTTACTGATCGGCTTGCTCTAAAGAAATAAACTTCTTTGATTTACGATGTCTCTGAGGATGAATGTTAGAATATATTTTTGCTGGTACATATCGAGGTTGAAGTTTGAGGGGATTAGGGTTTTTTTTATGAATTCAGCATGTAACTCTACTTCTTTTCTTTTATTATTATGGTATGCATTTTTCTTTTGTTGGTTGGATTTTATGCGTTCAAGAATAATTGAATTTGGAACTTCTGACTGCTGAAAAAATATGGAGGAAGGTTTTTCTTTATGCGCTGAGTGAATTGTGTTGTTATAACATTTTTCACACTCTTGGACAGGATTAAGTTCCATTAAATTTTTATTTTCTTGTTGCTGTTCGTAGGTTTTCATTCAGGCTCCTGTGAGCTACTTCTATGTCAGAATTTCCAGTTTTGTGTACAGGAGATACAAAATGGTAAGAAATATTGTTATCAGTTAATCAATCTTTTGTTTTTTGAGTGTTTAAGGCACTTTCTTTATCTGTTATAATTTTATTAGGTTTACCGATTTTGTTAAAAGCAGTTTGCAGCGCTTGATTGATGGTATCCCATTGCCGATTTTTGATTGGCTCAACGGCTAGAAATTTTGATAGTTTATCTATTATGGAGAGGTATGGTGAGTTTTTATCTTTGAACCAAATATCTACGTGGTAAGTATGTCTTATATCCTTCGGATAAGGTGGAGATTTCAAGGGTAGTTTTGCCGGGTTTCTCTCATATTTCGATTGCTTGCATATTTTACAAGAGTTTATGTAATTTAAGATATGGGTCTTGAGATTGGGAAAATAATATTTATCTTTTAATTCCAGATATGTTTTTTCAATTCCTTGATGGTTTGAATTAACATGTTGGCTTGCAATTATTTCCTTGATTTCTGCTTCGTTACAATTGTGAAGATTTTTTGTCACTTGGACAATTGTAAACTTGTTGTTCATGTACGTAATTTGGAATACTCTTCCTGCATTAATAGTAAGGATTCTTTGTTAGGAAAACTTATTGCAGTGACCCCAAATTTTGCAACGTGATTGTTTAGAATATACCTAATTGTTTGAAGGGTAAGTTCTTGAAATTTCAATTGAAGTATTCGTTTACCCTGATATTTTATTAATTTAACTTGATTGATTCGTCCTATTTTAAGAAATATTTGGGCGTTGTAGAAGTTAATTGGTCTCTCAGAAATGTAAATATAGTTGGTATTATCCTTTTGGGCTGTATGTTGTGTTGCAGCTATAGACTCATTATCAATAGCATTAGCCAACTGAATTCTAGAGAGGGCATCAGCCACCTTGTTTTCCTTGCCTTTTATATGAGAAATTTTGAAGTCGAATTCGATAAGTCGAATGCGCCATCTTTGCAATTTCGCATTATCCTCTTTTATGCTATCTAGATATTGCAACAGTTTATGATCTGTTAAAAGAGTAAAATGGCGACCATATAAATAAGGCCTAAAATATTTTGTGGACCATATGATAGCTAGGAGCTCTTTCTCAATTGCAGAGTAATTAATTTCAGATTTGTTGAGTGTACGGGATGCAAATGCTATTGCTTTTGCGTTTTGGGATAGTACCGCTCCTATGGCAAAGTTTGAAGCGTCTGTGGTAAGAGTGAAGTGCTTTGAGAAATCTGGGTGTGCCAAAATTGGATCATTAATTAAATAAGATTTTAGTTGATTGAAAGATTCAACATAATCGGCATCGGAAATGACAATTTTAGAGTCTTTTTGCAACCTCAACGTCAAAGGTTTTGCTGTCTTTGCATAGTCTTTGATGAATTTCCGATAAAACCCTGTTAGGCCAAGGAAATTTTTAATCTGCTTGGCTGTAGTAGGAATGGGAAAATTTTGGATAGCTTTTATTTTATCTGGATTAGCTTTAACTCCTGCTGCGGTTACGATGTGACCTAAGAATGTTGTTTGCTTACAAAGAAAATGGGTTTTTGAAAGCTGAATTTTTAAATTTGCTTTTCTAAGCTCAGTTAGAATCTTTCTAAGTGCGACTGCGTGTTCTTGTAGCGATGTGCTAAAGACTAGAATATCATCCATGTAAACGACGCAATCTTTATTAATATATTTATGTAATATGTTGTTCATGAGTTTTTGAAAGGTTCCAGGGGCATTTTTAAGCCCAAATGGCATTCTCAAGAACTCAAAGTGTCCCATATCTGTGGAAAATGCTGTTTTGTACCTATCATTTGGTTCAAGCTCGATTTGGTGGAATCCCTTGGCCAAATAAATGCTCGTAAAATATTGACAATTTCCAAGTTTTCCAAGTGAATCGTCTATGTTTGGGATGGGATATTTGTTTTCAACGGTTAATTGATTCAGTTTTCTGAAATCTATAACCAACCTATGTTTTCCGCCCTTTTTAGGCACTGCCCATATGGGATTGTTGTAAGGAGACTGAGAAGGCTGTATAATGCATTGCTGTAAATCTTCTTTAACCTGTTGATTCACGAAATCATTTACTGACTGGGGAATCCGATATTTTTTTTTATATACTGGGATATCAGACGTCAAGGGAATGTTTAATGGAATGAGTAAACGTTAATCGCTCTTTCTCATTATATTCTAAATCTGAAATTTCTTGTTTAATATGTTTGATGAGATCAGATTCTTCTTTTGTATATTGCTCTGTGGAATTTTCTGACTCTTCCTTTTCCGGAAAGTTTTTGAGAGCTTGTGAAAAATATACTTCTTCGGTTTCTTTTCCAAAGCATAAAATTTGTTTTGGGGTAACTATAGTTTTATTTTTAAAACTTATTATTGTACCTGTACTTGCAAGAATATTATTCCCTATGATGGCATGAAATTCTTTTTGAGTGAAAGGTACAAGGTGCCACTGTATTAACATTTCTGTTCCAAATGGAGTTTTCATTAATGGATGAAATTATTGTGAAATTTCGAGAAAGAATTTTTTTGTTTTGAGGGATTAGATTTTCATCCAATAGAGAAATTGAACATCCTGTGTCGAAAAGACACATAAGCTTTCTTCCGCGAATCGTTAGTTCAATTATGGGTAATTTTGCTCTGAGGCACCGGGACAAAAATCCAGATTATGAAAAGTTTGCTCGGTTGATCGAACAGTATTCATAGACACGTCACTGTTATCAGGATAACTGTTGAATTGAACGTTTTGAGAATTGACGTTGGGTCGATAATTATTTCTAGGCACTCTGCTCCCACGTTTCACTTCATATGACTGATTTAAATAATGCGGTTGATGACCCTCGGTCGAAAAATTTTGATAGTTTGATTGAAATAAAATTTTGTACGTGGTTTCCAGGGTGTCGGGATTTCGAGAACAAAGAATACCACGTAATGGTTCCGGACATTTACTAATAAATATATCTTTTGCTAAGCTTACATTTTAATCAATAACTTAACTCACTATTCTTAATTTTACTACAAATTTTGTGCAATAACTTACATACGTATTCGTAAAATTTTGTTGTTGTGGTGAACTTTGCTGTCTGAATCTTTGCCATCAATTGAATTTCTGTTTCTGGAGTGTCGAAATGTTGCAGCAAAAGTTGGCTGACTTCTTCCCATGTTGTAACCATATGCGAATTTAGGGTACTTCGTGCTCGTCCTACGGTTTTCATTAGAACTTGTTGATATAATAGTGGTTCAAACTCACTTCTGAAGATGTACTGCGAAATAGCGTTGATTGATTCGATGAATGCGTGCAGATCTTCTTGCGTCCCATCAAATGCCGGTATTCCAGCGATGTACCTCGTAATGCTCGGGTAATCCATTTGCTTGATTATTCTAGGTGCTAACACTTGTTATGCAAGGCTCCAGAAAAAATGTATTAGTTTGAGAAAAAATATTCAATTCAAACACTTATCAAATGTTTTGCCAAGTTCCAGCTTCAGAACTCGTTAAGGATTTATGGCTTGAGTCCAGCAAAACTAAATGTTAATTGATTACCGACTGCGCCAATTACGTGTGTGCACTTTAGGTGTGCATACATGCACTTCTAATTTTAAAAAGCAAAAAGAGAAGTTTTTGTAAATTAATTTTATTTGTTAAGAATACGTTTCTCCTTCAATGGAGTAATACTTACTGACTAGCTATACAAAATGTATCTCTATTTATACTTAAAATCTATTGCAAGGATATGGTATTGGCATGGATAACTTAGATTCTAAGAATTCACACATTTTACATTTTCTTTTGCTTATTTCTATGACCCTCAATAAAACATAATTATTTCCAGACATTATTAGTCTGGTTGTTCTTGAAATCCCGACAGTGTCATAAAAAAGGGAAAAAGGATTATTGTTTATTGAGGATGGTCGGCAGATGTGGTGCATGATGTAACTTTAAGAATGAAGTGAAGAAGCGAGCGACAGTGCGCGTTAACGTAATCGAAAAGTGTTGTGAAATAAAATCATATGCGAATTTGAAGTAGCGAGTAAAAGTGATTACTTTTATTAAGTGATTATAAAAGTGATAAATTAATTAATTTAAAAGTGATAACTCATATAAGTGAAATAGTGATTAAGTGAAAATAATTGTAAAGTGTTAGTGATTTGTAAGAATAAAATTTCAAACGAACATTGCGAACATTTGCGAAGAGCAAACAGGTCGCGCACCTGAAGAAGCGCATCATTGGTGTCCGAAAGTGGGATTAATCTTGCAATAGTGAAGTGAACAAAATCAAACAGTTAAAAAAAATGCTGAAAAAAAACACGAACTTTAGTGAATACTTTTGTGAACTTTTGTGAACACTAACTTTGCCGGAACTAATTGAGGAATTGGTAAAGCGGAACATTTCCACCGAAGGAAGCAAAGCTAGACTAATCACCCGGTTAAACGAAGCGCTGGCAGCGAACGGAATGGATCCAGAATCATTTGAGTTTCTCGGTGCTGAAAGTTGCACTAGAGGCGAGGATGAGGAACAAGTTCTGATTGCGAAAGGGCTGATGCGGATGTTGATGATAATGCAAAGGCAATCAACCAATCAATCAAAAAGGCAGTCAAACGACTTAAATGAGAAGTTCGACCGACAGTCAACCGACTTAAACGAGAAGCCCGATCGGCAATCAGCAGCGCCAAACCAGCTCGACCGGCAATCTACCGACCTGAACCAGAAACTAGACCAGCAATCAGCAGACTTTAACCATAGATTCGGCAGGCAATCAGCTGAATTAAGAGCAGATTCTAATGAGCTAAGCCAAAAGCTTAACCTCCAAATTAAAGGTTTCGAAGAAAGGATGGATAACGTGGAAGAAAGGGTGAAGAGAAGAGATTGAAAGAATAAAGGAAGACTTAAAGCAAGCCAAAGTAACGATAGCGAGTAGCCCGGCCCCGATAGCGAGTACCGCTGGTATCGCAACATGGAATGTAAAAGCACCAAATTTCGATGAACAAATGGCTTAGAGCATTTACAAAGCCCAGTTTGAAGCTGCCGCTCAAACGAATCACTGGAATGAGCAGGAGCGCGCTACAGCATTAACTCTTGCCCTGAGAGGTCCAGCTGCGGTAATACTTCAAACTGTTCCCTTCGAGTCGCAGTCAAGCTCCATCTATCATGGAAGCACTCGACACGAGGTACACGGAGATAATCAGCTGAAGCAGATCAACAGGTTGCAGCTGCGCAACCGGATGCAGAAACCAGGTAAAACCCTACAGCAGTTAGCCCAGGATACTGAAAGGCTTGCACTTTTAGCTTACCCTGCATACGACCCAGATCATCGAGACGATGTGGTAACGGAGGCTTTTATAAGCGCGTTGCAGGACAGAGAAATGCAACAAGCTAACCACCTAGCCGAAAAACGCTCTGTAAAGGAAGCACTGGTCGTTTGTTTTAATTTCGAAGCAGGCAAAACAACCAGGATCCGGGATTTTATAACGAAAGAATGTTGATATGAGCGTGTTGACGTGAGCGAAGAAGCACAGGTAAAGGGTGCGCCTATATGCTGGAATTGTGGTGAACGAGGACATCTACAACGAAACTGCAAGCAGCAAAGGAAAGTATAAGGCAATAAGGCCCCTCAAACCAAGGGGTCGGGACACGCGTAAAAGCCAACTTCGTGGTGCAAAGGTTGGCTAGGAGGAGAGGCAGACCTATGTGTTCGTGAACAAGTCGATGGTGAATATTGCACCCTCACTATTGATACTGGTGCAACAAGGTCAATATTGCTACCAGGTTTGCTAAAGACAAAAAGGTAAAACCAACAAGTTTCTCGTTGCCGATACAGTAGACGACTGCATCCTACGCATGGATTTTCTAAGACCACCAGGGTTCACCTTGGATTTGGGCAGATGGGTCTTGACATGGCAGAATGTTGAGATTCTGATGGAAGATCATAACGACAACATGTCAACACAGAAAGTGGTCGTAAGTGCCGACACTGACGGTCCCAAATCCTCCGAGAGCATTGTATGGGCCAAATTTGAAAGTGATCCTGGAGACCATAAATCCTGCCTGATTGAGCCACCAAAAGCACTGGCACTGCGTAATCTAATTTTAGGACGGACACTAGTAAGAACAAGTAAGAGTGGATGCGTGCTGGTTAGAGTCCTTAACACCTCGGACTCAGTTACCCACATCAAAGCTGGAGACATTATCGGGAGCTGTTAGCTTGTCTCTACTTTAGCATCTTTGGAAGTGGGAGATATGGGAGATAGTCAATATCCAGCTAGGAAAAAAAACACCGGGGTATCCCGTGATTTAGTGTCGACTTTATTGGAGCCAACCAAGATATCACCAGAGCAATTCAAGAAAGCTTCGGAAGTGGTGAACAAATATCGCAATATTTTCTCAACTGGTCAAGACGATCAAGGACGAACGAGTATGGTAATTCATGTTATAGACACACAAGACGCAAAGCCGATACGACAAGCGCCAAGACGACTTCCATTAGCCAAGCAGGGAGAAGTAAGCGCAATGATCTCAGACATGGAAAAACAAGGAGTAATCGAGCCGTCAATCAGTCCCTGGGCCTCGCCTGTAGTCTCGATGAAGAAAGAGGATGGAAGCTACCGTTTTTGTGTCGACTATAGGCAGCTCAACGATGTCACGAAAAAAGACAGCTACCCGCTTCCGCACATCGACGACATTATGGATACAATGGCGGATTCGAAGTGGTTTTCTACTCTTGACTTAAAGAGTGGGTACTGGCAGGTTGAAATCGATAAGAAAGACAGAGAGAAAACTGCATTTTCAGTGGGGAGGGGATTCTGGCAATTTTTACTGATGCCATTTGGGCTTTGTGATGCCCCAGCAACATTCGAACGCCTCATGGAATGTGTACTACGCGGGTTAAGATGGAGAACATGCTTAGTGTTTCTGGAAGACATCATTGTCATAGAGAGGACGTTCGACGAACATGTGCGTAACTTGGAAGAGGTGTTCTCAAGGCTAAGACGGGCTAACTTGAAGCTGAGTCCAAAGAAGTGCACACTTTTCGCAGCTGAAGTAAAGTACGTAGGACATGTTGTATTGACAAAATGTGTGAAAACAGACCCCGAGAAAATAGAAGCTGTGAGAAGTTGGCCGAAACCTAAACACAAGCGGCATTTTCGAAGTTTCCGTGGACTGACGACCTATTATCGCCGATTCGTGAAAGACTTTGCAAGAATAGCCAAATGTCTCCATTAGCTCACTGAAAAGAACCGCCCCTGTATCTGGAACGAGCAGCGTCAAAAAGCTTTCGAGATGTTGAACAAAAAGCTCTGTGAATCATCGGTTCTAGCGTACCCCAAACCTGGAAGAATGTTCGTAGTAGATACCGATGCGAGTAACAACGGGATTGGGGACGTATTTTCACAGCAGGTCGACGGTGAGGAGCGACTAATCTCATACTACAGCCGAGTTCTGTCAAAGAGTGAAAGGAACTACTGCATAACCAGGAAAGAACTACTGGCTATAATTGAAGCAACAGAGCAGTTCCACAAGTACGATGATATTAAGACCATTAAGATGATATTGGACCATTGTTGGTATGGAAAGAGACAACAGTGTGTCCCGAGTGGAAAGACATATCAGTACGCGGCACAGTGTGAAAAAGCTATTGGGCTCAATGGAACTCCCTTGAGGTTGATGATGGAGTTCTGAAACGGAAATGGAAAACGGCAGACGAAACTTCATATAGGGTCCAAATTGTTTTTCCTAAGAGTCGGAGTCATGCACCGTTCGAAAGAATAGCTGTGGACATCGCAGGACCTTTTCCCGAGTCTGAATGGTGAAACCGGTATTTACTCGTTGTAGCTGATTACTTCAATAGGTGGCCAGAAGTATACCCAATTCCTAACCTGGAGGCAACTACTGTAGCGGAGCAAATCGTTTCACAGTGGGTCAGTAGATATGGCGTACCCCATGATCTACATTCAGACCAAGGCAGAAACTTCGAGTCGCAAGTTTTTGCCGAAATGTGTGAACTGCTGGGAATACGGAAAACATGGACAACACCACTTCACCCACAGTCCGATGGAATGGTTGAACGGTTCAACGACACGCTAAATAAACATTCGACAAAGATGGTTGATGAAAATCAATGAGATTGGGATCAACGCATTCCATTGTTTTTGATAGCGTACCGAACTCCAGAACATGCATCAACAGGAGAAGCCCCAGCAAAAGTCATCTTCGGAAAAGTGATTCGTCTACCAGCTAGTGTCACGTTTAGGACACCCCCTGAGCAACCCCAACCCATTTCGGAGAATACAAGCGACTTAATGAAAAGGGTGAATCATATACATCAATAAGTGTGGAAGCAAATAAAGTCAACCACTGATCGCATGAAGACCAGATACGATTTAATGGCAAACTCATCCGGATTCCAGCCGGACGACTTGGTGTAGCTATATAACCCACGTCATTGGAAAGGCAGATCTTCGAATCTACAGTAAAATTGGGAAGGACCCTAGAGAACCGTCAAACGAATCAATGATGTGGTATACCGGATACAGGAACACCAAAACCCAGTGTAAAAATGAAAATTGTGCACCTGTACAGCCTTGCACAATATTATCAGCAGGAAGAAAGATATAAGGCGAAAAATGTATAAGGCGGGGAAAGTGTGACATATTCGAATAATGTTTCACGCCACTGTAGTCGTCTTAAGAGAAAAGTTGTAAACAAGTTTCAATTACCAATACACCGATAATTCTCGAAGGCATAACATAAACACATTGCGTGCATTGAGTACAACAAATGCGTGTGTAAGTGACTCAGCGCGTAAACTCGAGAACGATCCACACGGAAGGTTCTAGGTTGATTGGTAGATGTATAAAAGCGACTAAAGCGAGCGGCGAAGAGAGTCTTGTGAATGAAGTGAAGAAGCAAGCGACAGTGCGCGTTATCAGTAGTGCGGTAATCGAAAAGTGTTGTGAAATAAAATCATATGCGAATTTTAAGTAGCGAGTAAAAGTGATTACTTTTATTAAGTGATTATAAAAGTTATAAATCGATTAATGTAAAAGTGAACTCATATAAGTGAATAAGTGAAAGTTATTGTAATGTGTTAGTGATTTTTAAGAATAAAATTTCAAACATCTAATTTTAAATTATTCGGGTGTGTTTAATTCACTATTGCGAACATCTGCGAAGAGCAAACAGGTCGCGCACCTGACGAAGCGCAACACTATAAATAGACGTGTCATGGTCGAAATCAAAATAACATCAAATTGCGCGAACTCAAGCTCTGGTGGCGCGGTTTTGGCCGGTCAATGTGTTAGATTGAGATATTTAATCGGAAATTCCAATCCCTAAAATATATATATTAGCTACGTGGGAAATTTATTACCTCGTCATCATCCAGCATGTATGTTTTCGTCAAATCAAACAGGAATAGAATAAATGTACATATGTATTGTGGATGTATGTAATGAGAAGGTATGTAAACACGCTTGGCGACGTTGACATACATTATGGTGACAATATCGGCACGACGATTCTTGGTCTGTATTTGTTATGTTTGTAGTTAGGTTTCACGTTCGTTAATGGGTTTGATTAATTAGGGTCAAGTCATTAATCAGACAAATTTTTGAAATTAATTAATGCTAGCTATAAACATAAGCAACTAATTAAAAATTTTAAAGACTTCATCTATGCTTCGTGTGGATTTCAAGTAGGCGTCCGAATCATTTTCACTTTTTTAAGAAACCAAAATTAATAATGTTAATTCTACACAGTGTTGTTGATTTAATTCAAAAACTTTTGACGCTAATCGATAAATTGTATCTTCTTCTCTAGTCTGAAGAAGATACAGTTTAGTGAAATGGTGACATAAGTTTTTAAATTTAACTAAGATTAAATTTTGTAGGGGAAAAGAATTTTTCTTTTTTAATGTAGTCAAAATTCATTGAATATTAATAAAAGCGCTTTCAATGTACGCTTGATCAATTTTTACTTATAATTTTCAGTGTATTCACTGAAAGCTATGGTTTTGCAAATATTATGATATTTTAAAATACCAATTATTTAATTTTTAATATCCTCATATATAATAGAGTAAAGAAATAACGTAATAATGGTGTAGAAAAAATAAAATATTGAAAGCCTTATAAAACAAACACAAGCCTTGACTTGTTGAAGTCTTCAATAAAGTTCATAATGCAACATATTTTAAACTCTTCCAGTTGAAAATTTTATCATTTGATAAGAGCCGCAGAAGGAAACGTATTTGCTAAAATAAAACTCTTCAATAAAATGCTTCGTTTCCTGGCTAAGAAACCAATATACTATAGTTTCGAACTTTCCTCAATTCTGAAAGGAACATCCGCAACTTTCCAAGATTCCCTCGAGGACGTCTTTGATGAAGGCAGCCACAATATAAATCTCTTTCTCAGTGAGTGCTGCGATTATGTTTGAAACTCAGAAGACCCATCAACTAAAGAGAAACCCAATAAAATTTCAGATTAGAATTAAGGCTAGAACAAAGGACATGTTGTAAAAGTATTTGTGTCAGTTTTCATACAAACTATGGACGGATGGACTCCCTTCGTATGATCCTTTTATCATCTTTGATATAAATTCGGCTATATTGATGGCAGTTTCCTCTTGTCTACTAATGTGTTGAAAATATCCTTATTAAATTGCACCTGAAATGGGTGCAGAAACATGATTGCATAAAAAAAACAGAGAAGCTAGAATAACCTCAAATTTTGTTGGAAATACCTGGCTTCGAATGCACGTCTATTGGCATATGTAAAGTAGGGATCTGCTGATTTGCCATGAGACGATGTTATTATCATAATTAATCATACTGCTCTAAAGAAATTTCTTACGCTTATTAATAGATGGGGCGTATCATGAAATATATATTTTTTAATGTCTACTTCATATAACTGTTTAAATAGACTTTTTCGAGTAGACTGAATTGCCATCGATCTACTGAGCTTCGGTCGCAACCAACCCGAAAAAGGTTGAAACCTATTGAAAGGACATTACTTATGGTTGTTTGAAAGAGAGATCAGGAAATGAATCTATGCGAATCTATGAGTACCCAAACATTCTGACTGATGATGTTCATCATATTTATCGTCTCATCTCATGATGTATTGATAAGCTTCACTGTTATTTAGCATACCAACACGCAGGTCATAAATATAGCAACAATAATAGAAAAAATATCGTAACTTTATTTGGGTTGATAGAAAGAAACTCATAAATGGAGAAAAATTTCTTCCTAATTTTGTAAAAATCAGTAAGCGGGAAATTCTAGGGATCCCTAGAATCCCTTTTTCCTGTCAATATGCTCAAGCCACAAGCAATACTACTCTGAGTAAAAAAAAGTTGAAAATGCTACTCTATTGGACGCAAGACATTCATTTAAGTTATGAACCATGGCTAAATTGTTTTTCATTCTCAGCATAAGTACAATCTCATATAATAATACCATACTTCTGGAACATATGTAAGAACAGAGAGAACACTTCTACTTTTCTTATAAGCGGGCTTCAATCGTGAATGTTTAGAATTGAGCCTACTATATACATAATTAACAAATCATAAATCATATCTCAAAAATCATAAATCATTAATCATAATCCATAGATCATATATCATAAATCATAAATCTTAAATCATAAATCATAAATCATAAATCATAAATCATAAATCATAAATCATAAATCATAAATCATAAATCATAAATCATAAATCATAAATCATAAATCATAAATCATAAATCATAAATCATAAATCATAAATCATAAATCATAAATCATAAATCATAAATCATAAATCATAAATCATAAATCATAAATCATAAATCATAAATCATAAATCATAAATCATAAATCATAAATCATAAATCATAAATCATAAATCATAAATCATAAATCATAAATCATAAATCATAAATCATAAATCATAAATCATAAATCATAAATCATAAATCATAAATCATAAATCATAAATCATAAATCATAAATCATAAATCATAAATCATAAATCATAAATCATAAATCATAAATCATAAATCATAAATCATAAATCATAAATCATAAATCATAAATCATAAATCATAAATCATAAATCATAAATCATAAATCATAAATCATAAATCATAAATCATAAATCATAAATCATAAATCATAAATCATAAATCATAAATCATAAATCATAAATCATAAATCATAAATCATAAATCATAAATCATA